>JAGIQG010000007.1:73636918-74836918 GCA_024679065.1 Sphyrna mokarran | reverse complement strand
CAGCATAATCTTGTAATAAATAATGAAGTGTTTTGCTTGCCACCCATTTACAAGTTTTATTAGGTTGTTTAGATAGGTTGTCATACAGCACAGAAAAGGCCCTTCAGCTCATCAAATCTGCATTGACAACGACTGCCACTAAAGGCAAGCTAATTCCATGTTTCTGCGTTCGTCTCATGACTTTGAATGTTATGATATTTCAAGTGCTCATCCAAAATTTTTAAAGATTGTAAGGTTTCCGGTCTCCACTACCTTCCCAGCCCTGCACTCCAGATTCCTGCCACCTGTGAGTGGAAGAAAAAATCTCAAATCCTCTGAATCTCCTATGCCCCCTCATGGTTGAGCCCTTAACCAAGAAAAACAGTTGCTCCCTTCTTACATAGTCCTTAAGCCTCATAATCTTATATTTTGGTCATGTCCCCCCTCAGGCTTCCTTGTTCTTAAAAAAAAAAATCATGGATTTAGATACATAAATAAGGGAAGATATAGCAAATTAGTTGTGAAATTACTTTTGAAATTCCATATCAAATATCGGTAAGAATACCAATCTTGTTGTATGTTTAATTGAATTTGTTATATATGCAAATTACTGAGTTTACCTCTTACTCTCTCAACAAGCCAAATTGGTAAAGGTTAGACAAATGCCCATTTGTTGCTGCAAATTCTGAATTAGAATTAGCTTAACTCAGACATCCCTGCTAAACAGTATCTATCTGTAATCGCAAATTACTTTTCCTTTACAGGTTTCATAAATGGGGACACAGTACTAGAGTAAAAGAAATACTAAATTTGTACATTGCGATGATTAGGTTACAGTAGCAAGTACAGTTTAGCTGTTCCATTATTGATAAACTAAACTCTTCAAGCATGTACAGTATAGATTTACTTAGATGACGTAACAGATAAGAAACAACAGTCTTTGAGGACCAAATTGAGATGGAGACTATCTCAAATGAAGAGAAGGATAAATGCAGATTTAATGGGCATTTAAATTTTGTTGAGCGAGTCGGGAAATTTTATTTCATATAGAACATAGAACATTACAGCGCAGTACATGCCCTTCGGCCCTCGATGTTGCGCCGGCCAGTGGACCCTCTAACCTAAACTATTCCAATATCATCCATATGCCTATCCACCGAACATTTGAATGCCCCCAAAGTAGGCGAGTCCACAACTGCTGCAGGCAGGGCATTCCACACCCTCACCACCCTCTGTGTAAAGAACCTGCCTCTGACATCCGTCCTAAAACTACCACCTCTTAATTTAAAGTTATGTCCCCTCGTGTTGGTCATCACCATCCGAGGAAAAAGGCTCTCACGATCCACCCTATCCAGTCCTTTGATCATCTTATACGCCTCAATTAGGTCACCGCGTAACCTTCTTCTCTCTAATGAAAATAACCTCAGGTCCCTCAGCCTTTCCTCATAAGGCCTTCCACCATACCAGGCAACATCCTGGTAAACCTCCTCTGCACCCTTTCCAATGCTTCCACATCTTTCTTATAATACGGCGACCAGAACTGTACGCAATACTCCAAGTGCGGCCGCACCAGAGTTTTGTACAGTTGTAACATAACCTCACGGTCCTAAATTCAATCCCTCTACCAATAAAAGCTAACACACCGTACGCCTTCTTAACAACTTTATCAACCTGGGTGCCAACTTTCAAAGAGCTATGTACTTGTACCACAAGATCCCTCTGCTCGACAACACTATTAAGGGTCCTTCCATTAGCCCTATATTTCATATGCCTGTTATTCCTACCAAAGTGAATCACCTCACACTTATCCGTATTGAATTCCATTTGCCACCTCACGGCCCAGCTCTGCAACCGATCTATGTCCCTCTGCAAACTGTAACATCCATCCTCGCTGTCTACAACTCCCCCCACTTTGGTATCGTCAGCAAATTTACTAATCCAACCCTCTACACCTCATCTAGGTCATTTATAAAAATGACAAACAGCAGTGGCCCTAAAACAGATCCTTGAGGTACACCACTTGTAACTGCACTCCAGGTTGAATATTTCCCATCCACCACCACCTTCTGTCTTCTATCAGCTAGCCAATTCCTAATCCAAACTGCTAAATCACCTTCAATCCCATGCATCTGCACTTTCTGCAGAAGCCTACCATGGGGAACCTTATCAAACGCTTTGCTAAAATCCATATACACTACATCAACTGCCTTACCCTTATCTACCTCTTTGGTCACCTCCTCAAAAAACTCAATAAGTTTTGTGAGGCACGACCTACCCTTCACAAAACCGTGCTGACTATCCCTAATCAATTTATTTCTCTCTAGATGCTTATAAATCCTATCCCTTATAATTCTTTCCAAGACCTTGCCCTCAACAGAAGTCAGGCTCACTGGTCTATAATTTCCAGGATGGTCCCTACTCCCCCTTTTGAACAAAGGGACAACATTTGCCATCCTCCAGTCTTCCGGCACTATACCTGTAGCCAACGACGACATGAAGATCAAAGCCAAAGGCTCTGCAATCTCCTCTCTAGCCTCCCAGAGAATCCTAGGGTAAATCCCATCTGCCCCAGGGGACTTATCAATTTTCATACCCTCAAGATTCGCGAACACCTCCTCCTTATGAACCTCAATCCTGCCCAGTCTACAACCTAGTATCGCAGTATTCTCCCCGACAACATTGTCTTTCTCCTGTGTGAATACTGACGAAAAATACTCATTCAGTGTCTCTCCTATCTCCTCAGGCTCCGTGCACAACTTCACACTGCTATCTCTGACTGGCCCTAATCTTGCCCTAACCAATCTTTTATTATTTATATACCTGTAAAAAGCTTTAGGATTCTCCTTAATCCTATCCACCAAAGTCTTCTCGTGTCCTCTTTAGCTCCTTCCTGGCTGATTTATAGCTCTCCATTGCCTTAACTGAGCCTTCACGTCTCATCATTATATAAGCCTCCTTCTTCCTCTTCACCAGAGATTCAACTTCCCTAGTACACCATGGTTCCCTCACTTGACCACTTCCTCCCTGCCTGGCAGGTACATGTTCATTAAGGACATGCAGAAGCTGTTCCTTAAATATGCTCCACATTTCAGATGTCCCCAGCCCCTGCAATTTCCTGCTCCACCCTATGCATCCTAAATCTCTCCTAATAGCCTCATAATTACCTTTCCCCCAGCTATAACAACTGTTATTTGGTACGTGCCCATCGCTTTCCATCACTAAGGTAAAGGTAAACGTAACCGAATTGTGGTCACTATCACCAAAGTGATCACCCACCTCCAAGTCTAACACCTGGTCTGGTTCATTACCCAATACCAAATCTAATATAGCCTCACCTCTTGTTGGCCTACCTACATACTGAGTCATGAAACCTTCCTGCACACATTGAACAAAAACTGACCCCTCTAACGTACTTGAACTATAGCTTTTCCAATCGATATTAGAAAAGTTAAAGTCCCCCATTACAACTACCCTGTTACTTTCACACCTACCCAGGATCAACTTTGCAATCCCTTCCTCTACTTCTCTGGAACTTTTTGGAGGCCTATAAACCAGATTTCATCTGGTTGAGGGATCATTAGTACAGAATTTTCAATTTAAATTGTGATGAATAAAATTAGAAACATTATTTGAACGTGGAATGTTTTGTCCTGCAGAATTGTTAAGGCAGTATCCATTCTATTCGAGTGGAAAGTGGATAAGCATTTGAATTGAAAGAAACAACAGAACTTTGGGAAAGAACATGGAAAAGGGATTAGTTTTTGTCTTTTCCCTCCTGACTCTGGGAAAGAACAGAAGCGGGATTAGTTTTTTAATTTTTCCTTGCGGACTCAGCACAAAATACAATGAGCTAACTGCTCCATCCTATCTGCTTTGGAACTATCACATTCCTACTCAGTATGTTTACTTGTCTAGTGAAACATTCTGTGAATAAAAGTTGAAAATACCAAAACACAGTCAGCAGTGAAGATGGAGCCCTGGTTTAAAGATCTCATGATGTAGAGAATGTTGGTATTGGAGTGGGGTAAACACAGTAAGAAGTCTGACAACACCAGGTTTGAGTCAAGTTTGAATCGTTTGGACTCAAACCTGGTGTTGTCAGACTTCTTACTGTGTTAAAGATCTCATCCAGAGAAGGGCACTTTGTTAATTCAACAGTCCCTCAATACAGCACTCTGGTATCATCCTGTGTTATGTGCTTTAGTCCCCCGGAGTGGATCTTGAATCCATAACTTTGACTCAATTAAGTATGCTACCCACTGAACAACTGTGGTCACACAAAGAACAAATTTTGAAGGTGCATGGAAGCACCTTCAGTTTCAAATGTCCCTCCAGATCTCATTCTGATCAGCAGTTTTCAGTTGCTAGATCTGTTCTTAATCTACCCCACATATCATAGTGATAGCATCTTGCCACAAGATGAATTTTTTCCTACTCAATTTCCCCTTGTCAGTCTCCTTATGTGCTCCTCACAGCTTCTTTCCTTCCTATCTTTGTATAATCAAATTTAATAATCATACTTTTGGTTCTTTCATCTGTCATTGAGGTAAATTGCAAAAGGTTTGAGTCCCCAGCACTGATTCCTGTGGCACACCACTTGTTGCATCCTGCCAATAGAAAATGACCCACTTATGCCTATTCTGACAGACAACAATCTTCTATCCATGCCAGTATGTTATCCTCTACACCATGTGCTTTTATTTTTCTGCAATGATCTTGGATTTGGCACTTTATCAAATGCCCTCTGGAAATTGTATATATCTACTAGGTTCCCCTTTATCCACAGTAAATGTTACTATTTCAAAGACTTATGATAAATTTGTTAAACATGATTTTCCTTTCAAAAACCATCTTGATTTTGCCTAATTTATCCACATACCCTGTTATCACATCTTTAGTAATATTTTCAAACATTTTCCCAATGACAGGCTCACTGGCTTGGAGTTCCCTGCTCACTGGCTTGGAGTTCCCTGCTTCCTGGCTCCAGGATTTCACTATTTTCCAATCGAATAGAATCTTCCCCAAATCTGTGGAATTTTGGAAAATTAAAATCAATGTATCAACTTCACTTGAGCCATTCCTTTCCGCACCCTTGGTGAAATCTACCAGAACAGGGGGACTTGTCAGCCTCAACAATTTGATCAATACCATTCCCCTACAGATTGTAATTTTCTTGAATTCTTCCCTCCCTTCCATTTCCTGATTTACAGCTATTTCTGGGATGCAACTTATACCCTCTTCCAAGTTTCATTTATTTATTAGTCACAAGTAAGGCTTATGTTAGCATTGCAACAAAATCACTGTGAAATTCCTCTAGTTGTCAAATTCGGCACCTATTTGGGTAGATGCACTTAATCAGTATGTTTTTCAGACTGGGAGGAAACTGGAGCACTCAGAGAAAGCCCACACATACATGGTGAAAATGTGCAAGTTCTATAAATGACCTAAGCTGGGAATCAACCACGAGTCCCTGGCACTGTGAGGCAGCAATGCTTTCGTGAAAACTGATGCAAAATAATTGTTTAATTCATCTGCTGTCTTTTTGTTTTCTGTCATTCCCGACTCGCTTTCTATAGGACTGCAATGCTCACTTTGCTAAACTCTTTTTAAATATCTGTGGAAACTGTTCCAATGCCCTTATATTTCTAGCTAGTTTTCTCTCACTCTACTTCTTAAAAAAAAACTTAATACGGAGGGAAAAATTACCCTCTTCTGACCTGAATCTTCTGACTTGAATAATTGTATTTCTTTACATTAGATATGATCTTTAGTTAAGTTAAGCACAGATGATGGGTCCCCAATTCAAATTTTTCTTTCTCTTTGGAATGTATCCTGTGTATTCCAAAATATCCCTTTAAATGTCTGCCACTGTATTTCTGTTGACCTATCCATTACCTTAATTTGCCAGTTCACTTGAGTTAGCTGTGTTTGTGTGTCCTCATAATTGCCCTTACTTAAGTTAAAAAACTAGTCCTGGATACACTCTTAGAACATAGAACAATACAGCACAGAACAGGCCCTTCGGCCTTCGATGTTGTGCCGACCAAAATAAAAAGCAATGCCCCTCCAAACTAAACCATTCCTTCTCTTCCATATACTTATCAATTAACCTCTTAAACGCCACCAAACTTGGCGCATCTACAACAGCTGCAGGCAGGGCATTCCACTCCCTAATCACTCTTTGAGTAAATAACCTACCTCTGATATCCGTCCTATAACTCATACCCCTTAATTTAAAGCTGTGTCCCCTCGTGCTAGCTTTCTCCATCATAGGAAAAAGGCTATCACTGTCCACCCTATCTAAACCTCTAATCATCTTATATGTTTCGATCAGGTCCCCTCTTAGCCTCCTCCTTTCTAATGAAAACAACCTCAAATCCCTCAGCCTCTCCTCATAAGACCTGCCCTCCATACCAGGAAACATCCTGGTAAACCTCCTCTGTACCCTCTCCAATGCCTCCACATCTTTCTTATAATGTGGGGGACCAGAACTGCACACAATACTCCAAGTGCGGCCGCACTAGAGTTTTGTACAGTTGCAACATGATGCTGCGGCTCCTAAATTCAATCCCCGTACCAATAAAAGCTAAGACTCCATATGCCTTCTTAACAACTTTATCCACTTGACTGCCTACTTTCAGGGATCTATTGACACATACACCAAGATCCTTCTGTTCCTCAACACTATTAAGAGCCCTACCATTAGCCCTATACTCTACACATTTATTCTTCTCTCCCTTTAGCAATGTAAAATTCTATCACATCATGATTGCTGCTACTTAGGGGTGCCTTCATTATGAGGTCATTAATTAATTCCATCTCATTTCACAATGCCAAGTCTCGCGTAGCCTCTTTGGTTGGTTGCAGAGTGTGCTGCTCAAGAAACTGTCCTGAAGATATTCAACAAGCACATCTAGGCACCCTTTGCCTACTTAACATTTCCAGTCTGTGTGTGCAGTAAAATCCTCTATGATTATCATTCCACCTTTGTGTCAAGTTTCCATTATTTCTTCCTTTATATTCTATCCTACCATGTGGTTACTGCTCAGGGATCCATTCACCACTCCCACAAGTGAGTTCTTGACTTCTTCATTTCTCATTTCTGCCCAAAACAATTCTACATTCTGGTTTCCTGAACTTGTCATCCCTCTATTGTCTAATACCATCATTAATTAACAGACCCATACTTCACCTGTTCCTATTTCCCTGTCCTTCCTAAATGTCAAAGCCTTGTGTGTGCATTCGGGTGGATTTCAATGAAGAGTAGGGGAGTTGTTTCCAGTGGCTGGCTTATATGTATCCCTCAATCAACATCGCCAAAACAGATGGTTGGATCATTATCACTTTTCTACTTGTGGGAGTTTTCTGTGTAAAAATTGACTATCATATTTTCGACATTACAGCAGAATCCACTCCAAAAGTACCTCTATAAAGTGCTTTTTAATAGCCTGAGATCATGAAAGGCACTAAAAAGTCTTTCTTTATGGCTCAACATGTGCCTTAGAAATATCAGTGGATCTGAGCAGTGAAGCCCGGAGCAATTTTATACAATCATAATGTTGTCTTGATCAAACCAAATTTGAAATTTTGCCTTGAGGAGAAACAGGACAAATGAATATATTTCAAAGAGATTTGGAGGCTTAAAATACATTTTGGGAATTCAGATGTTTCTTGGGCATCAAATGAATGTTGACAATGCATTCTTGTACGCAATTGTAAATGTATTGTTGGCGGTTATAGTTTTATATTTGCTCAAATGGTATTGCACTGGTTTAATTAAGTTTGTGGAGATACTTTTATAAGCCATTTACATTAAACAAAAATAAAAATAGGTCCACAGTAAGATATGGATTTTAGACAAGTGTCAAATGGTTTTGTTTGGGTCAAAGTAATGTGAAATCAGATGATATAAGTTCTCTTGCAGTCGACATTGAAACCACTTGTGTTGGTTTTCAGGGGGAAGGTCTGCTTTTTCAGACTGAGTAACTATAAATGGGACAAGTGTAGGCCACCTCTCTGATGCTGTTTTAAAAACAATAACATATGCTGAGGACAGCAATTTTGAAATTACTGAAAAAGAACTGGTAATTGTTTTTGTCTGCATTTCTTTTAATATATGATTTACATCTTGAACCCAGTACATGCATATTCTCAACTTTCTCCTATAATTGCTGCAGATTGAGAATGGAGAGAGAAAACAGTAAAGTCCAACCACTTCATGACTTAAGATGTCACTCTGAGCTATTTTGTTGACTGCTTTCAGCTTACCAGTAGCAGTCACACCATATAACCAGCTCACAAACTCACCTGGTACTTAGAATCATAGAGATTTATAGCATGGAAACAGGCTTATCGGCCCAACTTGCCCATGCCACCCAGTTTTTACATTAAGCTCATCCCACCCAGTTTTTACATTAAGCTCATCCCAATTGCCCTGTGTTTGGTCATTATGCATCTATTACTAATCTTATCCAAGTAACTATCCAAATTTTTTTTAAAAAATCATATTGTACCTGCCTCTACCACTACCGCTAGCAGCTCATTCCAGATACTCACCAGCCTGTGTGGAAAAATTGCCCCTCTAGACTCTTGCTTTTCTCTGCCATCTCACTTTAAATCTATGTCCTCTAATTTTAGACTCTCCTATCTTTGGGAAAAGATATTGCCTATCGACCTCATCTATGCCCTTCATTATTTTGTACACTCTGTAAGACCACTCATAAGCCTCCTACACTCCAGGGAAGAATATCCCAGTTTATCCAGCCTCTCCTTATAACTCAAACAATCAAATCCTGGTAAACATCCTAATAAAGTTTAATAAATTCCTTCTATAATAGGGTAACCAGGTGTGACCATACCAATATCTGGTACAACTTCAACAAGATGTTCCAACTCCTGTATTCAGTGTTCTGACCAATAAAACCAAGCATGCTGAATGCCTTCACCACACTGTCTCTCTGACTCCACTTTCAAGCAGCTATGAACTTGTACCCCTCTTTATTTTATAACTCTCCCCAATGCCCTACCGTTACCTAAATACATCATGCCCTGCTTCAATCTATCAAAATGCATCACCTCACATTTATCAAAATTAAACTCCATCTGCCATTCATCAGCCCACTGGCCCAATTGATCTAGATCCCGTTGCAATCCTTGAAAACTTTAACTGTCCGCTATGCTACCAATCTTGGTCTCATCAGCAAACTTACTAACTGTGCCTCCTAAATTCTCATCCAAATCATTAATATAAATGACAAATAAAATAAAAGTGGAACCAGTACCAATCCCCGCAGTATACCGCTGGTCCCAGATTTCCTGTTTAATAAACAACCCTCTGCAACTCCCATCTGTCTTTTGTCATCAAGCCAATTTTATATCCAATTGGCTACCTCACCCTGGATCCCATGAGATTTAACCTTGCAGCAACTGACCATGTGGTATCTTGTCAAAAGCCTTGCTAAAGTCCATGTAGACAATGTCAACTGCACTGCCCTTCTCTACCACCTTGGTTACCACTTCAAAAAAACTCAAATCAAATACCTGAGTGTGATTTTTGACTCAAAGCCCATACTGACTGTTCTAATCCATCTATGCCCCTCTACATGCCTGTAGGTTCTGTCTCTCAGCATACTTTCTAACAACTTACCAGTACAGCCATGTAGGTTCCCAGCCTTGTCTGCAACATTTCTGATAGCAGTCCAGAGATGTGTGGTTTAGATAGATTGGCCATGCTAAATTGACCCTGCTGTCAGGGGAATTAACAGGATAAATGTATGGAGTTATAGAATAGTGCCTGTGATCGGTACATACTTGATGGGCTGAATAGCCGCCTACTGCATTGTAGATTCTATGAAATCTTTCAGTTTCCACAAGATTTTAAGAATGAACAACCTTGCAATGATATAAATCCTTATCTCTTGAATGTCCCATAGTCCTCACATACTTGATGTGTACACTTATCATTGCAAAGATCAATGTAGCAACCATTTTGCACAAACCCCTGATGAAGGCTTGGATATTTGAAGGAAATGAAGAGCTCAACTCCAATTTAATCCAACTGAAAGTCGGTGTGTTCTCAGCTCCCGACTATACTCCTTATACACTTCTTGAGTGTAAAGGAGACCATGCCCCTGTCTACATTAACAAGAACGAAGTAGAAGGGATTGAGAGCTTCAAGTTTTTTGTATCCAGATCATCAACAACTGTTCTGGTCCCCTCATGATGTCATTATAGTTAAGAAAGCCCACCAACATCTCTACTTTGGCATGTCAGCCAGGACGCTCACCAACCTTTACAAATGCACCATAGAAAGCATTCTTTCTGGTTGTATCACAGCTTGGTATGGCTCCTGCTTTGTCCAAGACCACAAGGAATTACAAAAGGTTGTGAATGTAGCCCAATCCATCATGTAACCAGCCTCCTATCCATTGCCTACACTTCCTACTACCTTAGCAAAGCAGCCAGCATACTAAGGCCCCCACATACCCCAGACGTTCACTTTTCCACTTCCTTCCTTACTGACCAGCTCAAGAATGGTTTCTTCCCTGCTGTTGTCAGACTTTTGAATGGACTTAACTTGCATTAAGTTAGACTTTCTCTACACCCTAACTATGACTATAACACTACATTCTGCACGCTCTCGTTTCTTTCTATGAAAAGTATATTTTGTCTGTATCGTATGCAAGAAACAATATTTTTCACTTAATAATGTGACAATAAGTCAAATCAAGTATAGCACTCCTTCAAAACTGCACTGAAGTAAAAGCACAGATTTTGAGAGTTTCAACCTGACACAGGCCTTGCCCAGCCCTGGTGGAGCTAGTTTTTCTTTTGCCAGATTTGGAGCTTGGATACAACTTTGGGGCTTTCCTTGGGCTCGGGAGTTTCATTTGGGTGTGGTCTCGGTTGCAATCAGAATAAATTGAATTTCAGCTGACTATAATGCTGGAGTGGAAATCAGTTACCACAATTTTGAGGAAGTGCATTCTGAGTCAAGCCTGTATCAAAAATTTTCAGATGTGCTGTAGCCAAATGCATAATGTACATTTGTTTCAGTTTTACCTAATTCTGACCAAATCTTGGCCTATACCACAGATTTGGAATTACTCCAGTTCCCAAAACTAGATGTTTGTTCCCTCGTACTTGAAGTAATTTAATAACTAGTTGAACTGATTGTCGTCTCTAAATCAGCACTTGAAAAGTATTATTAGACTTTTATTAAAGCATCATGATCTGCATTTAAGATTGTGATGTGGAATGAAGTTATCTAACAAATATGTAAATTTGCATCTAAAATGGTTGTGTGCGCTATATAATGGTAACATGGTGAGTTGATAGTATTGATTGTTTTCCTCTGCATTGTCATCACGTTATTGTCATTCTTGGGTTCAAAAGGAACTTGGAATAACAACATTTTTTGAAACTATTTTTATATGAACATTTTTCTGTTTATTCTCACATGGAATATGGGCTTCACTTACAAATTCTAATTACTCTTGAGCTGAGTGGCTTGGCCATGTCATTTTCAGAGGGCAATTAGGAATCAACCTCATTGCTGCAGGGCTTGAGTCAAATGTAGCCCAGAACAGGTGAGGATGGCAGACTAGGATACCCCAGAGGACATTAGTGAACCAGATAGGCTTTTATGGCAATCGATGTCACTGTTACTTGAGCTGGTTTTCATTCCAGATTTAATAGATTAAGTTTCAGCAGCTGCCTAGTGGGCTTTGAACCTGTGTGCACAAATCATTGCCCAAGTTCTTGGGATTACTAGCCTAGTGCCATTACCACAATGCAACCACTTCCCTAAGAACATTTCAGACTGGGGTTTAATTATGAAGCTTTTTTTTGTATTTTGCCTTTGTGCATTTATTAGCATTTTGAGTTAGCAAAAACTAACTCAGTACATTTAGTCGGCCAACACAAGAAATTGGATTAACAATTTCAGATTCCAAAATCCGCTGGAACCTGGATTTATCATGCCAATAGAATTCCAGCATGAGTTCAAGTTGCCTGTTAGTTGATTAGATATCTCTCATTTTAGATCACAAGATAATTACAGATGAGGACCGTTTAAACAGTGTCAGTTCATCCATCCAGAAAGATCTGACAGTGTCCCATTGTGTAGTTATCAAATGATTTCTGGTTATTACCTCCAAGATTGCTTCAGGAGGATCATTTCGTATGCTGATTTTTGCAGGAGAACACTCAGATATCATTACTGTCAAGTCTGTCACTTTGTCCAACTGTCGTAATTTAGTTTAAATTAATACTCCAGATATGCATCATCTTTATCCTTAACTGTTGTAAATTGCCTCCATAAACATGAACTGATCCAATATCCTGCTACCTACATACTAACCTCAATCCCATGTTCAAAATTCCTCTAGGCATTTGTCCTTCCACCTATATAATTTCTGTTAGACCTACAGAGAACTGTGATCCTACATTTCAATCTCCTTTACATTTCCATCCCCTCAAACCTCTCCTCTTTCACTGTATAAACTCAACATCTTCCCAAACCTCTTTGCTTCTCCTTGCCTGTTTGGGGACACTGCTTAAAATTTCCACGCATTTCTGAAGTATGTTAAAATATGAATGATGAACCAAAACATGGAAAAATTGGAAGGGGTGACCAATAGGTAGATTTTAAAGGGGTTCTTTAAGGAGATGATGAACCATACCTATTTAGAAAGATGACTGAGCACTGACTATGTGGACAGAGGAAAGGTGAGGGATACACAAATGATTTGAGTCAGAGGCTAAGTGAGCTTGACTGGTGTTGGAGCTGTGGGTCGAGAAAATGTTAGATGAGAAGAAATGAATCCATTACAAGATTTAGGATCATAGAATCCCTACAGTGCAGAAGGAGACTGTTCAGCCCATCATTTCTGCATCAACCAAAATTCCACACAGGCCCTACTCCTGCGTGCTCACACATTTACCCTGCTAATCCCCTGATTCTAGGTCAATTTAGCATAGCCAATCAACTTAAACCACATATTTGGACTGTAGGAGGAAACTAGAGCACCCAGAGGACATCTATGCAGACACTGGGAGAATGTGCAAACTCCGCACTGACAGTGACAAGAGGCTGGAATTGAACCCAGGTCCATGGCACTGTGAGGCACCAGTACTAACTATTGGATTTAAATAGAAGGATGAGAGTCTTGGGCATTGGGAACTATTATGGGTCAGCACAGATGGCAGTGGTGAGCATAACTTAGTGTAGGTTGGGATAGGATGTAGGCAGAATTTTAGGTAAGTTGCAGTTCAGGACGGAAGGAAGATCAGCTCGTAGAAAAGCCTTGGAGTAATCCACGTTGGAGGCAGCAAAAGCATGGATGCTAATTTCAGCAATGCCTTGGACTATGGCTTCGGTCAGCTGCTTCAACTCAACAGTATGGGTTTGGGGATGTAGCTCAGTGGTAGAGCACGCGCTTCGCATGTGTGAGATCTTGGGTTCAATCCCCAGCATCTCCAGAAAGCTGCATTTTGTTTATCTTCTTTGAGAAGCTCCACTTTATCTCAAATTGCAGAGGATGCACAATTATGTCCCCAAAACAAATGAAAACAAAAATTAAAGCCCAAGGAAGGCATTTTAGTGACAGAGACTGGTTAAAGGAAGGGGAGCAGTGGCAACTGAATATTCTTGGATATGTGTTTCAGGCATGACAGAGGAGGGTCCAGAAGAGGTGGGGGAGTGGCATTGTTAGTTAGGGAGAGCATCACAGCGGTGCAGGGGGTGGACAATACAGAGGAGTTCGGAGTGGAGTCACTGTGGGTGGAGTTGAGGAATAGAAAGGGGGCGATTACTATGCTAGGGGTGCATTATAGGCCACCCAACAGCCCTTGGGTAGTTGAAGAAGGCGTATGTAAAGACATTTTGGATTTGGATACAGAAAGAACAGAGTCGTTATAATGGGAGATTTTAATCTCCCTAGGGTGGATTGGAAGATACCTAGAGCTGGGGGTTTGGACGGGGAGGAATTTGTTAAATGTGTACTAGAAGGATCGTTGGAGCAGTATATGGCTAGCCGGACTAGAGAAGGGGCTATATTGGATTTAGTTCTGAGTAATGAGCCAGGGCAGGTGGTTGATGTTGTAGTAGGGGAGCATGTGGCTAACAGTGACCACAATTCTGTCTACTTTAGGATACAGATGGAAAAGGATGCTTGTTGCCCTAGGGACAGGGTGCTGAATTGGGGGAAGGCTAACTACGGTCGGATTAGGCAGGAACTTATGGAAACTGATTGGGAACAGTTGTTCGAGGGTAAGTCCACGTTAGGCATGTGGGACTCTTTCAAGGGAATACTGAAAATGTTGCAAAAAAGATATGTGTCGGCCAAGAGGAAAGATGGGAAAGGTAGGATTAGAGAACCGTGGATTATTAGGGATATTGAGGACTTGGTTTGGAAGAAAAGAGAGGCGTATGATCAATCAAAGCAGCTGGGAACGGAGACAGCGTTGGGGGAATATAGAGAAAGTAGGAGGGAGCTCAAACGGGGAGTTAGAAGAGCAAAAAGGGGGCATGAAATGATTTTGGCAGATAGAATTAAGGAAAATCCAAAGGCTTTTTACTCCTATGTTAGGAATAAAAGGGTGGTTAGAGGAAAAATCGGACCTCTTAGGAACAGAGGAGGGGAACTGTGCTTAGAGCCCAAGGGTATGGCAGAGATCCTGAATGAATACTTTGCGTTGGTATTCACGAAGGAGAGGGGCTTGTTGACAGCTCCTGTCTCTGAGGGAGCTGTGGACCAGTTGAGGGAAATATCCATACCGAGGGAGGAAGTGTTAGAGCTTCTAGGTAGCATTAAAACTGATAAATCTCCGGGGCCTGATGGCATTTATCCCAGGCTGCTTAGGGAGATGCGAGGTGAAATTGCTGGGCCTCTGACGCAAATCTTTGTCTCTTCCTTGGACACAGGTGAGGTCCCAGAGGACTGGAGAATAGCTAATGTTGTACCGTTGTTTAAAAAGGGTAGTAGGGATAACCCCTGGAAATTATAGGCCAATGAGTTTGACGTTAGTGGTAGGGAAGCTGTTGGAGGGGATTCTTAGGATGTATAAGCACTTAGAGCATTGCGATCTGATTAGGGATACACAGCATGGCTTTAAGGGGAGGTCGTGCCTTATGAATCTGGTAAAAACTTTTGAGGAGGTGATGAAAACGGTCGATGAAGGGCGAGCCGTTGATGTCGTCAGTAAGGATTTCAGTAAGGCGTTTGACAAAGTCCCTCATGGGAGGTTAGTTGAAAAGGTCAAGGTTCATGGGATACAAGGATAGGTAGCTAGATGGATAAGTAACTGGCTTGGTAATAGGAGACAGAGTAATAGAAGATGGGTGTTTTTCTAGCTGGAGGTCGGTCACTAGTGGTGTGCCACAGGGGTCGGTACTGGGACCTCTTCTATTTGTAATGTATATAAATGACTTGGAAGAGGGAGTAAGTGGAGTGATCAGCAAGTTTGCAGACGATACAAAGATGGCTGGACTTGCGGATAGTGAGGAGCATTGTCAGGCGATGCAGCAGGACATAGATAGGCTGGTAGCTTGGGCAGATAGATGGCAGATGGAATTCAATCCTGATAAATGTGAGGTGATGCATTTCGGGAGAAAGAATGTAGGGGGGAGGTATATGATAAAGGGTAGACCTATTAAGAGTATAGAAATGCAGAGGGACTTGGGGGTGCAGGTGAACAAGTCTCTGAAGGTGGCAGAGCAAGTGGAGAAGGTTGTGAAGAAAGCATATAGTATGCTAGCCTTTATAGGAAGGGGTATAGAGTACAAGAGCTGGCCTTTAATGTTGCAGTTGTATAAAACGTTGGTTAGACCTCATTTGGAATACTGCGTCCAGTTCTGGTCGCCTTACTACCGGAAGGACGTGGAGACTGTGGAGAGAGTGCAGAGGAGGTTTACCAGGATGCTGCCTGGTATGGAAGATCTGAGTTACGAGGAGAGGTTAGGCAAATTGGGACTGTTTTCCTTAGAAAGACGTAGACTTAGAGGAGATCTAATAGAGGTGTACAAGATTATGAGGGGTATAGATAGAGTAAACAGGGTTAAGCTTTTTCCTAGGATGGACTCGAATAGCACAAGGGGTCACGGGCTTAGGGTGAGGGGGGTAAGGTATAATTTGGATGCTAGAGGGAGTTTTTTCACACAGAGGGTGGTGGGGGTATGGAATGCGCTGCCAAGTAAAGTGGTGGAGGCAGGCACTCTGGAGTTATTTAAGAAATACTTAGATGGGCACATGAACAGAATGGGAATGGAGGGGTATAGAAAACTGATTTAAAATAGGGATCATGAGCCTTGGGAGTCCCTGGGAAGTGTGTAAATAGATGATGATATTGATGTACTTGTTTTTATCCTACAGGTGCTTTGGTCCACCTTGTTGTCTAACAAGGGGCATACACGCGATGGGTCGTGAGAGGGCTGCTCTTCGATTTTTTTTTAGAGCATCCTAGTGCTACACGTCGTTAGTGTACACTTGACCTGGACCATTTGATGGGCAACACGACAGCTCAGTGACTATCGCTGTGTTGTGCAGATACATGGATTTGGGCCTGTGTCTGTGGGAGTTTGCGTATTCTCCCCATGCTTGCATGGGTTTTCTCCAGGTTCTCCAGTTTCCTCCCACATCCCAAAGATGTGCACTTAGGCTAATTGGCAAAACAAATTCTCCCTAGATTGTCTCAAATTTGGATTTAATCCATAGATCTATAAACATAGACAGGGATCACAGGTAGAGGTAGGAACACTGGGGTGGCGGCACGGGCTCGTTGGGCTGAAGGGCCTGTTTCCCATGCTGTTTTGTTCTTTGTAGTATCTTCTGCTCCATTAATTTTTGTTCTGGGTATGGAGGTGGAAATAGATGTAAGATTTCAGACTTATTGACTGAAAATGAAATGTTTCAGATGCAGATATTGCATCCGGGCAAGTTTGCAGTGGAGTATTCGGAATACTTTCTTAGAAAATTAAATGGTCACAGTTCCATTGTATTCATGTTACCTAGGTACTTATGCTATCAGATTGTCATGAGAGGTATCATTCCATTATGAACTATAACTTTGAAATGTACTTTTGGATGTTGATTGAATTTCTTTATAATTTACATTTAACGCACTTCTTTCTTTTGTTTCCCTTTTTTAGGACTTTGAAGAGTTTCTTTTGAAAAATCAGTAGCTCATCATTTTAGGAAAAATGGGCAAGTATTATCCTGGCACCTTTTGATAATTTGTGCTATGCAATTTTGTTTCTTATCAGCATATGCTCTGTACTTTCTGTCAAAATGAGATCTTCTCTGGAATCCTTTTCATTCTAATGTGGAGATGCCAGCATTAGACTGGGGTAAAACAGAAAGAAATCCCACAACACCAGCTTAACGTCCACCAAGTTTATTTGTAGCAAATGCTGCAAGCTTTCAGAACACAAGTTTGTGTCTTTGTTCCCTGTGTGTGATCAGAACTCCCAGCCACCTGACGAAGAGACAACCTGTTCCGAAAACTTGCAGCATTTGTTACAAATAAACTTGTTGGATGTTAAGCTGGTATTGTGGGATTTCCTTCTGTTTTATCCTTTTTGTTTACCAAGTTTGTTAATGACTTGGATAATGGAATAGAAAGCCACTTATCCAAATTTGCTGATGATACAAAGGTGGATAATATTGTAAGCTGTGTAAATGGAAGTGTAACATTACAAAAATTAGGTGAATGAGCAAAACTGTGACAAATAGGTTTCAGTGTCGACAAATATGGGGTCATCCACTTTAGATTCAAAAACAATAGAACATGGTATTTTCTAATTGACAAAAAATTTGAAATAGTGGAGACTCAGATTTAGATGTCCCCAGGTACATTGACCATTAAAATGTCATGTTAATGGAATTCTGTCCTTAAGACTTGGTTAAATTGCAACTGAGTAGTTCTAATGACTAACTTAGAAAGGATATTTTGGTCTTGGAGGGGATACAGCATAGATTTACTAGATTGATACCAGCGATTCAGGGTTTACATTAAAAGCTGGGTTATATTCTCTGAAATTTGGAAGGTTTAAGAGATGATAGCTTGAAATTTTCAAGCTATCAGGGATTTTCTTGCAAAGAAATTAAGTGTGAAGTTATTCACTTTTATAGGAAATTTTTGTTTTGCATTTTGTTGAGAAGCTGTGAAATGTTTACATTGAGATTGGCATGCCCTTGTATTGCTGAAAGTTATTTTTCAGGTACAGCCGAAGCTTAGGAAGGCAAATGCCAGCTTTTATTACAAAAGAACTGAAGCGTATGGGTAAAGAAGTCTTGTTGCAATTATACGGAGCATTGGTGAGGCCACTGGAGTACAATGTGCAGTTTCGACCTCCTTATCTATTTCTCCAAAGGGAGTTCATTAAATTGGCTTCTAGATTGAATCACAGAATCCTTACAGTGCAAAAGGAAGCTATTCAGCCTATTGAGCCTGCACTGATAACAATCCCACCCAGGCCTTATTCCCATATCCTACATATTTACCCTGCTAATCCCCCTGACAATAAGGGGCAATTTAGCATGGCCAATCAACTTAACCCACACATCTCTAAAGTCTGAGAGGAAACAGGAATACCTGGAAGAAATCCACACAATCACTAGAAGAACGTGCAAACTCCACACACAGTCACCCAAGGTCAGAATGGAACTGGGTTTGTGGAACTGAGGCAGTAGTACTAACCACTATGATATCAAGCTACCCTAAATATTGAGGAGTTATTGAGTAGATTAGACCTATGTTCTGCAGTTTACAAGAATGAAAGGTGACCAATTTGAAACACATATTAAAAAAAAAAATCAGGGACTTGACAGTATAGTTGCTTAGAACACATTTCTCTCAATGGAAGGCCATTCAGGACTGAAATGAGGAGAAATTTCTTCACTCAGCAATGCGAGCCTTTGAAATTTTCTATTGCAGCAAGTTGTGGATGCAGTCATTTGTTACATTCAATCAAGAGGTCAATCAAGTTTCTGGATCCCAAGGGAATTAAAGATTATGGAGATGATGGAGTTGAGGTAGAAGATCAGTTGTGATTTTGTTGAATGGCGGAACTAGCTCAAAAGAGCTAAATGACCTTTTCAGGCTTCTAATTCTTGGGTTCTTACTACACCCTTGAAGATGAGTTCAAAATGAGGGATTTTGATGGAGTAAAAAGGTAAAACTGTTTCCAGTGCAAGAAGTTGTAACCAAAGGTGATTAGCAAAAATGAAATGGTCGACGAGGAGAACTCTTTTTTCAGTGAGCTGTAATGATGTGGAATGCAATGTATGAAATCATGTTGGAAGTGGATTCGGTCGTAACTTTCAAAAGGAAATTGGGTAAACAGCGAGAGAGAGTCTCAGTTCTATTGGGAAAGAACTAGGGGAGTGGAACTATCTAATTGCTCTTTCAAAGGAGTTGGTTGAAATGCTAAAGCCATTAATATAAGCAAAAGTTAAAGAATGCAAACACTCATGCTTGGCAGTGCTAGAACAGCAATGTCCTGGTCTTACTTTCAGATGGCATTTGGAATATTCCTGGGAGATATAATGTCACATTAGGTAAATTCATAGAGTAGAATTGAATCCCTGCAATGCAGAAGGAAGCCATTCAGCCCATCAAGTCTATACCAATCACAATTCCATCCAGACTCTATCCCCATAACCCTACCAGCATGTAAATATTGTTCCTGTCAAAATGTCATTCCAACAAAACTAAACTTTAATTCAAATAATTTTTATGTAGCTTAAACTTTTAACTGAGTTGCTGCATCCATGACATTTGAGCACATATTTCTGGAACATCTGCTCACTTTGTAGTTTTTTAAAAAAACTTTATTGTTTGATAACTAAGTTACAGGTTCTAAAAATAAAGGAGTCAGTTATACTCAATCTGACTCAAATGTAGAAATTAGGTAAAAGACTGTTTTAGAATCCAATCTAATTAGGTAAAGACTCTAATTTAAATTAAATGTTTCGACAATTAATATCTTGTTTGTTGATGGTGGATAGATTTTAAATGATTTGAATTAAATGATCTGTTGAAAGTTTAATTAAACATTCTGTTAACATTTTGCAGATGGAGAAGAGAGGACCTATGGAGGCTGTGAAGGCCCTGATGCTATGTATGTAAAATTGATCTCCTCTGATGGCCATGAATTTATCGTAAAACGAGAACATGCACTGACTTCTGGCACTATTAAAGCTATGTTGAGTGGCCCAGGTAAGTTGTAGGGTCATATAGTTATCCACAATTAGTGAACTGTGGATTTATATTTTTGGAACTTCTAATTTTGTACCCAAGCCTCCCTTTTCCCTCCTCACCCCTAAGCCAGACACTTGTCCTGTATTTCTCCCGGCATCCCAGGTTCATGACTAAAACAACACACAAAATAAAAACAAAGAAAAAACCTTAAGTCGGTCTTGCAACATTTGTGGAGTGAGAAAGAGTTGACATTTCAAGTCCAATGAGAGTCTGGGTTTCAAAGAAGTATTTTATTGGACTCAACAGTAACCCTGTTTCTCTGCAGGTGCAGTCACTGGCTCAGTTTTTCCACTATTTTCTATTTTTATTTTAGATCTCCAGCATCTGCATTATTTTGCCTTTTTTCACAAAAAGTAATACCTTCCCTCACTACTCTGGGCTTTTATAAGTATTAATTGCCAACATAGTGACTCAATAATATATAATTAGTAAGGTTAGAAGAGTGCTGTCTTAAAGCATAGCCAATCTTGAGCACTGCAAAAACATTACAGCTATAAAGTGATGTATTTAAAGTTGCTTCTGATTATCAATTTAAATCTCTTAGCCCATATCCCAGTGCATTATGTTATGGTTCAAGTTAGAATCTCCAAAGTGTTTTTTAAAGCATGTCTGAATCATGAGTTTTGTATTTTGAATTTGCTAGGATAAGATATTTCACTTCAGGTGTGATTCAAAAGACCCACTAGGAGCTTTTATCAAACAAAGTTTATTTAAGAATATAGCTAACATGTACACTAAGAACATTAGCAAGAACTTTTATTAATTACAAATGAGAAACAAAACAACCATTATAATGTATAACCCTTAACCAATATATGTCAGATGTCCCAATCAGAACCAATATCCAGTAAACAAAGCCCTTTTAAATAGATTTATCAGTTGACAGGCTGAAGTTCACATGATATTGGAATTTAGTTCCCCAGGTTGAATGCTGATTTCAAATGATCTTGAAAACTCAGATCAGTTACCCAAAGCAGCATGGCAACAAGCCTTTCTTTCAGCTAACTGGTAACATTTTCAAAGCAAACAGAGAGAGAAAGAGACTTCTTTTCTATCTTGCTTCTAAGACTGTCTCGAACACTTCAACTTAAACAAAACTGGAAGCCAAAAAGCTTTGGTCGCCTGATCTGCCCACAGTTTCTTTCTTCTAGCAATGATATCACCCAAGGTTGTAACAATGATTTTTTTAAAAAGCTCTTAAAGGTATACTAGCATCACAATTAGTTTACTGTCAGCATTTCATATGCAAGTTGTCTCCTTTTGTGCTTAAACGGAAGTGTCTAATACATCTTAATAAACATATGGAGTTCTACAAAGCTTTTCGAATGAAGCTATCATGAAAGTAAACTTGTTATAATGAAACTGTAGCCTTTTGTTCCTCAAAGGGCAAAGAGCATACGTGAGTATTATGAAACTGCAGTTAAGCTTAAGGGTGGGGGGAGAATCTGGGATTACAAATTTGTTTTTTTACCAAAGCGTTTTTTGAATCTTTGATATTTACACAAACTATTGTTTCCTAAATTCTAAATATACTGGTTTTAATTTTAAAAAAAAATCAGTGTCCATATGTTTGTTCTTGTTTCTAAAAGAAGAACAAAAACTTCTGTAGAGAATATAAGTCTACTTGTTTGGCATCCTTCCTTGTAATTTGGACTGAACTGCATTGTTATTCAAAATAATGAAGAATCATTTAAAGTTTTAGGACTTTCTGCTTCAGTCAACAGGAACAACCTAAGCATTGAAACAATTGCCCACCTGTTGTGTTTCTTTTTTAAAAAGAATGAGGCACAATAAAATTTATAATAGATATTGCTCTCCCTGAGCAAGTAACTTTTGATTTTAGTTTAGGAAATACAGTTAGTCACAATTGCACTTCAAAAAAATCATATTTTTATAAATGCATTTCTTCCTACTGAACTTTCTCTTCCCCGTAACCTTGTTAATCTGATCTGGCAGGGGATATTCCCAGTTTCAGGTAACTTGCCTGAGTTTTTCAGTTTTAATGAAGGATATATTTCCCTTTTGACAGATTAAATGACCTCCTTTACAGCAGCTAAGCTTGTTCTGAACCACAGGTTATTGATGAACACGCCACACAAGTTCAGCTGGCAGTAACTAAAATTTGCACTTTGATTTGCACTATTAACTATTAAGAAGTAGAAACTATGTGGGCATGATTTGACATATTCTAAAATTGTGAAAAAATAATATTGGAGCTTTACTATTATCTTCCTATTCTAGAACTCTCCTAGGCATGTGTTTAAAATGTGTTCTGACAGAATTCCAAACTAAATTGTTAGCGCAGAAGAGTTTATCCATTCATAACCAGGTTGGCAGATTGAAAATTGCTAGGTCAAGATGCCAAATTTATTTTAATCATCTGTTGCCATACCTATGAAATTTAACCATTTCCTTTATTACTTTATTCATTGCCAGTACATGGTCTTTATTCACCTAAATTCAAAATATTAAACATATAACTCTTGCTCTTGCACAAAGTTAGACCTAAAATCTGGATTTGAATCACAAATTATGTATAAAAGCTTCCTGACAACAACCACAGTTGCTTGGGGAATAAAATAATTGGATTTGGTGAAAAAAGAAGTAATCTTTACTCTAAGCATTGTTGTGGATTGCAATTTCTAACTGCAAGTTCAGAAATTGGCTCAAGTAGCAGGATCACTGATTGGAAGACACTGTGCGTTCTGAATGGTGCTTCTAAGTTCACACCAATGCTGCTGGGTAACTATGGAATTAAAACAAAGTTAATGTGCATTTCCTGTTTCAATCTTGAGTTCCGTAGCACAATTCATACTGCAGCATGCTCCCATCTTCCATGAGAAAGATGCAGAGTGGGATGCATAGTTAGAACAACAAATACATGAGAGGAGGAGGATTACTGGTAATCGCTAACCTGTTGCAATTAATTGTGATGCCTTTGTCATCAGTAGTGGTGTCTATCTTAGTGTTATCCTCCTACTTTGCTATTTCCTGGTTTATCTACAAGTGCCCTTAGTTGTATGAGTTTTTGTATTTAAAACACAAACTATTGATTCGAGGTTCTGAACAACTACTTAGTGTTCTTGAGAGGGCAAAATGATCCACAGTATTATAACCAAATATTGCATGTTGAGGGTTAATCGAGATCTTAAATGCAGTGTTTTGATATTGGTTTTTAATTTTTCAGGACAATTTGCTGAAAATGAAACGAACGAAGTAAATTTTCGTGAGATTCCATCCCATGTGCTATCAAAAGTGTGCATGTATTTTACCTACAAGGTTCGCTATACCAACAGTTCAACAGAGATTCCTGAATTTCCAATTGCACCAGAAATAGCACTGGAATTGCTGATGGCTGCAAACTTCTTAGATTGTTAGAAAATAAAAATGTAACTTATAACCCAAAATGAGCTGTTAAGCTTCTGTATTTAACTACTTGCACAATCAATAAGTGACTTTACAATGGTGTTGCATTTGTGTCTGATAACTTACAAAATCTTTTCTTTTATCCAAGATGTGTTTTTTTCAAGCGTTAAGTGAAGATAATGAGGATCTTTTGGTTTCTTGTATATTACATAAATCAGACATTTCTCCCCTCCCAATATGTTCTATATTGGTGTGCAGATGGTTTGCAGCTGTTAACTTTCCTCAAATAATTTTCACAGAAAATGAATAGTTGTAGGCCTATGTATCCATAATGTACTGTTCCTGTGCTGATACAGTTCCCAGCTGAATTTCCATCCGCTGCCCCTATAGAATTGACTAGTAATAAAGTGTCTTAAAAGTTCTGTAGCTATATTGTATTAGTATGTAACTGCGTTTGCTCTGCACCACATCATGGAGCTTCGATCAAAACTGAAATTTCACTTTTTCTAGCAGTTTATTAATAAGTTGAGTTTTTCCATTTCTTTGTCCCTATCTGGAGTTACTGTTGCCTAAATGGTTCTTAAATTCAAATTCCTCTGCATAGGTAACATTGTCCTTTTTTTAAAGGAGGCTACAGGTAAGTATGAATAAGTTGAATACCTTCTTAGTTTCATTTTTAAAATTTATTAAACTAATTTAAAAAGAATAATGCAAACTTGAAAGGGGCCAGACGGGTTCATTTGTCCATTATTTCAAATTTCTTCAAAGAATCTATTTTATAATTCTAAAATTCATGTACCTATGGTCAACCTTCATATTTAGGTTGAAGGACATCAGTACTAGATAATGAAACTCCTTAACATTTTGCTCACATTTTGAGTCGCATTTTGAGTGAGTGGACATAATGAAGAGCAATACTCCTCCTTTGTGGCCGTTACTTTGGGAAGGAGGATGTCAAATTTTTATTCCGTTTGCAAGCTATATTTTTGGGATTTCTCTGAGCAAGATTAGTGTCAAGCTGTGAGCTCCTGTCCACCAGAAAATGGTTTGAGGCTGCCCAAAATTCAATTCCATGATGAATGTTTCAGTAGACTGAGAAATCGCTCATCCTGTTATATTTGAGATTTAAATGAAACATCCAACTAGTATCATGTAGATTATTATTTGACCCAGGCTCGTTACTATTGCTGTTGCTTCCTTTTTTGTTTTTGCCTCCCTTCCCCTCCCCCCACTTCAGAAAGAATTACAGTTGATGTGCCATTCCATTCCACTACAATTGATTCATACTAACAAATGCCAAGTATACTTAAGAATAAGTACCATAAAATTATGTACCAGTAAGTGAATAAACAAAGCCTTCACTGTTTTAATATTGGTTTGTGGGCTGTTTACAGAGTGCCATTGGCAAAGCTTTAGTAAATTCTCAACTGGAAATAAAAGAGAAAATGAAAAATAAGTGTCAAAATATTTTTAAAAGGCTTAATAGATGAAAAATCATTGTTTAGATATGTAGATGTTCAGCATTTAGTATGTAGTCATTAACTAATGAAATCTCCTTTATCATTACCAAATACTTTGCATCGCACTATTTTTACTTTTATATTTTTATACCAATATTTGATATTCAGATTGAATATAGAAATTCATCGTGGATAGACTGAAGCCACTTTAATTAGTAGCTGTCATTTGCCACCATCCACTATATCTCCTCTTCCAACCCCCTCCCCCTGCTACCTAGCAAATAATTAGATGTGAAAAATATTTTTAATAGGCAAAATGATTATTGAACCTTTCAGATTTCAAGTCTAATGAATTTGGATGTGGATGGCCATATGTTTAAAGATGAGCAAATTCAATTGGGATCATATTTCTGACAATTCTTTTCCCCACTAATTTTGAAGTTCCAACTCTGGCAGTGCTAGCCAATAAATTAATTAGTCCTGTTAACACCATCATGTGTCATAGTTTTCCCTCCATACTAAACCGGTCATAACAAACAGCGATACTAAAAACACTTTCACATATGCACAATGAAATATTAATACTGGGGATTTTAATTCAAGAGCTGTTTTGCTGGAAAGACTCTGTGCATTTTAATTTTACCAACTTTAATATATACTGTGTCCCTGCTTTACATTTCATGTGAACTGGACATTTCACCTTTTTGGTTAAAGCTCCTATTTTGCACACCTTGGTCACCTTATAGATCACTTATTGTCACCCCTGCTATCACTTATACTTCTAGCTGATTTGTCCCATCTGACCTCTGATCCCCTCAGCTTTATCATTTTATTTCATGCCTCTGGTGCTACTCCACTTGCCTGAGGTTTGTGCTTCAATTAAATGACTTTTCTGAAATGTACTAATTTAAAACCTTCCTGACAAAACCTTTGTCAGTCTTTGTCTGCAGATCTCTGGCCATCAGCTGGGAACTATAACATTTTTTAGTTTATCCTTCCTCTCTTGTGCCATAGGTCCTTGCCCATGTGGAATTGTTTAAAATTACTATTCGGCTATCAGTCACCTTCAATATGGGTTCCTACAAAACTTCCCACTCAAATGTTTAGGTCTAGCTACCAGTGTTTTGTTTGTGGTGTTCTTGATATCAAGTACAATTCTGCCAGTTGTTTTAAAGTACAATACCAAGCTCCCACACCGAGCTTTGGTATATTTTGCTACAGCAATGAGAAGAAATTTTAATAGGTAATGGTGGGGAAATGGCTGTTGTTGAGCACTGAATTTGTCATTAGTGAAATAGGGATCTGGAGAATGGTATGCTTTTGAAGTCATTGTTCCTCATTTAAAAAAAAATACATATTGAAAAATGTTGGTTCCAAACCTTACTGGATGGAATTGTAAAAGACTCAAACAGATATAATATGTTCAGAGTCTTTGAAATAATGGAAGTGTCAAAAAGGTAGAAGTAAAAAGATTATTTGAGTTACAACATCTATTAAAATCGGCATATGTGTTTACCTCCTGTCCGCAAACTTGACTTCCTGTTCATGATTGGTGTTTAACCATTTTCCCATGTATATCATCGTAATCGTTTGTTGATGAATGAATTTAATCACTCAATTATTTATTTTAAAGTTATGTTGAAATAACTAGTGTTCAAAATAAGACTTCAAACAAAAAACACATTTTATCATATAGCTTGTTAACTGCATTAAAGATTTTACTTGAAGGCCTTAGCCTCAATCTTTCTTAAGGGCTGTGGATTGGACTTGATGTTTTTGCCCATACTGGTGGTTTTGTTAGCTGAAGGTAGGTTCTGCAACTTGGGCAATACACAGTCTGCACAAGTTGAGAATGGAGCTGTTGACTTAGATAAATAAACAGCAGTTTCTCTGACTTTAACAACTCTATTTGACTGTTCTAATTTTCAAAAGTGGTTAAATTTCAAAAATTATATTCAGAGAAAATTTGAGTTAAGAAATGTCTGAAGTAGAAAATAATGACACTGGTTATTTAATTATTATTGGTAGATGCTTTATAAATTTTAAAGCATGATCTGAAAATGTATTCTAATTGAGTTGTTTCAAAAGGTTATATTTATATCAAATAAAGCCTGTAATAATCATCTGTGTTTTGTCAGCAGATAGGAAATGTAGTGATCAAATAACTAATATTGTTGGATAAAGAGAAATGCACAAATTGGGAATCTACTTTTATATTATCCCAACTTCTGCTCACCACTCCCTCCCCTTTTAGAGTTGGCCTTTTCAGTGCAGGATACATCCATTCATATACAGAGATGCATGTAAACCAAATGCACCAGGGAATTACAAACCAGTTGGAAGCAAACTTTTGTTTGACCCATGTCTCCAACATGTGGTTGGTGAAAAACAAAGGAAATTTGACAGGGTATGTATAAATTGTTTTTCCTCGTTTTCTTTTAGAATAATTAAATTTTAATAGGAAGGGCTCTAATTCACTCTTGATGATTAGAAAATAAAAGTGATCCACTTATCATTTTAAATTATATTCTGAAAGGCTAAAATTAAAACACTACTGGAAATACATAGCAAATCATTCAACTGCAACAAAAATGACATTTCACTTGTCTTTTATCAAAACAGACCAACTCTGAGAATGGTACACCTCAGTATGTCATTGTTCTTTTATAGAGAGAGATATATGTGCAATTTATATGTGTACCCTTAACCTTTCTAATTTTGTTTTTGGCAAACCATTGCTTCTCTTCTCCCTGTTGATGGAATCATAGCTTTTCTAATATGCTTGCTGTCATATGCCAGCTGCGCCCATCCAATCTTTCTTCAGTTTTCACCTACAAAAAAAGTACAAACCAAATTCCAGCAGTCTCACTGCACTTGAAGGGAAAATTTAGATCAATTGTTACTCATTAAATTTACCTTCAAAGTTGTGGAGATGAAATTGAGAATTTATGATTTGAGTAGTCTTGAAGGAGTTTTGGAAGGAATAAAATTGATAAAACCAATAGTCTTTTCTCATTTCTTAGAAATCTATGGCAGTGTCAATGAATTTGAGTGTTATTTTACAGCTTTAATTTACATGTCTGAAATGGACTGCATGTTAACAACAAAGTAAAAAAAGTGATAGGTTGCATTGTAAACAGATCAAAGCACTGAATCAAACGAGAAATTTGTTTAGAAGCGTAATGGTGCCAGAACTAAGTGTTTTACATTCCACATTTTGTATTGTAGTATTTGTTTTAATCTATTTCCAATAGGGACTCCAACTTCCTCACCAACAAACAGAACTAAAGACACTCAGGTTGCTATTATGCAGGTTGTAGCATCTTCCCACATTAAAAAATTTAAGTTACTGTTACAACCAGTGTAACAAGTCACTTCCCAAACTTGTCGGCTGGAACAAGAAACAAAATCATCCATATGGATGCTATGATGAGTTTCAGTGTAGGACTATTTTGGTTCACAATGTTATATCACGTTACAATTACTTATTTTGCAAACTGACTTGGTCTTTCATTTGTCTGAATTTCAGCTCTGCTGTTATCGTCATTCTCTCACTTGTAGCTTTATCTCTTCAGTCTTTTCATGTATATTTGTGTTGTAAATGATATTTTAATTGTTTTAAAAATTCTGATAATTTAATCCCAGAAGTATGACATTACTGAATGAGGGAGAAGTTATCATGTAAATTAGAGATGCATTCTCAATTGACTAAAATTAATGCAAATGAGTGACATTGATGCTTATTAAAGTGGAAGTCAGAAAATGAGTTGACTAATTGCACACATTGCTCAATGGACATAATTGATTTTTAAAAGGAACTTTCTTAGTCATTCAAATCTCAGCATGACCATTTGAGAATTTGAATTCCATTTATGTAAGTAAAAACGTGATACAATTCCCACTATTTAAGTGGGCATATATGTATAAAAAGTGATATAACATGGTAGCCATATGAAAATGTTATCATTCATTAACATCCACAGCTTCCTGACTGCTATCTGAAGAGTAGTACATCTATTGCTGGAACCCAAACTTGACTAAGGACTTGAACATAGGAACAGGAGTAAACCATACAGTTCCTCAAGTCTATTCTGCCATTTAGTGAGGGCATGTCTGGTTTGGGATCTAATTGCACGTACCTGCCTTTCTCTCATCTCTTAAAGATGATGGGCACTATTATGAATGAAATAGTGGATGAAGTCCCAGCTCTATGGCACAGATTATTGGTGCTCATATTCATGAATTACAAAATATCCCAAGGAGAATGGACAAAGTGGAGAAAAGCCTGTCAACTGAGAGGGCAATTTCCTTGGTGGGAGTTCAATGGTGCACTCTGTATCCAGTCTTTGAGGCTTGGGATGGGTCAAAGACTCCTACAACTGGTCTTATGTTGTCTTGTCCTCTGATCATCAAAAAGGGTTGGAAGTTGCTGCACATATCCTTGCCACTATCCAGGCCTAGGTTTTTCTTTGCGGGGCTTCAGGAGGATGGCATGCTGAAACTCAGGGTGGATCTAGGATATTGCTCAAAGATCTTTTCATGGTTTTGGTTCTTTCAAGCTGCACAGCTGGTTATTATATCTTGCAGTTCATCATTAATCCTGAATTTGTTCTCTTGAGATTTATAATCCTGATTTTGTGACGTTTTTTTAAATTCTGACAGACATGTTTGTTGCCTGTTATATTGTGAAAATCAGGATTGTCTACTTTTTCTTTTTGGTATTTATCCACCAGTTTGCTCTGGCAGTGGAACAAGGGAGGCCATAGTTTGTAGAACTCCTTTTCATTGAGAAATATATTGAGTTGGTTGTATGACGTGAGGGTTGTACAGTATTTACCTGGTTTGGTTTTTTTGTGTGCTGTAATCCTTGCATTTGCGCTGAGGAAATATAACTTTTAGTACTCTTCTTCACTTTATTTTTTTAATAAAAGATGAGCACCACGGCAGGGTGGTAGATAGGTGGTTTGGTACAAAGATGGTTGGTAAGGCCTTGAGGCATCATGATGGATGAGGAGAATCCCCCTCTAGAACTATTGGTTGTATTTTTTTTGTAATTTTATAATTCTTTGGGAATCCTTGTTTCCTGTGTGAGTACAGACAAATCATGTATGCTGGGAAACATTAGTATTTTTTTTGTCATTGGCATCCCTGATATTTTTGGAGTGGGGAAATTATGTTCTGGTGCACACCCCAGAGTAGTTGACTAAACCTTGGATATCTATCTTTGTTTGGTGGGTCTTCTATTTTGATTTGGCTCTGCGCATAGTAGCAGTTGTTATTTAGCTCATGGAATGTGTAGTGGGCATATTATCCAGTTGTTAGAGTTTTTGAGTGGGGAAATGATTTGAATACATTGATAGTAGGGCCTAAATGTTGCCTCTGGGGTACTTGCAGAAAGGGTGTAGGGGGATGTCCAGTGTCCTGTTCTTTGTGAGATTATGCTTGTTATTCTGTTCCTAGTATCCTGCCTATGAACATCTATTGGATAATCCTGATGCTTCTCTTTGGAGTTTCCTTTTTTGGCCGGGTAATTGAGGCGTTGTTATAGGCTTTGATTTGTTGCAGTTAATCCTAAGGGTTTCCTTGCTGAGAGGACGTGGTCATTTGTATAAATATTTGTTGGTGTTTTCAGTATGTTTTGTGTGGAATAATTATGCTGTACTAGATTTTGGCAATTTATTGAATCTTGTAAATGTAAAATAAAACTTTCAATAAAAACATATTTAAAAAAGAAAGTGAGAGGGCACTTGTATTTCTGCCTTGATGGGCTAATACAACTTGTCAATAATTATCCACACTTCCAAACCTGAAAGAAATTCTAGAGTTTACAGCTCACCTGGAGAGGTTTTGGCCAATCTACATCCAACAACTTTCTCTGAAAACTCTGCTCAGAATTTAACAGCTAAGGAGTGAGACAATCTGAGACATTCTACAATGATCAATTACACTCAAACTAAAACAACCCATAACATTGTTTTAATATACCCCATCCTCCAGTGTTAATGGTTATTAAAATTCCATGAACCAAATCTGCAACATTGTCAAAAAGATTTTCTTTTGGCCATACTTCTGTTTCACTGAAATCTGCTCTTAGATTTTGAGGTATACTGCTTTCAGACTAAACATTTGCCTCCAACCCAAGTGGTGTAGAGATAACTGACAATTAATCTGGCATTAGTTGTCATTTGCAGAGTGTTCCAAAACCCTATCACCTTTTGAATATTCTGTTTCCTAAACTTCAATCCTGAAACATAGGGTTCTAAAGTCAAGATGTCTGCTATCTAGACTTCCCAAATCAGTAGAAATACATTCTCTTTTTCCTATCTCAAATTTTGATCAATTACCCCTTAAATTTTTAACTTCCAAGACAAAAAACTGTAATTCTTGTAATCTGTCATCTTAAATTAATCTTTGGAGTCTGGTTATCACTGTTAAATCTATCCTGCATTTCTTTGAAGGCCAATATATCCTTCCTAATGTGGTTTCCTGAATTGCAGTTACCAGAACTTTTTGGTTTTGATATAACTTCTAGCCTCTTGTATCTTAGTCCTTCACTGATTTTCTTTTTTGCTGGAGCGGTTCATAACATTTTATTCATCAGTATACCTGCACCGACAAGCTGCTTTGGAATTCCATGTTTTCAACTTTTCAACGTTTGGAAAGCAGTCTATGTTTTTAAGTCTAAAGGCAACGATCTCACACTTGCCTACAGTGAAATCCATTTGCCACAATTTTGCCCATTCAGTGTCTATCAATATCTTGTAACATTACACTTCCTTCTTCACTCCTTTCTTTGTGCAGTCAGCAAGCTTGGATATGGGGCTTTTTATCCCATCAAATTTACTAATGGGAATAGTTAATACAGATCCTTGCAGGAGACCATTAGTCACATTCCCAAAAAGAGTACATGCCTATTATCCCTCTCCTGTTTACTGCTAGTCAGCTAATTTTCTAACTAGGTCAATAAATTGCCTTCAATTCCATGAGCTTCAATTTATCTAACAGTCTCTTATGAGAGAACTTTATGAATGTCTTTTGTAAGTTCATATAACATATATATACATATTTAAGACTTTTCACCATTTCCTAGAATTATTACATTCACTAATGAAGAACCAACCTCTAAATCCCAAAGTAAAAATTGATCACGCCAGAACCAAAACTCAGTTCCAAGCAGTAATGAATAGGAAACTATTATCATTCATAATGCGAATAGAAACAAGTCCTTTCTCAGGTAAAGGAATTGAATTGTCTCATTGACAGGCATGATGTCATTAAAATTCTGATGTTCAATAAGTTTTTCATATTTGAATTTTTCAACAAAGGTGCTATGAAGAGAGTAGAGTTTAACATCTGGTTCACTAACTCCTTGTACATTAAATGCTTAAAAAAAAAAGAGAAAAAAATACATTTAGATAAATACATATGCCGCTCGTGACATCACTGTAGACACAACTCTTTCTGCCCAGAATAGAAATAGAGCACTTATGACACCATAACAGGAAAATTTGAAATTGACACTAATGTAGCATTTTCAGACTGATGCAAGAGACTGTCCATTTTAAATATTCATTGAATGACAAGGATTATCCTTAAAAATAATCCTGCAGTTGTTATAAAACCCAAATGATTCATGAATGTGCATGAGAGAAATAAATCTACTAACATGTCCCAGTCTCATCTTTGTGACTCCAGCCCAATACTTCTATAGTTATTGCTTAATCGCCCACTGAAGTAAAATCAGTTATGGCCAAAAACTAACATTCCTTTACAGAATAGAAATGAAGTTGCTCACATTAGAGACAAGGATTTGCTTTCATTCTAAAATAATTAAAGGATCATTATCATTTGTTGAGATTCATCAGGCCAAAGATATGTAGGTTATGTGGATTGACCATGCTAAGTTGTTCCTGGTGTGTAGGTTAAATGTATTAACTATGATGGATGGGGCATTAAGATGAGCCTTGGTGGGATGCTCTTTGGAGCGTTGGAGTAGATTCAATGAGCCAAATGATCAGCAGATACCAGTCTCCCAAAAAAAGCATTTAGTTTTAGATCAGGAAAGTTCATTCCAAAATCACTGTTGAACTTCCAACTCTGTAAAATGTAACTGAAAAAAATGTTGGGCAATCAAATGTTTGAACGGATCTATCTGATCATTATTACAAGAGCTATATCAATTGTCTAAACTGAAGAATGTGTGGAAGTAAGTTTAGATCTTTTCAGTTGCATTAATTTTTTGGTATAGTAATAGATTTGCAAGTGAGCCATTGTTAGTAAATTTATCATTTAAAATTATCAATAGGCATTGCCTGATCTGACTGTCTATGGAGAATAGCTTCAAATATGCATTAAAGCTATGAAAATGATTTTTGTCTGTCACATTCAATTTAAAGTAAAATGTTAAGGATCACTTCAGTTTGAAGTGATTGGTTGACTTGTAAACCAATTGTAAGAAACATTCTTAGATTTAATACAATTGTGATACCTTAGATTATCAAGTCCTGCTACTAAATAGTACCTGTTCCCATTCTAAGATACTATCAGGACCAAAACCATGTTGTGCAGCCGGAATTTGAAACCGGACAGCACTTAGGAACAGAACTGGAGGAGCAGCAGGACTAACTTCACAAGAAGGGGTGCTACAAAGCTCCATCTAGCAAGAATGGAATGGCCATTTCCGTCTAATTTAACTACTGTATATCATCATTGTTATCCTCTCTACATGAGTTTTGGCTCCAGCATCAAATAATAGAAAGTTTAAAAAGTAATTCTTGTATCCTATTAAGCAACTTTTTATGTCTTAGTTCAATCCCAGTTCCATTTCTTCCTTTGAAGAAAAGGAATGAGCCTTATGTTCTTTGCTTGCCCAGTTGGATGTAAACAAATTACAAATGGTGAGCTTTCTTATTCTAACACTGGATCATGTAATATTTTAGAATTTGGGCATTATTTGACCTAAACTTTCATTAAATAGTAATTTTTCTGGTTTTTCAATTGAGTTACTGTTCTAATATTGCATTGTACAATTCTTTTTAAACTGGTAAACAATGAAGACCTTTAAAAATACAAATTGATAATCACATTTGAAGTATTAACTGAATGTCGTTTATTTGCTGATGAATTATTTTGCCAGAAATTTAAACATCCATATAAAAATATAATGCTAAGTTTTTAATATGTCACACTATTAAGCTCTTAGAAGCAGACAAAGCAAACTTTTTTTTACTTTGGCAGTTGGTATAGATTCAATGAGCCAAATGGCTCACCATTAGCCTCATTTGTCCTGCTAAATCCTGCTGTTTGAACTCCAAAATTACTGTGCCATTGTATTCATTTCATAGTGGAAAATCATGTAACATGTGGCATTATTTCACTACTTGAAATGCATTACATTTGCAAATAAATTACATGCTCTGCAGAAATCCATTTTCCTTAATCCCAGCAATTCTTTTGTAGAGGTATTAGAGATTGAATTCAGTTGACCTACATAAGATGAATGGTGTGCATATTACAAACAAATCTTGATTTAACAAAATATGTATATGTATATCAAGGTTTCTTGGTTCATGTAGCACACAGTTCAGTGAAATTAATTAAGTACATGAGAAATAGCTGAATTCTAACCTGATTTTCAGAAGATGAGAAAAATGATAGCTTAATAAAAGGGCAGCTTTGCAAGCTAAATAACTGGACAAATTTTCACTTCATGTGATATTTTTTATAATGTTTCGATACACAGCAACATTAGTATTTACAGATACTTATCATGAAAGCTTATATTTATTTACAACACTACCAGCTTTATTCATCTTTGCAATGCCACATGTGATCCATGCCTCATCACTTTGGTTTGTACTTGTGGATCAATGGAAAAGGAAGTGTTCTTTTTGTAAAAATAAGTTATTATAAGAGGAAGAACTTTTTTATGCAGAAAGTTTTGGGTGTCTGGAATTCACTACCTGAGTTGGTAGTAGCGGACAGACTCTAAACTCTTAAAAAGTACCTCGGTCTGCACTTAAACTGTAAGCTACAGGGCTATGACTGGGATGCAGGAAAGTGAGATTAGAAAATGCACCTGGGTGTTCTCGGACTGATATCGACAAAATAGGCTGAATGGCATTCTGCACTGCAACTCTTCTTTGGTTCAAAATGAATTAAAATATAATTGTTTCTTGGGAATGTAATACTGAAAGCTATGTTCAACTCTTGAGGAGCCTGGAGAAAGTAAATGTTTCTGATGACAAAAGGATCAAGAATTAGAGGACACCCATTTAAAGTGATTGATGGCACGAGGAAAATTTTAAACTATTTATTAGTCACAAGTAAGGCTTATATTAACACTACAATGAAGTTATTGTGAAATTCTCCTAGTCACCACACTCCGGCACCTAACCAGTACATCTTTCAGATTGTGGGAGGAAACCAGAGCACCCAGAGGAAACCCGCACAGACACAGAGAGAATGTGCAAATTCCACACAGACAGTGACCCAAGCTGGGAATTGAACTCAGGTCTTTGGCACTCTGAGGCAGCAATGCTAACTATTGTGCCACTCTCCTTTTCTGGATCTAGAATGCACTTGCTGAGAATGTGGTGGAGGCCAATGCAATTGTTGCTTTCAAAGTGTAATTATCTAAAACTTAATAAAAATTCAGAATTACAGGGAAAAGGCAAGGGAGTGAGACAGGCTGAAGTCCTTGCAGACAGCCAGCATGCACACAATGAACCATTTTATGATTTTACATATGGACCAGGAGGTTCATGATTTCATCCCTGATTTGTGCTGATCTCTGTTTGTTATAGCAGTAAAGCAGCAAATCATTTTCGGTAAAGGAAAAAATTCAGTCATTAATTCTGTTTTTGATCATTATTCAGCAGTATCAGCCAGAAAATCTGCATATTTAAACATTGGTTGAGAATAGAACTAAATTACTTTGACATTTTTCCCAATTATCTATTTTAAATCAATTTGAATCCAATATGAACTCTAAATACTCTAAATACTGAAAAAGGGCATTTTCTCTGAGAATTTCATTATTGTTCTACATCTTTTGTTTTCCATGATTCTTACTCTTACTGAGATAATTCTGTTGTCCTGAATTTATAGTGTGTTTATTCAGAATTATCCTAATTCCCCAGGAATTGATGTAAACCTGTACAGTGCTAAAATAAAACAAAAGAACACCAGAAATAGGAGCAGGAACAGACTATATTGCCAGTGGATCCTGCTCTGCAGATCAATATGATCATGGCTGATGTTGGGCTTCAACTCCATTTTCCTACCTGTTTCTCATATTCCTTGATTCCAAAGAGATCAAAATCTATCACAGCCTTAAACATATTCAACAATGGAGCATCTACATCCCAATTCCAAATATCGTTAACCCTCTGAATGAAGTAATATCTTCTCATTTCAGTCCTAAATGATTGCCCCTTTAACCTCAGACAATGCCTCCATGTTTTGAGCTCACCAACAAGCAGAACCATTCAGCACTTACCAGCCTCGACAGAATCTTTACAATTTCAATGGGACTGCCTCTCATTCTTCTAAAGCCCAGACAATATAAATCCAATTTACTTAACATCTTATCATCGGGCAAACCCCTCATCCCAGGGACCAATCTAGTGAACTTCCACATACCATGTCCAATGCAAGTGGAGACCAAGCTGTACACAGTATTCCACATGTGATTTCTCCAAAATGCTGTACAAATGTAGTGAGGCTACTTTTTCTTGTGTTCTAATCCCTTGCAATGAAGGCCAACATACTTTCCTAATTGCTTGCTGAACCTGTATACTAACTTTCTGCATTCCTTATATAAGCAGAACCAAGACTGTTTGAATGTCAACACACACAAGTTTTACACTTTTTGAAAAATATTCTGCTTTTCTATTTTTATGAACAAAGTGAATAACTTCATATTTCCCTACATTATACACTGTCATCTTGTCCCGCGCTCACTTAACCTGTATATATCTTTGAAGACTTTGTGTCCTTCCCTCAGTTTACTTTTCCACTTGGTTTAGTATCATCAGCAAATTTTGATACATTTATCTCTGCTTCTTCATTTAAGTCATTAATATAGATTATGAATAGTTGACAGTGTGCAAATGAATTCCCTCCATCCCAAATGTCTGTTATTCATCTTCACAGTTGAGAAAGATGATTTCAATGGTAATGGAGTCATTAGAATAGCTTTTATACCATACTATCAGGTCCTCTATGGCATTGATCATGGTAAATTGGATGCCAGACTTTTGTACATTGACAAGATGGTCATAGTATATTATCCTATGACTAAGCTGAAGCCTGGTCTATCACTTCACTTGCACCAGCTTAGAAAGTACATCATGAATTCAATTAGGAAATCATTATTTATCTTTGACTAGCAGATGCTTATAAATATTTGGCTCATACTGAACTTCACAAAAAAGTCATAAAGATTGGCCTTGTTCCTGCTTTTTTATTAAGCAACACAGCACGGGAAACAGGCCCTTCGGCCCAACGAGCCCGCGCTACCGTAATACCAAATACATTATCCTATTTTAATATTCCTATATAATAATATATATATTAATCCTAATTTGGAAAATTTTCACCATAGGGACAATTTGTTACCCAATCAGCCTAAGAGCGAATTTTTGGGTTGTGGGAGGAAACCGGAGTGCCCGGAGAAAACCCACGCAACCACGGGGAGAACGCGCAAACTCCCGCAGACACCGGCCCAATTCCAAGTGTCTGCACAGCCACATCGATAGTCTCTGAGCTGTCATGGTGCCCTTCAGGTGGTCCACATAAAGCACTCATATACGACATGAGGTACCAGGCAACCCATGAATCAACATCCAAGAGCTGTACCCGCACCACCTGCCGAATGCGTGCTCAAATTATGGACCGAATTACCTGTGGAAAAAGCCGTAGTTAAACAGTCCTAATATATCCCTCTATCTGCATACCGCTCATGTGGCTGTCCAAGAGACCCTTAAACAGCCCCAGCGTGCCTGCTCCCACCACCTTACTCGGCAGTGCATTCCACACCCCCACTACCCTTTGTGTGAAAAACTGCCCTCTAATATTCGTCCTATACATAGCCCCCCTCACCCTATGGCCATGACCTCTCGTCCTATCCATTTCTAAAGGTGGAAAAAGTTTACCTCCATTTACTCTATCTATACCCCTTATAATCTTATACACCTCTATGAGATCCCCTCTAAGCCGACGTCTTTCAAGGGAAAACAACCCCAGTCTATCTAATCGTTCCTCATAGGACAGTCCTTCCATACCAGGCAGCATCCTGGTAAACCTCCTCTGCACTCTCTCCAAGGACTCCACATCCTTCCGATAGTACGGAGACCAGAACTGGGCGCAGTATTCCAAGTGAGGCCTAACCAAAGTTGTATACAACTGCAACATCAAACTCCTACTCTTATATTCTATACCCTTTTCTATGAAAGCTAACATACTATACGCCTTCTTTGTCACCTTCTCCACCTGTGAGGACACCTTCAGAGACTTGTGAACCTGCACCCCCAAGTCTCTCTGCGTCTCTATGCTCCTTATAGTTTTACCTTTTATCCTATAATTCTCTTCTACATTTTTCCGGCCAAAATGCATCACCTCGCATTTTTCCGGATTAAATTCCATTTGCCATCTATCTGCCCAATCTACCAACCTGTCTATGTCCTGTTGTATTGCCTGACACTGCTCTTCTGTACCCGCCAATCCAAGCATCTTGGTGTCATCAGCAAATTTGCTGATCTCACCACCTACCCCTACTTCCAAGTCGTTTATGTAGACCACAAATAGAAGAGGACCTAGTACTGAGCCTTGTGGCACTCCACTAGTGACAGGCTTCCAGCCGGAAAAAGAGCCTTCCACTACTACCCTCTGTCTCCTCCTTCCGAGCCAGTTTTCGACCCATCTACATACCCGACCCTGTATCCCATGCGCCTTCACCTTCTCTATCAGTCTACCATGAGGAACCTTGTCAAACGCCTTACTGAAATCCATGTAGACGACATCAACAGCCTGTCCTTCATCAACTGTTTTTGTCACTTCTTCAAAAAATTCCACCAGATTCGTAAGACAAGACTTCCCCTTGACGAAGCCATGCTGCGTATCCCTGATCAGATCGCAGCGCTCCAGATGCTCATACATCCTGTCCCTAAGGATCCTCTCCATTAGCTTACCTATAACTGAAGTCAAGCTCACCGGCCTATAGTTCCCTGGGTGATCCCTCTGACCTTTTTTAAACAACGGTACTACGTTTGCTATCCTCCAGTCCTCTGGGACCTCACCTGTGTCCAAGGAAGAGACAAAGATTTGCGTCAGAGGCCCAGCCAAGTCTTCCCTCAACTCCCTTAGCAGCCTGGGGTAAATGCCATCAGGCCCCGGAGCTTTATATGTCTTTAAGCTGCCTAACAGCCCCAACACCTCTTTCCTCGTAATCCTTATTTCCCTCAACCGATCCTCAACTTTGTCAACATCAGGCACAGACATCTGTCCAGTCTCCTGCGTGAATACCGACGCAAAGTATTCATTCAGGATCTCCCCCATTCCCTCAGGCTCTAAGCATAGATCCCCTCCACTGTCCCTAAGAGGTCCAATCTTGCCTCTAACTATCCTTTTGCTCCTTACATAGGTGTAAAATGCCTTTGGATTTTCTTTAATCCTACCTGCCAGAGCCACCTCATGGCCCCTTTTTGCCTTTCTAATACCCCTTTTTAGATCCCGTCTACACTCTCTATAAGCTTCCAGCGCTATCTCAGTCCCTAGTTGCCTAGATCTAATGTAAGCCTCTCTCTTTTTCTTGATCAAGTCCTCAATCTCCCTGGTAAGCCAAGGTTCTCTAATCCTACCTTTCCCATCCTTCCTCCTTGCCGGCACATATCTTTCCTGCAGAGAGTTTAGTTTTCCCTTGAAAGACTCCCACATGTACCTCGTCGACCTGCCCTCAAAAAGCTTATCCCAATCCGTATCTTTAAGATCTTGCCTAATCTGGCCGTATCTAGCCCTCCCCCAGTTAAATACCCTCCCTTTTGGGCCAGTCTCATCCTTTTCCATTAATATCCTAAAGCAGACAGAGTTGTGATCACTATTTGACACCTGCTCTCCTACCTCGACATCAACCACCTGGCCTGGCTCATTCCCCAGAACCAAATCCAGTATAGCCCCCTCTCTAGTCGGGCCATCCACATACTGCTCCAAGGACCCTTCCAAAACACACTGTACAAATTCCTCCCCATCCACTCCTACAGCCCTGGGCACACTCCAATCTACTCCAGGAAAATTGAAATCTCCCACCACTACCACCCTATTTTTCCTACACTTATCTAAAATGTCCCTGCATATCCCTTCTTCCACAGCCTGCGGGCTGTTGGGCGGTCTGTAGTAAACACCCAACAGAGTAACCACTCCCTTCCTATTCCTCAACTCCACCCATAGAGACTCAATTCCTAAATCATCCATACCTCTCTCCCTCTGCACTGCTATGACGTTGTCCTTAACTAATAAAGCCACTCCCCCGCCTCTCTTCACACCAACTCTGTCACACCTAAAACACTTATACCCTGGAATATTCAATTGCCAGTCTTGCCCCTCCTTCAACCACGTCTCGGTCACCGCCACCACGTCTAAACTCCTCGTGAACATTATTGCCTTCAGTTCATCTGTTTTGCCAGTCACACTCCTCGCATTAAAACACATGCACTGAAGACCCTCAGCTCTCGGAAATACCTTTCTACCTACTGGTGTTGCCCTATCATCCCTCTCTATCCCACTCCCAGTTCCTGCTGTCTCCCCACCCTCCCTCCCTATTAGTTTAAACATTTCTGAAACACTCCAGCTAACCTCCCAGCTAAAATATGTGTTCCCCTCCCAGTCAACTGCTCCCTATCCCTCGTGAATAGGTGACCCTCCCTCCTGAAGACTTCCCAATGATCAATAAATATGAAGCCTTCTGCCCTACACCAATCCCTCATCCATGCATTTAGTTGGAGTGTCTCATTTATTACCCAATCGGTCCCAGGCACAGGCAGCAGCCCAGAGAACGCCACCCTGGAGGCCCTACCTTTCAGTTGAGCCCCCAACTCCCTAAACTGTCTACGTAAGTCCCCCCTGCGCTTTCTTCCTACATCTTTTTGTCCTATGTGAACTATTACATTTGCCTTAGACCCTCTTCCCTTCAAAATTCCCTCTACCCTTTCTGATACATCCTGGACCCCTGCTCCAGGGAGGCAGACTACCATCCTGGAGTCTCTCTTTTCCCCACAGAATCCCCACAGAATTTTATACTTCATAATTCATTTTCTGCAGTGTATTGCACTTTAAACATGATAATGTGGAAATGCTGGTGTTGGACTGGAGCGGGTACAGTAAGAAGTCTCATAACACCAGGTTAAAGTCCAACTGATTTGGAATCACAAGCTTTCAGAGCACTGTTTCTTCATTAGGAGTGGAGAGGTGGGTTCACAAACACAGCATATTTGGCAGAAATATAATTGCAAGATAATGGAATGCGAGTCTTTACAGGTAATCACGTCTTTACAAGTACAGAGAGAGGGATAATCACAGGTTAAAGAGATGGGAATTAGAACATAGAACATTACAGCACAGTACAGGCCCTTCAGCCCTCAATGTTGCATGAACATGTGAAATCAATCTAAAGCCCATCTAATCTATGCTATTCCAATATCATCCATTTGTTTATCCAATGACCATTTAAATGCTGTTAATATTGGCGAATCCATTACTGTTGCAAGCAGGGCATTCCACACTCTTACTACTCTCTGAGTAAAGAATTTACTTCTAACATCTGTCATATATCTATCACCCCTCTATTTAAAACTATGTCCCCTTGTGCTAGCCCATCTCCATCTGAGGAAAAAGGCTGTCACTGTCCACCCTATCTAATCCTCATCTTGTATGATCTTCTCATCTAACATCATCTTATATGCCTCTATTAAGTCACCTCTTAACCTTTTTTCTAATGAAAACAGCCTCAAGTCCATCAGCTTTTCATCATAAAACCTTCCCACCACACCAGGCAACATCCTGATAAATCTCTTCTGCACCCTTTCCAATGCTTCCACAGTCTCCCTGTAATGCAGCAACCAGAACTGTATGTAATACTCCCAAGTTTGGCTGCATCAGCTGTAACATGACCTCATGGCTCTGAAACTCAATCTCTCTATCAATAAAAGCTAACGCACTGTACGCCTTCTTAATAACCCTATCAACCTAAGTGCCAACTTTCAGAAATCAATGCACATGCATACCGAGATCTCTCTGCTCAACCACACTACCAAGTAACTTTCCATTAGCCCAGTACTCTTTACTTCTGTTACTTCTTTCAAAGTAAATCACCTCACACTTTTCCACATTAAACTCCATTTGCCATTTCTCAGCCCAGCTATGCAGCTTATCTATATCCCTCTGTAACCTGCAACATCCTTCTGCACTGTCCACAACTCCACCGACTTCAGTGTCATCTGCAAATTTATTAACTCATCCTTCTACAGCCTCATCCTGGTCATTTATAAAAATGACAAACAATAGTGACCCAAAACAGATCCTTGCGGTACACCACTATAACTAAATTCCAGGGTGCACATTTCTCATCAATGACTACCCTCTGTCTTCTTCCAGCTAGCCAATTTCTTATCCAAACCATTAAATCACCCTCAATTCCATGCCTCCATATCTTCTGCAATAGCTTACCATGGGGAACTTTATCAAACATTTTACTAAAATCCATGTATATCACATCAATTGCTTTGTCATCATCCAACTCTTTTGCCACTTTCTCAAAGAACTCAACCTAACCTTTACAAAGCAGTGTTGACTATCCGTAATTAAATTATTCCTTTCTAGATGATTACAAATCTTACCTCTTATAATCCTTTCCAAAACTTTGCTCACATCAGAAGTAAGGCTCACTGGTCTATAATTACCAGGGTTGTCTCTACCCTTCTTGAACAAGGGGACAACATTTGCCATCCTCCAGTCTTCTGGCACTATTCCTGTAGACAATGATGACCTAAAGATCAAAGCCAACGGCTCTGCAATCTCCTCCCTAGCGTCCCAGAGAATCCTAGGATAAATCCCATCCAGCCTAGGGGACTTAACTATTTTCATACTTTCCAGAATTGCTAACACTTCCTCCTTACGAACCTCAGTCCCATCTAATCTAATAACCTGTTTCTCAGTATTCTCCTCAACGACATTGTCTTTTGAATTATGTCAAGCTAGGACAGTTAATAGGATTTTGCAAGCCCAGGTTAAATGATGGGGGTTACATGTGGTGTGGCATGAACTCAAGATCCTGGCTGAAGCCGCCCTCGTACGTGCGAAAGTTGGCTATCAATTTCTGCTCAGTGATTCTGCATAGTTTTGTTCTTGAAGGCTGTTTTGGAGAATGCTTACCCAAAGATTAGAGGCTGAATACCCTTGACTACTGAAGTGTTCCCCAATTGGAAGGGAAAACTCCAGGTTGATGATTGTTGCACAGTGTCTGTTCATCCATTGTCATAGCATCTACACTGTCTTGCCAATCTATCACGTCTTGGGACATCCTTTTCTGCAATATATTAGGTGGACAATGTTGGTCAAGTCGCATAAATATGTATGGTGGATGGCGTTCTCACATGAGATGATGGCATCCATGTCAATGATCCAGCATGTATTGCAAATTTGCTGTGGCAGGGTTGTATGGTGTCGTGGTTACTGTTCTACTGAAGGCTGATCTGTTTGGTGTTATGTGGTTGTTTGAAAGCAAGTAGTGGGGATGTGGGGGAGGCCTTGACAAGACTTTGTCTTCATCAATGACTGTTGAAGGCTCTGAAGAAGATGTTGCAGTTTCTCCACTCAGGGAAGTACTGAACAACAAAGGTACTCTGTTGATCATGTCACGTGTTTGTCTTCTGAGGAGGGCAATGCGGTGTTTTGCTGTGGTGCATTGGAACTGTCTAACAATAGGTTGAGCACCATATCCCATTATTATAAGGGCATCTTTCAGCATTATTAAGCAATGATGTCAGAGTATTACAAACTCAAAATATGTATTACATGAGGATCCTCCATTTTATCAGTTTATAACTCAGGAAACGTTGTTCTAATAGAATGTAATGGAGAATGTGTCATATATTTTTGGTACTCTGGAATATTGCAAAAAAAGAAAACATGTAAAATAGATGAGCTTGTAAATAGTGATGGAATTGTAACTGACATTCTGTGTTTGCATTTGCCAGCCTATGAATTTTCCTATCTAAAGTACATGAGTAGGATGTCATGAGTCAGAAAGCATTGAGAAGGAATTGCTATTTACTGTGTATAAAAAAAGTTTAAATAATTCTAGAGTTTTAATGAACGGTGATGCTTCTTAAATATTAATCAAGCTAATATATGTAGTATTTGAAAGATTTTGGTACATGCTATTGAATCACTGTTTTCAGTCACATATTCTATAATTCAATATGCCATATATTATAAGCACTTCTGATTTATAGTTATTGAATAAATCAAATTAATTTTAAAACATGGTTTTTTGCTAGACTTTTCAAAATAAAATTAAGTGACTTTAACCATTTTTACATCGGAATCATAATCAGTGATCTTGATTATTATCATCTGTTCCTTTACATTTGTACTCAATCTTATCTCTGACCTTTTTAAAAGCCCAGGGTACACAAATAAATTGTAAGCATCATGTACTAATAAAGAAGGATCTGAGGGATAAGCAATACTAGCTTGAGGGCATTGGGCTTTGTTAACAGTAAGAGAAGTCCCAGAGATTTGGCAACATTGCAGCGGAGGTTTATATTAATTTTCTTCTGAAATATTTTGGCTCAAAGTATTTCTAAAATTTTTTTCTGTTGCTTTCTCTGCCTACTGCAGCTTGACAAGTGAATAGTTGGATAAGATGCTTTAATTAAAATGTTTTCCATTTTGGAAGTCTACATAGTACACAACTGCCTATAATTTGCCTTTAAAATATTTGCTTTAAAAATTTTAACGATTAATTTCCAATTAATTTATTGTTTGAAAAGAAAAAGCCAGAAATCATACTATGAGAAAATCAGAGGCAGAGGCAGAAGCAAACACTGCTACAAAGATGGAAATTGGTAATCTTAGTGATGGTGCAAATATATGGTTGTAAACTGACCTTGTGTCAGATATGACAGCAAAGTTGCAAAACATTTGGTACAGACTCAGACTCTGAAAAGATGGAATCTGTGGCTAGAGAATTTGTGCTGGGCACCAAAGACAGTAGCTTCAGTTTTCCTGATGTTTAATTGGAGGAAATTTATTCTCATCTATTACAGAGTAATGGACAAGCCTCCTGACAATTTAGAGCTAAAGGAGAAGTCGAGAAAGGTGTTAGATGTTTCATGTATAACGACAGTAATGCTTCTTTCGTGTTTCTCAGTGAAAGTCTTTATTGAACTGATCCTTAGTGTCTTTGTTTACAGAGACTGCCTCATTGTGGAGGTCACCTGACTACAGAAATCCATATGCGACAGGTAGATTCATTGCATTTCAAGATCTAAATATCCCTCTTAACAAACAGAAGACATGTTTGCATGCACAATCATATGTGACTGTAAGATACCCAAGTTATGCATCATTTTTATGCATTAATGACTTTTACTATATCAGACAGTCACTGCACATGCATTCCACACAGTGTTAAGTCATGCGGGTCTCTGAATGGCGCTCATGCATTTTAACATTGGCTTTTAGTCTGGCTCCTATTCTTTGTTTGCAAAGTGTCATTCCGATCACCCTTGTGCCTTGGTAACTGTTGATCCATTGGAGTTGTTGGAGTTGAATCTTTAGTCTTGATGGTAGTTCAGATGCTGAAATTCCTTCTCCCTTACTGGCCGATCACACTAAGGGAAAACCTTGCTTGTGGTTGACATATGCCTGTGGTCGTTTCATATATTTGGTCATTCACTTGCACATGATTAAGATGACAATTTCTCTACACATATGCTAAGTTTTCCAGTGGCTGACATCTGTTGAGAACATTGAAGGTTTACACATTTCGCTTTCCGATGCACAGTTATGGTAATGGTTTGACAGTCTTGTCAAACTGAAATTTGGTTTCTATGATTTCACTTGATCTTTTCACTCATGCCTTTTATTACTTCTGATTTTGGAGCTTTGCTGCTGTGGAAGAACAATTTGCATGAAGCATGACATTAGTCTTTGTACAGGACTGTCCATGCTTTGCCTTGAATATGTCTGTGCTAGTTTGCTTGATTTCTTGACAATTGCATTAGCAAATTTCACTGCCACCCCTACTTTTCAATTTACTGGGGATGGTGCGGAGATGATGTAAACTGCTGAACTTTCCAATCTTTTATGAATGGGCTGAATTCTTCACTTGTGAAATGAGGGCCATTGTCATATCACAATGTTTGGAATGCCTTACTGACTGACATTTACTTTCAGGAATTCTATCATTTCTTCTGTTTTAAAGTCTAACTCCCCGTAGGCAGAATAGCAGTCTACAATGATAATCAATTCCCTCCAAAGTGAGAAGATCTACTCTCATCTTCATTCATGGTTTGCCTGGAATATCATATGTCACCAATGGCTTTGCAGTTTGTTTAACTTGCCACCCATTACACACACTGCACTGGCTAATGTGGTCTTTAATTTCTTTGCCCATGTTTAGACAATAAAGCAAATCTCTTGCCTTTCTCAAAATCAATTTAATTCTTTGATAGTTTGCATGGATGAATTTCAGCACCTTTCCTCATCCCATTGGGATGATGCTTCTACTTCCTTTGATCAAGATGCCATTTTGGGTTGTCAATTCATCTCAGTTTGCCCAATATGTTCCTGTGACCACAAATGTATTTTTGATGCTCTCAGGCCATCCTTTCATCAATATTTATTGTAGCACTTTGTAGAGTTGCACATTGTCAGGTAGTTCACTTTATTTGAACAAAACGCTTGTTTATCAGATTCAATGTCTCTCCCAGTTTGATGGTTTTCAGATCATGTCTAACTACTGTTAGATTTTGCATTCAATTGTAGAATCCTCAATTTTCTTAATGAAGAGCACTTCTTTCGATGGTTTTTTTTGTTTTTCTCCCAATCCAAAAACATGTCTTTGCACTCTTCTAGGACCTGTACCACCATCACTGGTTTTGTGTACTTTGAGTCATGGTATACCTCTGTTGGTACATTCAGGTTAGTGGTCCAAGCTTTAGACTGCCTTCAGCTGAAATGAGTGCCATTGTATATCTATGATCTGGAATTCTAGATCTACTTCTTGCCATTGCATTGGGTTCTCAGACTAATTTGTCACTGCAGTACGAGTATCCTGCCATGTTATAGTCTCAACCTTACTTTTGAGGATTTCATTTTCAGTCATGTTGAGGCACTTCATACAGATCTGTGAAGATCATTTTGTTGCAATACACACGAATGTCCATCTGTCCCTTCCTATTTGCTTAATACTTTCCCTCTGTGGTTAATCATGAACAATTTGGCATTTATAGACTTGATTGAAACAACTCTTGTATGATATACAGTTCTCATCAGGTTCTTTTGCTGACGTTTTTCTAGTGGCTATCTGGAGAGACTTGTTTTGTTTTTTTCTCACCAAACACTTGTGCGTGAAATAATTCTGTTTCTTGCAGTTAAAACACTACTTTTCCCATGCTGAGCATTCTCCTTTTCCTATGTATGCTGTGTTCTGTAGTATTTGTATCCTGTGGCGCAGTAGCACAGTGGTTAGCACTGCTGTTTCACAGTTCCAGGGACCTGGGTTTGATTCTTGGCTTGGGTCACTGTCTGTATGGAGTTTGCACGTTCTCCTCATGTGAATGTGCTCCGAAACATGTGAAGGAAACTCCGGTTTCCTTCCACAGTTCAAATATGCGTGGGTTAGATTGATTGGCCATGCTAAAATTCTCCTTAGTGTCCAGAGATGCATAGGTAGAGGGATTAGCGCGTGAAATGTATGTAGGTATATGGGGGTAGGGCCTGGATGGGTTTGCAGTCAGTACTCACTCGATGGACTGAATGGCCTCTTTCTGTATGATTTCTATGATTTTCTATGACATGCTTTCTTTAGTATCAGTCTTTCATCTTTCAGTAGACTTGCTTTCACCAAGGGTTCTTGCACACCTAAGACTATTCTATCTTTAATTAGATAATTCTTTACATGTCTATATTCACACGATTCTGTAAACTATGTTAATGCAGTCACATATTAATCTATGGTTTTTTTTCTCTCCTTGAGTTGTAGTGTTGAATATATAGTATTCATATACAGCATTCACTCAGAGTCCAAGCTATCCATCCAAGACTTTTAAAATCATTTGTTTTCTTTGCTTATCAGTTAGATTTAGAGTAGTATATAGTTTGTACAATTATTAGGATTAGAAATCTTATTGATTCAGGCTTTTTAATTAAGTCTGTTCAATCTTATAGTTTTGCCATTGTAAGTGAAAAAGCTGCCAATTCTGCCACATGTCACCATCCAGTGTTACTGGAGATTCAGTTGGAAAATTTGCAGCAACCATTTTACTCATTCAATATTTTCCTTGCACGCTTTGTATGCTTTTCCTTTGTCTGTTAATGTTTGCTTTTTCATTGTCCCTATTCTTCAGCTTACTGCAGATATGGACTATACTATGTACCTTAATTCTAAGTGTCTTCTCTGCATTATTTCCAAGGTTCAAAATCTATTTTTCTGCACCTCTGAATACATATTTCATGTATAATGATAGCAGTGCTTTGTCAGTGTTTCTCACTCAGGGAGAGACTTTATTTAACTGGCACTAAGGATGTCTGATTACAGGTACTGTCTCATGGCAGAGGTCACCTGGCTGTGGAAAGCTATACGTAACTTGTAGACTGGTTTCATTTCAAAATCCAAATGTCCCCCCTTTCATAATGAACAAAAGATACAAACACAAGGTGAGCTATGTGCCATTGGTTTGCTTGTGGAAACTGATGCTGTTTTTCATATTATGTTGCCAAGGGATAGTATGTAATCATATTTAATGCTTGATGCCATGATTTTGAATAGCTAATTATTTAAACTGAGGGATTATTAGATTAAGTTATAATATACTCTTTAATATAACTGTTTTTATCAATTGCAAAATAAACTAGTTTGTGTATCGTTTCCTTAAAATGTGAATCAGCTCACCTTCAGAGACTGAAGCAGCTCATGTGTGGCTACATATAAGTTTATGGGATCTAATTCATTTATAAAGGACATCTTAATAGGATTTCCTATCCCAGGAGATGCTGTTGTCTGACAAGATTGTTGGTAGCAAATCCTTTCTCAGGAGATACTATTGTCTGATAAGATTATTGGTAGCAAATCCTTTTCCAGGAGATGCATTTGTCTGACAAGGTTGTTGGTATCAAATCTAAACTGGCCATTGTATGCAAGATCTTATGAAGGAGACTAGCAATGTTAATCTTGAGAACGCAAGTGTGAGATTTCTAACAGAAGGTCTGTAGATTTTCATCTAACTTAATAAGAAAAATAAAGTATTTGACTGTTTTCTAATGACTAATACAGTGGTGGCAAGTTCTGATGGAAAAGTCATCCTCCCTTCAAACAGTTAAAAGTATTTTAATTGTGAATAACTTTCCCACTATTTGTGGCAATATATACAAATGCTGGCGCAGGAACAGATTTTACAAGTACAAAGCTTTGAAGGTGGCAGGACAAGGTGATGAGACTACTCAGAATGTATAATGCATATGGAATTCCTTGATTTTGTAAGTAGAGGAATGAATGTGGAGATTATGCTAACTAGCTTTTTAATTCTTTGGTTAGGCATCAGTTGTTGTATTGTGCCTAATTCTGGCCCCATGCTTTAGGAAGAGTGTGAAGAACTTGGGGAATTTGCAAAGGATACTTAGTAAATACCAGGGATAAATAAGTTAAGTTAAGTGGTGAGATCAGAGAAGAAAAGATTTGATATGTTTAGACAAAAAAGATTAAGGGGAGACTTTATAGAGATATTCATTCTCAGATGTGCTGCAGGCAGATTAAAAGATCTCATGACACTATTTTAGAACATAGAACATTACAGCGCAGAACAGGCCCTTCGGCCTTTGATGTTGCATTGATCTGTGAAACAATCTAAAGCCCTTCTAACCTGCACTATTCCAATATCATCCATTTGTTTATCCAAATGACAATTTAAATGTCCTTAATGTTGGCTTAATGTTGAAGGAGAGCTACCAATATTTACCCCTCAATTAACATCCCCAAAACAGATTGTCTGATTATTATCACATTGCTGTTTGTGAGAGCTTGCTATGCATAGATTGTCTACTGCATTTTCTACATTACAATAATGACAAGACTTAAAAAGATACTTAATTGACTGCAAAGTGAATTGAGATGTCTGGTAGTTGTGAATGGCTATTATGTTCAGTACAGTGGATGTTGTGCTCAATATATTGGGTATTGTGTTCAGTACAGTGAGCATTGTGTTCATTACAATGGGTATTGTACTGTGGATATTGTGTTCAGTATTGTGAGTATTGTGTTTAGTAAGTGGGCATTGTTTCAGTACAGTGGTCATTGTGTTCAGTACAGAGGGTATTGTGTTCAGTACTGTGGGTATTGTGTTCAGTACTGTTGGTATTGTGTTCAGTACTGTGGATATTGTATTCGCTACAATGGGTATTGTGTTCAGTACAATTGGGTATTGTGTTCAGTACAGTGGGCATTGTGTTCACTACAATGGGTATGGTGTTCAATACTGTGAGTATTGTGTTCAATACTGTGGGTGTTGTGTTCAGTACTGCGGGCATTGTGTTCAGTACTGCGGGCATTGTGTTCAGTAATGTGGGTATTGTGTCCAGTACAGTGGGGATTGTGTTCAGTACTGTGGGTACTGTGTTCAGTACTGTGGGTATTGTGTCCAGTACGGTGGGTATTGTGTTCAGTACTGTGAGGATTGTGTTCAGTACTGTAGATACTGTGTTCAGTACAGTGGGTATTGTGTTCAGTACTGTGGATATTGTGTTCAATACTGTGGGTCTGGTGTTCAATACAGTGGGCATTGTGTTCAGTACTATGAGCATTGTGTTCAGAAGTGAGCATTGTGTTCATTACAATGGGTATTGTGTTCAGTACTGTCAGTATTGTGCTTAGTACAGTGGGCATTGTTTCAGTACAGTGGGCATTGTTTTCAATACTGTGGGTATTGTCTTCAGTACAGAGGATATTGTGTTCAGTACTGTGGGTATTGTGTTCAGTACAATGAGCATTGTTTCAGTGCAGTGGGTATTGTCTTTAGTACAGGGGATATTGTGTCCAGTACTGTGGGTATTATGTTCAATACTATGGACATTGTGTTCAGTACTGTGGATATTGTGTTCACTACAATGGGTACTGTGTTCAGTACAATGGGCATTATGTTCGCTACAATGGGCATTATGTTCGCTACAATGGGCATTATGTTCAGTACTGTGGGTATCGTGTTCAGTACAGTGGGTATTGTGTTCAATTCTGTGGGCATTGTGTTGACTACAGTGGACATTGTGTTCAGTGTTGTGCTTTGATGGAGCTGCGGTGATAATAATCCGAGTGTCTCGGTTTGAAGCGCGCGCAGCTGTTCCAGCCACGCCCCCACCGCGTGGGTGTCGTCATGACGTAGTGACGTTGCGCGAGGCCAGGGGTGGGGGGGGAGGGGGTTCTATCATGGCGTCAATGCAGGTGAGAGTCTGAGCTGCCGGGTGACGCTTCACCGGGCTTCTTCTTCTTGTTGTTGCTGTTGCTTTCTTTGATCGTGTTGTAGCCGCCGCGGAGGGGGAACGAGCCAGGTGATTCCCAGCACCTTGACCCCGTTTCCTGGGCGAGGGCCTGAAGTGAAGCGAGGGTCCCAGCTGCGCGGCCCGCTATATATATTTACAGATGTGTTTTCTCGGTGTGTGCGGCTGCTGAAACCGCGCTGGGAAAATCAGAGGATGGCGGCTTTCGGTGGGTGCTGATGTCAGAGTCCCGACGATGAGACTAGGAAGTGGGAGGGCGACGGTGACCCGTCGGGGAGAGTTGGGCTCAGCAATCTTTGTCTGCCCTGTGTTTCCATGCGTATAGGTGATCTGGCATCCTGTGAAGGTTACAGGTGCCAACGACACCTGCCGACCGAGGTCCCCGCAGGGACAAGAGAGGTTGTCCTCACCTCTGTCATCCTCATTCCTTTTATGACACGAGAAGTCGCTCCAATCTAATCGATTTCAATTTCAGGACCTGGGCTTTGTTTTTCTTTCTTACTTCCCCTTGTCGGTGTGAAAGTGACCTGTCAAGAGTAAGGTCTTGTGATTTAAGCAGGCGTAACCTCGCATCAATAAACTTGTAATTTACCGAACTTATAAACGGACAAGTAACAATGGAGACCAGGTGTGGGACTGGCGCCTCGTGTGTGTTTGTTTTCTCAGTTGAACTTTCATCAGTCCAGTAAATGAAAACAGGTGTTATATTTCACATCCTCGTTTTTTATATTCATATCCCTTTTGAAAGCTGTAATTGAATAATTTGGCGCAAATTTTTTGTGCACATTATAATATACTTAACGCTACCAAATTTGATCTAACAACAATTGGTATTAATCAATAGTTAAGTTCATAAAAAGAATAACTACAGTATTAATTCAGGAAGATATAAAACTGAATGAAATTTTGCATGGTATACTGCGCAATTATATTTAATTATGTTAACTTTAAAGTGGATAATCAATTGCAACAGAGCCTTCAGAGAAACGGGGAATTACTTTTGATGGTTATAACTCAATGTGCACAATATTATAGTTATGTACTTTTTCTAACTATCGTATGCATTTTCTCTATTAGAAGAGGTTACAGAAGGAGCTAATGGCTTTGCAAAATGACCCACCTCCAGGAATGACTTTAAATGAGAAGAGTGTACAAAATTCAATTACACAGTACGTACTGATAATTGATTACTTTCATCTATTTCATTTGTGAAAAAAGGTATAAGGCAGGTACATTTGAAAAAGATCTTGACACTTTTACTGAAACTGAGGGTCATTTGATTATCAAGACATGAACAGCATACGTAGACTCAGTTGGATAATTCACTACATTTTAAGCTGAAGCCATGATACAAAATACTCATTGGTTTGGACTATGATTTTAAATAACTTAAATTATTAATGTGATTATTTATATTATATAATTTGCCAGATCGAAAACAAACTAGTGATTTTAAAAAAATCTGGTTGCTCAATAAAGCTGAATTTGTGCAATGACTATTTTAAGAATGTTACTAATTTTGAATAGATTTCTGGAAATTTGAGAATCATAGAAAATATAAAAGAATTTTCATTTTGTGGCAAGGTACTGCATGATGTGACAGACTTTCAAGTAGGTTCTAATGTGATTGTATAGTGAAATGGTTATATATGGTCAGTGTTTTTGCAATGTGTTGTAATGTTCCATTTTCAAAAATTAGGGTATAGTCCAGGTAGTATGTTTGTTTAGCCAGACTTGGGAGTTTAGCAATGTCTGATTATTTGTAGATGTAACTCTGATATGCTTCAGTTCTTGTGGTTTGTATGTACTATTCATGGTTAAAAGAACATTACAGCATAGAACAGGCCCTTCGGCCCATCAAGTCTGTATCAACACAGATGCCTGTGTCATTTAACATTTCCCTGTCTCTAAGTGGTCTATATCCCTTTATTCCCTGTCTATTTTATGTATTTATCCTGATGCCTTTTGAACGTTGTTTAATTCTCCACCTTACCAAATGGTTTAGAATGGTATATAATCAATGCTATAACTTGTAACATCTTCGTGCACCTCTTTTTCCTGGGACTTGGAATTTCTGATCAGTTTCAGTTCCATACGGACCATGTGTAAGTCCTGAGTTGAATTTTCAGTTCTGAAATACCTAACTTGCAGAGTCATGTAATGGAGTATATAGAGTTATTTATATTATAAAAATCTCTTGTGATGTAGAAATGATCTTGCAAGTGATCATCGATTTTAGTATATAATGCTGACTGTACAAATTTCTTGGAAGGAACATATTATTAAAGCTGTTGTACTTACGCAGTCAGTTACAAAACTATAATTGAAAGAAAATAGAGTCCACAATCCTATTAATTTACAAACTTTATAAGTGTATGGTATAAATATTTCATTTGAATATTCAGATCTAGTGTCATAAAAAATAGATGGCATTGGTTCAGTAGTAAAGAAAATTATTTTGATTTGTTAGATAGTTGTTGCATTATAATTGGTCAATGGGTAGAAAACAAAGCAGATCGTTCTCAAGTTGGAAGGCTGAGAATAGTGGGGTACTGCAAGTGTTAGTGCTCGAGCCCCAGCTGTTCACAATGTATACTGATTTTTGGATGTGGAGACCAAATGTAATATTTCTGTGTTTGCTGATGACACAAAACTTAGGAATATGAATTTATAACAAATGGAGAGAGATTGGAGAGTGTTGATGTCCAAAGGGGCCAGATATCCTTGTTGATAAATCATCAAAAGCTAACACACAGGTGCAGAATGCATGAGGTAGGCCTGTGCTAAATTTGACCTTTATTACAAGAGGATGTGAGTACAAGAATAAGAAACTTTTGCTGCAATTGTGCAGAACCTTGAAGAGTGCACCTGGTGTATTGTACTTCATACCTAACATACTTGCCATAGAGGGAATGCAGTGGAGGTGCACTGATCTTTGAGATAGTGGGATTGTCTTATCAGGACATATTAAGGAGACTGAGTCTATATTCTGTAGAGTTTAGAAAAATGAGTGATGATCTTATTGAAGCATAGAAAATTCTTTTAGGGTTCAACAGGGTAGGTGGAGGAAAGATGAAGGCAAAATACTGCAGTTGCTGGAATCTGAACAAAAACGGAAAATGCTGGAAAAACTTAGCAGGTCTGACATCTGTGGAAAGAGAATAAAACCAGCATTTTGAATCAGGATGACCCTTTGTCAGATGGAAAGATGTCCCTGGATGGGCAGTCTAGAACCAGGGAACACAGTCTTTGAATAAGAATTAGGCTGTTTAGAACTGAGATGAGGAAGAATTTCTTCACTTTGAGGATGGTGAACCTTTGGAATTCTTTACCTCAGAAGGTTATGGAGGTTCAGTCGTTGTGTATATTCAAGATAAAGATCAACAGCTTTCTGGATGTTGAAGATACCAAGGGAAACAGGCATACTGGGAGAATGATCACCTTATTGCCAATCATGAACTAGTTGAATGGAGGAGCTCTGTCCTCCACTTTACTTTGTAATTGAAGCACCTGAGTTTCTGAAACTTTACAATGCATGATGCATGATTATAGTTATAGTTGATTGAGAACTAGAAACCATGTTATAGTTGATTGAGAACTAGAAACCATATTGTTTTAAAGTTTATTAGTGTCAAAAGTAGGTTTACTCTCAATAAACCCACTAGTTGTCTGTTTGGGTACACTGAGGAAGAATTTAGCATGGCCAATGCACCTGACATGCACGTCTTTTGGCGTGTGGGAGAAAACCGGATCACCTGGAGGAAACCCATGCAGCCGTGGGAAGAAAGTGCAGACTCCCCACAGAGACCAAGTTGGCAGTTGAATCTGGATCCTTGGCGTCATGAGGCAGCAGTGTTAACTGCTGTGCCATCATGCTGTCCGTATTGAAATTTGATACATTGTTTCAGTGGATTAATTATTTGACTAAAATACCCAGTGCAGTCATTATTCTACTGCCTTTAGTAATGATTATTTGTTAGTCATTATTTTCAAGACTTTGAATTAAATCAGACTTAATTTCAGTTTAAATAAAATTGGCTAACCAAAGTATTTTTTAACATCTGTATTTGAAAATAGAATCCAGAATCTAGACCAAATGCAGCCTTGTCAGGAAGCTCAGTACATTCTGTACTTCAAAAGAAGTCAAATAACCAATTAGCATTTTTAAAAGTCCTTTGCAGATAATAAACTTTAATTTTCTTTGATAAAAGCTGAATGCAAGTTGGAATTAATTTTCACTTATGCTCAGTGTGCTGGAAAAGATATGATTGCTTTCATTTTTTGATACTTTTTCTGCATTTCAGATGAGCTGAAAGGAACTGATCACCATAGTTTCATTCAACAGAATATCAAATTGTACTACTTAAAAATGAATAACTTGTATGAATAAAATTACAGCAACCTAAGTTAGTATTTGATGGAAACAAAAATCTGCATTGGAACTGGTTAGTAAGTCATGTTTAGCTGATTTAATTTTAGGAGCCAATTTAATTTCGTGTCCATAGATGGTACCATACCTACTGAGTTTTTCCAACATTTTCTGTTTTTGTTTCAAATTTCAAATATCTTCAGCACTTTGCTTTAATTTTTAGTGTAATGGAAGCAAAGGGATGTGAAGTATGAATGCTTTTGTGGATGAGCCAAGAAACATTTGGAATTATACGACCTTAAAACATTTAGTGAGTGATGCCATTCACCCACTATTTTTATGCCAGCTCTTTCAAAGAGCCACTCGCATATTCACACTTGCCTGCTCTTTCTACATATATCCGTGCAAACTTTTCAACTTTAAATATTTATCTAATTTTCTTTTGAAAGTTGTTCTAGAGTCTATTTCCACTTCCCTTTCAGGAAGTGCATTTCAAATAAGAACTTACATAATTCCCCCCCCCCCCCCCCCCCCCCCCCCCAACTATTGCTGTTGGATATTGTTCTCGTTATCTTTATCTTTGACAGTGTCCCCTCTAGTTAGACTTTTTTTGTCCCCTCTGGTTAGACTCTTTTTATCACTAGAAACTGTTTCTGAGTTACTCTGTCAAAGCAGTTGTTAACACATCTTTCAAGTTGCTGTTTAACCTTCTCAGGTTGAAGAAAAACACAACAAGTTTCTCCATACAATTGGAATGTTCATCTCTGTTACGATTCTGTAAATCACCTCTACAGCTGTCTAGTTCTTGACATTCTTCTTGAAGTGCAGTGCCCAATATTGACCTCAATATTTCAACCACTGACTTGTGAATGGTTAGCCTAATTTCCTTGCTTTTGTACTGTATGTCTCTATTTATAAAATCCTGTCTGCCATTAAAAGCATTTTCAACTTACCCTGTCACCTTCAAATAATTTGTGTACATATGCTGTCAGGTTACTCTGCCCCTGCAACTCTTTAAAAATTGTATCATTTAGTTTATATTCCTTTTATTCCACCCCACCTCCCACCCAAAGCTAATCATTTCAGACTTCTATGCATTAAACATTGTCTGTTGTATCTTTCTGAAGACCTGTCTGTGCTCCTCACTATTTACCACATTTGACTTTGGTTTATCTGAAAATTTTGAACTTAAAGCCAAGTTGAGGCCAATGTATGTATCTTAGATATCTAAACTACACATTTCCATCCAGTTGAGAACAAGTAATCACTACTTTCTGTCCCTTTAACAAATTTCGCATTAATGAAATTTCTGCCTCTTTAATAGAAAAGACTTCAATTTTTGTAAGAAATCTATTATGTGATACTTTCTCAAAAGCTGTAAGAGAATCAATTGCACGTAACCATCCACATTACTTCTATCAATCTGTTCCTTTATTTCATCAGAGAACAACCTTGAGTTAGTCATTATTTGCTCTCAATAAATCTGTGTTGACTTTCATTTATTGACTCATATTTTTCCAAATGGGGGTAATTAATTTTATCTCATTATTGTTTTCAAAGGTTTTCTCACCACTCACCACTGGGCTAGTTGGCTTGTATTTGCCTAGTTTAGCCCCCTCCTTTTATCTGAATAGTGGTAAATCTTCTGGCAGCACTCCTGTATCTAAGGAGAATTGGAAAATCATGACCAGAGACGTCTCAGTTTCCAACCTTGGTTCCAGTGGAAACTTCTGGGTGCATACTGGCTCATACATGTGAATTTCATATTGCTGGCCTTTTGTTTTTTGTTCTATTCTAATTTCTCTATCCACTGAATTGATGTTGCAATGGCAGCATTCTCTTTAGGAACAGTGGGTTAAAACTAGTGGTCATTTAGTACTTTAACCAAACCGTCCGCCTCCAGAAAATAGCTTCCTTTGGTTCCTAATCAGTCCCACCCACATATATGTTTTAGGTTTTTTTTAACCTACTGATCTCTTAGTACACTCATGCTGTTCTTAGTTATTTTTCAGTTCCCCCCCATACTTTGTGTATTTGGTTTGGTTCTTCAAATTAATTGTAAATCTGCTAAGAAAGTGTATAGGCTAGCTATAATACGGAAAAAATTTTGGTTTCTTAGCATCAGTTAAGGCTGTTGAATATCAAGATTTATCCTCTGTGATAAATTAGTTAATTTTCCTTGCTTTCAATTTGCAGTCGGAGTTTATTTTGCATGAATTAGATTTTGGGATTTACAAGTAAACAAATGTGCTAGTTGTCTTAACTGCTTACAGTGTTACCTGAATGATTTCAGGTTGCTGTCATTAGCAAAATAAGAAAATGAAATGGTGTTGGTACATTTCTTTTCAGTTAAAGCTCACAAAGGTAAATCCACTGTTAAACGCGAGATGATGCAGTCTGAGATTCAGCATTGACTGTTATTGCTTTTGAAATGTTGTATATAATTTTGAGAATTTTTAACAGTAGTACCATTTTAAACTGATCATTCTGATTCTGGCCTTGAATTGTATTTTACAATGATCATGGGCACATGAGAACACAGGAAAATAATATACCATTCAGTCTGTCAAACCCAGTTTGCCATTCAGCTGAATCATAGCTGCCTGAACTCCATTTAATATATTATGTTCCATTTCATTTGATGATGTCGCCCAACAAATAAACAATCCATTGATCTTGGTCTTGAAAATTTCACTTGACCCAGTATTTTCAGCATTTTGTGGAGTGTACAAAACTCATTCTCATTTCACTCCTGAGTAGCCTAATTCTGAATTTAAGATTTTGCTCTCTTATTCTAATACAGATACGAAATATACAGTGGCAGAACCCTTAAGAGTGTTGATAGGCAGAGGGATCTGGGTGTACAGGTACACAGTTCAATGGAAGTGGCAACGCAGGAGGCAAAGTCAAGGAGGCAAATGGCATGCTTGCCTTCTCAGCTGGAGCATTGAGTTTAAAAATTGGCAAGTCAAATTGTAGCTTGATAGAATCTTAGGTCGCACTTGAAATGTAGTGTTCAGTTTTGGTTGCCACGCTAATGGAAAGATGTAGAAGTTTTGGAGGGGGTATAGTAAAGATTTCCCAGGATGTTGTCTGCTATGGAAGGTATTAGCTATGAGGAGAGGTTGGAGAAACTTGGTTTGTTCTTACTGGAACAACAGAGGTTGCGGGGTGACCTGATAGAAGTTTACAAGATCATGAGGGGCAGGAACAGAGTGGATAGTCAGAAGCTTTTTCCCAACCTGGAAGAGCCACTTACTAGGGGGCATAGGTTTAAGGTGTGAGGTGCAAAGTTTAAAGGAGATGTATGAGGCAAGTTTTTTTACACAGAGGGTGATGGGTGCCTCGAACCTGCTGCCTTGGGAGATAGTGGAAGTAGATATGGTAGTGAGTTTTAAGGGGTGTCTAAACAAATACATGAATAGGATGGGAATAGAGGAATACGGTCTCCAGAAGATTTGGGAGTTTTAGTTCATTTGGGCAGCATAGTTGGTGCAGGCTTGGAGGGCTGAAGGGCCTGTTCCTATGCTGTAATTTTTTTTGTTCTTTGTGCTTTTTGTTCTTTCTGGATCCTCCCCACAGAAGACATAGGTTATAGGTTCTCTGTTTCTACCCTATTGAATCTTTGTATCATTTATATACCTGATTGGTACACTCCCAATGTTCTAAACTCTAGGTTGCAAGTCACGTTTATGCAAGCTTCTGAATTTATCTCTGGTAGTGTTGTGCTGAACCTACATTGTATGACTTCCAAGACCAGGATATCTTTCCTGAAATTTGGTACCCAAAGCTGATCTCCAGATTGGGTCTGCCATTGTTCTGAAGAGCTGAAGCATCACTCAAACACATTTAAATGGCAACATTGTTCAGATTAGGCTATAATTCCATTAGTCATCTTGATTTTTTTTATTTGTACAGTGAACAAGTTTTCATGATTTGTGTAAGTGGACATCCAAGTTCCTTTACTCCTTGACAGCTCCTAATCTCTCACTGTTAAAATCTTCTGGTTTCTTTCTGAGAATCATAATAGGTAACTTCACATTGCACTCCATTTGCCATCATTTGGGCCACTCAGTGCTATTTCTGTTCACACATCTCACTATGCTTCCTAAGTAGATGTCAAATATAAACTTAGATAACAATTCCCTTTATTCAGAGTATTAAATATATGGTGAAAATCTGATGCCCCAACTACCAATATTACAACCCAGAAGACATTCGTTTTATCTATTCTCACAGTCAATACCATGATTTTTTTCCCCTTTTTTTTGCTGATATAGTCACCATCTAGATACTTGCTCAAAAATCAACTGTTCAACTCAACATAGCTTTCCCTTTACAAATCCATTCTTACTCTGAACATTTTGTAGTTGAGTGCTCATTCATTCTTGTTCATGACAGACTCAAGTAACTGATGTATAATTGATAAATTGATAGTTCTATATCAGCATGTTACACAAAGTTTTAAGAAGCATCCATTTTAGAATTTTTCAGTGTTCAAAAGGGTTTAGTAGAAAGATTGAGTTACGATTTTCTAGTATTTGCAATTCAGATAATGTTTTACAAGTGTCTTAGTCTGCTGAAGCTTTACAAACTGTTGAATGAGCACAAATTATTTTAATTATCTTTATTAGCAAGATTATTACAAATTTAAGTACAAGACAAATTTGAACATTCGTTATCAGAGTACTGACTCAAGTGCCTGTGAGTTGTTTGGACCTGTGCATAGTTTTGCAGAGTTTTATACAACTTTATTAAACCTGCAGACTAGAATTTTCTAAAATAAGCTTCTTTATTATTAAGAGCATGTTGTTTCCAGAGAATTGTGGCATGTTGACACTGGTTAGCACTGCTATCTCTCAGTACCAGGGGCCCATGTTCAGTTCCCAGCTTGGGTCATTGTCTGTGTGGGGTCTGCACATTCTCCCTGTGTCTGTTTGGGTTTCCTCCAAGTAGTCCAGTTTCCTCCTATAGTCAAAAAATGTAAGCTTAGGTTGATTTGTCCCTTAATGAAGATAGGGCCTAAGTGGGATTGTGGTCAGTGCAGGCTCAATAGGTCAAATAGATTCCTTCTGCACTGTAGAGAATCTATAATTCTATACTATTATCATTCTAAGTGGCTCACTTTCCACAAAGGTAGTGCTTGCAATTTTTATTGTAGGGGAAAGAATGGCTGGAATTTTTATTTTAAACGAGTCCTTAATTTCAACTTGCACTTACTAATTTTAAGTTTTCAAATTTAGGAATTTCAAGTTTTTTTTTGCATGAAAACAGTAATAGTTAAACTTTTGGCAGCTGCAGTGTTTGTACATTTGATTCAGATTTTTTGTAATGTAAAAGAACAGCCATTTCAAGTTCAGTTTGTGGAAGTGATTTCTGATGTGAAAGCAAGAGTTTCAGTGTATTAAAATATGACTTTGTACAATAGGCAATCACTCTTTATAAATACTTAAATAAGGAGTTGGTAAAAGTTTTTGAGTGTGTTTTTATTTCCTTGTTGTGCTTTATAACAGGTCATTTTATAAAATAACACATGAGACATAAGTAAGTTGTAGCTATATCGATGATTATATTTGGGTGTTATACTTCCAGCTATGTTTTGATTCTTAGATTTAATGAATGAATTTGGAGAATGTCATGCATATTGTAATTTAGAGAGTGTATTCTTTGCTGCTGTATAAAAAATATCAGTTCTTTGATATTTTATTACCGATTCACTGAAACTGGAAGGTCAGATTTCCCTTTTTTTTTAAGAGCTCTACTTTGCTTCAGGTATGATATTTAATAATTGTAAGCAAATTATATATTTTCCTTTTAATCAGAAGGAAAAATACTGCAAGCATCCAGCATTTTTTTTTTAGTTATTTTATTCAGTCATGAAATGTGGATGTTGATGGGTAGGCCAGCATTTATTACCCATTTCTAATTGCCTGAAGGTGGTGGTGTGTGCTGCCTTGAACTGCTGCAATCCATGTGGTGTAGGTACATCCACAATGTTGTTAGAGACTTTCAGGATTTTGACTCAGTGACAGAGGGCGACATATTTCCAAGTCAAGATGGTGAGTTGACTTGGAGGGGAACATCCAATTTATAGTGTGTCTGTATGTCTACTGCCCTTGTACTTCTAAATTATAATGATTGTAGATTTGAAAGGTCCTGTCTAAGGAGACTTGGTGAGTTTAGTACTCCAGCCAATGAAGATATGGAATCTATGACCAATTTCTTTTAGTTTATTTTATTAATGGTACTTGTATGCATTTATTATTTCATGCTACACTCATACCACATATAAGTTAATAGTGATTGAGTTTATTTGATACATAAATTGAGCCTAGAATTTCAAACGTGGGATAACAAGTGTAATATATGTAGTTCTTAGGATTTTTTAAATTTTCACAGATCAGTGATGATATCATTTACTGCTGTTTTACAGAAGTAAGAGGAGATCATCAAATCTGCTCTATCATTTAATATGATTATGGCTGAACTTGGGTTTCAACTTCACTTTTCTGCCTATTCCTATCTCCCTTGATTCCCTGTGAGAACAAAAATATTCTACGCCCAGCCAGGAGAAACAGCATCTTAATATCTATCCTGCCAAACGCATTCATAATCTTGAATGTTTCAAAAAGGTCATCTCCCCTTCTTGTAAACATCAAAGAACGCGGACTCAGTTTTCTCAGCCTTTCGTTATTAATAGAAACTAGAAGTAGGAATAGACCATTCGGCTCTTTAAATCTGCTCCATCATTCACCTTGATCATGGTTGATCGCTGAATTTAATATCCTGATTCTGCTCCCTTCCTCCCATATCCCATGATTCCTTTAGCCCAAGAGCTATGTCTAATTCCTTCTTGAAATCAGACGTTTTGGACTCAACTACATTTGGTGGTAGTGAATTCCAGATATTCACTACTCTCTGGGTGAGGGGATTTTTCTTCACCTCAGTTTTGAAAGGTTTACCCCTTATCCTCAAACTGTGACCCCTAGTTCTCGACTCCCTGACCATTGGGAGCATTCTTTCTGAATCTACTCTCTACTCCTGCTTTAAAATTTTATAAGTATCTATGACAAGGGACAGCCCTTTAACCCCAAGAATCAATCTGAGTCTTTGCAATACCAACTCCAATGCAAATAAATACTTTAAATAGGGAGACTAAAATAGCACACAGTATTCCACTTGTGATCTCAGTGAAACTCTGCACAATTGCAGAGCAAGGCTTTTCTATTCCTGTAACCCAACCCCCTTGCAATTAAGGTATGCCATTTGTTTTCCTAATTGCCTGCTGTACCTGCAAGCGCTTGTGTGTTACATGTATGAGAAAACATAATTCTGTCTGAAAATCAATGTTTAAAAGTTTTGTGCCTTTTTAAAAAAAAATTCTGCTTTTCTGTTTTTCTTAGAGATTGTTTAGAATATTGTTTGAACTATTGATTTTGGTTACAAATAAATTAACTAATAAGTGGAAATCAACGCATTGACCTGTACCTCTTCCTCAGGAGGGAGATACAGGATCATTTCCCTGATGTACACTGGTGAAGTCCTTCTGGGTTTTTCTAATAGTTCCCTTAACCATACAACCACTAATGTGCTCCTTCTAATATCAAGTTGCAGACAGTTCAAATCTCTCTAACTGCATGTTGAAGCCATTGTTTTTGACTTGCAGCGTAAACTAATTTGCTATATTACTTGCTCTCCTTTCCCTGAAATTATTGCTCGGCCTGAACAAGATCTTGTGAGCCTTTCCACCTTGTTCCTTTTAGGGTTGAACTTCAAATTTTCACATTACTCATCATCAAGGCAACTTATTTCCATTTAATAATATTATCCAATTCCTAACCAGAACGGCCATGGAAATCCTCATTCATATTCTGATCCTCTCACCAAGGGGCAATGTTAACCTTCAGTAATTGAATGATCAGAAGCCCTAGCTAATAGTGTGGCAATACAGATTCAAATTTCACCATAGCATTGGTAGAATTTAAATTCAACTAATTTACTAAATATGGAATTTTGAAAGCTAAGTAAATGTTCAGTATTGGATAGTTTCACGGTCAGCATTACTGATTTACTATCATCAGTGATTGTCAGAATTCATTTGGTTCATAAATGTTCTTTTAGGGAAGGAAATCTGTCAGCTTACCTTGCTTGGCCTACATATGATTCCAGACCCAAAGCAATTTGGTGACTCTTAACTGTCTCTGAAGTGACCTAACAAGGCATTTGGTTTGAAGGCAATTGGTGATGAACAATAAATCCTGCCCTTGCCAGTGATGCTCATGTCATATGAAAGAATAAAAAGAATCCTGTATGCTTCTTCAATGCCATCTGATTCAAATCTCAATAGTCTTTCCCCTGTCTTGCGGTAATGTCTTTTAATTACTCACCATCTCTAAGGTTAATGTCCTGTGTTCTGTTGGCAGCATATTAAGTTTACAATTCATGTGCTTGTTTTCAACAGCAACCCATTACATTGTTAAAACGCTTCTGAAGTAGTAAAATTTCCCAAGGTATTTAGGGAGGGTTATTGAATGAAATTTGATACTATTCCACGTAAGTGGAAATCAGATTTAAAATTCATCACCCTGATATGTCAATGAAAACTGCTCATTTTGTTCCATAAGGCCCCCTATTTCAAAATGGATGTGTGATGTCACAGTGGTTAGCACTGCTGGCTCGTAGTGCCAGGGACCTGAGTTCAATTCCAGCCTCAGGTGACTATCTGTGGAGTTTGCACGTTCTCCCCATGTCTGTGCATTTCCTCCAGGAGCTCTGATTTCCACTATACTCCAAAGATATGTGGGATTGACAATGCTAAATTGTCCCTTAGTGTTCAGAAGCTAACAGGATAAATAATGGGGTTAAGGAGATAGTCCTGGGTGGGATTATTGTTGATGCAGGCTGGATAGCCAAATGACGACCTTCTGCACTACAGTGAATCTATGATTCTTACACTTTCATTGAACCAGCCTTCATGATGACTGCTCAAACCCAATTGTCTGTGAGCATAGGTATTTCTAAAGCTGACTTATTTTGATCCCACTGTTCTGGTATTAAGACGTGACATAGTGGTATTGTCATTGGACTAGTAATTCAGAGACCTAGGCTAATGCTCTGGGGACCCAGGTTTGAATCCCACGCAGCAGATGATGAAATCAGAATCCAATAAAAAAAAAAACTGGCATTAAAAGTCTCATAATGGTCATGAAACTATTGTTGATTGCTGTAAAAACCCATCTGGTTCACTAATGTCCAGATCTTTACCTGGTCTGGCCAGCATGTAACTCCAGACCCACAGCAATGTGGTTGACTCTTAAATGCCCTCAGGGATAGGCAAAAAATGCTGGTTCAGCCAACAAAGCCAACATCTCATGAACAAATTTTAAAAAAGGTTGAATGTGTAAAGATTTTGCAATTTGTTGTGAGCTGTACTTGGAATTCGTCTTTCTGCTCAATGCTTAGAACTGAAACATTGATCGTTTTCCCCTTGGAACTTTCGGCCTTGCAATTTCTTGGTGCCAGGGGGATGTTATCAAACTAGTCGATAATTTGCTTAGTTGGCACCAATCCATCTGCATGGATCAAGTGATATAGATATCATTTTTTTTCCTCAACAATAAATGACATAACTGAGGAGGTGTTAGTGCTTCCATCTTGGATGCCTTCATGTAGTTTTGTTTTATCCTGGCAGAAGAGAATGTTTGTTACAATGAAATTATGCTGAGCATTCTGTCAGCAGGAGAACTCGCCCACAGGGTATTTTCCCAGGTGGCAGAAAATAAGGACAACCTTTTTTACAGCACCTTTTCTAGCCGTATCCCAGTTTTGGGTGAGTAGAGAGTATCCTAAAGAGGATTGTGCCGTCACAGATGCGATTGCTGAAAAATACCTTTGTCCCAACAGTGAAGTCCAGAGATCTTCATGCATCTGCTGCCTGTATGCAGGTTCTTGACTAGGCATTCCCACTGTGTCTATCACAAATTTTCCATCGCCATAGTATTTGGTGAATTCATGCTGGTGGAACTTAACTTTATTTAACTTGGGAGCCTCGGGCATTATCATTGGCCGTACAATCTTGATGGATTGCTCATTAGATTTTGGTGAAGTGCCAAACATAATGACTGGGACGACCTTGCCATTGTATCCTTCATAGCTGATGAGACCGTCTTCCTTTGTACTGCTGTTGGGGACTTTTGGACTGCACTTTGGCACCTTCCTGCTACCTTGCCAATAATGCTTGGGCCTGTCAGGTGCAAGGAGCTCCCAATAGCATTACTCGAGGGGACATTTGCAATCATAAGCCTCTCCATCATGTCTAAGTGGGAAGTCTGTACTAAAGTGTATATCTGTCTGCTTGCCCTGCCAGTTTTTTAGATGCATTGTTCTACGATTATACTTTTAATTCTTCCTCTCTTTGTTCTAAGATTTGCCCTTCAACCACTTTCGTTTAAGTGCTACATTATTTTCCCTGTGTGGATATTTGTACTTGTTTTTAAGCGATGATTGCCCTTTGTATGAATTTCTCTGTCTCAGAAATATTATCATGTGAATTGCTACTTTCCATTGATTGACTTAAATCTTAGATTTATCTATAAGTTATGTGGAGGTGTCTAACATATTCATCAAACACCTGTTGCAAATCTGTGTCCTGTCATTTCCTATGTTATTGGTTCCTGTATGAACAATAATTTCGGATTGCTACAATGTTCTCTGCCATATCTATGTCCTTTCCATTTTTGTTACCTGTGTGAAGAGTTAACTTGCTGTGCCTGCAGAAAATTATAGGACCTTCTATAACTATCACTTAACTTCATCACATCTTTTTACGTTTTTAATTCCTTAATTTGCCATACCATGGTATTACTCATAATGCAACATTCCAACCATTATCTGCTGGGAGAGCGTTGATATGGTTTCAGAAAAGGTTGAAGAACGACTGATGTGATGTTTTTTGTTTGATGCCTCCAAAGGAAAGGCCAAGGCCAGAACATGACCCTCTAACCAGCACAGTTGTTAGCACTGCTGCCCGACAGCACCAGGGATCCAAGTTTGATTTTTGGCTTTGGTCGCTGTCTGTGCAGAGTTTACACATTTCCCCAATGTCCATGTAGGTTTCTTCCAGGTGTTCTAGTTTTCTCCCACAGCCCAAATGACGTGCTGGTTAGGTGCATTGGCCATGCTAAATCTTCCCTTGGTTACCCAATCAGGTGTCAGAGTGTGGTGACTAGGAGATTTTCACAGTAATTTTGTTGCAGTGTTAATGTAAGCCTACTTGTGACACTAAATAAACACCATGCTTGTTTTCCTGACCAAGGCTTTTAACACCGTCAGTCTTTGGAAAATGATGGAGAAATTTGGTTGCCCTGAGAAGTTAATCACAATGATTTAACAGTTCCATGTTGATACATGTGGTGGATGCTAAATCTTCTGAGCCATTCTCTGTCACTAAGGGAGTTAAATAAGGCTGTATGCTAGCGCTAAACCTCTTCAGCATGTTTTTTTTCCTCCTTGCTGTCTGATGCTTTTCATAATGGTGATACTGGCATGTAAATCTGATATCACATATGCAGAAAGCTGCTCAATTTCAGATCACTCCAAGCAATAACCAAAGTCTTCAAGTACAAACTTTGCAATTTCCTATTTGCTGATAATTGCGTGCTGGCTGTTAGGTCAGAACTGGGCAGGCAATATAGCATGGACTTGTTCTCCTTGACCTTAAAGTCAGCATGGGGAAAACTGAAATAATGTACCAACCTTCTCCAAGAAAGTTCAATCTTGAGCCCAAAGTTTCAATCTATGATCTAAACATGTTAGCAGTGAATAAGTTCATTTACTGAAGCAGCACTCATGCTACCTACAGTAATGATGAAACACATGCGAGAATTGTCAAAGCAAGTTTGGCAGTCATGGGACATCAGTCTGGTTTTGCAGAAGAGCAAGTCTGCTGTCCTAACTGAAAATCTGTAGAACAATAAATCCTACCCACTCTGCTGCATGCATGTCAGACTTGGACTCTACCAAGTCATGCCACAAAGCTCAGCCATTTTCAAATGAGCTGTCTGTAAAGCTTCTGAAGATCAGATGGCAGGATGAAATACCAGGTGCTGAGTTGTTCATCTGAGCTGCTGTGTCAAACATCCACACCATATTGAGACAGTCCCAACTGAATTGGGCTGGTCGTAACTAGGAGTAGGCAATCTAGCTCCTTGAGCCTGCTCCATCATTAAATTTGATCATGGTTGATCTCATTATGAGGTAGATTCTTGTTAGGTAACGGAATCAAAGGTTATCAGGAGAGGATGGGAATATGGAATTCTAAGCACAAATAGATGAACCGTGATCTTAACCATGGTGGAACAAGCTCGAGAACCTGAATGACCATCTCCTGCTCCTATTTCATATTTGTATCAATTTCACCAATTAAATTCCCCCCTATAAAGTCCTTTTTATGTTTCTGAGAGTAGTTTTGTTGTCTGACTTAGTAATCAATGCTCCAGGCAAATGATGCTATTCATGTTTGGAATGATTAGCGCTGACTAGGCAATGCCACCATAAAATCTCTGTTAGGGCAATTCTAGCTTGAAACTCCAATTCAAACATCATGGCACTGCCTTTTTATCCAACTAATGGATGCATAAAATAAGTAAGTGCCAGAAGCAATATGAGCAAGTCTATGTGGACAGGATTCATTTTAAAATGATCTCCTGTAATTTAGGACATTTTTATTTTTACAAGTCTCTTAGTAGATATTTCATGGTATTGATCACATATACTGAGGTTAAAACTTTGTAATAGGCAGTAAGCTATGGGCAATATGGTGGTACAGTAGTTAGCACTGCTGCCTCACAGTGCTAGGGACCTAGGTTTGTTTCTGGGCTTGAGTCAATGTCTGCACATTCTTCCTGTGTTTGCATGGGTTTCCCCTGGGGGCTCCAGTTTCTTTCCACAACCTGAAAGCCATGCTGGTCAGGTGCATTGACCATGGTAAAACTCTCCCTTAGTGTACACAAACAGGCACTGGAATGTGGTCACTAGAAGATATTCACAGTAACTTAATTTCAGTCTTAATCTAAGACTACTTATGACACCAATAAAAAAACTTAAGGTGCAAGAGTGTGAAAGTGGGAGTTATATATTTGCTGATTGGGAATTTTCTCTGAAGAAAAAGATTGGAATTGTAAAAAATCAAAAATATCTCTTCCTTACTAATTGCAGGCATATAAGAATAAATTTGCTTGCTCATAAGCGTGCAAACTGGAGTTCGCAGTGTATAAGTCAACCAAACATATAAGACAATCCCATTTTTCTGGCCTAAAAATCGTATCTTTGCATGTTTTGGCATATAAGTCGACCCCCTTTTCAGCTAAGACAAGCTACACTCTGATTTGTAGACAACATCAGTATTTTGTCCCAGAGGAGTGTATGTTTTATTTGACTTGTACCTGTGCATAAGGAGTTGATCAGGCCACATGGGCTGTGTTAAGATGCATGGGAGTTTAAGATTGACCTACACAGAGCAGATTCATGTAGCAAACAGAGAAATGAGTCTTCCAACAAAATAAATAAACTATGAAACTGGTTTCAAGCTGAAAATCGTAAAATTTGCAAACTTGTAAGATAATTGTGCTGCAGAAATTCTATTAGTAAAAAGAATGGAGGAAGAAGTAATCCACCCTTAAAAAGATGATCAAGACCAAATGTGCTGTGAGAACAGGAACCAATGCTGGCCTGACCTTGAATGGGTAAAATCATTTGAGTGGTTTCATTGTCACCAGAAATGCATTATGTATATAAGCACTTCAAATAGACCAAATCAGACCCTGAGTTCAGCAAAGATTTCAGAGCAGCAGCTAATAGGTGTAACCCCTTTATGGATTGGAAATGTCTTGTGTTGCAGTAGAACAGCAAGATGGCTTCTCAATGTCAAACTCATCAGTTTTCAGTGACTCTTAGTCTGACAGCAGCAAACACACAAGCTTTGTAAAGTGCGGAAACATGCACGCTGTCCTGTTTGATATTTTGTGTGGTTTGGTCATCAAATCATGATGTTCGAAATGCAGAAATTATCATCAGATAGTTGAAAAAATACAGAATATCCAATTCAATGGATGATGATAAAAGATTCTGAAAACAAAAGTGGCACATTTGATTGAGATTGATGATGCTATTTCCAAAGTGACTTGGAATGAATTCAATGAATTCTTCATGTAGGATGCTGAAGACAATGAATTCGACAGGTTTTAGAGCACTATTTTGTGATCAAAAGTACCTTTGTACCATTAATTTGTTGAATAAACTGTGCAACATTAATTTAATATAAACTACTGGTGTTTTTTTTTCACGTTTCAAAATAGCAACCACCCATACTGGCAATTCCCATTTTATACTCTGCTTTTATTTTGAAATTATGTTTGGGGGCTTCAACAGTTAATTTTTAAGTTTGTCATTTATTTTAAATTTCTGCATATATTCTGGAATTGAGATTGTTTATACTCGTGCAGTATTTTCTGCATATGTTGATGAACCCCTTAAGGACATCTAACCAAATTTCCGAAAGATAGCATCAATTAATCAAAGGAATAGTTTATGTTGTAGAAAGCATAAAGGCAAGTCAAATGATGCATTACCAAATGAATTAATTCAGAAATCTGAAACACAAAGTCTTTTTGATTACTGATGATTTACCAAATGTAAGTTTTAGCTTTTTGTAAAGAAGACCAAGGAAAATTTACTATTTTCTCTATTGGTGTCTGCACTTCTTTCTCTGCAGCAGTGCTTAGCGTATTTTACCTGAAACTTTTATTAAAACATTCTAAATTCAACATTTTTATTCTTCCCCTCCCTTTGAATTTTAATGTCAGCATAGTCCTTCCAGATGTTTGTATCAACTATTATATTCCCAGTGTAACATAATAAAGACAAGCTGCAGAATATATTATACAATGTGCACATTCTTTCTGAACCAGCATGGTTTAAAATTTAGTTTGTCAAAACCTGAAGATGGTTCCCACAAACAGATGATGTTTTGATATTTTTACATTCAGAAAAGTAAATTCTGGCTAATTTTTAATATTTTCATTCTCATCAACTTCCATTAGCAAGCAAATGTTCTGTGACTGTTAGCAGTCCACCAATGGGTAAAAAATATTCTATAAATTATATGCATGGTGTATGGGAATGTGTTGTTTTGTTGTGTTTGTTCAGGAAGCCTGCCTGAACCCTTGTTTCAAGTTCGTCATTTAGACTTCTGAGGAAACTTCTGAATGCAGAAAATACTCATTTAATTGTATAATTCTAAAATGTTGTTTTTTTTGTGTGTGGTGGTGGGTGGGTGTGGGTGTGGTTGGGTTGGTGGGGTAAACACAGTAAGAAGTCTCACAACACCAGGTTTAAGTCCAACCAGTTCATTTGATAGTAATCCCACAAGCTTTTGGAAAAAGTATTCCTTTTTGATTGGAGCATTGTTTTGTTCAGCTACTCCCTTTATTTTGCTGTCAACTTCTACTGTTACATGTATTCCTTAGCTTAGAACTGTTTTCAGTCTATTCAGTAACTACTGACTCCATCTTCTCCCTAAGATCTATGTGAGATTAAGACAGTCTATTTGCAAACTGATGATAGTTGACACCAAAGTAAGCTTCTGACCACATGTTCAGACCATCACTAAAGACTGATTTTCTTCCTCAACTGTCACTTGACTTTGCTTCCTGTCTTAGCTCACCTGCTGCAGAAACCCATATTTGATCCTTTTTTTTTTGACCTCTATTCAGGACTATTCCAACATTTGGCTGGTCTCCCACATTTTACCCAGTACAATCCAAAACTCTGCTGCCTGAGTCTTAGTTCACTTTAATTTACCATTTGACTATCATTTGCTTGCTAACCTACATTAGCTCCCAGTCAAGCACCATCATAATTTTACCAAGAACAAAACAGCATGGGAAACAGGCCCTTCGGCCCAATAAGCCCGCACCGCCACCCCAATATTCCCACGTCTACCCGCAATCCCTCTCCATGTTTATAGATCTATGGATTAAAAACCAAATTTGAGACAATTTAGGGAGAATTTGTTTTGCCAGTTAGCCTAAGATCACATCTTTGGGATGTGGGAGGAAACCGGAGCGCCCGGAGAAAACGCACGCAAGCACGGGGAGAATACGCAAACTCCCACAGACACAGGCCCAATCCTGTATCTGCACAACACAGCGATAGTCACTGAGCTGTCGTGTTGCCCATCAAATGGTCCAGGTCAAGCGTGCACTAACGACGTGAAGCAGTAGGATACTCTCGAAAAAAAAAATCCAAGAGCAGCCCTCTCACAACCCATCATGTGTATACCCCTCGTTAGACAACAAGGTGGACCAAAGCACCTGTCGGATAAAAACAAGTACATCAATATTATCATCTATTTACACACTTCCCAGAGACTCAAAGCTCATGATCCCTATTTTAAATCAGTTTTCTATACCCCTCCATTCCCATTTTGTTCATGTGTCCATCTAAGTATTTCTTAAATAACTCCAGAGTACCTGCCTCCACCACTTGGCAGCGCATTCCATACCCCCACCACCCTCTGTGTGAAAAAACTCCCTCTAGCATCCAAATTATACCTTACCCCCCTTACCCCTAAGCCTGTGACCCCTCGTGCTACTTGAGTCCATCCAGGAAAAAGCTTAACCCTGTTTACTCTATCTATCCCCTTCATAATCTTGTACACCTCTATCAGATATCCTCTAAGTCTACGTCTTTTTAAGGAAAACAGTCCCAATTTGCCTAATCTCTCCTCGTAACTCAGACCTTCCATACCAGGCAGCATCCTGGTAAACCTCCTCTGTACTCTCTCCAGAGTCTCCACGTCCTTCTGGTAGTAAGGCGACCAGAACTGGACGCAGTATTCCTAATGAGATCTAACCAGTGTTTTCTACAACTGCAACATTAAAGGCCAGTTCTTGTACTCTATACCCCTTCCTATAAAGGCTAGCATACAATATGCTTTCTTCACAACCTTCTCACTTGCTCTGCCGCCTTCAGAGACTTGTTCACCTGCACCCCCCAGGTCCCTCTGCGTTTCTATACTCTTAATAGGTCTACCCTTTATCATATACCACCCCCCTACATTCTTCCTCCCGAAATGCATCACCACACATTTATCAGGATTGAATTCTATCTGCCCAAGCTACCAGCCTATCTATGTCCTGCTGCATCGCCTGACAATGCTCCTCACTATCCACAAGTCCAGCCATCTTTGTATTGTCTGCAAACTTGGTGGTCACTCCACTTACTCCCTCTTCCAAGTCATTTATATATATATTACAAATAGAAGAGGTCCCAGTACCGAGCCCTGCAACACACCATTAGTGACTGACCTCCAGCTAGAGAAACACCCTTCCACTATTACTTTCTGTCTCCTATTACCAAGCCAGTTACTTATCCATCTAGCTACCTGTCCTTGTATCCCATTAGCCTTGACCTTCTCAACTAACCTCCCATGAGGGACTTTGTCAAACGCCTTACTAAAATCCATATAGACACATCAACGGCTCGCCCTTCGTCCACTGTTTTCGTCACCTCCTCAAAAAATTCTACCAGATTTGTAAGGCACAACCTCCCCTTAACAAATCCATGCTGCGTATCCCTAATCAGATCGCAACGCTCTAAGTGCCTATACATCCTATCTCTAAGAATCCCCTCCAACAGCTTCCCTACCACTGACGTCAAACTCACCGGCCTATAATTTCCAGTGTTATCCCTACTATCCTTTTTAAACAACGATACAACATTAGCTATTCTCCAGTCCTCTGGGACCTCACCTGTGTCCAAGGAAGAGACAAAGATTTGCGTCAAAGGCCCAGCAATTTCACCTCGCACCTCCCTAAGCAGCCTGGGATAAATGCCATCAGGCCCTGGAGATTTATCAGTTTTAATGCTACTTAGAAGCTCTAACACTTCCTCCCTCGGTATGGATATTTCCCTCAACTGGTCCACAGCTCCCTCAGAGACAGGAGCTGTCAGTAAGCCCCTCTCCTTCGTGAATACCGACGCAAAGTATTCATTCAGGATCTCCGCCATTTCCTCGGGCTCTAAGCATAGTTCCCCTCCTCTGTCCCTAAGAGGTCCGATTTTTCACACACACAGTTTGCATCCATGTTTTCAGACCTGTCCATGGCCTTGCACCTCCTTATCTCTAATCTTCACTAGCCTGCAACCCTCCAATCAATGCTTCTCCATTCTGATCTCTTGAGAATCCTCAATTTTAATTGTTTCACCATTGTTGGCTTCCCCTTCAGTTGCCTTGGCCCTGACCTTGAGAGTTCCCTCCCTGCACCTCTCCAATTCGTTTTTCTCCCTTAAGACATGTCTTAAAATCTACCTGTTTGACCAAGCTTTCAGTCACATCACCTAAATATCTCCTTTTGTGACTTGGTCACATATTTTGTTTTTATAATGTTTCACTGGACCATAGGAGCTTGGGATGTTTCATTTTGTTCAAGGCACTGAATAAGTAAATAGTTGTTAGAAATTCTTCTTTGGCAATTTTTCTTGTGTTTGACTTGTACTTTTCCTACTTCAGTTGTGATTTATTGATGCTTTCTGAAGATAACCACGTACAGGGACTAGTCAGATATAATTAGAACATGAAATTTGTGTGCACTCAGTCATGACGCCTTAGGTTCAATGGATGCAGTACTGATGCTTCTATTATGAGATAATATTTTGTCTGTAGAAGTTTGTTTGCCAGTTTAAATGGTTTGCTACAATATTTATTCCTTGAATTATTTATTTACCATAGTTTGAACTAAACCAAAAGATACCAAATACTGACTTTCCATTTGCAAGTGATACATGCTAGAATATGTCGAAAGTAATGCTTTTTGAAAGAAAAAAAGGATGCATTTTGTAGTAATAGATCTAAATTGTCTTTTGTGCTTTTTATTGCCTTCCATCTGTTAACTTCAAGGCCTCAGCTTATCTCAAGACTAGGCTTTGAAACTTTCTCTAAATAACTGAAAAGATTTACATTACAAACATTGGCTAGCAAATTTTCCTCACGTGCATTAATAGAGTTGAATCAAACAGTATAGGTTAAGTTTCTCTTTTACAAAAGGTTGAAACAAATTAGAAAATGAATGTTAGAGTCATAATTTCAAGCTTGTATTTTAAATTGTATATGTTCAACACCTGTACACAACGCATCGGTTCTTTGCAAAATCATTGGAAACTAAACCATTCATGGTGCTTAGAAGACTGGGACCTTGGATGTTTGCAAGTAACCCTGGAATCCAGCACTTCAGTGGGTATGGTGATCATGGCTGGTCAAACTGTGGAAAACATAAATGCGTTAATGAATTGTTAGAGTTCAATCAGATAAAATCAACCAGTAATACAGGCACCCCTGGGAGCTCAATATATTAATATTGACTTATTAATAAGTCAATAAGACTGACTTATTGACAGTCAGCATCTAATTTCCCGTGGTAAACAATTTTGTCTCTGCTTGTTTTGAAGATTATTAAGTATGACGATGGATTTTTATGTATAACAGAAGTAGCAGACAAAAATAAAAATCCATTACATGCTTTCCCTGCATTTAATAATAGCATATTAACTGAAATGAATACGATATAATGGTTGTGATATCACTAAAACTCCAGCTTTAAATGTGATGCCTTTTTGATGATACTTCTGATATTTCAGGCTAAATATCTGATACTAATTATGTGCACAATGGGACAAAGTATTCAAATTGAAGGCTGGCACCTCTGAAAAGTGTTGAGGGGTGAGTCCTAAGTAAATGCACAATAATGAAAGCTTATTTATTCTATTTATTAAGTACAATTATCAAAGTAATGAGAAACATGGGCTTACTCAAGGCACTATTGTTGTCTGCACTTTGACTTTCTTCAGAATATTGGGTATTATTAGGAATGACATAATCATGCAATACTTCCTACCTTGTATATGTGTACAAATTATTCCATACTTTGTTCAATTATTTTCATATTTGATTGTTGACTGCAATATTTATAAATACACTGCCTGGATTTTAAATTGGTAATAATGAAGCAAACTACGTTCACTGATGTTACAGACTAAATTGTACAGTACCTTCATATGTGTATTTAAATGCAGGAATCGAGAAACTGGTGTCAGATATACTGCTGTTCTACAAGCTGCCTGTAATTATGATACTTTCAGGAATGAATTCAATTACGTTATATATAATTTAAACTTTTGCACTTTGATTTTAAAGTAAAAGTTTAAACAGAAGTGAGAGGCAGAAAAGAAACAAATAGTTTTATCAAAACTTTGGAATCAAGGAACTAGGAAGGCCCAACCACTGGGTGATATGCTTTCACAATGAGGTCTGACGGTCATGTCATGGCTACAAAAAAGTATTGGGCCGAGGACAACTGTACGAAAACAACATGAAATAACGGCCACCGTATCCTCTAAAAATGGATTCTGGAAAGTCAGACGACTGCTATTTTCTTTCTGGATGGACAGAAAATTGGTCTGGAAATTACTTAAACATGAAAATTGGTTTTCTCGTTGAAAATTCATTGCCCCTCACGATTTTAATGGAAAAGGTGATAAAGACAATAGATGCATTGGCTCCGTGAAGAGTCAAGTCAAATAATGACTTTGTGGATTTCAACATAGATGTTGATGGGATATCAATCACACCTCATTGTGTATTATTCATCTCAGCTGCAACCCACTGTATGGACAAAGGAACACATCAGTACTGCTATGATAGGATAGAAATTAACTGAAGAGGTGGTCAACATCTTATTAATCCAAAAAGGATCAGGCAAGGTAGTCTGGGGCCACCAGCACAGAGGGATCACATTCAATAGAGAAGAAAAGAATCCTGCCTCAAAAATAGTCATTTGAGGCAGCAGAAAAGAGAGCTAATTTGATTCACCTGCAAGATTATATTGCAGGTGAACCAAATTAGGATATTACGATTGCAGGAGTTTGCCACAATTTTGCCTGAAAAAGGCGGAAATTCTTAATCTCAGTTTGTCTTCAAAGAATTTGTGCACAGGGCATATCTGGGCAACTTTCACTAGTGCATAGATGCCAATGTTGTAGCTGTAGTGGAACAACTTGGCTCAGGGCAGGCTAAGTTTTGGAGCTCAAGTCTTCAATACTATTATCAGAATATTCTGAAGGTCCGTAGCTTTCTGGTGCTTTCATCCATTTCTTTATCACTTGGATTGAATCGAATTAGCTGAAGATTGGCATCTGTGTGTGATGTTGGGGTCCTCTAGAGAAGGGTAGCTGAAGAATATTTCAGATGCTTCAGTTTTATCTTTTGCACTGATGCTCTGGGCTACCCCATCACTGAATGTATTTGTGAAAATTCCTTCTCCAGTGAGTTGTTTGATGTTCACTGCCATTTGCAGCTGGATGTGGAAGGGCTACAGAGCTTAGAGTTGATCATTGGTGGTGGAATTGCTTCGCTCTGTTGGTCAATTGTTTATTTTGCTTTTGGTCCTAAACTAGTCCTCTGTTCACCAGATTGACACCTCAGCCTTGTGCTGCATCTGGCATGCCTTCCCTCAGTCTTCATTGATCCAAGGTGGATTCCCCTCACTTGGTGGTAATGGTAGAGTGAAGGATAATCCAGGCCATGAGGTTGCAGATTGTGGTTGAGTACAATTGTACTGCAGCTGTGATGACCCACAGCGCCTGATGCTCAGTCTTGAGTTGCCAGTTCTGTTCGAAATCTATCCTATTTAACAGAATAATAGTGCTACACAGCACATGATTCTGTTAATATGATAGCTATTGTTTGACTAGTCTATGAGAAAGCTTTCCCAAATTTGATACGTGTTAGTAAAGAGGACTTTACTGGTTCAGCGGGGCTGAGTTCGTCGTTATCATTTCTAGTACCTAGGTCGCTGCAGGGTGATCCATCCACCTTCATTTCTTTTAGCCCTTTTAGTAGATTAATACATCTGAGGACAGGGGGAATTCTGAGTCACATGTGGACCGGACCAGGCTAGGATGGCAGATTTCCTTGCCTGAAGGGCATTGGTGAACCAGATGGCTTTTACGACAATCAACAATAGTCCCTTGGTCACCATTAGATTTTACTTCCAGATTTTTATTGTATTCAAATTTCTCCATCTGCCATGGTGAGATTCAAACCTCGGTCCCCAGATGATCACCGCTATCCCTCAGCTGTGGGATAATGCTAAAATTGGAAATCTGTGTTGGTCCCTGAATGTAATAGAAATAGTGCTGACCAAATTACTGAAGATGCCTCAACACTTTGTGATAGATTATCTCATTATTTTCCTCAGCATAGGGAGGCAGTGGTATTGTCACTGGACTAGTAATCCAGAGACCCAGGGAAAGATCTGGGGAACCAGCTTTGAATCCCAGCCTCAGCAGATGGTGAAATTTGAATTCAATAAAAATCTGGAATTAAAAGTCTAACGATAACCACAAAATCATTGTTGATTGTCATAAAAACCCATCTGGTCCTTTAGAAAAGGAAATCTGTCCTCACCTGGTCTGGGCTACATGTGACTCAAGGCACACAGCAATGTAGTTGACTTTCAAATGGACAAGCAATCCTGTAAAATGAATGAACGAAAAAAAAATAGGTGGCTATGTTGACATGGATATGTGACAAACAGTTGCACTCTTATACAGATCACATCATTTATTTTATGTTTACAGGTGGATTGTAGACATGGAAGGAGCTCCAGGTACATTATATGAAGGAGAAAAATTTCAGCTTCTTTTCAAGTTCAGTGGTCGTTATCCTTTTGATTCCCCTCAGGTAATATTTGTACACAGAACCTGATGGTTGCAATATTTATTTAAGTGTGAGTTTAACTACTTGATGAGCAAAATTAATGTAATATAAATTGAAGTGAGAGCTATGTGGAAACTCACATACATCAATGCTTTATCATCTGTATTCTGCAGTTTGATCATTTTACCCAATCATGCTAAATTCACTTGAAAGCAGTAGCTGATACAAGTTATTTGAGTTTTGTAAATTTTATACTAATACCACCTCATGCAAATTGAACTCATTTCTTTGCTTCTCCAGTGAAACTTGCACTTTTATGTAAATTATTGACATTTAATCTACCAAGCAGTTAATATCTGTTTGAGCAATGCATGTGCTGAGTATCTCTCTGGCTAGATGTGTCTGCTGAATTGAATATTCATCACTGTGTTTCCCATTCTGAATGCTAATACTAGCTGGACGTTGTGCACTATAAATAAATCCAGTAATAAATATAGTTGTGATCCCTGCTCAACAGATTGGCAGAATGCATGATTTCTGGGCAAGAAACCATTGATCTCTGAACTGAATTAGATGAACAAATTTAAATAAAAGCAAAGTACTGCAAATGATGGAAATTTGAAACGACAATAGAAAGTGCTGGAAAAAATGTCTTTCTGGGCACAATAAATTGCCAGTACAGATGTTCCTTCAAATGTTAGCTTTGAATTTAATTTAATATCAGATTGACTTCATTAGCCTAATGTAAAAATAAGAGTTGTTCATACAGCAGTTCACAATACTACTAGTTTCACAAGTAATGAGGCTACTTTGTATTTTACTATTCGAAAGTCTAATACCATAAAGGAGTGTCAGTAAAGAAAAATTTACATTTTTATTATTTATCCTATCAGTGGTACGTAATAATATAAACAAACTATCTCCACTTTGATGCCTCTTGTGGCTTACCAAATCATAGAATCCCTAAAGTACAGAAGGACACCATCCGACATATCAAATCTTTGCCAACTCTGACAGATTATCTTACCCAGACATAATCACCTCAAAGTTGGCCTCCCAATCATTCACCATCCTGACTTGGAAATATATTGCTGTGTCTTCATTGTCGCTGGGTCAAAACCTAAACTCCCTCCTTAACACTTACACTATATGGACTGCAGAAGTTAAAGAAGGCGCTCACTACTACCACCTCAAGGGCAATTAGGGATAGGTAATAAATACTGACCTACTGAGCAATGGACACATCCCATGAAAGGATAAAATAAATTGTGAACTTGTGGAGCCAGGAGGTGAGAGACTCATTGCTGAATTCTCAACCTCTTACCCATTCTTGTAGGCATAGTTCTTAATGGCTAATCCAGTTTTTATTCACTGATTAAACTCCAAATAGAACATAGAACATAGAACAATACAGCACAGAACAGGCCCTTCGGCCTTCGATGTTGTGCCGACCAAAATAAAAAGCAATGCCCCTCCTAACTAAACCATTCCCTTCTCATCCATATATGTTGTTAGTTGGGGGCTTTGCAATGCTCTGACCATTGAAGGACAATGGGAGATGGTTAGGTTCTCTCTTGTATTGCATCACAGTTGTGAATAAAGCCACAAAAAGGGAGTTGTATCCTTTACATAGGAAACTGGTGCAATAGCAAATCACTTCTTTAGGTGATGTGAGCATCCTGGAAGCTTTTTGCTATGTATCATAGCCAAATAAAATATCGGTATTAAGCTAAACTGAGAAATGATGCATTAAGAAAGGTATTCTTGGTGTAAGTATTTTGTCAGTAAAAATATTAAGTCCCTGTACCTGAGCATTAGGTGTTGTAAAGATTCTAACTTGGATACTGAGAGTCAAGTTGCAAAATTTCGCTTTTTTCTTGAAATGTATTTTTGGTACCTTAAAGTCAACCAGGGATAAAAGATGAATAGTATCTTGGTCATATCACACAGATCCAAAGAATATTAAAAGTCTACGTGCAGAATAGTTGCAAAAAGAAGGCATGTTTACGTTAATGTAATTTGTCCACTAGATGTGCTGAATGGTGGATTGTACATGTAAATCAAGACATTTTAGCAGGGCTGACCTGATCTCTCTCAATCATTTAATTTTAGAAAGAAGGCACGTTTATGCTAATGTAATTTTCTCAGTAGGCGTATTGAATGGTGAATTGTATGAATGAATCAAGACATTTTAGAGATGTGACCTTGTCGGCTGATTGAAACTGCCCAATGTCTGTCTTTTAAGACTAATGGGCATGGAGTGGATTCATTGGAAAGTGAGACTTTGGGCAGCTTCAATCTGCTGTTGTGTTCAACATAAGATTAAATCAATGTCTTGGTGCTATTTTAGAACTCATAATTCTAATCTTTACCCTCATGTTGCAAAATGAGATTTTGATTGACTGCAACCTTAAGTAATCGCTTTAAAAAACAGAAATCCTGAAATAGCTGGTGTGCTTGATACATTTCAAGCAATGCTTGGTATAGACTTCTGTCTCTGATAAGCAAGGATGGTGCAATTTGTAGGGAATGAATTTTGCAGACAAACTCAGGCATATAATATCTCACTGAACAAGGAATTATAAATGTTTGTGCTGATCCAGTGAAGACAAAGTTTATTTGGCTTATTGATTCTAAGGGAACAGTGTCATGTAAAACCACTAAGCTTTAATAAAAAGAAAATACTATGGATGCTGGAATCTGAAACAAAATGCTGGAAAATTGCAGCAGATCTGACAGCAGACACAGCTAATATTTCAAGTCTAGCTGACTCTCAGAACTGATGAAGTTTTAATGTTATGAAGCCCATTATCTAATATGCTTTCCAGTCTTTATAAGTTTCAGGTACTGCAATATTGAGGTACCCATTTTCTTGCCATACTTAACATGTTTTCATTCCACCTGAAGAAAAGTATACCAGGGATCCTTATGGCTCCGAGTTGAGGTTGCCAATTTATGCTGAACCAGTACTAGAAAAGCTTAAGACGTAGTGATTTTAAATGAGATTGTTCCCATGGTGTTTTGGTAAAGTAAAATAAACTCTCTTCCTGGATATTGAAGTGTTACTTTTAGAGCTGCTTTATATTCTTTCTCTGCAAATAATTGTTGCTATTTTAGCATTTGATATACCTTGTGTTAATATTGAATCTGTGAGCTTTTAAGTTGGTAATTAAGCACAGCTGTCTCCAATTAGAGTAAGATTAGGGAATCATTGTAAAAGTATTTAAAATCAGTTCACTCAGCGTCTGATGAATTGGAAGTGTCTGTGACTTTGCTGTCTTGGAAATAAACCTATTTTAAGGTTCAGGCTTGATTCGGATGCATTATTCCTCAACGTAGAATTATTTGGAATTGCGCCTTACGGCTGTAGCTAATTATCTGCATAGAGGTAAAGTGTTGAACGTATCATGTCGCAAGCATTTGGTACCTTTCTATATTGTTGATTTTAAATATAATTGTTATTAAATGAGCAGAGAACTGTTATTATTCTGGTGTGTTTTTTAAGTTTGACTGAGTGTATATTCTAATAAATGCAATTAATTTATTAAACAATTGCCATTATCTAAACATCATTTTTACCATTTGGCACCCAGGTTGATAACGTTGTTAAGAAGGCGTACAGTATGTTAGTTTTTATTAGTAGAGAGATTGAATTTCGGAGCCATGAGGTCATATTGTAGCTGTACAAAACTCTGGTGCAGCCGGAGTTAGAGTATTGCGTACAGTTTTGGTCGCTGCATTATAAGAAAGATATGGAGGCATTGGAAAGGGTGCAGAGTAGATTTACAAGAATGTTGCCTGGTAGGGTGGGAAGATCTTATGAGGAAAGGCTGAGGGACTTGAGGTTATTTTCATTAGAGAGAAGAAGGTTAAGAAGTGACCTAATTGAGGCATACAAGATGATCAGAGGGCTAGGTAGGGTGGACAGTGAGAATCTTTTTCCTCGGGTGGTGATGGCTAACACGAAGAGACATAGCTTTAAATTAAGGGGTGGTCATTATATAGGATGGATGTCAAAAGTAGGTTCTTTACTCAGAGGGTAGTAAGGGCATAGAATGCCCCACCTGCAGCAGTTGTGGACTCGCCAACTTTGAGGGCATTCAAATGGTTAGTGGATGGGCATATGGATAACATTGGAATAGTTTAGGTTAGAGAGTCATTAGATTGATTCCACTGGTCGGCGCAACATCGAGGGCCGAAGGGCCTGTACTGCGCTGTAGTGTTCTATGTTCTATTTTTATGTTGGTTCACTTTGGATTGCTCTAACAGAATTTTAAGTAGCTCAGACAATTACCATTTGAGCTGTTGTAGAGGTGATATTGCTTTGAGCACTGCTTTATGTTGAGTCCCTATAAGTTTTGGGATGATGGAACATTTTCTCCATGATCTAGTGAAATACACAGCAAAGAAGAAATTAAAGTCAATGTATGTTACCATTTTTCCATAGCTGCACCTTTATGCTACCTAACAAACCAAGAAAAAAGCTAAAATTAGTGTTCTGGCAATCTGTCAATAGCTCCAGCAACTATGCAAACTCTTAATTCTAACTTTGGAATCCCATGGCCAAAGTTTACAGCCCAAAGGCTGAATTCCAGTATGTTTTACATCAAGAAATTCAGATATAGACTAAGTAATCAAGTTTAAAAACATGAAAACGTGACAATCGTGTAATAACAAAGATAGACAAATTCAGCAGATAATGTTGTAGACAGAAATTTAAATTAATATCATGAAATACTGAAATTGTTTTCTTTTTTTTAGGTTATGTTCACTGGTGACAATATTCCAGTTCATCCTCACGTTTACAGCAACGGACATATTTGTCTCTCCATTCTGACAGAAGACTGGTCTCCAGCTCTCTCTGTGCAGTCAGTCTGTCTTAGCATCATCAGCATGCTTTCGAGTTGCAAAGAAAAGGTAATCCAAGGTTAGAGTCAAAGCTCCAATTTATCAAATAAATTTTTCCTCTTCCCCTGTTTTTAATTAGGAGAGGGAAAGAAGGATGAGAAATTGCCTTTAATTGAGAGAGTTTGATTAATGTGCACATATAAAATATACCAAGGGAGCATTTTGAGGATATGATGCTCATTTAGCTAAATGTGTTGACTTGATTATCATAACTAGTAATGCATACTTTTTAGATCCACCTCTTGAGGAGTCAGGAGATTGCATTGACAATTGTTTCTGTGTAAGTAATGGGGTTGATTCAGAATGGCAGGACCTTTGAATTGTCTGCTTATTTATTACTATGGCTGGGGAATAAAATAATAACTTGACAATTTACTAAAATGTTTCATTTTATGATCGGATTAAAGAATTGCTACAGAACAGAAGGAAGCCATTTGGCTCATTGAATCTGTATCGATCACAATCCTATCCAGGCCCTGTTTCTGTGAGCCCATGCATTTATCCTGCTAATCCCGCTGGCATTAGGGTCAATTTAGCATGGCCAATCAACTTAACCAGCACATCTTTTGGATTGTGGGAGGAAACTGGATCACCCAGAGGCAACCCATGCAGACACAGGAAGAAAGTACAGAGTCCACACAGACAGCTAAGAATCGAACCTGGGTCCCTGGTGCTGTGAGGCAGCAGTGCTAACTACTGCCTCTGTGCTACCCCTGTACTTCGATCTGAACACAAAAATTGCTTTGGTGAAAAATTAAATTGATTAAAAATATATCAGTGTTTTGTTGTAGTCAGCTGAGAGGTGTGTTGGGAGGGTTAGAAGTAACTTGGAATTTTGGAAATGATTTGAGATATAGTTACAAAGCTTTAATCAGCTCTGATTAAACAACTTTCCACATTGGGACTAGAGTAGGTAAACAACTCTTGTTCTCATCATTCCATTGCCTGCATTAGTTTGACAACAATAAAGTCAATATTTTGCATTTGAAGAGTATGTTGGCAGTTCACTCACCCTGAAAGTTTTGTGAATTACTCTGTTTTAAAGACATTAAAACAATGTTTACCATTCGGTCACTTTTGGAGCATTTACTTAATTCTAGCCTACATATTTTTTTTAAATTTCCCATCTCTGAGCTAAATTTAACTGAAACAATTTTGAATATTATTTCAGCACTCAAGAAATATGTAGCTCATGCTTTGCTGTTAGCAGATAGTCTTTTTTTTCTAATGACCACTGAGCTCCTTTAGAAACAAAAGCACAGAAGCATTTACTGAATAGTACACTTTATTTGATATGATTTCTGTTGAATCAATCTTGTGTAGCATTTCTGTCAGTAAAACCCATGTCCTATTTAAAGTATTATAGAACTGGCATTCTATAAAGAAAATCTGTTTTAGATTATCAAATTGTGATTGTACAAAACAGTTGTCCTCAATTTTTAATGGAACGTTTTGCAAGAGGTTGAGTGTTTAGTCTATTATTTTCCATAAATAGAACTTGTACTTTGCTTTTGTCAGATAGTCCATTATGTACTTATTCCTCTAAACATTGTGGATTTACAATGTCTTTCATGTTTTTGGAATGATGACATAAATAGATGAAAATATGTTTTATAAAGTGACAAGGTGAGTAACAAAGTTGTGATCCCCTTTCAGAGGTGAAGCCAGAGTGCAAGGCAATCAATCAGATTTAGAAGATGAATTCGAAATCCTGATTGCCTTGAGAACATACTTGAAATTTGTTCAGTCCTCCAATTATAGTGCAGTTTGAATCAAGTCTTGCATATAGTAAATTTAACCATTAGAAATTGACAACATGGTTGAAGTCTGTGTACTCACTTTCAAAATATTTGCAGTCCTCTGGCATTTTGCATTGATTTAAAATGTTTAAACATGAATAGTTAGTGATTTAAAACCTTTCTAATTTGAGGTATTGAACATTTTTTAAAAATCAGATTAACTCTTAAAGTAGCTCAACTGTTGACTGGGTAAACTGTGCAGAAGGTCACTGATTTGATCTCCAATCTGTACTGAGAGTTTACAGGTGTACTGTATATAACATTGACGCTGTTGGGTTTTAGAGATAAAAAAGCCAGAATTTCTGCTCCTATGCTGGAAGAGGATATCAGATGGCATAGGATTGAACTTGGTTGTCCAAAGATATACAGGCTAGGTTGATTGGTCATTCTAAATTGGCCCTTGGTTGTCCTGGGATGCATTGGTTAGAGGGATTAGTGGGGATAGCGTCTGGGTGGGATTGTATTGGTGCAGACTCGATGGCTGGATGGCCTCTTTCTGCACAGTAGGATTCTACGATACCTCACAATGTTGAGGTTTACAAAATGATAATAACCACTTACGTAAATGTACATTGAGCAGACATTTCTTCAGAGTAGAAGTGGGACAAATGAATGAGAATGATACAGTTTGCTAAGTTTTTGTATACTGATCTATAAAATTTTCTCCCTACCTTGCAGAATACTAAACTAGAACAAAATGACATCTGTGTCACGTTGGGTCAGAAACACATAGTTTATTATGGCAAATGTATGAATCTTACTTACAAATTAACTCTGGAGTTAGAATGTTTACAATTCTCCTCAGGTATTTGCATAAAACTGGAATGTTGAGGTTCAGGACATAGCTGTTTGTTACAGTAATGTGTTTTTCATGCAGATGCATCTTAAATCTTGTCAGAAATTTCCAGCAGTACAGTTCTGTGGACAAGGAATTTACTTTTCTCTTGTTAAATCACATGATTTCAGTAGACTGGCTGAGTGGGAAATTTCCTCAAAATAGCTACTGTATCAACAATGAGTATAGGTCCAAAACTATTTATTTGACAGTGCTTATATCCTAGTATGAATGCAACCTTACAGAAAAGCCTTCCAGAAATAATGGAGAATCAAGGAGTGAGGATAAATGAGGATCTGTAGGATATCAATTTTTTTTAAAAAAAAAACAGTGCCAGTGAAATAAATAAGGCTTAAATAGATAGATCCTCTGGACCTGATGATCCCAGAGAGTTCAGAGGTGGCTGTGGAGATAATAGAAGAACTTGTGGTCGTTTTTGAAATTTCTGTAGATTCTGGAATGGCTCCTGCATTTGGAAGGTGGCAATTGTTTTTGCTCACTATTTAAGAAAGGAGTGAGGCAGGAAACAGGCAACTACGGAATGTTATTGTAACATCTATCATAGAGAAATATGCTAGAATATAGTAGAAAGAATATGTCAACAGGGCACTCCAAAAGTAATGGTAGGATTGGGTCATCAAAATAGATTTGTGAAAGGGAAATTATGTTGAATAAACCTATTGAAGTTTTTTGAGGATGTAAGCAGCAGAATAGATGAAGTGGAATTGGTGGATATGGATTTTTAGATTTTCAGCTTTTGATGAGGCCACATGCGTGCTTAATAAACCAGATGAGGGCACATGATACTGGAGGAATATACTGGCATGGATTGAAAATTGGTTGTTGGACAGAAGAGACAACAGGAATAAATAAATCATTTTCAGGTTGGCAAGTTTTTACTAATGGGGTACTACGAGGATCGGTGCCTGGGGCCCAGTTACTCACAATCTATCAATTATTTGAATGTGAGGGTTAAATGTAATCTTTAAGTTTGCAGATGATATGGAACTATGTAGAAGTATGACATGTGAGCAGGATGCAAAGATGCTTCAAGAGAATTTGGAGAGGTTAAGTGAGAGCAAAAATTTGGCAAGTGGAAGAAAATGTGGAGAAATATGAGATTATCCACTTTGATAGGAAAATCAAATACAGGGTATTTCTTAAATGGTGAGAAGTTATGAAGTGTTAAACTTCAAAAGGACTGTTCACTAGTCACTGAAAGCTAACATGCAAGTGTAGCAAGCAAAAAAAAGACTAAAGTTGCCATTTATCACAAGGACTTGAATATAAGAGCAAGAATATCTTGCTGCATATATAGAGCGAGCACTGGTGAGATTGTAGATGGAGTACTTTGTGTAGTTTTGGTCTCTCTGCCTAAGAAAAGTTACACTTAACATAAAGAGTGTGCAGTGAAGGTTCACCAAACTAATTCCTGGAATGGAGTTACTGTCCTCTGAGGGAAGATTTAATAGACTGAGCCTTTATTCTCTGGAGAGGTGATCTAATTCAGACATAGAAAATTCTTACAGGGTTCAACAGGAAAGATGTTTTCCCTGGCTGGAGGGTCTAGATGTGAAGATGCAGTGTTGGACTGGGGGTAAACACAGTAAGAAATCTCGCAGTACCAGGTTCAAGTCCGATAGGTTCATTTGGCAGCAAAAGCCATTAGCTTTCGAAGCTCTGCTCCTTCATCAGGTGAGTGGGACTTCAGTTCACAAACAGGGCACATAAAGACACAAATTCAATTTGTATCTTTATACAATTTACAACCTATTTGTAAATTGAGTTTGCGTCTTTATATGCCCTGTTTGTGAACAGAAATCCCACTCTCCTGATGAAGGAGCAGCACTTCGAAAGCTAGTGACTTCTGCTACCAAATAAGCTGTTGGACTTCAACCTGTTGTTGTGAGCCTTCTTACTGGAGGGTCTAGAACCATGGGAAACAGTCTCAGAATAAGGAGCAGGCCATTTAGAGCACTGAGGAATTTCTTCACTCAAGAGGATGGTGAGACCTTGGAACTCTCTGCCCCAGAGAGCTGTTGAGGCTCTGTCGTTAAATATGTTCAAAACTAAGATTGATAAATGTTTACATATTTAAAAAAAAAATCAAGGGACAGGAAAATTATGTTGAAAGTAGATCAGCCATGATTTCATTGATTGGAAGGGGCTTGAATGGCTGGCCCACTCTTATTTCCCTTGTGTTCTGTCTCCAATTCCCACTGACTTCAAATTTACTAGAGCTCCTTGATGCCAATCGATCAAATTCTTGGATATGCCGAACCATTTTTCTGCCTAGTCCCACTGACCTGCATCTGGACCATATCCCTCCCCACCCCTCTCATCCAGGTACCTGTCCAAGTTTTTATTAAATGTTAAAAGTGAGCCCGCATTCACCACTTCATCTGGCTGCTCATTCCACACTCCCACCACTCTATGAAGAAGCCCCCCCTAAATTCCCTTTAAACTTTTCCCCCTTCACCCTTAACCCATGTCCTTTAGATTTTTTTCTCCCCTAGCCTAAGGAGAAAAAGCTTGTTTGCATTCACTCTATCTATACCCATCATAATTTCATACATCTCTATCAAATCTCCCCTCATTCATCTATGCTCCAGGGAATAAAGTCCTTACTTATTCAACCTTTCTTTGTAACTCAGTTTCTCAAGTCCTGGCAACATACTTGTAAACTTGCTCTGCACTCTTTCAACCTTATTAATATCCTTCCTGTAGTTAGGTGAACAAAACTGTGCACAATACTCTAAATTTGGTCTCACCAATGTCTTATACAACCTCACCACAACATTCCAACTCTTATACTCCTTACTTTGATTTGTAAGGGCCAATATACCAAAAGCACTTCTTACGACCCTACCTATCTGCGACGCCACTTTTAGGGAATTATGTATTCCCAGGTCCCTCTGTTATACTGCACTCTTCAGTGTCCTATCGTTTACCTTGTATGTTCTACCTTGGGTTGTTCTTCCAAAGTGCATTACATCTCACTTGTCTGCATTAAACTCCATCTGCCATTTTCACTCTTAAATGAAAACAGACAATAATGGAAAAACTCAACAGACCTGGCAGCGTCTGTGGAGACTAACAGAGTTAACGTTTGTACTTGTACGACTGTCAAAAACTCAGCTGAAATTTGTTCAGATAAAATTTCCTCTGAAGCCATTATATACTTCCCATAGGTATATTGTCCATAATTAGACACAGCCCTCTAAATAGGGCCTAACCAGAGCTTTGTACATCTTCCCTCACTTCCTTTTCCAGTCCTTGGGTCAAAGGTTAGCATTCCATTCTCTCTTGATAAATCCGTCCACTAGCTATTAATGATTTTTGTATTCAAAAGCTGTAAATCTCTACATCCCAGCTTCTCTCCATTTAGAAAATACTGAGTTTTTTGGATTCAACGTGGATGTTCTCCCACTTGTTAGAAAACGAGGATAATTTTATGTTATCTATATTTGTATTAGAAATAAGGTGTAGCTTTAGGAAGTTTAATTTTGTGTTTCTGTATAGGAAAGGATTAAAATCTGTTAGTTCATGTTGAACAAAGGTGCCCACACATCTGAGGAATCATAGAATCCCTGGAGTGCAGAATAAGGCCATTTGATCCAAAAGACCCCCCATTCCCTCGGACGCAAAGGGACAAATTAGTATGGCTAGCAACCTAACCCATGCACCTTTGGACTATGGGAGGAAACGAGAGCACTCGCAGAAAATCCATTAGACACAGAGAAATTGTGCAAACTCCACATAGACAGCAATATAAGGCCTGAGTTGATACTGTGTCCCTGGTGCTTTGAGGTACCAGTGCTAACCTGCCACCATTTCAAACTGTACCTGCATTGTAATTAAAGATTTACAATGTGAAAGCAATTAAAAGGAATAAAAACTAAGCTATTGCTTAGCAGTCAGGGGCCCATATTGAAAAGCATAAGCAATTGTGGTTCATTTGGAACCCTGTATCTGAGAAGAAAATAACTTTCACATAAAATATAAGCAGAGAGGCAAGACAATAGAGAAGGGAGGGGGAAGACAAGTCCCCAAAGCTGAAGAATAGGTAGTTCTAGAAACCAATAAATGAAAGAGAAGTCCCAGGAAGACTCAAATCGAAGGGACAAGAACTTCAATCTGAACAGGCTATTGTTCACTGAAGTTAAAGATAGAGCTGTAGGGTTCAGAGCTGGTGAAGTCAGTGAGCAAGAAGCCAGACTTGAGGTTGGTCATACCTTAATACTGTGTGTGAAGAAGTGGTATTCAATTAACGTGAATAGGTACCTGAGAGATTGCGTAGAAACTTGAATGCATGTGACAATCCAAGGCAGAGGAATACTAAAAGGAGAAATTAAAAGCCTTGAAGTGAATCATTAATGAAGGAGGCTGAGAGAAAGCATTGTTTGCGAGAAAATTCTAAGGCATGTTTTGACTTCCAGTGGAACAACTTGGCTCAGTATGACAAGAATCTGGGGGGATTTGATGAGTAATCTACATTCTTGGTTTGAATGTATTATCTCTGACAAAGTTGGCCTGTTGATTTACATGGACTATGTACTTAATGAGAATATATATATACACACACAAGATATATTTTATAACTTGTCATTCTTAAAAATTTGTATACATCTGCAAGGTATAATTGGGGTGAAGCAGTATTGTATTATAGTCAGTCTTTTTCATGTTTAATGAATGTTTTATTCTTTTGGTAAAAGTTAATTGGCAGACTTGTGATTTTTCATTCATGTTTAAACAAAAACTAAAATATAGTCAATTGAATCAATGTTCTATTCTGAGACCTGATGTTATATAGTAGTAACATCAGTTGGGATCAGAACACACTTCCAAAATCCGTGGAGATTTGGTCAATAAAAGCAGCACAAACTAGCTTGTGGTGAATCAGCAACAAATTTTACATCAGTCCAGTTTTAGTTTTTCTTTGACTTGAGAGAGATCGCCAAGATTTACGATTTTAAATTGAATAAAAGCAACAAGTGAGTGAGTTCCAAAACTGTTTGAACTTCGAATGGGAAGAATATTTAATAAATTGGAAGCCCATTCACAGCCATTTTGAACTGCTTGGATAAACCAGTTTCCTATCCCTCTGCGCCACAGTTTTGTCCTTTTCGTGTAATCTGTAATGCCTAATTGCAACATTATGCCTCCATTCATGCTATTTGCCCCACCTAACTTGGTGTCATTAGTAAACTTGGTTTGATGGTCCTATACTCTTCTAAAGATTTATAATTATAGTGAAGAACTAAAACTCCGGTACAGATCCCTGGTGGACTTTGGTAGTATATCCTCTGTGTTTGCGTGCGTAGCCTTTTATCCCTATTATGTTTTCTATCTTGTAATTTCTTAACCACATTTGGAGTTTGTCTCCATTTCCATGTGCTCTAATTTTTAAGAATCTTATGTAGAGCCTAATTGAAGCCTCCTTCAACTGCATATAACTAACACCCATCAATCAACCACATTTGTTACCTCCTCAAGAAAGACAACGGTATCCACTACTTTTGTTTCCCTTTATTCTCTGTGAACCAGCAGCAAATTCAAATCAATATGTTTTTAAAAAATAGTTATACTGTTTCAGATATAAAAGCAGTGCAGGGCTGTGAAGTGTTTACCTGTTACTTGTATCTAGATACACAAAGTCAAGAACTTGAATGATGGGCCTTGCTTGCAAAAAAAATCACGAAAATTAAAATTTCACACATTAAATTTAATAGTGGAATGCATTCAAACATCGATTTTCTTTTATCTTAAAACATGTCTTTTTGATTGGTTTTCCAGTTTTTCTTATCACATTTTAGTTGCTTTTGGGCCAATATATAGTGCATCATATATACAGGGATTAATGGCTTTTCTAGTGTTTATATTATTGATAAAACCTGTTTACTTTGGGGTGCTTGTGCGTTTGCTCACTAATGGATATTTATATCAGTGGACTGTTTCACCAAATGTGTTTTACAAGCTAATTCTGTCTTACCTGATATGCGTACTTTCAGTAGAAGTCTCTGCATGATGTTGATTCATAACTCTCCCCACTTTCAACCTCTATCATATGCCCACATATACTGTGACTAGTAATAATATGCTAAATTAACTGGCCAACATCAGCTAACTTAGACAGAAGATTGAACTTCAGTACCTGTATGACATAGCCAGTGGAATAATTTGCAAAGCCATTGTGAAAAATTGTTCCCCAGATCTATTATCAGGGAAAAATCAACAGGTACATTGAGAAGTTATTTAAGGATAGCTAAAAGGGATTTGTAAAAGTGAGATTATCTTTGCCCAACCTTATTCTGATGCAATAACAGGGAAAATTAATAAAGGGACTGCAGTGGGCAGTGCCTAGATTGATTTGTAAGGAAACGTTTGACAAAATACAAAATTGAGCCTCATAGCTTAAAGATCTAAGTCGACTTAGATTTAAAGAAAAGGGTTGACGAATAAAAAAACAGTTTAGTAAAATGTTGTTTTTGAGATGGGAGGATGGTAGACAATGATGTACTCCCAGGGTCAGTAGTAGGAGTGCTGCTGCTGCTGCTTTTCTGCTGTATATTAATGATTTAGATATTGGAATACAAAGTTAAACTTCAAAATCTGCCAATCCTACAAACTTGACGGAGTGGCAAATGTTGAGGATGATACTAATCAGCTGTAGCTGGGCGTAGATATGTTAGCAGAATGAGCAGGTAAATGACATGCAAATAGCACAACTGTGTGAGATGATTGGTGATTCATTTTGGCAACAAGGGTAGGGAGGGGCAATTGTAGATTTAATGGTTTTAAATTGTGTGCAGGGACAGAGGATATAGCAGATTTGTATACTTGGCCTACTGAAAGTGACAGAATATACTGAGAATGCAATTAGCAAGACAAACGAGATCTTTGGTTCCATAAATAAAAGTGTTGAATACGAACCTTTATAAAGTCCTGGTTAGGCCACAACTAGAACATTCATATCTCTGGTCACCATACTTTTGGACAGTTAGGAGGATTCTCAAAAGAGTGCAGAGGAGATTTGCTAGAATGGTCCTAGGGATGTGTTCTTAATTACAGGTTAAGCTTGGTCAGAGAATTTTATCTTGGAGCAAAGACTATCGAGGGGAGGTTTGCAAAGTTAGTATAAGATTATGGCAGAGTAGGCAAGAAAAATCTGTCCCCAACAGCTGATGGGCCACACAAATAATATTTTTGGCAAGAGATTCAGGTGGAATGTGAAGAAGAATTTTTTTTTTATTCAGTGAGTGGTAGTGGCCTAGAACTTGCTGCCCATGAGGGTAGTGGAAGCAGAGATGATCTGAAAATGGTTGTCTTTGGCCTGGACTTGTACCGTAGACAAAACCAGCTTTACTGACTGTGCTTCAGCATAATGTGTCATCTCCACCCAGTCTGGAAAATACGTAGTAGGAAATCTAATTAGACATTGAAGAATTATTTCAAAAGAAAATTAGACAAGTGTAGAAAATGTATACGCAGGGTCGTGGAGGCAGAAAGGAGGGAATGGGATGGACATGATCATTCAGTTAAAAGTAGACTGTGGGCTAAATCGTCTCCTGTGATAGTATGTGTAGGACGAAGCAGTTGCAGATTTTTGGTGGTGTATTCCAATATGTAACACTGGATATGAGTAACACTAATGCTATCTGCTTTATTACAGAGACGGCCTCCTGATAATTCATTTTATGTAAGGACATGTAATAAAAATCCAAAGAAAACAAAATGGTGGTATCATGGTAGGTACAGCTATTTGAAGCATGCTGCAGTATTCAATTAATGTTAGATGATGTGTTGTTCTGTTTTTCTCACTATCCAGCTCTATTAAATACAAATGATGGTTAGATTAATTTGAGTATTGCTAGAAAAGATATTTTCTCAAAGCTTTTGATTTGCACTCATCAGAACAAATGCAGAAATACCAATGTCAGAGCAAACAACATACTGTATGAGATGAGAGTACTGATTTGATAAAAGTGTTGCCATGGTGAATGACCAGTTAATGGTAACTGACACTTGCCAAGCATTGTTTGGAAAATTTAAATTGAGTGGTGGAGGAAGGGTGGCGGGGTGGGAGGTGCAGTTGACAGATTGGTCAAGGCATTGCCCTGAGAAATGAACCAGCGAATGGATTGACAATCTTAATTTGGTTGTCAGCATAATTTTTTTAACATGCTGAGGATTATTTAGCAAATATTGTTCAATTGCAGAATCACATTTAATGTTGGGCATTGTTTTAAATTTTGGAAGCATGAATGGTTGGGAATGGTTTGTACCTTAACTGTTGCAAACAGCAGCAGGAATGTTTGATTTGATACAAGTATGCTGACCAATTTAAAATTGTCAGTCAGGCTTGCAGTGTGTCACATTTGTGTGTACTGGGAAGCTACATGTATTAATACACAGGGCCCTGTTCTTTCCTGATAAAATATGTGTACACATTGCACCAGTTTCAGTGAAACATAATTAGCAATGGCCATTCACTGATTGGTTTACCCTCAGTGTAAAACCTTAATCAGTCAAGCTATCAGGTTTAAATTTCAGACAAACCTTGGTAGTTAACTGTCAGTCACCATTAAATGGTACATTCTCTATGGCAATGCTTCAAGTCCATGTACAAGCCAATCAATACTATTTCTTCATACAAGATAAAGTTGTTTCCTTAGACATTGGTATTCTTTTGATGGGTGCAAGGTGAAAAGCTTCAAAACCGTTTTTTTTCAACAATACTCAAGTTTTATACGCACAAATGACTAAGTAGAAGTAGCTGAAATACCAATTTTGAATTAATACTTTTGCAGTTTCACAATTTTGTGTTTACACATGATTGCATTGGATGTCATAATGGGTTACAAAGCTAATATTTAAAACTGATAATTAAGTCTAAAAGAGAATAAACTTGCAGAGCTATAAGGGCTTTCATTTTCTTTGCAGAATATTGTGTTCTGTTTTGGATACTAAACCTGAGGAGTTTATTTAATATTAAATATTTAATTTGGAGTGGGTTCAATGCACATTCACCATAATGCTCCCAGAGCTTAAGAGATGAAATACAAGGCATAAACTTTAATTTCAAGTTGAGGGGTGATCTAGTTCATCTTTAAAATTATAAATACAACTTATCTTTATATAGTAATGATATGTCCTGAAATCTTTCATAGGAGCATTATAAACCACAATTCAGTGTCAAACAACACAATGTGATAAGAAGGAAAATAGCCAAAATTTTGCCGCAAGAGGTTTTAATTAGCATCTGAAAGGAATAGAGAGAGAGATAATCAGAAGTGTATGGATGGAAATTCAGGATTTGGGGACTGAGCAGCTGATGAAGGCACAGCCACTAGTGGTGAAACAATTGAACATTCTCAATTTTGAAGCCAGAACTGATGAGTGCCGATAAGAGATGTGGTTGGTGGAGATTACAACAATATGAAAGGGTAAGGCTGTGGAGAGATTTGAGAATGAGGATGAAAGTTTTAAAATCAAAATGTTGCTTGATTAGGGACCAATGTAAGTCAGCAAGCACTGGAATGATAGGTGAACAAGCCTTGGCCCAAGTAAGGTTACAGGCAGTGAAATTTGCAAGACCAGTCAGGATTGTGTCAAAGTAATCAGAGTTAGTGGTAATAAAGGCATGAAGAAGCGTTTCAACAGCAGATAACCTGATGGCAGGGCAAATACGCGCAATGTTACGGAAATAGAAATATGCTTTCTTATGTGGATATATGGTTGGGAATTCATCTCTGTCAAATATGACACCAAGATTGCTATCAATCTGTTCAGTAGGAAGAGACATGGAATCAGTAGATAGCAATTGGAATTTGGAGCAGGGACCAAAGGCGATAACTTCAGTTTTTCCAATATTTGGAGCTTATTTTTGTTCATCCAATATTAGATGTCAGATAAGCAGTCTAATGATTTAGCAACATTGGAATGGTAGAAGGAAATGATAAGGTGAGTATTGTCTGCATATAGATGAAAATTAATACTGCACTTTTGATGATATCGAGAGGCAGCATGTAGATGAGACCTAGGAAGAGGTAAAGAATGGATCTTCAGGGATTTGCAGCAATAGTGGAGGAGTAGAAAGAGATACTTTGGCTGCAATTAAGATAAGAACAGAACCAGGTGAGTGTAGTCCCAACCAGGTGGCAATGGTAGAGAGACATTGGAAGAAGATGACAAGGCTGTCATGTCAAAGGCTGCAGACTGTTTGCGAATGGTGGGGAGGAGTAGTTTGTCTTTGTCACAGCGTGGGGATGTTGTTTATAATCAATCAAGTTTGAATTTTTTAGGTGCACAATTTAAAGCAAATTTAAAGGAAAGAGGGAAGCATCTGAAGAGAGAGAATCATAATGATATTGATTAAGAAAGAAAGTTGAGTTGTCAGCAATTTAGTGGAAATAAGAGTTAAGAAACTTGATGTGTCTCGTAGGCAAGATGAGCTCAGATGGGATGAGGGGCAAAAGGAAAGAAACTAGATTTTTACAATCCTTCATCAGATATGGGACGTGGGAGGAGTTCAGTTAGGGGCTTAGTTATGTTTCATTTAAGATGAAAGATTGAGATTAAAAGCATCTGCTTTTGCAATAAAGCTACAAGATTCCATGAAATTTGAACAAATGTTGTAACTTTACAATACCCAAACATTCATAATTACATAAGGTATGTGTGAATTATGTGTCAAACTGCGAAGGCTCTCAACAGCAGGTTAAAATCCAACATGTTTATTTGGTAGCACAAATTTTCAGAGCACTACTCCATCAGGTGAGTGGGGGATGAAAGTTGTCATCTGATGAAGGAACAGTGCTCCGAAAGCTCGTGCTAACAGATATACCTGTTGGACTTTAACCTGGCGTTGTGAGACTTCTTTCTGTGACTACCCCAGTCTAATGCCAGCATCTCCACATTGTGTCAAATTGTGGACAGAAACAGCTCACTACAGAGCAAATGACAGATGCAACCAAGACTGAGTTCTCTGATTTCTCAAGAACTCATCCCAACATTAACCAATCTCACTGAAAGCTGTGTCTTTCTCGCGAGGGTTTCCAATCATCACCTTTGGAGATTCTGTCTTGGACTTCTCATCAGTACCTCAAACTGATTGAAGAAAAATTGTTCGCTAAGTTCACTCTTTAAAACTCAGTCTCTCTCTTTAAGGATTTTTAGACTTCACTGCAGGATCTAATCACTGGCATAGTTTTCCTGGATTTCTCCAAGCTTTACAGAGCTAAATGCTGCCTTTTTCACCTACTCCTTACTAATTGACTGATTAAAATTGACTGAACCTTGTAATGCAATTCACTGACCCTTAATTGATGTGGGAAACCTATCAACACACTCACAGCAAGCCCCACCCTGGTTACTAGGCAAGATCCACTGTAACAGTATTGGAACATGTTATCCCTTAAATGTTACAATCACCATAGATGGTGAATGTTAACACAGATATTGAATTTATAACAGGGAGATGCAAGTTCAAGGCATTGACATGGGAGAACTTTATAGGAAATTGGTCTGGCTGCTGATGAAAGGGAGGGAAACTTCAGAGGCAATTGATCCAATGGTCATCTTTGTGACAAAGTCCATGAGCTCCTTGTACTTATTGTAAGGATGGAGGAGACAGGGAAGTAGGTGTTAGGCAAGGATTGATTTTATGATGGGCATCATGCTGCCACCTCAGTGATTTTGTGAAGCAAATGATAGAAAATTGAGACAGTTAGGGAACTTAATGAAAGGAGAAGTTAATTTCATGCCTTAGGCAGAGAGAAACCTGAGATGGCTATTTGTAGGAAAGGGGAAGATTTTTGCCACCTTAGTGATATAGATTACATTCTCCCATGCTGTAGAGTTTTGAATCTTAGCTGTAATTGTTAAATAGATAACAAGGCTCTCTCTTTCAACCCTCCAGATCTCTTACCTGTTCTTTCAAAAATAACCATTTATATTTGTGTGTTACCTTTGATGCAATAACACACCTCAAGATGCTTTGTAGGAGCATTTCAAATTAAATATGGTGCCAAGATCTCTAAATAGGTTAAATGACCAAAAGCTTAACCAAGGGAGTATGTTAAGAGAGGTGGAAAAATTCAACTAATGGCATGACCACCAATAGTGGACCAATATAGCAAGGATGCGAATTCTACAATCCAGCTGTTGCTTAACCAGGAACAATATAAGTCTGAGCTAGATGAATGGGACTTGATACACATTAAGCTACAGGCAGAATTTGGATGACAAGTTTATAAAGATTATAATGTGGGAGACCTGCCAGGGATATATTGGAAGAGTTAAGTTTACTGATAAATTTGGAATGAGGATTTCAGCAACAATTGAGCTGAGATGAATAAAGTTACGTAAGTGGAAATAGGCAGTCTTAATGATGGTGTAAATATATGGCTGGAAACTTATTGTGAAATCAAATATAATAGAAATCAGAATTGTTAGGGCACAAGAGGAGGCCATTTGGTCCATTGTGTCTGCATCAGCTCTCCATTAACAATTTTGGATAATATGGAGACCAGGAAGGCAAGTCATGCAGTTAGTTTAGTGGGAATAGGGTTGAGTGAACAGGAGGTGGGTCTCATGAGCACAGAGCATAAAGGGAGATGGAAGAGAAGTTTGAAGGATAAGAGTGGAAGAGAAGTTTGAAGGATAAGAGTTCAAGATTAGTGCAGAATTACTTTTTGGAAGAAGTATGGCCAGGTGGAAGGGTGGAAAGGAGGATTGTAGCAGAGGCAGCTAATGGATGGTCTCTATCTTAATGCCAGGAGAAGTTCAGGAACTCCTGAAGTGAGGGGTTAGGGGAAGAGAAGATTTGCAGTAGAGTTATCTTTGCATTATCAGATGAACCTGGAATAGTGAACAGTTCTATGTAATTGAAAGGAGGACCCATTTGTGGTGCTGCAAGCCTGATCTGGCAATGAATGGCTAAACCAGTTGTCTGCTAAATTCTCAAGTCTGCATATTGGACTTGAGTGGATATGAGAACAGCACCAGGGTTAATAGCCAAGATGAGGGAGAGTACTGGTTTTATTAAAGACTAGGCTATCACATTGGAGAAGACTATGGGATTGAGTCAATCAATATTTGTGAAATGTTTTGACGAACAGAAGACCAAGGACTTGTCAATTATGATGTTTAAAATGCAGTTGTAAGTGAATTAGAGAAATTTTTTTCCAGGACTGATGCAGCGAAAGGTAGGGTTGTGGTGCTGAAATAGCATGCAGATTCAAAATCATTACTTGCTACCACCTACCCAAAAACAATAAAAATGTTCTCGTTGAGATATCTTTGTTACTTTCCTCAGCCTCTACAGTAAAAGACTACTTATCCTCCGTTACTTCAACCTCCATCTCAGCTCATCATGGTCTCCTCTCTTGGGTTCACTGCTCTCTGTGGCCGCCCACTTGACCATATCACCCAAAAAGTCACCACAAATAGTCTCACCTGTTATAGCTATGGTAAAATGAGTAAGATCACAGGAAATGGTATTGAGAATATTTTTATTGTTGGATAGGTCTGAGTGAGGGATGGGATAGGTTAGACAATCAAGGGAAGAAAGTGCCACGGGCAATGAAGTCAGGCCAAGGTGTGATCTGGCAACAAGTGGTGCTCAACTAATTCAACAATTTTCAGTTCACAAGTGATGGAAGATATAGCCAGGCAAGGTGGCCTCATGAAGGGGAATGGTGCCAGTACTCCTCAGCCAGGTTTATCTAAGGCAATCATCCATAAAATGTTCAGAAAGGCATTACAGAACGTGTATTGCCATGACAGGGAAATGAATGAATGGTATGTAGGAATTTGGACTTGCCCCAGAGAAGAAAAATTATTGTTGAGGAATAACCATGTTGGCAAAAAGGACAATAACTAATTTAGAATGCAAACTAGTAGCGTTTATTGTACAATAAAGATTGATGCTTCACATTCCACAAATCAAGGCATGACATGATAAATAATTTCAACACGTGTCTATCTGTTTTTCTCATGGATCCAATGACTTCTGGGGATTTCTCTTGGTTCCATGATCTGGTTTGTTGATTCATGTTCAGAGATTTTAGCTTAGTCAGCAAATGTCCTAATACTTGTATAGCTTTAAGACTTCAACTTTAGTGGATCTTTTTCCAACCCACTGATTCCAATCCATTTAACTGCTGAAGCTGCACACTAAACTGTTGCCTGCTGAGTGTTTTTGTTTCTCTCTGCCTAGTAGAAACTATTCTCCAACAAAGAGAATAGCTTTCCCAAGTGACAAAGAAATCCCCCAAGCTAAACTTCAACTAATTGAATGGTTCCTCAGTAGCTCAGTGATTATAAATTTTCTATTAACTCTATTATGGCAATTATTTTTGCCCTGGCATTTTAGTCTATGCTGAATCCATTGGTCTCTAATACTGGATTCTTAAGGGTAGCCTCCGCTACAAGGGAAGCTGGTGGCGTAGTCGACTGTTTGGACTAGTAAATCCAGATAATCAAGGTAAAGCTCCGAGACCCAGGTTTGAATCCCATCATGTCTATCTTGTACCTCATATTAAACCTGAATGTTAGAGTATATGTGAATTAACAGGCAAACAGTGGTCAAACATGTTACACTACACCTCAAAGTAAAGCATCAAAAATCAGAACCTTGGTTCACTCGGTTTACATTAATGGTGTAAAGTGCAGAATTTTAAGCAATGTTAAAAGCTACTCAGCAAATTCAATAGTACAAATGTGATGAGCATTTTGAGAATGTGATCTCGTTAGTGATTTTTTTTCATCCTTGCTTTCATTGCAATGCTGTAAAAATAAAGATTTTATGTGTGAAAATGCAACCGGGTGAAAGTTGTAATGATTTGAATATAATTTACAGTCTGAAAAATAGATCATTATAGATCCTTAATATATTTGAATTGTAACTTGTTCTGTCTTATTTCATCGGTTACTTGAAATCCATAAAATTAAAATAATTTCTAACTTTGTTAGAATCTTCTTGCATTTCTGCCTGTGTCATGGTTGTGATATATTAGCTGGAAGCATTGCATATGCAAAAATTTTGCTAATATTCTTATTCTGTTTTTGTTTTGCAGATGATACATGTTGATGTTCAAAGTTTTGGCCCTAGTAGAGGAAAAAGTACTACTGAGTCCAAAAGCACTTTGATCAGTCAAGCTTTGAAGTTAACACAAACTTGCCTGCAGGCACTAGAGACTACTTCCTATACTGCATTTCTACTAGTGTACATCAGGGCACATGCTGATAGCTGGTTAAGTTCCTGCAACTGACCCTATTTGGTTTAACAAACAGTATTAATGCAGCATTTAGGAAGAAATCTTGTGATTCTGGCGATAAATCATCTGTTTAGTTTACTGTGAGGATATACCTTGTGAGAAGGTTTGAAGCCCTCCTATGTTGTGCAATAAATGGATATTGGCGCATGCTTGGAGATTTAAAACAAAATAAATCTGTGCAATAAAAGCAAAGGGATCCATTTTTAATTGACATTTGCAATTTTATTATCGTACTAAATTTAATGCATTACAGTCACATGGCAAAGTAAGTAAAAATTTGTGGCATGGTTTGCCGCAACAACAAAATGCATTTAATGAAGCATTCCAAAACTTGAGATAAATTTTGAATACCAAATGTCTCTTTACAAAAGTATATATTTAATTTATTGTGCTTGAGTTGAGCCAAATTGCCTTCGGAAAAATATATTCTTCGTGGGTATTTTGTCAGGGTCATTGACTAGCCGTCAGTGTGGGCCCTTGTGCTCCTTTTTTCCCAAAAATACAGTTTTAAACTGGAACACAACCATAATGTATTGCTTCACATTCATTTTTGTTTCTCCAATGTCACATTTTCGTTGTCATACTTGAAGCTTCTAATATGAAATATATTTTGAACGAAAAGCTGTTTTGTCATAATATTGTCTTGTAAATTATTTCACTTGTCTTTAATTCTTCCTGCTATAAAAATTGCAATCCATCTTGAAGGATACAATTAATGTTTTGACATATTACTTAAATATGTTTAACATGTATGTTGCTGTGTTATAGTTTATTAGCTTCTCATTATTATGAAAAGGATAGAGCTAGTTTTTGTTATGCCATTATTTATGAATGAAATTAAATGCTATAGGTTGGAATTTGAAAGTAATTGTAAAAACATAAGACTTGAATAATCTATACCACTATGGCATATATTCCTAATCACAAAATTAGGGCTGAAAACTAGGTGGAAAACAATTTCAGGGTGCAACTGTTGAAACCTCCAAAGATGATACCTGAGGTAGACCAGAGTTGATGGTGAACTTTTTCCAAATGAGTGCGAACCAGTGTAAGAAATGTAACCTTTTGTGTACTGAGTCGCCTTAGCAGCATTCACAAGTTAATACTTTGTTAACACTGGCAACATCTTTTTGTAAGTTTTTAATATAAAATTGAGATGTTAGAAACCATATTTTCATTCATGGTGTCCTCTAAATAAATCAGACCAATATGGATTAGATTATTATTAATTTCAGTGGTGCAGCATCTTAACTACAGGGTTAAGTAATGAGTGAATATTTTAAAATATGCAAAATTGTTTTTTAATATAAAGATGTTAAAGAAAAACAGTTTGACTTTCCTTTTCATTTTTTGTTTAATTAATTGGCAGCTTTCATAGACTTCCCTTTGGCTGAATTGAGTTATTCACTCTGAACTTTTGTGTGCAGCATTCAGTTGATTACTCAAAGCATAGCCAGCAGCAGTTCTGAGCTCAGTGGTGATGTTGGACAACATTTGTAAATACTGACCTATTTTCCATTTATTTTTCCACTGTTGTACTTCAATCTGAAGTGCCTATATATTGCCTGGTGTTAGCCATATTATAGTTATAACTATATTAATAAGGCCCATGATTAATACTTTGGGTTGAATTATTTGCAAGCCCGTCTACTGGCTGAGTTTTCTTAAATTGAGATTGCTTGATCATCATAGATTTACAAAACTGGGATTAAAGTTAAAGCAGCTTTAACATCTCAGCAAATGACCACTGTGAGAACCGTTTTTCAGACACCATTGATTTCGGGTGAAATCACAATTTATCTGTTAATTAAATCAAAACATTCTATTAGCCTAACTGTCTTTGAATATGGGCATGGGCTGTGCAGCCTGCAACATTCAGGGAGAAATTTATCAAATTCTGTTTCTAAAATTGGTAAATATCCGAGGATACAATATTTAAAAGATTCCCAAGCACCTATGTATAATTTGAAATCTCTGCAGGACCAATGTTAAGTTTTAACTAATCTTGATTTTTTTCAAATGTACACCAGCTAATTGACTTGCTGTAGCCTGAATGTAGTCTATATTTGTACAAATCTTGCACTTGCAAAAGTTTTAACAAAATGCTGCATTTACCATTTGTTAATATCATTGGGGCTGGGAATATCTTGTGGTTTGCAGTGATTATTTGGCACTGATAGGTTAAATTTATAGCCTGTTTAATTGCACCATATTTTGAGTGTACCATGGAGGGGAGATGCCTGGAAATGAATTAGCTAAAATAAAAATAACTTTTAGTTTATACAGTAAAACACTTTAATTTCTGAATAACTACAGTATTCTGCAAATGATTTCCTAAGCATGGTTTTCACTTCTGAATACATTTTCCACAACTTTTTAGTGAAAACTTGATCAATTGGGAATTTCTTAGTATGCTCTGCGCAAGACTTTGCATGTAGAATGTTTATCATGTCGTGTTACAGAAACCTGGTAATTCAGAGTTTTTTTTTATTTGTCCCACTCGGTTCTTCCTTGCTGATTGTTGAAGAATTTAATAGACTATTTTCTGTTGAAGAAGGTACCTACTAAGAAATGCTGTAACTTTCAAGTTGAGTTTATGTTTGAGCTACTTAAATTTCATAGTGCAAGATTATAATTACCCAATGCTAGGAAGCTTGTGAAAATCTGGATATAATAATTTATCTAGAACAGAAGCCTAAACCTGGACTCTTGCTATACAAATTTTGTTTGGTTTAGTTTTTAGTCACACTATTGTGTTAATTTGAATTATTGTCACTAAGTTCTGCCTGGATGTAAAGAAGAATAGAAGATGAGGTTATCACCAGTGTTAACAGTTTTGAGTTTAATATGATGTCCCTGACGATCTGTAGGTACATCCCTGTTATCTCTAGACTTGATTTTATTTTCTCTGCTTTGGGTTCTTTAGTTCTTTAGGTAAGTCCTCAACAGCTAAACACACTATGATTCAATGGACCTGAATCCTAAATACCATTTTAAAATAAAGTTCTAACTTCATACTCACTAAGCTGGGAAAGCTGTAGAGTTTGTCGCTGTTTTCATGTTATCAAGGTGATTCTTCTTTCTATCAAGTGAACCCCAAATGGAGAGATGTTTGTGACATTAAGGCCAGATTAGGCTCAGCAATGAGCTTTTAAAAGTGAATAACCATCAGTTATGTTCAAGAATGCTTTTAAAGTTTTTTGGCTTCAAAAAAAATGCTGCCTTTTCCTCAAACATTAAATAATTTTGATAATAAGGGAATACTTTTTTACCATCCACATTACTGAAACCTTTTTGATTAAGCTATTTCCACAGAATTCTAAAGTTATGTTTTTAATGTTCTCTGTGAGCATTGTTAGTTTTAAAACATTTCATATACAATCTAAATTCCCAAATATACTTTAATACACTGTTCCAAAGAACATGCAGATCTCTTGCTAAGGTCACTGTAATTGGCACTAGATGAAAATGCATTGTAAAATATTTTTCATTTAAATATTCTGATGTAACTGTTAGTAAATGCAATGCCTGGAATGAAACTTAGCCATGCATACTGCGAAATTACCTGGCTCCATTCCCAGTACCTGCTGAGCTAGCCAGTCTCACCTAGGATTGCAGCAGAGATTTAATAATTAAATGTAAGTGCTTGTTGGGGAGGGCGGGGAGAATGAATAACGCTTCCGTACACCCTCTCGGATCAGTTGCTGAAAACTACGTGTATTTTGGAAGTGGCCTGATTGAGGTGGCCCCCAAAATCAGGAATTGTAGAACTGACCCCAACAGGACAGGAGAGCATTTGGGTTGGGGAAGGAATACCTCTATTTTGTTACTATGCTCTCTGGTTCCTACATATTTCTCCATCTTTTCTCTGGTTTTGGGTTTATTTTAGAATCGTTATCTATTATGCTGTCACCCCTGTAAATGTTGGTTGCTGTTTTTACTCAGTGGAAATAAGAAATGAGATACACAGTCATGAGAATCTTTTCTGTGACCATGTTCTCTAATGTCTAATCACCTGTATATTTTATAACTTGTGTTACTGGTCACTTTCACCACCAATCCATTGGGACAGTTTTCATAATCTATCAAAGTTGTGTTCCTTAAGAGAAATTTTGGTTTATTTCTAATGCAAAGACAATGACATTCAACATAGTTGTTTTAAAATAATAAAAGTTAACATTAAAATCCTATCAGTATCAGTTGTCTTGTGCTGTTTGAGGACTTGATGCAAAGGAGCTCACTGATGCAAAAAAATGACATGTATTTGGGAATAAAATCACCCAGATGAATTTAAGTCTGACAAGATGGTTTGACAAGTTAAGGAACTGTGTATCACTCTGTTTTTGCATTGTACTATTTAAAGCTCACTTTGTCATATGTTGCCAAAGAATCACAAGCTTAAGTTCTTAAATTTCATTTTGTATCCGATTTATCATTGACAGAAAATTGTCAGCCTTTGGTAGAACGAATTGTTATTTAGATGTTAGTGACGAGAGTTCTTGTGTACAAATAAACCTGGTAGGAACTTCAATTTTGAGAGCAATATCAAGCTAGCACTATAACCTATCATCCTACTTGTTTACTGTTGTAAGAAATATACTAATATAACTAACTGATATTTCAGACTGAGGGAAACTACTTGTGTTCTGATTTGTGTCATTGAAATTACTGTTTTGGTAGTTTTCCGAGGTACCTAACTCAAAAGCAAATTGTCTGAGAACCTTGACAAGATAAAAAAAAAAATGGAAGTCCTTGAAGCAAATAAGACCAGTCAGAGCAGCAATATTGAAGATAGAGCAAAGCTAATGATTTAGTATTGTTGACTCTAATGGGGAAAAATAAGAAAAGAGGTCAAAGTATTGGCAATGCATAGGAGGAAAACAATTTTGCATGATGAGGGTTGAAATAAGAAGTACTAAGTTAAAGGAAATTGGGATTTTGGAATAAACTTGGATTAAATTTGGAGGAATATTTTCATCAAATAACTAACTATGGAAATTAATTTCAAGATATATTATGGACTTTTTACTGAATGTGGTGAATGACAGCTTGGGCTGCAATACTCCAAAAAAAAAATCAGATGAAGAAATCAAATTCTAAGCATGGACAGGATTAAAAATCACAATGTATTTATTCTAGTAGAAAATGGTCTGCCTGCTTTTGGCAGCTTATTTTCTGGCACCTTTGAGCACCTTCCTGGTTTCTTCTTTAAAATCTTCATTTTCTACCACCCCTTCCAAGTTTCTCAGCAAGACATTCTTCTTCAACCTTTCCTCTGAGCAATTCCTCATCTTTGATTTCAATCCCAGGACCTGATTTTTCCCAAAAAAAATCTAGGTTGAGTTGGTGAGAAAAATGGTCTAATTCATGATTGTTTTTTCAGTGGGAGTTCAGACTTGAATCTCCTGCAATGCAGAAGTCACAATTACGAATCTCATTAAAAGCTTGGCAGTGGGGGGTGAGGGAGGGGGGTGCCTATTCATACCATAATCTGATAGTTCCAGCCTCTGCATACACAGTGGCCCTGATCTGTTGGATTGCAGTTTGCTGGCCAACCCGGGATCATCGCAGTGCACCCACCCTCCCCAAGCTTACCCTATCGCTGACTTCCCTCCTGCCCCGACCAATCCTACCTGCACATGGCCCTGCTTTTCTTGGCACTGCCTGATGCTCCCTGGGCACAGGCACTTTGTCCTTGGGCAGTGCCAGGGCAAAGGCTAGCATTGACAGGATGTCCACGCCCAGGGGACACCACCGTCCGACCCACTAAGGGGCCCCAATTGTCCCCCTTCACTCTTGTGAGGTCACCTGTTAATTCCCTGCAAGTGGGGAGCTACTCTAAACCCTACTGGAGTGAAATACTCTCAGCAGGGTGGGAGTTGCTATTGGGCTCAGATTCCATGCTGAGCTCGATAATGACATTTAAATAACATGAGAAACAGATTTAAATCACTTACCTGTCTTCCTGCCAGTTTCCAGCGTGGCACCTGCTCTTCAGCTGTGAGAGATACACATGCATCAGGAACATATGTGCAAATCCCATGAAATGGGCAAAATGTCTCCCAATCTGACATGCCAAAAAACATGTATACGGGATGGGAGAATCAGGCCCCCCCACCAACACAGCTTTTTTGCCCTCCCTGAATTTACTGTTTTTCAATCTTTCCTAAATTTCCTTCCATCTTATCGGTGCTTCTACTTATAGTTACAGCCATCTATTGTCATTACTTGACCTCCTCTTCCAATGTCAAAACCATGTTTTTGCTGTCTCTGCAGTTTCCTTCCTGTCTTTTGCCTACTTAACATATCCCACTCAAGCTCCTTAAATTGGGATCTCCAGTTTCCCTCTTGCCATGACATCAACAGAGTTGTCAGGCCTAATGGGAATTAGGATAAGCTGTGGTAAAGTGACACAGATTAAGGCAAGCAGGGCAAGCGCTGACGTAACATGATGCTTCCACCTCTGACCAAATAACAATATTATAGGTGCTTGCCAGACACATCAGTGCTGTATTTCCATATATGGGGGGTGGAGGGGTGGAGGGTAGTGGCAGTGTGCATTCTGTGCACCTGGGAATACAGAACCACAAGTATTTCTGGTGTCTTCCATAATTGGACCCTTTGGCTGGCTACTAGGTAACTTTCTGGAAGGGTGCCAAAAAGACAGAGGGGAATATTAGAAACACCATCAATGAAGACTGTTGTGTCAGCAGCACAGATGCTGCAAGGATCCAACGAAGACCTGAGATCAACTTTCACCATTGGAAAACCATGTGTTCAGAACTCTGAAGACCCAGACCTGTTGGAATGAGCCTGGCCAGTTCAACCTCACGTAATATTTGAGTCTCGGATAAACACGCTAGAGTAGTTTAAGTTAAAATTTCATTTAATGACTTATTGAAGTTTAGTACAAAATGTAATAAAGACAAAGTTTATATATAATTGTGAGTCAACTCCCCTGTATTTCACAAGAAAGAGCATCTTGATGGAGTTACAATACGCTGATCAAAGTATCTATTTCCAGATAACACCTCCCAGCTTAGCTCCTTGATGAGACACATCTCCTGCTCTCAACTTCAGATTCTGGCCTCCTGACAACTTGCTTTCCTAACTATCTTTATATTGTCAGCAATTTCAGCTTAATATATTTGGTTTCTTCAAGTCATTAATACAGATTATAAATAGTTGAGGCCTCACCATTAGTTCCTATTGTACTTGACTAGTTACAGTTTGCCAACCCAAAAATGACCCTTTCATCCTGACACACTTTTTCTGTTTGTCACCCAATCTTCTATCCATGCTAACACATTACCCCAAATACCAAGAGATGTTACCTTGTTCAGTAATCTTTTGTGTGGTATCTTATTGAATGCCTCTTGAAAATCAAAGTACATCTACCAATTCCTCCTCATCCACCCTGCTTGTTACATCCTCAAAGAGCTTTAATATTTTTGTCAAACATGACTTCCCTTTCATTAAACAGTGACTCAATTGTATTATGGTTTTTATATCTTCTGCTACTATCTTCTCACTGGGTTCTAACATTTTTCCGATAACAGATTTTGGGCCAACTGGTCTAACTGCTTTCTGTCTTCCTCATTTCTTGTATAGAGTTATATTTGCAGTTTTTCAATCCACTGGGATCTTTCCAGAATCTTAGGAATTTTGGAATATGATAGTCAATAGATCCACTGTTTCTGCAACCATTATTAAGACCCTTGGACCTGGTTCTTGGCCATAAGGTATAGGATACTTTATCAGCCCTTGGTCTCACTATACTTCCTTATACTTTTCTTCAGTTATGATGTTAAGTCCTCCCTCCTTTTTGTCACTTGACTTCTATTATTATTGAAATGTTTTTGTGCCTTCTATCGTGAAGACAGATATAAATTACTTGTTCAAAATCTCTGCCATTCCTTCATTCCCATTATTAATTGAGGAGGGAGTGGCATAGTGGTATTGTCACTGGACTAGTAATTTAGAGACTTCTCAATAATCGGGTTTGAATCCCACTATAACTGGTAGTGAAATTTGCATTTAATAAAAAAAAATCAAATTAAAAGTCTTGTGATGCCTATGAAAACATTGTCAATTATAAAAACCTATCTGATTTGCCAATATTCTTTAGGGAAGGAAAATCTGACATTGAGATCCACAGCAAAGCAGTTGGCCTAGTAAGCAATTTCAAAGCCAATTAAGGATGGATAACAAATACTGGCCCAGCCTGTAATACCTATATCCCATGAATGAATTTTAAAACAAACTCCCTAATCTCATTCTCTAAGGAATCAATACGTACTTTAGCTACTCTAGTCTGTACACGTGTAGAAATTTGTACTCTCATTTTTGAGGTTTTTTTTCACTTTGATTTTTCCTTTTTTAGTCATCCATTTCTGGTTTCTAAAATTTTCTCAATCTCATGCCTATCATAACTTTCTCATTTGTATGCCACTTCTTTTCAATTTGATACCTTCCTTAATTTTCTTAGAGAGTTGAGAGCTATGACATGTCTCCTTAAATATTGAATATCTTACCATTTAATCTATTTTTCCAATCCACTGTGGCCAACTCTATCTTCATCCCTTTGTAATTGCCTTTATTTGAGTGTAAGACACTAGCTTCAGACCCAAATTTCTTACACTTCTCAGTAAAGATAGATAACAACACCACTCTATGTTCATCCTCGTCACTACAAGGCTGTGTCCTCAATCCCTTGCTATACTTACACACCCATGACTGTGGCCAGATTTTCAAGTTTGCTGATAACATGGCCGTGGTGGGTTGGATTTCAAATAATGATAAGACAGTCTAGGAAAGAAAGAGAGAATCTGGTGAACTGGTGTGATGACAATAATCTCTCCCTTAATGTCATCAAAATGATGGAGATAGATTTTGACTTCAGGAAGTGTAGTGGAGGGCATGCCTCTGTCTACATCAATGGAGATAAAGTAGAAACGGACGAGTACTTCAAGGACCTTGGCCTGGTCCCTCCATGCTGCCGCTATAATTAAGAAAGCTCACCATCACCTTTACTTTCTCCGAAGACTAAGGAAACTTGTCATGTCCATTATGACTCTCACCAACCTTTACAGATGCACCAAAACATTATTTCAGCGGTAACACAGCTTGGCATAGTTCCTGCTCTGTCCACGACCACAGAAAAACTACAAAGAATCAGGAACGAAGCCCAGTCCATCGCTTAAACCAACCTTCCACCCGTTAACTCCGTTTATGCTTTCTGTTGCCTCAGAAAAGCAGGTAGAATAATTAAGGACCCCCCCACACTCTGGACATATCTCTTTCATCTTCTATCAGAAAAAAGGTACAAAATTCTGAGGAGATGCACCAGCTAACACAAGAACAGCTTCTTATCTGCTGCCATCAGACTTTCAAATTAACCTTCCTCACCTTAAATTGAATGTGAAATTCTGTCATGCTACATATCTCTCTTACTCCCATGGAAACCTTTACTGTGAGATTGTTAATTAATCCTGTCTGAATCCTGATTTGCACAGCTCTGTACAATGTATATAGATAGGAAATGGAGTCTATCTGTTGATTTATCTAATCTCAGGTTGCGTCATTGGTTTACTATAATTGGCCTGCAAATCACTGTGCTAATGTGGGCAAAAAGATCAGATTTTGTCCTCTCTTGCTATCCTATGATTACATAGTGTATATATAAGTACCCATCTGTCAGAAATGAACTCAGCTGTGATAATACCCATTGTCAAACAACTTGGCAACAGCAAGTTCATCCATGAATATGTGCATTTGAACAAGGCATTGAGGTGCCTCCATTGAGCCTCATCCCAACAGGAGCTCCAACTTCAGGAATTGTTGAAAAAATGATCACAACAGCAAGGATAGATTGAAAAACAAAATGACCAAAAATTGTAATCTGAATTTCTATTTTTTATGCTATATAGGGAGACCACTAAATAAAGTTGAAGAGCACAGAGCTGAGAGGATACCTACATACTTCACTTTCAGTTAACTGCTTTCTTCAGTTTAGGGTCACATGTAGTTAGAATCTATAACGATGGATGCTAGATGTTAGGCATGGTACACACGAGGGACTGGACACCAGTTCATAGAGCACACACACACACAGACTGAGGAGCAATTTAGTGTGGTCAATCCACCTAATCCGCACATTTTTGGACTGCAGGAGGACACCAGAACACCTGAGAAAACTTGAGAAAACCTTATGGGTGTTCAATTGCAGAACATGGGGCAATTTAAGAGCAGTTTCTATTCACTTCTGACTTTGGATTGATTCTATATTTCAAAGAGGTCTTTTTTACACAAGTAATAGAAGTTTTTGTTTTACAAAGCAAATGCAGCTCTTAAATATAATTTTCCATGCATATTTTCCCCCAAAGTCATAAACCACCATGTAACTCCTTTTGCAAATGGCCCACCAGGGTCAAAAGGTTTGCAGCTGCTGTAACTGCTTAATTACATTTTCTTTTTACATGCTGTCTTTGCCAGGAACAGCAGCAGTCAAGGTCCTTGAAATAACCCTTTCAGGGACAGTGTATTTTTGAAAAATTATTCCAGAATTCCAGGCCGTGAAGATTAATCACTTTCTGTGATTAAGGTATTTATGTCAATTATATAACTGTTTGTGTGAGCTTGCTTGCTGTGTGGGAATTGGAATCATAGAATAGAATCCCTACAGTACAGAAGGAAGCCATTAGGCCCATTGACACTGCACAAATAATAATCCTGCCCAGGCCCTATTTCTAAAATCCCATTTATTTATCCTTCTAATCCCCCAACACTTGGGCAATTTAACATGGCTGATCAACTTAACCTGCACACCTGAGAGAAAACTGGAGCATCCAGAAAAAACCCATGCTGACATGGGGAGAATGTGCAAATGCCACACACATTGCTGCATTTCCTACACAATAACAAAGTGTACACATCAAAACTAATTGATGTATCTTTTCAATATATGAAGGACACTGTTGTGGAATGTATAATTTTATATTTTCCTAGATCAATATGTCAACCAACAAGGGGACAGTCAATTTTACATCGAATATTGTGCAATGAGAAAGGGTTAGTTAATAATATTCTCGGAAGGGAGTGATTTAGTAAAATCTAAAACTGGGATCATAAATCTAAACAAACCAAACTCCGTGGGTAAGGGGTATGAGTGCACTGGAATCATAGAGCCATAATGATATACAGCACAGAAACAGGCTGTTCAGCCCATTTTATTCAGACTGACCAGGTTTCTTGTACTGAACTAATCATATTTGCCTGTGTTTGGCCCACATCTCTCTAAACATTTTCTATTCATGTACCTGTCCAAATGTCTTTTAAATGTTGTAATTATACCCACCTCTACCAGCTCCTCTGGCAGTTCATCATACACCTCCCTCTTTGAGAAGAGGTTGTCCCTCAGGTTCCTTTTAAATCTTTCTCCTTTGACCTTAAACTTGTGCCCTACCCTGGTTAAGAGAGGCCATTCATCTTATCAGTATTCCTCATGATTTTGTAAACTTCTTGTCCTCCTATGCTGCAGGAGAAAAAGTCCCAGCCTATATAGCCTCTCCTTATAATTTAAACCTTTCAGTCCCTTGTAATGTCCTTGTAAATCTTTTTTGCTCCCTTTTATCCTTTTTGTTCAGACTCTAGTCCCAGCCAAGTTCAGGCAGATCTCATCCCAGCAGTTTGGTTCCTTCTTGCCATAATATTCATGTCAGTGTCCCTTCTTTCCCACACCATCTTTCAGCTGTACATTCATCTCCCTGATCTATTTATCCGACCACCAATTTGCACATGATTCAGATAATCTAAAAATTATAATCCCTGAAGGTGCGTTCTTTAATTTAGTCCCCAATTCTTGGTACACTCCAAACTGGATCTCTTACCTACACCTCCCACATTATTGGTCCCATCTGGATCACAGTAATTGGACCCTTCTATCACTTGCCAGTATCCTTCAAGCTTAGGATCAGGTATATCACTTGGAACTCCTGAACTTGTTAACAAAGAATGCCATCTCCTGCCAGGGTGGTAAGGGTATGGAATGCCCTGCCTGCTGCAGTTGTAGATGCGCCAAATTTGGTGGCGTTTAAGAGGTTAGTAGATAAGTTTATGGACGAAAAGGGAATGGTTTAGGTTAGAGGGTCATTGCTTTTTCTTAATTGGTCGGCGCAACATCGAAGACCAAAGGGCCTGTTCTGCGCTGTAATGTTCTATGTTCTATGCCACTTTCCCCGTTCCTCCACTCCCCATTCAGTGATAACATTGGGTAGAATTTTCCCAATTTTCGGTTGTCATTTCTGACAGGAAAAGTGAAACCTATCAGTCACAATGGTGCGTTTTCTAGCTATATTTTCTTCAAGGAATTTTTCAAAAACTGGTTTTAAGCAGATGGAGACTGATTCGCCCGTGCTTCCATCAACTGAGTGCTTCTATCAGCAGGGCACTGTATTTAAATACAGAGCCCTAGCGCTCCCAAGTATTTTCTCCAAGTCCACCAAAGAGAATGGATGCAAAGAGTCTGCCCCACAGTTCTGAGAGGGTACCCTGATTAGAATGCTGGATGTTGCAGAGGAGAGGTGTATCTGGTATCCAAATAGGAGGAGACCTTCCAGGAAGGTTACAGTAAGAACCTGTGCCCAACCTTTATCCTATATGTGTAGTTAGTGATAGACCTGCACTAAATTGTTCTTGTTAATGACAGTAATTGTGGAGCTGCACTAGTTGTCTAGGTTAGTAGCTGTTCTAGTTGTCCTGATCAGTCTCAGTAATTGTGGCGCTTCACTAGCTGTCCTGATTAGTGACAGTAATTGTGGAGCTGCACGAGTTGTCCTGGTTAGTGACAGTAATAATGGAGGTTCACTAATTATCCTGGTTAGTGACAGTAAATGTGGAGCAGCACTAGTTATCATGGTTAGTGACAGCTATTATGAAGTTTCACTAGTTATCCTGGTTAGTGGCAATAATTGTGGAGCTTCACTAGTTATCCTGGTTAATGACTTATTGTGGACCTTAACTAAATATCCTGGTTAGAGACAGTAATTGTGGAGCTGCACTAGTAGTTTGGGTTAGTGACAGTAATTGTGGAGTTGCACCAGTTATCCTGATTGGTAACAGTAATTGTGCAGCAGCACTAGTTATCCTGGTTAGTGACAGTAATTGTAGAGCTGCACTAGTTGTTCTCGTTAGCGCCAGTAATTGTGGAGCTGCACCGGTTATCCTGGTTAGAAACAGTAATTGTGCAGCTGTGCAAGTTATCCTAGTTAGTGACAGTAATTGTGGAGCTGCACCTGTTATCCTGGTTAGTGAAAGAAATTGTGGAATAGTACAAGTTATCCCAGTTAGTGACAGTAATTTCAGAGCTGCACTAGTTATCCTAATTAGTGACAGTAGTTGTGGAGCTGCATGAGTTGTTCTGGTTAATGACAGTGATTGTGGAGCTATACCAGTTGTCCTGGTTAGTGACAGTAATTGTGCAGCTGTGCTAATTATCCTGGTTAGTTACTAATTGTGGACCTTCACTAGATATCATGGTTAGTGAAAGTAATGTGGAGATGCACTAGTTATCCTCATTGCTGACAGTAATTATAGAATTGCATCAGTTATCCTGGTTAGTGACAGTAATTGTGGAGATGCACCAGTTATTCTGGTTAGTGACAGTAATTGTGGAGAATCACTAGTTATCCTGGTTAGTGACAGTAATTGTGGAGCTGCACTATTGTCCTGGTTAGTGACAGTAACTGCAGAACTGCACCAGTTATTTTGTTCAGTGACAGTAATTGTGGAATTGCACTAGTTATCCTGGTTAGTGACAGTAATTGCGAAGCTGCACGAGTTGTCCTGGTTAATGGCCCCAGGTTCGGTCTGAAATTCTCATTGGAGAGGGGGAGGGGATGTACAGGACTCAACCATTCTCATCCACTTCAATCTGGGGGAGCTGGAGATGTGGTAAAGACAAGAACCACGGATGGAAACACGCGGAGCCAAACGGAGTGAAATAAAACAATTGTCTGAATTGTGACAGTGAAATTAAGCTGGGTTTAAGATGCCAGAGCGGCTGAGTGTCGATAAGGAAATGCCGGTGAAGATCGGCGGTGTTAAGCCTCCCCCCCCTTCTCCCGCCGCTCGGGCCCCGGCGGTTTCATTTCTCTTTAGTGTTTGCCGATGTTGGAGCCGTTTCTAGGGTCTCCCCTAGAGAACAGGTAGGAGAGCGGGGGAGAGCAGGGGGGAGCTGGGGGAGACAGAGGGAGAGCCCGGGATGCCCGGGGAGGAGGAGGAGCCGCGGCCTTGCTGCCGGGCGGGGTCACCGGGCGCCGCTGGGGGCCGCGGGCTGCGGGATCGATTTGAGCGGCTCGGCCGCGGGGATCAGCCATGATCCAGGATAGAGAGAGAGGGGGGGGACTCACCCGCCACCGCGCTCCCCCCGCCCCCCCGGATCCGCGCTCCCCCGCCCACCCGCCCCACTCTCCCCGCCCACCCCCCCACTCCCCCACTCCCCGCCCCCACCCACCGCACGCCCTCACCGAGCCGGACCGCACTCCCCACCCACCCCACCCCATGAAGCCAGTATAGTTGCTTTCTTTTAAGACTATATTCGTTGACTCATGTTTAATCCCTATCCCGGCGAACAATATGAAGACAGCAGTAAGTGGTCTGAACATCAAGATTTTAATTCCAACCGATTTATTTGGTACTAAACTTGTCAGCTTTGGCTTTGTAGCCTTCTTCAGGCGAATGAGGTGTTCTGGTCTGCAATAGCATACATATCAGCACAGACAGTTTACAGATTGCTGATTAGAATGCGAATTCTTACACCTAACCTGCTATTCAAGTCTTAAAGTGGTTAACAATGTGAGTGGAAGGAGCACTGAGCACAGGTTAGACAGATGAGTATTGTTTCCAGACAGCACTGTAAGTGAGGTTTTCTGCTAACCCAGGCAAGTTACGGGGGTTATAGACAGTGTGACACGAAGCCAAGATCCCTGTTAAGATCGTCCTCATGTGTGCGGAACTTGGCTATCAGTCTCTGCTCAGAGACACGTTAAAGAGGCTATCCCCTACGGACAAGCCCTCCGTATACACAGAATTTGCTCAGATGAGGAGAATCGTGACAGACACCTCCAGACGCTGAAAGATGCCCTTGTGAGAACAGGATATGGCACTCGATTTATCAATCGACAGTTCTGACGTGCCACGGCGATAAACCGCACTGACCTCCTCAAAAGACGAACACGGGACACGGTGGACCGAGTACCCTTTGTTGTCCAGTACTTCCCTGGAGCGGAGAAGCTACGATATCTTCTCCGGAGTCTTCAACGTATCATTGATAATGATGAACATCTCACTAGGGCCATCCCCAGCCCCCCCACTTCTTGCCTTCAGACAACCGCGCAACCTCAAACAGACCATTGTTCGCAGCAAACTACCCAACCTTCAGGAGAACAGTGACCACAATACCACACAACCTTGCCACAGCAACCTCTGCAAGACATGCCGGATCATTGACATGGATGACATCATCAAACGTGAAAATACCATTCACCGGGTACACGGTACATACTCTTGCAACTCGGCCAACGTTGTCTACCTAATACGTTGCAAGAAAGGATGTCCCGAAGCATGATACGTTGGGGAGACCATGCAGACACTATGACAGCGGATGAATGAACATCGCTCGACAATCACCAGGCAAAACAGTTCCCTTCCTGTGGGTGAACACTTTAGCGGTCACGGGCATTTGGCCTCCAACCTTTGGGTAAACGTCCTTCAAGGGGGCCTTCACGACACACGACAGCACAGAGCCACTGTGCAGAGACTGATAGCCAAGTTCCGCACACATGATGATGGTCTTAACAGGGATCTTGGCTTCATGTCACACTATCTGTAACCCCCATGACTTGCCTGGGTTAGCAAAAAACCTCACTTACTGTGCTGTCTGGAGACAATACACATCTCTCTAACCTGTGCTCAGTGCTCCTTCCACTCACATTGTTAGCCACTTTAAGACTTGAATAACAGGTTAGATGTAAGGATTCACATTCTAATCAACAATCTGTAAACTGTCTGTGCTGATATGTGTGCTATTGCAGACCAGAACATCTCATTCGCCTGAAAAAGGCTACAAAGCCGAAAGCTTGCAAGTTTTACTATCAAATAAATCGGTTGGATTTAAAACTGGTGTTGTCAGACCACTTACTGTGTTTATCCCAGTCCAACGCCGGCATCTCTACATCAGAACAATATGAAAACCATTCACAATCATCACTGTATTACTGAGACTGCTCCCTTCCTGAACGAATATGTAAATATCCATAATGTTGGAACACACTCTTATGGATCTTGGAAAATTATTCCAGCATTTGCAGCACTGAATCCATATTCTTTGGAAACCTCAAAGCTGCTAATCTCTGCTGCATCTTCTGTACAGGCTGCTTTGGTCAGACTTGGAGGTCTTCTCTTTCCCTCAGCAGGTATGAGGACTTCCTACCTCACTTCCAACCTGTGGTCGGATTGTAAGGGGGAGTCATCAAACCTTGTGGCTGTCCTATACCTTTTGGCCTGCCCGACCCCTGGCTACCTTCTCTCTCCCATCTTGGAAACACACAGTTAGCACCCTGATGCTCCGTATCTCCATATGCATTTCATATTCATTATTTTTATGGGTCAGTTGCATTCCAAAACTCTTTGTCACTCATCTTCAAAGTATTATAATTACCAACAGAAATTTTGGATCCTTTACAAAAGATGATTCCCAGTGCACCTGACAGCCTCATGCCAGATGTCCTATTAAATGAGTGGCTTTGGCCTTCTGAGTCATGGCCTGCCACTTTGTATCTGAACATCCTGTCTCCCCAGGCCACTAGGTGCAAAGCCCATCATCTTCTAAAGCTGTTAGCTGAATAGCTGCCCAATGGCTGTTACTTAGCTGATTTGCATAATATATTGTTCATGCCAACATGGCAATGCCAGCCTGGCAGTGACAACCAAGAATTCAGTAAGAATTTAGCAACACCAATTTTAAATCCAACCAATTTATTTGATAGTAAAATTGCGAGCTTTCGACACTCTGTGTCTTTGTCAGGCAAATGCAGTGTTCTGGTCTGCAATAGCACACATCAGCAGATAGTCACAGATTGCTGATTAGAATGCGAATCCTTACATCTAACCTGCTATTCAAGTGTTAAAGTGGCTAACAATGTGTGTGAAGGGAATCCTGAGCATTGTTTAGAGAATTGTGTATTTTCTCCAGACAGCACAGTAAGTGAGGTTTTTTGCTAACCCAGGCAAGTTACGGAGGTTACATATAGTGTGTCATGAAGCCAACATCCCTATTAAGACCGTCCTCGTGTGCGGAACTTGGCTATCAGTCTCTGCTCAGTGACTCTGCGCTGTCGTGTGTCACGAAGGCCCCCTTGAAGAACATTTACCCGCAGGTCGGAGGCCGAATGCCCATGACTGCTGAACTGTTCGCCCACAGGAAGGGAACTGTTTTGCCTGGTGATTGTTGAGTGATGCTCATTCATCCGCTGTCGTAGTGTCTGCATGGTCTCCCCAGTGTACCATGCTTCGGGACATCCTTTCTTGCAACGTATTAGGTAGACAACGTTGGCCGAGTTGCAAGAATATGTACCGTGTACCTGGTGAATGGACAACCAATGCCAGGGGGCCACGTCAGGGACAGAACCTAGCAGGGGCTTCATGGTGTGGGTTCATTTATGTGTAGTGGTGAGTTGGGGAGGTAGAATGAAGGCAATGATGGTGGGGTTGGAGGGAGAGAGGGAAATGCTGGTGATGATTGTTTGGGGGAAGGGGGATCCCTTGATACTTTGGTGGTGTGGTGAGGGTTAAGATTATTTTGGCTCTGATTGGGGCACCCTATCTGGATCTGGCTTTGCTGGCATGTTTTGCTGGCCCTTCAAAATGACAGGTGAAACATGCTTTTTTTGACAAAGTGCCATTACATCAGGAGAGAAAACCTGCCTACACACTAGTTTTCTGTCAGATCCTGACATCTTGTCATTTTTTGGTAGATTTCGCCCATAGTTATACTCACAGAATCATACCTTACAATCTCCCAGACACCACAAGCACCATTCTTGGATATGCGGATTCATCAGAGGTGGTATGCAGTATTAAAAGAGAACCAGAATTAGCAAAACTAAATGTGGATCCCTTAGAAGCAGAGATCAGAAAAAGAATAAGCAAAAAGCAGAGATGCTGAATGAATATTTTGTATCTGTATTCATTGTAAAAGACACAGGACATGCTGTAAATTGAGAGGAACTTCAAGTTCAACTTTGCTATAAATGAAGAATACTGGAGAAATGCCGTCAAATCCCCTGCTGCTGATGATCTATATTTTAGGGTTTTAAAAAATTTAGATGCAGAGTTATTGGATGCATTGGTTTCGATTGTTCTGAATTTCTTAGACTCTGGAACAGTTCCCAAAGGTTGGAAGGTAGCAGATGTAATCCTGCTATTAAAATGCTTGTAATGATATCAGTAGTAGGGAAAAGGCTATAAGTTATTGTGAGGATAGCAGTGCATTTAGAAATTCCCATTAGCCTGAATCTTCTGAGGACTGACAATCATGTTGGATTTTCACTCCACTTCTACTTTTCTGCACCAGGTTGGAGAACTGCATTTCTAGCTGGGGCTTCTGATCCTAACTTTTCCAGAAATGTAGAGTGTGAAGTCCGTTTAAGAATTTTGTTGTACTGCTGGAGTGTCCAGGGAAGACAAGCCATGTCCTCTTTTTATGGTGGCTAAGATAAGTAAGAATATGGTATAGGGTGGGTAAAATAAATAAGAATATGGTATAGGGTGGATAAGATAAATAAGTGTATGGGATAGGATGGGTAAGCTAAGGTGTTAAGGTGGGTAACTGTCCAACCTGGGGGCATTGAAGCTTCTCAGCCCTTCTGCATGGCCATTGCGCCTGGTCTTTGCTTGCGCCATGTCTGCAGGTTGGATGATCCCAGGAACTCGGAAAATCTGACATTGAGTGGACTATATATTTAAATACGACTTCAAATATACCAATAGGCTTCAACCCTTTCTAGGCGTGACGCGGTTTGTATTATTAGAAAGGGACCAAGACGATTGCAACTGTTTGTCACTAGACACGAACCGACTTTTGGGCATACACGAGATTAGTGTGATTTGCGCCACGTGCAGTGAGATTAGAAAATCACCGCCCCCCGCAATATGCCAACATGGAAAGATGTGTGAACTTCCATATCCGTCTCGATGGAAAAATATTCACTGTGGAGAATGACCATCATTCACTGGACTGGATTTACAAGAAGAATCTGCACAGAGCGCCAACAAGGCTTCAGAGTTATGAGTGTGTGACATACAAGCCAGGAAAGATATACTGGTAACAGATATTCTATCTTGGATGTTGCTGCATGAAAAACAAGGATAAAAGATCTAGGTATGAAGATCCATCATGCAATGAACATAAAGTCACTGAAACTTTAACTCTCAACTTCTCAACTTCTCAACTCTTTGATGAGACCAGCAAGGCAAAGAGTTACAAATGCTCTTTCTCTAACTAATCCAGGGATAGCTTGCAAGCACAGACAGCAGTTGCAATGTGGGTTCATCAGAGATTACTTCGAGTGAGAAGTCAGTGTTCTGCTGGCTTGATACAGAATCATGGTACCCAGAATAATGCAGAGAGAACTTCTTCAGAAAATACTGACCAGAATGAAATGAGGAAATGAAGTGTGAACTCAGAGCCAGATAAGTTGATTGATAGAAGGTACATAGAATGGTATTTACATATCGTGTATGCCAGAAGTATAGAAGCACACAGGTTTGCTAAATTATCACTCAAACTGTGGAACTGATTTGTTCATTCGTGATCAAGAAAGGAATCTTATTGTAACAGCTTATTATTCGAAGTTCTTAGAAGGACGAAAGATTTGAGAGCTGTAACAATCATCATAGCAGTATGAATTCTGTTTGCTCAGCGAGAGATTTCTGAAAAGATACTATGTGATTATGAGTCCAATTCACCTCCCGTGAGTTTAAAGAATTTTGTGAACAGTATGGATTCAACATCATAACCTCATCACCACATTATCCAAGGGAATGAGATTTCATACAAAGACACATTCACGTAATCAAGAGGACCCTCAAAGTGTCAACAAACAAAGGAAGACTTAAAGCTTGCCTTATTGTCATTCTGAGCCACACCTCCTAAGGCTGATATGAAATTGCTTGCAGAACTACTGAATGCAAGAAAGTACTGGACAACTTTATCAAGAAAGGTATATCCTCCAAATTTCTGGGAGGAAATAAGATAACAGCTTACTGATGTACAGGTAGAAAGAAATCAGCACTTCAATAAACATGCCATATCCTTGTCTGAGTGGTTGAGAAGACGAACTGTGCATGTACAAGGGAACGTGCAATCCAACAAAAGTTATTGGTGAACCTGAGACTCTTAAGGTTAGATATATCATTGAGAGTGTAACCAGTAAGCAGGTGAGAAGAATCAAAATCCATTTTTATGCCACATCAGAATTGGTAAAGAAAATATCATCAGCAACAGCACCAACAAGTGAGAGAACGTCAACAGTATTACCAACAAATAATGCAACATCAACAGCAGTGACAAGTAACAACATCAGCAACGTCAAGCACAACTACAATATCAGAAGCAATCTGTACAACATTGCTTGTACATCATACCAACTTACCACTGAGCAAAGAAATATCATGGTTTTACCACTTAAGCAAGAACAGGACTAATATTTTTGAATAAAGTGAATAATCTGTACGAAAGTGTTTGGCTCAGATTACGTGTTTAATTAAATAAGTTCATGATTGAAATGTTATATTGATATAAAAAGGCATTGGGCACGACCTTACCAGCGTATGCGCTGGTCAGTCAGCATGGTGAGCTGAAGAAAATGCGTGAGGCCAAAAATCCATGTCACACCTGATGCAAATCGGATTGCTATCTTCCTGGTCCTATCTGTTAGCAGAGGACTGACTTCATTAAAATGTAGTCACTGAGTCTGGCATGGTTGTTTCAGCCCTCATAGTTGCTTCCTCCTTTGCAGCAAAATGTCATACCGGCAAGATTCACTACTGTGCCATGAACAGGCCAAGGGGATCAGAGGCCATTGAAGCCTGGGTGATTAGGAGGCGTGGCTGGGCATTGCCAACCAGGCACAACCCACCTGGCACCCTAGTAGTATCTGAGCACCACAGGTGTGGCCTAAGTACAATTGGGTGGGGGTTAATGTGGGACTTGTACAGGCAGAAGCTTGACAATGGGCAGGGAGGAGAGCTTGACAAGATGGTTGCTCTGCAAGGCGAATGGGGGTGTGCAGTGAGGGGAGTGAATTGCAGAAGGGGTGTGATGGAGGCGAGTGGCATGTCAGGGGTCCACCAAGGGATTCATCAGGAGAGTCCTGATGTCCCGATGCCAGTGACCCATGTTGGTGTGGAGGACAACAACAATGCTGCCAATGATGGATGGGGAGAGGTCTTCTGGTAGCACCCCAGAGCTGTCTTCTTTGGTACACTTAGGCTCTGTCACTCCCACTCCCCGTTTTTTGGGGGAAATCTCTATCTTGTTTTTAATGAGGGATATTATATTATTACAGACTTATTTATTAACAATATTATGCATATGTAAAGGTATCAAAGTAACAGTTGTTCGGCAGCCGACGGTGAGATCCGGAAAAATACGCTTGATGTAGGCTCCAATACGTGTCTAAAAGTGTGACAATTTCAAAGTTTTGGGAATCGCAAGACATATTTGAGGCAATCTTACCAAAAAAAATTCCAAGCTCCAAAGGGTGTGAAAATGGGACAGAAAAGTGCCTACATTTTGGGCGAGCTCCTAGTCATAATTATACATCACTTAGTAAAACAAATGAGGCAAAAAGTGATTCTCCCCAGTAGGGTGAGTGAGCAGAACCTGTTCATGCTGCTGAGCTCTAGGGGCTTCATTGCGCAGGTGCTCCCCGGCCAACCCCTGACTGACTGATGTGATAAGCTGATAAAACTACTTCCAATATGTCTATTCATTTCAAACCTAGATACTCATTTAATAACATGTGTGAATTACTGCCAGTCAACATTTTAACTGAAAATGAGCTAATTTGCTCAGTTTTTAACTGCAGATTTTAAAATGAAAAGTTAATTTCCTTCAGGCCTCTTTCTGTCTTGTCTTAATCCAGTCTTTCATTTTGTTTCTCCCTTTGTGTCTGATTTGACAATAAATTCACTCATTGTCACTTGCACTTCCTTTTCTGTGATTGAGCTGTTTACTTCATAGTCATTCAGTCTGTTCAATGGGATATGTGATTGCTTATCCTATTCACTCAGTTCCCAGATGTCCATTTTCCCTGATGCAATGTTATCAACTTGCACTTAGCTAAAAAAATGCAAAAAATGCTGTGCAAAAATTTGCATGTGAAGCCTAATCAAATACCTTCTCTCTAAGTTCTTGCTCACTGATCTTTCTGTAAATGTGAATGAAGTATTAGAACACATGATTGTTGCAGATTATTTCAGTTCCTAGAACAGCACATGTTGTTTTCATCAGCCATAACCAGATGATATCAATTACAAATAAAACAGAACATTTTGAAAATACTCAAGTGGACAGGCAGCGGCTGTGGAGAGAGTTAAAGTTTCAAGCCTTTGATTAGAACAATAAGTTTTCAGTTACTTTGGATTTCCAACATCTCCTGCAGTATTTTGTTTTTTAAATTAATTACAACTTGTTTTGTTCTTATCATAATCAATCCTTTCAACTCTTTAAAATGTATTTATTCTTTGCAGTGATAGAAAATGGCGCAAGTTAAAGTTCAGACTGCAGTAAACTTGCCTGGATCTGCCCTGGGAGCCACAGTACAGTCAACAGCGGTTACTAGTGCATGTCCTCTGGCACTGCAGTCTTCTATGAATGGGTCAGTTGCAGCCTCAACTACCAGCTGTGTCAGTCCTGCAGCTGGGCTTGTGGATTCTACTGCTTCTATTAATAACTCACCAGGTAAAACTCTTCTTCAATCTGCTTGCTCCCTTGAATTTGAGATTTTTGATGCAGGCATCTGACTATTTGATGCAAAATGATTTGTGATGGTAGGGGGAAATGAAGTGATCAGTGATCAGATCGTGTTAAATTTAGAATTTGTGATGTTTGCTGGGGATTCGAGTAGTTGTTTGAGAATTGAATATTCTGGGGTTACCATTGACCAGAAACTGGACTGGACTTTCTGTATGCAAACTGTACTACAACAGCATGTCAGAGGCTAGAAATCCTGTGGCTAGTAAGTCACCTCCTGACTGCCCAAACTCTGCCTGTCCATTATTCACAAGACACAAGTCAAGAATATGATGGAATATGTGGTCAGGATGAGAGCAGCTCAAACAACATTCAATAAGCTTGACATCATTCAGGACAAAACAGCCCAAGTAATCAGCACACCTCCCACAAACGTTCACTCCCTCCACCACTAATGCACAGCGGCAGCAGTGTGTACCATCTACAAGCTGCAAGATGCACTGTGATACACATCAAAATTCTTTAGGCAGCACTTTCCAAACCTTCAACCACTGTCATCTAGAAGGACAAGATACCTGGGAACATCACCATCTGAAAGTTCTTCTCCAAGCCACTCATGACTTGGAAATGTATTGCTACTGCTTCACTGTTGCTGGGTCAAAATCCTGGAACTCCCTTCCGAACAGCACTGTGGGTGAAACTGCACCATGGGGACTGTAGCAGTTCAAGAAGTCAGCCCACCACCATCTTTTCAAGGGCAGTTAGGGATGGGCAATGAATGTTGGCTTAGCCAGCAATGCCCACATCCCATAAATGATTTTTTAAAAAAATTCACTAAGAGAAAATGAGGTCAGTGTCCCTAACAATTTATGATGCAACTCATTAAATTTCCTCCACTTAGTATACATTAATTTTTTTTAAGAGAAAACACTTTGTAATGCTGTGGTGTACTACCAATGCTCTGGAGAGCTGTGGAGTTTCATCAGCTGTACAAGTCCAGTGATATTTTCTAGTTCCAATTGGCATTCAAAAAAATATAATTGCTTAAAGGAGTTAGAGTTATAAAATTAATAAGATTCTGTGTATGAAATAATAGTTTCAATCAAAGGAATTAATTTTCTCTGCTATTATATTAGACTATGTAAAATTCCTTAGTGTTTTATTATAGTCATTAATCTGATAGTTCTGTTAATTTAGTTCACATATGATTACCTGCCTTGAAAGTGCTGACATTTATTTTGTGCACTCTATAAAATACTGAATTTTTGAAATAGTTCTTAAAACTCTATAACTACCTTCCTTTATGAAATTTAATTAGGATAGAGAATCTATGAAGTATAAAGTAAAAAAAATGGATTAGTAATAAATATCCAATATGCAATATTTGTTAAAGGTGGTTTAGGAAACATATTTTAAGTGAGGTTTGTATTGCATAAAGTTTTCATGATAGATTGGTTTCACTCAGAAATGTTTAGAAAAGGAAATAATGAACATGATAAACCTAATAAAATGTCAGTAATGAAAATTGGGCTCTGCGTTAGATTTCTCAGTGAATTGTTTGATCAGGTGATAGAATGTGAATGTGTACTTTTCTCACACACACACACACACACACACACACACACACACACACACACACTGCTCTGTTACAAGACAGACAGTCTCAGATAAAAACTCTTTGGACTACTTGATTTCATTCTTCCAGGTTGATAACCCATTTCAGTTTGCCTTTAATGCTCCCCTGAACAAGAAGGCAAGGCCTTAGGATATGCATTATCTTTGAAAATAGAACAACACTGTTTAATTAGGGTGCCGGTTTAAGTTACAAACTCAAATATTGATTTGAGTTGGGCTTGAATCCACAATTAGCCCATAAACTACTGTTGCTAATTAGGCTAATGTTTCTTTGGGGGCACTGATGGTTCAGAGGGAGTTTTAACTGCTTTCTTATAGGGAAGGAAGGTTAAGTCATTTTTATGTTGCATCAGTCACTGATTCACCACATACTCAGATTGGAAAATGAATATTTCTGCTGGTCAGAATTGGCAAATCCATCGGTTTTATATTTGGTTTGTATATTGTCCAGTATTTGTGCTTGGCAAATTCAGTGGCAATAGCATGAATTTTGTGCAAAAGCAAATTTTCCTGAGCAGTTGTATACAAGCTGATGGCTTCATTAGGCCAACTGCCTGGCATGAAATGGTGGGTCATAATTCCCATGCTCCCCAGCATCAGATTGGGTGGGGAATGAAGATGTGCTGGGGAATCCCTTTCAGAAGTTCAAAAGTAAGGGTTTGCACAGCCATTGCCCAGGAACACAATCTCCCTCTGAGCAATTACTTTGCATTGGGATGGATCTAAAAATGCAATTTAAATTGCAAACTTTTGATGGATCTACCTTACATAAGTAGTTACCCAGAAAAAATTAGAAAGAATAAAGATCGTCCCTAACTTCTGGTAAACTGCTATAAAAATATAAAGACCTGGACCACACACACACCTGACCTCTGGAGATTTCCTGTACACCACCTCTTTGCTGCTCGAAGAGCTGACACCCACACCCCTCCCCCACTTCACTTGCAGGTCCGCACTCCCACCCCACCAAGCTGACCTGACCTAATCCTGTCCCCTAATCCACCCCCAACTTCCCACATCTTGAACCTATTTGCCACTCCCCACTTTTCAAGCTGGCAGTAAAACAGAAAATGCTTGTTACGTTCAGCAGATCTGACAGTATTTGTGGAGAAAGGAAAGTAGGATTAATGTTTCAAGCGAATAACCTTTTGTCAAATTTGGGAAATTCAGTGTAAAAGAATTTTAACTTTTATCTTTCCTCATACTTTAACTGACATTAGATTGCAACTTGGTTGACTTTTGAAAGTTACTGCATGATACTTACTTCCAGGTAAAAACCAGTTTGTTGTATACAGCCTTAGTTTGAAATTACCCCCCCTTTATTGTGTCTCAAACTTTTAGGTTTGTTCCACTTTTCTAGTCTCTTCACTGGGAGATAGGAATGTACAAAAAGAGAGGAGGCTGGATTTTCACATCAGAAATGGGAATTGGGATGTGAAATTTACACTTCTACGGTGATCCTGACTCCATTGCCGTGTTGCTGGGAAAGAGGATTTTCCTGGCGGAAGGTCCCACTTTGTGCCAGAGAGGGGTCTGCATCTCAATTAGTAGACCCAAAGTTGGGAGGGATCTCTCCGTTGCCATTTTCTTTTTACCATTCACTCAGCAGGCTGTGATTTCCCAGCAACCTGGATGACGATGGCTGATTTCCAACAGCGAGAAACAATGCATGTCAAAGGATTTTTGAAAGACCGGAAAGAAAGGAACTGCCAATTGATGAGACGGTTCCTTAAGAATTTTTCCACTGATCCAATCTGGATTGCATGCTTACAGTGGATTCACTCACTTGAATTGTTTCTGTACCTCCCATTGTTGACAGTAACATTAGTTCTTTCAGTTCATGTAGTGAAGCTAGCTATAGAATTACATGTTCCTCAAATTCATCATTTGAAACCAGCTGAAAAATCCATTCAGCTCATTTGCAATATTGCAAGGATGACTTGCTGACAAAAAGGGGGTAACATCTCTTTTTTGGTAAGAAGCCTGATATTTTATGTATATGCTTCCATGCACCCCTGGGATTATTTGTCTGAAAACAGTTATGCAGCTTATCACTGTATACATCTTTCGCATTCTCAGTTTTCTTTCTCGCCTTACTTTTTAGTACTTCAAATTTGTCTCGATCCCCTGTGCTAAAAACAGTTTGACCTTCCTTCGCTGTTTCTTTTGAGTCCATTATATCCAGGATTTCTTGATTGGATAAATATTAATTTGGACATTGAATTTGTCAACAGGAGATGATATAATCATTTATATTATCATCCTCAAAATTATCTCAATTCATGTTATCAAAACAAACATGCAGATCTTGAATGGTAACATTATCCCAAACTTTAAATGCTTTCTTATCATGTTTTCTTGTTTTCAATTTTGTCAATATTCACGGGAGGAGATGCACAACATTTCAATCTGAACCTCCAGTCCCCAGTTAAATCAAAAACTTGTGCAACTCAGAAATGGAACAAAAACACTGATCCAGTGTCTTCTGTCCACGAGTTAGTTTGAATGCACCTAGTGTAGTTAGAGAAAGTGTGCGTCAAAGTCAAGTCAGAGTGGTTGAGATCACCACAGATGACTTTCAATAACAAATGCTGGAAAATTTAAATAGGTCTTGCAGCATCCTTGGAGATGCTGCACAGATGTTGCAAGACCTCCTAGGTTTTTCCAGTATTTTTTCTCTTTATTTCAGAGTTCCACCATCTGCATTATTTTGCTTTTACTCTCTACTATGATGGATCTGGAGAAGGAGCAGCTATTTCATAAACAAATCCTGTAGTCTTCCCCACACTTGAGTCTGATGGAATGCACATCTAAATAATGTGTAATTGAAGTGTAAAAACTATGCACAGTAATTTGGCGTTATCAAAAGAAATGCATTTCTTAACCTAAAAAAAGTTCGTTATATTAACGTATAACTATGTCCTATCCTTGAATTTATTTGTGCAGTAGTGGATTTATCTGGTGTAGTAGGTCAAATCCATAAATTCTTGTGTTATCAGAAATGTCCAAAGTTAACCACATTTTGGTAAAACAGAGCACAAGTGACTCCCTGAATTCTAACAAAATCCTCCTAGTGTAGGTCTGAATCTCATCAGTCTTATTCGTCACTGACCGTAGTAATGACTAGAAGTGGTGGACATTGCTTTCTCCTTTCACTTGCTCTCTTTTTATTCCTTCATTTGCTTGAATTGGCCCTAAGTTTAGTTCGCCCCTTATTGATAAATGTTGCTCCCTCCTTTTCTCATACTGTCTCACGCCTTCTCATTTTCTTCTCAACTTCAATTGAGGCCATTTTGGCATTGAATATGGGGTCATCTGTCATCTAGCCTTGACTATGAGTAAGATTATGGATGTGACTCACAATGTTGCAGTTCTTGCAAGTTCAGGTAGAGTCTATCAGTTGTACATGATGTAATGGTAGGTAGCTTCACTCATTCCCATCCACGGCAGTTTTGCTTCCCCTGGTCCTGTTTGGCCTTGATGTGGAGATGCTGGCGTTGGACTGGGGTAAACACAGTAAGAAGTCTCATAACACCAGGTTAAAGTCCAACAGGCTTATTTGGTAGTAAAAGCCACTAGCTTTCGGGGTTTGACCCTTTGTCAGGTTCTGATCACAAACAGTGTATATGAAGGCACACATTCAGTTTACAGAATACTGATTAGAATACAAGTCGTTACAGTTAGTCAAGTCTTAAAAGTGCAGAGAATGTGAGTGAAGATTGTGTATTTTCTCCAGACAGGACAGTCAGTGAGCTGTTGCAAGCCCAGGCAGGTCATGAGGGTTACAGGTAGTGTAACATGAACCCAAGATCCTCGTTGAGGCTGTCCTCGTGTGTGAAACTTGGCTATCAGTCTTTGTGCTGTTGTGTGTCATGAAGGCTGCCTTGGAGAATGTTTACCCGAAGATTAGACGCTGAATGCCCGTGATTGCTGAAGCGTTAACCAACAGGAAGGGAAGACTCTTGCCTGATAATTGTCAAGCGGTGTTCATTCATCCACTGTCGTAGCGTTTGCATGGTCTCCCCTATGTACATGCCTTGGGACATTCTTTCCTGCCGTGTAATGGTTAACAACATTGGCCAAGTTGCAAGACTGTGTATAGTGTACCTGGTGGATGGTGTTCTCACGTGAGATAATGGCATCTGTGTCTTGTAGAGGTTGCGCTGGCAGGGTTGTATGGTGTTGTGGTCACTGAAGGTTGGGCAGTTTGTTGCGGGTAATAGTCTGTTTGAGGCTGTGCAGTTGTTTGAAGGCAAGAAGTGGGGGTGTGGGGATGGCCTTGGCAAGATGTTCATCTTTATCAATGACATGTTGAAGGCCATGGAGAAGATGTTGTAGCTTTTCTGCTCCGTGGATGTACTGGACAACGAAGAGCACTCTGTCCGCCGTATCCTGTGTTTGTCTTCTGAAGAGGTTGGCGCGGTTTTTCGCTGTGGCATGTAGGAACTGTCGATCAAAGAGTCGAGCGCCATATCCTGATCTTATCAGAGCATTTTTCAGCGTCTGGAGTTGTCTGTTGCGATCCTCTTCATCTGAGCAGATCCTGTACACACAGAGGACTTATCCATAGGGAATGGCTACTTTAACGTCTTTAGAGTGGAAGCTGGATAAGTGGAACATCATGAGGTTATTCGTGGGCTTGCAGTACAGTGAAGTGATGAGATGACCAAGCTTGATGGTGACGCGTGTGTCCAAGAATGCCACCGAATCCAGAGAGTAGTCCATGGTGAATCTGATGGTGGGATGGAACTTGTTGATGTCATCATATAGTTGTTTCAGTGATTGTTCACTATGAGTCCAAAGGAAGAAAATGTCATTGATGCATTTATTGTGTAGCATCGGTTGAAGGTCTTGTGCAGCGAAGAGATCTTGTTCGAATTTGTGTATGAAGATGTTGGCATTTTGAGGTGCGAATTTGGTCCTTATGGCTGTTCCGTGTGTCTGGATGAAGAACTGGTTGTTGAAACTGAAGATATTGGTCCAGAGTAAAGTGGATGAAGCACTCTGAAAGCTAGTAGCTTTTGCTACCAAATAAATCTTTTGGACTTTGATCTGGTGTTGTGAGACTTTTACTGTGTTTACCCTAGTCCAACGCTGGTATCTCCACATCATTTATACTGTAAGCCAAGGGCAGTGTGGGAAAAATCCATTCTTGACTAAATTTTCTTCCTGTCCTTCCAGCTTCAAGTATTTGTGGACATACATTCTAAAATCCTCCTTTTCCTTCATATTTCTTGGAATCCTACAATTTATTACATATCCCATACATTGCTTGTTCTTCCCTCACACTTCTCCAGATTGAATCCTATTTCTAATTTTTTTCTCCCACCTGCCTGACATTGATCTTAGGATGCACAGTGGTTAGCACTGCTGCTCACAATGCCAGGGACTTGGGTTCAATTCTGGCCTCAGGTCACTGTGTGGGATTTGCACATTCTCCCTGTACCTGTGTGGGTTTCTTCCAGTGTCACTTTTTCTTCCCTCAATCCAAAGATATGTGGGTTAGGTTGACTGGCCATTCTAAATTAGCCCTAGTGTCAGGGGGATTAGCAGAGTAAATATGAGGGGTTATCTCAATAGATCCTGGGTAAGATTGTAGCCAGTGTAGACTCGATGGGCTGACTGGCCTCTTTCTGCACTGTAGGGATTCTATGATTGATCTATTCCTACAGTCTATAGTTTTCTTCCTCACTAATATACACATGCCCAATTTTTTTCCATCTGCCAACTTCTTAATTATGCTCCTTTTATTTAAGTTTAAGTGTGTATACCATGAACAACAAGGGTCCCAGATCTGAGCCCTGCAGAATTCCATTGAAAACAGCCTTCCAGTCAATAAAACATCAGTTGATCATTACCACTGCTTCCTGTCATTGAGTTAGTTTTAGATCTAACATGTTACTTTTCGTTGGATCCCATAGACTTTTAATTTTCTAACAAGTTTGCCATGCTAGTCCTTGTCAAAACTCTTGCTAAAATTTATGTAGATCACATCAAATGTTCCTTATCTATCTTTCTGTGATCTTCTCAAGAAATTCAATCAAGTGAGTCAGACGCAACCTTCCTATAAATCCATGCTGGCTGTCCATGCCTTTCAAATGAACAATTTATCCTATTTTTTGGATTTTTTTACTCCATCACTTGTGCTTAGATTAAAAAGGAATGCTGTAATAGATGATAATCCCTGCACTTCTGTGCCTCCATCTTGCTTTCCTCCTTAAAAGTCCTTTAAACCCTGTATTTGGTCATCTGCCCTACGATTTCCTTATATATCTTGGTGTCATATTTACTTTAATAATATGTCTTTGAAATACCTTGGCATATTTTGTTATGTTAAAGGTACCGTATTTATACAAGTTGCTTTTAATATTTTATTTCTAATTTAAAAAAAACTGATTACAAATATCTACCCTTTGTGCCATTTCCTGAACTTTACCCATATATAAAGTTACCCTCTGTTATCACATATTCTCAAAGCATTTGGCCTCAAATTCTGGTCCCATCTGCTATCTGTCAAAGATTGAAAACTACATTTCTATCTCTTTAAAAAAAACAGTTTACATTTTTCCCAAGTAATTCCCAGATTGTGATTAACACTTTTGGCTAAAGACATGGAAAACATCTGCCTGAATACCACAGTGAGTTCATGCATCCAGTATGTACCAGGAACTGTTCCCCTGAGTTTTTGTTTGTGACTTCCTGCCATAAACATTAACTGCCCAGCCAACTGGTGGGAGGAAATCTGGCTGGATGTCAAGATGGTTTCTTCAGAATTTTATTTAAATGATGTCTTGCTGTTAAGATTAGTAGCCATCTATATCCAGAGCCTTGCCAAGTTCATCATCCACTATGAGGTCCCATAACCTTCCTGCCATCTAATCAAATTATTTGAACAAACTCCTAGAGAAGTAAAAAATGTCACTTAGAAGGGCATGGATTAATCTAGGACAGTCAACATGGAATTGTTAAGGGGAAGTTATGTCTAATAACTGAAATATAAACAAGGAGCACTGACGAAGCTGGCATTCTTCAATATCCCAATTTCAGGACACTGATCATCCTCTACCAACTGCGATAGGCAGGCCACATTGGGCCTCACACAAGACTCAAGACACAAGACTCCCTAAACAAGTGCACTATGAGTTCCACAGTTGAAAGTGCTCACTAGAAGAGCAGAGGCTATAAGGTCAGTCTGAAAGCCTGTGTGAAACACATGGGAATAGCTTGCCTTAGAATGCACAAATTGGAGAACAAGCGTTCGCCAAGGCGCCAACCACCTTGAATGTCATCAAGTGGAGCATGCAGGGGCTAAGTGTAAACAGTGGAAAGAATGTGCAGAATCTAGAGCATCTCACCCACTTCATCAGGCACCACCTGCCTCACTTGTGGCAGAATCTGCAGCTCCAGGATTGGACTATTTACCACGTAGAACCCACCACTCCGAAATGGAGGCAAGTCATCCACGACTCTGAGGAACTGTCAGAGAAGAAGCAGCTTGAGGGAATATGGGTTTTAGCGAGACTTTTGACAAAATGCAAGGCTTTTGCAAAATATGAATTGAAAAACACAGACCAAAAAAGAGTCTGGCGACTGGTGTGGATGACTCCCTAGTCGCAGGTAGAATTTAAAGCATTTGTCTATACCCTGCAGGGCACTTAATAAAATAGTGTGTTATGGGGAAATTATGACAACACAGTGCCATCTACTGGCATCATAGGGATTTAAAGAAATACAAAATTCTCATTGAGTTGGTTTATGCAAGTTGTACAAAATTATTCAATATACCAAATTTGAAATAATATAGTGTCGACTGAATAGAGATTTTAACGGCTGTGTTACGTTTTTGAACACTTCAAATCAATGTAAGCATCAACACCATCTTCTGGTGTATCATGTTTAAGTAATTAAATGATTCAAAAACCATGTGTGTATTATAAATTTCAAGTGTAGACTTCCTAACAAATCAGAAAGTGAGTGATTAGGTAAGATATTTAATTCTGGTTGGGGGGAACGACCAATTCAGTTCCAGGTCCAGACCAGCATAGCAGGTTCCAGACACCTCCAGAGGATCTTTTGAAGAGCCAGGTTAATTAATGACATGGAGTGGACATGCCATCTATTCAGGGATAATGGGTGGGCTGCCAACCTGGAGAGGCTGTGGGAAGCACTCCAGCACTCAAGAAATCAGCAGCCCCACAAGCTGAGGTGGGACACTACCAATCTGAACATGGGGAGAGAGAGAGAAGGCAAGGAAAATGTATTGTTATGATTTTATAGTTATGGATGTGTAGCTATGATCCTGGAAGAGCAATTCCTCTGGGAAATAACCAGCAGCCAAACTGTGGCCTGGAAGCCATTGTCGTTTTTGGAGTGCAGTTCCTCCTGTGATTCTCCATAGTCCTAACACCCACTTGCACCCTGAGCCCACCATGTAGTCCAGGCCAATGTGGGTGACCCACATTGTTGACTGAAAATCTCAGTCAGCCTGGGAAAGGGATTCAATTGAGTAGTTAACGTTAATTGACCTAATTGAAAACAGTGCAGCATCAGAATCATGATGGGGAACTAGCATGGAGGCCGGTGGTGCAAAATTGCCGCCCTCTTGCCTCTTGATCCAGCCCATTGTATGCGAGTTGGATTTAAATGTCTTGATGGAATTTTATCTTTTTTTGGCAGAATGCGGCAGTAGGCAGGAAAGGTTGAAGTTGCAGTTTTCTCTACTATATTGCCAGGAATCTAAAAATTGAAGGAGCAGGTTCCCCAATGCCAAAGTCAACAACTTTGTTTCTTAAAGACTGGGATGCCATTTTTAAACACCATCAAAGTTTACAAGTTTGGTTATTAGTCACAAACAGTTTTACATTAACACTGCAATGAAGTTACTATGAAAATCCTCGAGTCACCACATTCCGATACCTATTCAGGTACACTGAGAGAGAATTTGCCATGGCCAATTCATCTAACCTGCACATCTTTTGGACTGTGGGAAGAAACCCACGCAGACATGGTGAGATGTGCAAACTTCATACAGACAGTGACTCAAGCCGGGAAGTGAATCCACGCCCCTGGTGGTGCGAGGCAGCACCGCTAACCACTGTGCCGAGTTAATATAAAAACTCATCCCACCCCTTCCCCAACTGCACCCTACAAACACACCCTTCCCCTCACTCCCCAGACACTGCCCTGTAGCACTGCATGGGCAATGCCTGGGGGCAGTCCCACGCTGTGAATGATTGCCAGGGGCAATGCCCAGGATGATTGAATCTCAGTTGGGGAGCGGGGAGAGGGGCTGTGGGGTTGGGGGGAGTGATGATCAGCATAAAGACTTGCTAATGCCTTCCAATTTATTAAAATGGGGTTTCTAACATTGAACACCAGGATTCCCATGACATTACTGGCAGTGGGTGGATACAATTGCAACTTCCCGATGACATAAAATGTGGTTTAGGCCTCAGGAAATTTTCTGCTCCCATTATCAAACTGGCCTGTGAAAACAGGAGCAAAAAATATTGCCCTTATCAATATAATAGAATGGATTTTACATGCTGCAAGATCTGATAAGCCATGACATATTAGAAAATTGGCCACCATTCCATTGTTCCTATTTGGTCCCCATTAATGCGTGGGTGTTTTCCATGTCTAGAGTTTTGTTGTTCCTCAACAGATGTTATAATTGGCACCTCGTTTGTATACCATTTCAATGATATCAGACCAGTTGGCAGTTTTTATCCTGTACTTCCACCAGTCTGAGGTCAGGGGCTGTTAAATTCCAATAAATTAAACATTTTAGCCATAATCATTGAGGAAGCATTATAGATTGGGACTTTGAAATTCTGAAGTTGTACTTAATTCAAAGCTTATCAGAAAAGGTTTTGTCAGTTTGTAAAAGTATATATAACTCTGGTAGTTTTGAACTGTGCAACTGAAGAAAGGCATTGTGCATGCACCATGCCATTTGTCCAGAAGAGGACATTGACTGGGTGACAAAAGGGAGAGCTTTCAGGGAATCAACAATGTCTGGCAACATTATGAGGAGACAACAGGAATGCGTTACAGGGTTTATCCAGCCCAGTGGACATTTTCATGGCTGTCAAGAGGAAAGCACATATTTTGACAAAGTTTCGTGGGAAGTAAAATCCATAGTCCCCTCAGAGCGATCATGAAGTCTCATTGCAGAGCCTGCACCTCTTTTCCTGTCAGTGACCACATCTCTGAACTTCTTTTGCAGCAGATTCAAGAGAATTGGACAAATACCTGTACTAAAATTTGATAAAGCTTTATGGATAGTATGTTCCCGAGATACTAGGAGAGGTTAGACTGACCGTAAAATAGATTCCTAGTCAGGGGAAGGTGATGGCGTAGTGGTATTATCGTGAGACTATAAATCTAGAAACTCGGCTAATGTTCTGGGGACCAGGGTTCAACTCCAACCATGACAGATATTGGAATTTGAATTCAATAAAAATTGGCTGGAATTAAGAATCTACTGATAACCATGAAACCATTGTTGATTGTCAGAGAAATCTATCTAGTTCATTAATTTCCTTAGGGAATGAGATCTGCTGTGCTTTAGGGAATGAAATCTGCCATCTTTGCCTGGTCTGACCTACATGTGACTCCAGAGCCACCACAATGTAGTTGACTCTCAACTACTTTCTGGCAACTAGGGATTGCCAATAAATGCTGGCCAACCAGTAACACCCATGACCCAGGAATGAATTAAAGAAACACCAGAAATACTTAGCAGGTCAGTGCAACAGCTGTGGAGAGAGGAATTGTAAATGTTTCAGGTTTGTGAGCTATTGTTAGAACTGAAAAGCGCAACAATGTAATAGGTTTTTTAGCAAATAGGGATTGTGGGGAGGAGAGGATAGAACAAAAAGGAAGGTGATAAGGTGGAAAGCAGGAGTGATTAAATGACAAAGGGAGTTATGGTGCACGGCCAAAGAGGGTGATGATGAAATGAGCAAAGAAACAAATGGTGGATTAGAGGAAATGTAATTTTATCAACTCTTAGATACCAGTATCCCTCCCACAGTGCTATTAAGGAGAGAGTTCCAGGATTTTGACCAAGGGACAGTGAAGGAACGATGACATATTTCCAAGTCAGGGTGGTGTGTGGCTTGGAGGGGAACTTCCAGGTATTCCAATACATCTGCTGCCCATATCTTTCTAGATGATAGCAGTTGTGCACTTGGAAAGTGCCGTTTAAGGAGCCTTAGTGAATTCCTGCAGTACAGTTTGAGATGATACACGTTGCTACCATTGTATGTCAGTGGTGGAGGGAGCAAATGCTTGTGGATAGAGTGTCAATCAAGTTGGTTGCTTTGTTGTGATTGGTGTAGGGCTTTTGAGCATTGTTGAAGCTGCATTTATCCAGGTCAGTGGAAAACATTACATTACACTCTCGACTAATGCCTTGTAGGTAGTTGAGAGGCTCTGGGGAATCAGGAGGTGAGTTACTGACTGCAGGAGTCCTAGCTTCAGACCTGCTTTGGTAGCCACAGTATTTATATTGCTAGTTCAGTTCAGTTTCTGGTCAATGGTAACCCTCAAGTTGTTGATAGTGGGGAATTCAGCAATGATAATGTCATTGAAACTCAAGGAGCAATGGATAGATTCTCTTGTTGGTGATAGTCATTGCCTGGCACTTGTGTAGTACAAATGTTACTTGCCACTTGTTAGCCCAGGATTGGATATTGTCCAGGTCTTGCTCAGTTTGGACATAAACTGCTTCAGTATTTGAGTCATTGTGAATTGTGCTGGATGTTGTGCAATCATCAGCGAACATTCCCACTTCTGACCTTATGAAGGTCATTGATGAAAATAATTGGGCCTAGGATACGACTGTGAAGTGAAGACCTCCTGCAGTGATGTCCTGGAATTACAATAATTAGCCTCCAACCACCACAACCATCTTCCTTAGTGCCAGGTATGACTATGACCAGAAGAGGCTTTTCTCCCTGTTTCCCATTGATTCTAGTTCTGCTAGACGCCTTGATGCCATATTCAGTCCATTGCCGACTTGATATCATGGTCAGTTACTCTCACCCCGCCTTAGGAATTCAACTAATTTGTCCATGTTTGAATTGAGGTAGTAACAAGGTCAGGAGCTGAGTGACACAGGAGGAATCCAAACTGAGCATCAGTGAGCAGACTGTTGTTAAGTAAGTGTCGCTTGATGACCCCTTGTTTCATTTTACTGATGATCGAAAGTGTTCTGATGGGTTAATAATTGACTGGATTGGATTTGTATTACTTTATGTACGCGGGACATACTTGTACAATTTTCCGTACTGCCAGTTAGATGCTAATGCTTGTAGCTGTACTGGATGTTTGGCTAGGGGCACAGCAAGTTGTGGAGCACAAGTCTTAAGCACTATTGCTGGGATATTGTCATGGTCAAAGCCTTTGTAATATCCAGTTCTTTCAGCCGTTTCTTGATAGCATGTGGAGTGAATTGAATTGACTGAACACTGGCATCTCCAACCTCCAATCATCTACTAGGCACTTCTGGCTGAAGATTTTTGCAACTGCTTTAGTTTTTCATCATTCACAACTGGAAATGGCAAGACTGCAAAGTTTAGGTCTGATTCGTTGGTGTGAAATTGCATAGCTCTGTCTATTATTTTATGCTAATACTGTTGGCATGGAAGTAGTTCTGTGCTGTAGCTTCATCAGGTTGAAGATAATTCACCAACTTTCAGCTATGTCTGGTGTTGCTCCTGGCATGCCTTCCTGCATTCTTCATTAAACTAGGTCTGACCCACTGGCTTGTTGGAAATGATAGAGTGGGGCATATGGAGGACCAATAGATTATAAATATCGCTGAATACACTTGTGCTGCAGATGATAGCCCACAGTGTCCCTTGAATGGCCAGTCATGAGTTGCTAGATTTGCTTGAAATCGGTTCCGTTTAGCATGATGGTGGTGCAACACAACACTCTGGAGTCTATTTTCGCAGGGTTTTGTAAACCTATGTTAAGGAAAGACTGGCTTCCTCCTTAATGAATGACCAGCAAATTGCATCAATTGGATGTGGCAGCATGCACAAGTTTGATCTTATCTATTGTTTGCAGAATTGCTTTAGTTCTATCTATAACATGTTGCTTCTTCTGTTTAACATTCATTTGGCATGCCCTCCTACACTCCACTTGAAAATCACAGGTTGTGGTGGAATATAATTCAGCTGAGACTGATGGCTGACAGTGCCTCATTGATGCCTGTTTGAGCACTTGGATTTGTTCTGAATCTGTGCCGTTTAGCATGGTATTTGCGCTACACACCAGTATGAAAATGGGATTTCCTCTTCTCACTTGCTGTGTGATTGTCACTACTAGCAATACAATCATTGGCAGATGCCTTTGTGACGGCTAGATTGGTGAGAAGGTCAGGTAGAATTTTCCCTCTTGTTGGCTCTCTCACCGCTTGCTACAGGCTCAGTCTGGCAGATATGTCCTTCAGGATTTGGTCAGTTTAATCAGTAGTTGTGCTACGAATCACTCTTGGTGATGGGCATTGAAGACATCCAACCAGTGTATATTCTGTACTTTTCCTAACCTCAGTAAGTCTCCCAAATGTTGTTCAACATGAAAAAGTGCTGATTCATCTGTTGAGGGAAGGCATTAGATGGTGATTAACATGACACATATATCAGGCTATTGTCTGACTACACGCTGGGATAACATCACTTTTTGCACAAGAACTCAGATGTTAGTGAGGAGGTCGTCCAGGCTAGATTTGTCTGTCATTTCCAGTGTCTAGGTCAATGCCGGGTGGTCTGTCTGGTTTTGTTCTTATTCGACTTAACTGAATTGGAATTTGCTAGGCTACTTTAGAGAGTGGGCAAGAATTGCATTGCTGTGGTTCTGAAGTTAAATGTGCGCCAAAACAGGCAAGGATGGAAGATTTTTCTTCCTGAAGGACAGCAGTGAACTAGATGGATCTTTACATCAGCCTGGTAGTTTCACAGTTATCATTATTGACATTAGCTTGAATTTAAAGACCCCTTGTTGCCAGTGGAAGATTTGAATTCATCTAATTGAGTATTAGTTCAAATATTTGGGTGTCTTGTCTAATATGGCTTCCATAGATGATACCATGTCATCTCATTTAAAACCTGCATGTGAAACCATTCATTTTAAGGGGACAAAAATTCTGTTAATTTTATTCTTTCTTATTTTCATAAACTGGCTTTTGATTTATGGTTTCAGGCTGAGTATCTGAGGAAATGCTGCTTTGATTAATTTTTATTAGCTGTCTTATTGATTATAATTCACCGAAATAATTTAAATGGCATCTTAAGCTTTTCATATATGTTCTTGGGATGTGGGCATCAATGTCAAAGAAGTATTTAATGCCTGTCCTGTTGGCATTAAGAGTCAGCCATGTGATGTATAACTGGATGCCAAGAAAGGATAGCAAGATTTGTCACTTGAAATTGACAAGTGAACCAGATAGGTTTAAAAACCTATCCAACAGTTTCTACGCTTATTTTCTGGACCAGAATTGGGTACTATGTCCTAGATGAGGTTTAACCAAGGTCTTGTATGGCATTAAGTCAAAGTGACTGAAGTATGAGATGAGTCAAATTTTGTTGAAAATTGGATATGTGAAGATTTATTTTCTTCAACTCTGGAGCATTGTCATGTGGTGTATTTTCTTAAATGTGTTGGTTGCAGTTTCTTTCCAGGATAACATGGCAAACCCCAAAGAGAAAACTCCAATGTGCCTGGTGAATGAGTTAGCCCGTTTCAACAGAATCCAGCCCCAATACAAGCTTCTGAATGAAAGAGGGCCTGCCCATGCCAAGGTAATAGTTGAACAGCAATTTTTAAAATCTTTTTAGAAGATTACTATAATAATTTTTGTGGCATTAGTTCACTTTATATAGATTTAGAAATATTGCTAGAAAGAGGGATGTATCACTGAAGCTTTTGGTCTTGCACTCATCAAGATGCAAGAATATCAAATTTCAAACAACACAGCAATTTATATTTCAGGAGAAAAAGTTACTAACTATTTTACAAGTCAGTTCTGATTGGCTAAGGCAGTACTATGGTGAAAGCATTGGGGAATTATCAACTGCTCAAGCTCTTGGGTAATTCAGAAACATCTGTATAGCGCACAAGAAACAATACTCTTCAGTATATGCTAATACACTTGACAATAATAAATCAAATCAAATCAAATTGTAAGGCTGGAATATGTTACTTTTGTTTGTTGAGAGTGGGTCCTATATAGGAAGCACAAATAAGGCGTATTACAAGCTCGATTGCTCCTTTCAGTGAAAAATACCATTTGTACAGCCACTGCATAGTGGCAGCGAATGACTTATTAATCTGTTGTTGACATTTTGAGATATGTTGCTTTTCGAGAGTAATTTGAGGTGGATCTAGGCACTTTTCATCAGCTTTGTCAGTTTTGAAAATGACAGCCTTTGGCTGTCAGCCCAAAAAGACATTCTGCCTATCACACAATTGAACAATGTTGTGCATGAATTTTAAGGCTAGTGCAATGCTAGGTGTGCAATTAAGTGAGGAATGGGGTGTATTAAAGTGTGCAGAGAATCCTTAAATGCAGTTGCAGATTGAAAGATCGGGAGCATATCTTATATCTATCAGAAATATGCTCAAAATCAGAGGTTTGATTCCATTCCAGCCTTCCAAAGCCTCCATCCAGAGCTTGATAATGAGTCCTTATCAAATTCTTCTCACAAGCGCTGTGAGATTTTCCATTATCCTGGCTTGTAATTCAAGGATCATCGAATGCAGTAAGAATTGATTCCTGTTAAAAACAGAAAACAACTTTTATTTAGCAAAGCTAGCAAGAAAAGGAAAATCAATAATTTGGATAAAACAACAGCTGCAAAATCAGATCTGCAAAGTAACTTTTAAAAATTTAATACGGATTTAATACATGTCTACTGAAAATCAAAGCAAAGCAAAAACAAAATGCAAAAAATGTAAAATTACAAAAATTACTTATTGTAGGTTTCATTAGAAGTGATATCCATTCATATGTAGGAACCTGTACTCTGCAAACAAAAGGAATATTTCAAGCTAGATGCCTTGATTGAATTACACAAGAGCTTGGAGAGCCGATTGTTCCCTATTGTTTTCTTCATGACAATGTCTCAGTTAATCAATGCTGACTAGCCAATGAGTCAGTACCCTTTCGTATTGTAATATAAAAATGTTGCATTCGTTTGAAACTTAGCATTTGTCCTGATGTGTGCAAGGTGAAAAACCTCTGCAACATGTCTCACTTTTCAGCAATATTCAGATTCTTTGTTACTAAGCGACAATTTAGAAAGTAATACTTATGCTCTCCATTGTATCCCTTTTTGTAAGCTTATTATCATGATCTTGATGCCTTTGTTTAATAACTTAATACTGAAGATGAAATAATCTTGACTTCTAGGTGGTCTTTTAAAATAAATGAGTGCATTAATGTAAAGTATGTGTATACAGTGAAACCTTGACTTACGAGTGACTCAACTTACGAATTTTCCAAGATACGAGCCGTCGCTTGGTCGATTTTTTGCTTTATGATGCGAGCCGAGATCTGAGTTACGAGCGAGCAAGCTTACGCCACCCGCCACTAGGTAGCCCAGCGAGCGTTCAGTTCACGTGCGCGAATGCGAGTGGTGACTGCAAGATTAAGCCGCTACTCGTATATCACTCTGAAAACCCCAGAGCCTTTAAGTCTCATAAGATACTTAAAGAAAAGTTAAATTTAGCAATAAATAGAGCACGAAATGAAAAACTCCCCCAACCTCCTCCGCCAATCTCCTCCACCTCCGCCAGCATCTTTGTCTGATCTTCAAGGTAAATACACTTAATAAAACCAGTTTATTTCTTTACATTCTCTTTTATTATGTATTTTTTTTATATACATTATTTGTTATTTATAAAGTACATTTTTCTTATTTAAAAACACGTAACAAAAAAAATTGGTGTGGTTTTTGGGGGGCTGGAATGGATTAATAGCATTTCAATTCATTTTAATGGGGAAATTTAATTTGATATACGAGCAAATTGAGTTACGAGCTCGGTCACAGACGAATTAAACTCGTAAGTGAAGGTATTACTGTATTTGTAAGATCTAATATTTCTCAGATTAAATGTGCTATTATTTGTGAATAGATGCTTGACTTTGTCATGGAAGTATAGATTTTTGGATGATGATACTTTCCCAGCTTTTCCATTTTTTCCCTCCTCTTAAGTTTAATTAAGTATGCATCAGTTTGTAAAATATATTAAATCTATTCTCCACTTCTCCCCTGAGATCTTTTAAGTCAGGACAAACTGTCCAGTTGTATACAATTTTTGCTGCTTCAAACATTAGATAATTTGTTCTCGCCAGTCTCTCACGTTCCTTTAATTGGATGCTGTTTTTGTTGTGTGTAACTTTAAATCATTCAACGCTATCTTTGAGGATTAAAAAGCAAGCTGGATCCATTCTAGATGCTGGGAGTCTGAGATAAAGCAGAAAAAGCTGAATACTCAGCAAATTTGGCAGTACCTAGAGAGAGAAACAGAGTTAATGGGTGGAATTTTCCACTTTTGAAATAAGTGCTGTTATGGGTGGGTTCAGCAGCACATTGCCTGCTGGTTGGAATGGTGGGAATTTGTGCCTGATTTAGCCCTCGAAAATGAATTAATTATGCATAGGTGAGTATCTCACTGAATCATATGATGGGTCAAGAACCGATTTGCCCTCCCCGTCTTTACCTAATGAAGTCAAAGGTCTAGATGCTGTATTTAAACGGCACCCAAACACACATGTTCACTCTCTCCAGCCCACTTATCTTTAGGAGATGCCTCAAGATGGCTGCACACAGGAAGAAGGAATTTTAGCTACAATTCCTGTGAGGCTTTTGTAAGTGGGAATATACCAATGCTGGGGTATCCTCTACCATAGGGATGACTCCAGAAAGCACATCAACCTCATCACACCGGCCTGGGAGGGAGGGAGATTGCAAGAGAATCAGGCTGTCGGGCACCCTCCCTAGAAACACCTTAGCACCTTATGGTGCAGGAAGAGGATGAAGGGTAAATGATCTCATCTGCTCTGTCAGGGTAAGTCAACCTTCAGCTACACTGACCTCACACTCTAATCATGGCATCATACACTCAAAGGATTACACTGTACAGGGATCTCACAATGTCAGCAGATGACACATTAGCATTGATTGTTTCATGATTACGTTCACATCAGGCACCTCACCTATCGTGCAGCACTACCTCCATCCTCAACCTTTACTGGAGAGGGCCCACCACATACAGGAGGCATGCACCCATTTCCAGATTAGTCTGAACTCCACCGATATGATTCAAGATTGGAAGGTAGAATACGATTGCGGCAAGAAGCATATTTCGGAAGCATTCATGTCATGGTGATGTGTGCAAATGGCATTCCCAACTGATCAGTGGGAAACCCAACACACCTGCCATGAATAGAGTGGGTGGAAAATTTTGAACTGTTTTCCCTCCAATGGGAATCAATTTTTGGCACCTCTCCAAATTATCCGTTCCTGCTTGCTGTGAAGTTTGCTCAATGAGGTTAAACTACAACTCCAGGGTCCCAGATTTGATTCCTGGCTTGGGTCATTGTCTGTGTGGAGTTTGCATGTTTTCCCCGTGACTGTGTGGGTTTCCTCTGAAAGTCCAAAAGACATGCTGGTTAGGTGCATTGGGCATGTTAAATTCTCCCTCACATAGAAACATAGGTTGAGAATGGATCTGACCATTCATTTTAAAGTGTATTGCCATAGCTCATGACTTTGAGCGCATGAGTTCCTCCATTTAGAGAATGGCCAACCTAAAGGAGATTCATTTTGTACTTGTAGGAACTGCATAATGATGTTCGTAGAATTTATACCACATTAAGAAATACTTAGATGGGCATATGAACAGAATGGGAATGGAGGGGTATAGAAAACTGATTTAAAATATGGATCATGAGCCTTGGGAGTCCCTGGGAAGTGTGTCAATAGATGATGACATTGATGTACTTGTTTTTATCCTACAGGTGCTTTGGTCTACCTTGTTGTCTAACGAGGGGCATACACACGATGGGTCGTGAGAGGGCTGCTCTTGGATTTTTTTTGAGAGTATCCTAGTGCTTCACATCGTTAATGTATGCTTGACCTGGACCATTTGATGGGCAACACGACAGCTCAGTGACTATCGCTGTGCTGTGCAGATACATGGATTTGGGCCTGTGTCTGTGGGAGTTTGCACATTCTCCCCGTGCATGTTTGGGTTTTCTCCGGATGCTCCAGTTTCCTCCCACATCCCAAAGATGTGCTATTAGGCTAATTGGCAAAACAAATTCTCCCTAAATTGTCTCAAATTTGGTATTTAATCTATAGATCTATAAACATAGACAGGGATCACGGGTAGAGGTGGGAACATCGGGGTGGCGGTGCGGGCTCGTTGGGCCGAAGGGCCTGTTTCCCGTGCTGTTTTGTTCTTTGTACTATGCAGTCTTGACCAATCATTAGTGGTGATGGTGCAAAGGTGTTTGTTGCAACTCAGTTGATTACCCTTCAGTGCCAGCTGAAGGCTGCAACAGAGGATGAAAGATACTACTCCTCACAGGGGTACCATCGTCATTGTAGTCCTCCTTGCTCCTTCTGACTAAGCGATCATCTGCAGAAGGGCCTGGTGACAGAGGCTATTTCTACAATGATATCAGAATAGCAGCCTCTGGACATGTCCTCACTAACACTTCCATAATGAAAATGACTATCATGTACATCTCAGTCACAAGCAGAACAAAATGAACAGGCTACATCCAATTTATTCGTGGTCACAATGGAAGCACAATGTAGGAGAGGCTGAGAGTGGAGGCTGTCGCATCAGGCAGAATGGGATACTGTGGATCTTAACCCATGGTAAACGACCATGAACAATGATGTTGAAACCTCTGGATATCCTTCAGTAAGAGTTGGTCTGTTCCAGCCTGTGTCTTCAGTAAAACAAAACAGAAAATGCTGAAAAAATCTCAGTAGGTCTCAAGCATCTGTGGGTGCTAGAATATTGCATTTTGTATTCAGTTCCCACAGATACTGTCAAGACTTGCTGAGATTTCCAGCATTTTCTGTTTTGGTTTCAGATTCCAGCATCCGCAGTATTTTGTTTTTATCTTAAGTGGAATTATTTTCACAGGCAGCACTAGGTGAATTCCAGACCATGATGTTCTTCCTGGGTCAGTGAGGCTGAGCTGATCTCAGCTTGAATTAGATGGTCTGTGACAGTAATGGCATCTTGATAATACCCTTAAAGACTCATGCTATGTCCAGGTCCGCCACCTTATTTTTAAACAGTGACTCCTAGTTCTAGATGCCTCCGCAAGAGGAAACATCCTCTTCACATACACCATATAAAGACCCCTCAGAATCTTGCACGTTTCGATCAAGTTGCCTTACTCTTTCGACCTTCCCTAATAAGACAACTCACCCATCCGAAGTATTAATCTAATAAAGCTACTCTGAACTGCTTCCAATGCATTTACACTGTTTTGTAAATAATATTACACACAGTACACCATATTGGTCTCATCAGTGCTCTAGATAAATGAAGTATAACATCCCTACTTTTGTATTCAATTCCCATTATCATTAACAATAGCATTCTATTAGCTTTCCTAATTACTTGCTGTACCTGATACTAACTTTTTGCGATTCATGCAGTAGGGCACATAAATCTGCATCTCAGAGCTGTATAATCTCTCATAATTTAAATAATATATACTTTTAATTTTTCTTGCCAAAATGGACAATTTTACATTTTCCCACGTTATACTCCATCTCCCAGATCTTTGTCCACTCACTGAACCTATCTATATCTCTTTTCAGTTTCCTTATGTCCTCTTCAATTTTTTCTTTTCTACCTATTTTTGTGTCATCAGCAAATTTAACAACCATATTTTCTATTCTTTCATCTGAGTCATTTATACCAATTGTAAAAAGTTGAGGTTCCTGCATCGATCCTTGTGGCACATCACTCGTTATACCTTGTCAACTAGAAAAAGACTTTTATGTTCACTTTGTTTCCTGTTAGCTAGCCAATATGTTACCTTCTTACAACATGAGCTTTTCTTTGTTACAATAACCTTTGATGTGGCACTGCATCAAATGCCTTCTAGAAGTACAGTACATTCATAGTTCCCTTTATCCACAGTTTACATCTTCAAAGAACTCTGATAAATCATGGGAATCATAGTGGGTGAGACAGAAAATTCGGCCGACCATTTAGAGGTCCATTGAGTTGGGTGGGAATTTCTAGTCTTGGGACATGCATGGCTGGAAAATCTGGCCATAATTTCCAAAACAATAACCTTGATAACCTTGAATTTTTCTAACGCTCTTTAACACCTTTAATAATTGCTGCTAATATTTTCCCTCTGACAAATGTTAAACTAACTGGCCTGTAGTTTCCTGCTTTTTGTCTTGCTCCATTTTTGAAAAAGGAGTTGCATTTGCTATTTTCCAATCTAATGGAACCTTTCTTAAATCTAGGGAATTTGGAAAATTGAAAACAACACATCAACCATCTCTCTAACCATTCCTCTTTAGATCCTTTAATGAAGTCCAACAGCACCCAGGGACATGTCAGGATGCAAATCCAACAATTTACTGTATTCCTCCTGTCTTTCTGTTTTCCATTATTGATTCTGAGATCCAGTTTCTTAGAACCAGCACTCATTTTGTTAACACTTTTTGAAATACCTACTGAAATTCTTACCACCTGTCTTTATATTTCTAGCTCACTTTCTCTCACACTCTAATTTTTCCTCCCTTATCAATCTTTCAGTCATTCTTTGCTGTTTTTTATATTCAGTCCAATCTTTTGACCTGCTGCCAATCTTTGCATAATTATATGCTTTTTCTTTAAGTTTTTTAACTTTTTTAGTTAACTACAAATGGTGGATTCACCCTTGGAATTTTTCTTTCTCATTGGAATGTATCTATTCTATGTATTCTGAAATATCCCTTTAAATATCTCACTACATTTTTGTGGATTTATTCCTTAACCTAAATTGGAACTGAAAGCCGTTTCCATTGAACTTCACTGTGTGCCTGGTTGGTGACTTGATGGTGACATTGGTGCAATCAATGCACCCAGGGGAATCCAGCAATGAGAGTGAATCCCACTATAATCTGTGCCTGTAATTGAAACTATATCAGCAGCTCTGTAAGGTGGGACTTCCTCCCAAGTATGAGCTGCCAAAACCAGCAGGTCAAGTTATTTGATGACAGGGCAACTTTGTTGAAGAATCTTGTCCAGCTCACCACTTTTTCACACAAGCACTAAACCTGACCCAACTCAACACCCTTTCAATTAGGCAATGTACCAGTTCACCCTATCATCTTTCAGTGACACTGTGCTCTATTCAATTTCATATTGATGTTGTACCCCTTCCTCCCTGTAAGCTGTAACCCTGTAGGTTGCTGCAAGTGCATGCTTGTGTCAATTTTTTTTAATGTAATGAGGTTTTCTGCTTTTATTAACCTTTTAGACAGTGAGTTTCAAAACTCCACCATCCTCTAAGTGAAAACTTTCTCCTGAACTATGCTTTAATTTATCTAACAATGACTTTAAATCTATGTCCCTATGTTATTAATCTTCCTATTAATAGAAATACATTCTTCGTATCCACTCTATCTAATAGAGTCCTGATAATTTTATACAGTTCAGTTAAAACCCCACCCAGCAATCTTGATTACTTGGAAAAGTATCCCAACCTTTCCAAACTTTCAAGTAGCTAGAATTCTCCTGTCTTGACAGCGTGCTTATGAATCTCTTCTGTAACCTCTTTAGTCCATTTACATCCTTTCTGTAATGCAGCGACCAGAACTGTGCACAGTACTGTAGCTGCAGCCTAACTAGTGTTTTATATTGTCCTAGCATAACTTCTGTATTCTTATGTTCTAGCTAACTGGCAATCAAGGAAAATATCCTGCATGTTTTTTGATCACTTCTCTTACCTGCTCAGTTACTTTCAGGAATCTGTAGACATCCAGTCTATTCCCCTACGTTTCTTTGATCCGATAATTAATTGCGTATTCCCTTGTCGTGCTTGTCATCCCTAAATGTGTTATCTCAAACTTTTCCAGATTGAATTCCATTTGTCACTTTTCTCTTCACTTGACCAATCCATTTATATCTTCATGCTTTATTCCTCACTATCAACCACATGGTTAACTTTATTATCTGCTAACTTCTTAATCATTTAATGACTAAATCCTGGCTGGTTTGTATTTTGTGTATAGTGACTGGATCCTGATGGCGTGTGCTACATCTGCTATAGTTAATCACTGGATCCTCACTGCTGTAGTTAATATTTACTGTAGTTGACTGACTAGTGATTGTCCCCTTCCCATCTGTACTCTTAACAAAAATGCAAGGAGTTCATCAATTTCTTTGTTTATAAGATTACAACAGTCTCCTGATTCAGAGGTGAGAATACTATAACTGAATGAAATTAACTCTAATAAAAATATTAAAATAGTGGGAAAAAATTCAATATGGCTTTAAGAATTTTAAGAATTTAAGATATTCAACAGTGCAATTCCTCAGCTAAATACTGCTTCTGGCCCTATGTATCCCATCTAATGTTGAAATCCATTTCATGTATTGTCACCTTCAGACTCAGCTATTCCAGGCCGACGTGGCCAACCTCATACCTGCATTATAAAATTCATTACCCAGACCCCAGTGTATGTATCTTATTCTGTACAAAATCCCACTTCCCAATCCCCTTGTACACAATGACCTACCTTGGCAATGTCTTGACCTTAAAATTGTCATTGATATGTTTAGTTTTGTGTCTCCTTATTTCTCTCATCTCTAATTTATTTTTTATACCCTAATCATCATCATGTCCCCCTTTTCTTCACTCAAATTAGGAACGGTGCTGTCAGCTGGCTAGGCTGCATGCTGTATCTAACTATTTGTGCAGGGAATGATCAAGAGCGTAAATTACATTCTGTGACTATTAGTGGAAATTAACTTGTACTACTTTGGTTTAATTCTGTGGAATAGATAAAGAATCTTCTTATAAAGCAGATGAAAAATATAAAATTTGAAGGCATTTTGTATATATGTGTCCTGGCAAGATATGTATCAAGCCCTAATAGACTATTTACCACGTTTAAAGAAAATAGCCATAATTAATTTTAATTTTCTTTTCAAACAGATCTTTACTGTGCAATTGACTCTTGGAGATCAAACCTGGGAAGCAGAAGGAAGTAGTATTAAAAAAGCTCAACACGCTGCTGCAGCCAAAGCATTGTGTGAGACTAATCTCCCAAAACCATGTCCACGGCCACCCAAAACTATTATGAATAATAATCCAGGTACTGGTGATTTCATGCTAATTATTTAATTTCATATTAGTATTAGCTAATAAATGTATAACAACTTAAAAATGTTTGCTTATAACATTAATAGAATATCAATCTTTTGATCACATTTGTTATATGTGTAACATTCAGTCTGTGTTGGTATTTATATTTCACTTGAGTCTCCTCCCACCCCTCTTCATCTAATGCTATTAGCATAATCTTGTATTTCTTTTTCCATTGTGTGTTTATCTAACTTTCCTCTTTAAATACATCAATACTTTAATGCCTTTGATTTCAGTAAACCATAATGGCACGTGTTTGACATTTTCATTGTTTGGACTATGAAAATTATACAACATTATAGCTACAAGTCCTGTCCTTTCAGACATGTATTGTGCCTGGAGAAGGATCTGTATAATAGGTAGGTAAGGAACAGAACAGCAGCATTGGCAATTACTTCTTGTCTGCTATTTCCATTAGTATTTTTATGCCTTATAAATGCATAGATGCGATAAAGGACAGAAAAAGACTTATGCTTACATAGCACTTTTCATGACCACTGGAGTGCTTCACAAGTGCTTTACAAGCAATGAAGTACTTTTGTACTGTAGCCAACACTGTAAAGTAGAAAACGTGGTAGCTAATTTGCACAAAACAAACTCCCACAAACAGCTATGTGACAATCTGTCCTTGTGATGTTGATTGAAGGATGAATATTGGCCAGGACACCAGGGATAACTCCACTGCTCTTCTTTAAAATAATGCCATGGGATTTTTTACATGCACAGTTGGGCCTTGGCTTAATGTCTTATCTGAAATATGTCACCTTCAACAGTGCAGTTTTGGACTGTCAGCATTTATTTTTGTGCCTGGAGTGTAGAACTTGAACTCAGAAATGAGAGTGTTATCTACTGAGTCATGTTTTCACAATGGAAATTTTTTCCCCCCATCAGAGACTTTGCAAGTAGAACTGCCACTGGTAGTGGCTGTAACTTGAATGAAATTACAATGAGATTTACATTTCATACATTGTAGAATAATTCAAATAGAGATGCAGCTCAAAATATGGTTTGCCATTTTGAAAACAGAAGCATCTATAAAGAACTGAGTATTTTTAACACTATTGAATATGAATATAATGGAAACTATTTTTATATAAGAACTTTTCATTGTTTTACAGAACATCCAATGTGACATTCTTTAGCAGAGGTCAAAGTGTATTTTCACTGCACTTAATATAACTCAAACAACAAAAGACAAGTTAATAACATTTACATTAATAAGTAATGTAATGTTCCTTAATAGTGTTGAGGAACAGAAGGATCTTGGTGTATGTGTCAATAGATCCCTGAAAGTAGGCAGTCAAGTGGATAAAGTTGTTAAGAAGGCATATGGAGTCTTAGCTTTTATTGGTAGGGGGATTGAATTTAGGAGCCGCAGCATCATGTTGCAACTGTACAAAACTCTAGTGCGGCCGCACTTGGAGTATTGTGTGCAGTTCTGGTCCCCACATTATAAGAAAGATGTGGAGGCATTGGAGAGGGTACAGAGGAGGTTTACCAGGATGTTGCCTGGTATGGAGGGCAGGTCCTATGAAGAGAGGTTGAAGGATTTGAGGTTGTTTTCGTTAGAAAGGAGGCGGCTAAGAGGGGATCTTATTGAAGCATATAAGATGATTAGAGGTTTAGATAGGGTGGACAGTGATAGCCTTTTTCCTAGGATGGAGAAAGCTAGCACGAGGGGACACAGCTTTAAATTAAGGGGTATGAGTTATAGGACGGATATCAGAGGTAGGTTCTTTACTCAAAGAGTGATTAGGGAGTGGAATGCCCTGCCTGCAGCTGTTGTAGATGCGCCAAGTTTGGTGGCGTTTAAGAGGTTAATTGATAAGTATATGGAAGAGAAGGGAATGGTTTAGTTTGGAGGGGCATTGCTTTTTATTTTGGTCGGCACAACATCGAAGGCTGAAGGGCCTGTTCTGTGCTGTTATGTTCTATGTTCTAAGTCAGTTAAATGAAAGAACATGCAAAAAGGCTTAAATTTGAAGGGAACAAATAATATCCATTAAGCGCAAGAAATATTGACAATTTTCTGTAAACACAGCTAAGAATCTGAGAAAACAGATGAGGATTCTTGATTTTTGCCTCTATCAAAAGGTTAAATTATCAGAAGTGGATGATTTTATTGTGTTTCCAAGGCATTGTACTTTTATTTTAGAGTCCATCATTTGCCATTTTTCTTTTAATCTGATTAAGAGCTGGGCAGAAAACATTTTAGTGAAAGGTTTGTAAGTAACTTACATGTGTTTATAGTGATTCTAGTTTGAAGGGTAGGGTGTTGGTTACCTTAGGCAGATCTCAAATTCTTTGCCATTCATGAGGGTATCAAATTCTTCCCATACAGAAAGGGTTTATTGCTGCTAGTTATCCTGTGCTGTGTATGTTAGTTGGGAGGGGATGATATTCAGATCCCCTGTTTCCAGAGAGACTGATAAACCTGAGATTAAAGTTGCCAGCCTCCTAGATTGCTTTGGAATCTTGAGGAATTGTACTGATCTTCCAGGTTTTGAACTCTCCAATGGCTCTGTGGATAACAATACAACTAGTGGCATTAAACCATAAAGATCAGTATATTCAGGTTTGATTGCTAGTATGTGATAAGTTAGCTGACCTCATCAGGTCATCAGTTGAGATGATAAACTTATCTTGGGCATTCTTAGGCAAAGGAGCAAAATGTCAAATGGTTTATTGCTTTTCATTTAATTCAATAATTCCCGCTTGCATCTGTTATTGCTCAGTAGTTGAAGATTACAGCTTTGTCTGTAATACCTTCTACACCAGAAAACTATGAATGCAAAATGCATGTGATGGTGAGGGACAGGAGGCTGTAATGAGACAGATAAAAGGAACAAGTAGTGGAGGAGCCTCAGACCTTGCAATTGCTGAACAGGTTTAATATGCTCACAATCTGGACGAAAACGAGGCCTGCAAATGAATGGCCAGGCTAGCAATGACATCATGGTACAGGATTCCATTCAGGTGGGGAAGCGAACAAATTTGTGGCTGAGTCTAAATGGCTGTATGGCCTGCCTGGTATCAGGATTAGAGATGTTTGCTCAGAATCGGAGAGGAACTTAGAGTGAGAGGACGAGGATCCAGTTGTTGGGTACATGTGGATACTAATAGCATAGGCAGGACAAGGAAAGAGGTTCTGCGTAGTCAGTATGAAGAGTTCTATATAGTCAGTATAAAGAGCTAAGCACCAAATGAAGACGTTGAACTTCAAATGTGTGTAACATACATTACAAAGCAAATGAATTGATAGTGCAAATTGAAGTAAATGAGTATGATCCCATATGGAGACTGAAACTGAATTTTGAAGGGCATATGACTATCAAGAAGAATAGGAAGCTCGGTAAAAATGAAGCAGTAGTACTGTTAATCAAGGATGACATTGGCACAATGCTTAGAGATTATCTTGGTTCAGGAAATCAGGATGTAGAATTAGTTTGGGTGGAGGGATTAGGAATAGTAGGGGAAAGCAGTCACTGGCAGGTGTGGTTTATAGGCCCTTAACTGTAACCACAATGTAGGACAAAACATACAAAAAGAAAAATTGGGTACGTGAGATAAAATTTTGGCAGTAATCATGGGTGATTTTAATCTACATATAAACTGGAAAAATCAGATTAGCAGTGTTAACCTGGATAAGAAGATCATAGATTGCTTTTGAGACAGTTTCTTAGAGCAGCTTGCTCTGGATCCAATCAGAGAGCATGTTATATAAGACTTGGTATTATATAATGTGACAGAATTAATTAATTAATTATCTCAGCATAAAGACACCCCTCGGTAGTTGTGACAACGATATGATTGAATTTTTACATCCAATCTGAAAGAAACAAAATTGGATCCAAGACTAGTATTTTAAACTTAAATAATGCAACCGTGAAAGCTGAGCTAGTTGAAATAAACTGCGATACGAGGCTAGAGGATAGATCAATACAGAAGCAGTGGAAGACAGTTGAGGGGATGTTTCAGAATACTCAGGAAAAGGATATTCCTACTATAAAGAAAAATTCTAACAGGAAGATTCACTTCAGTGCGTAACTAAGAAAGTTAAGGTAATTACCAAATTTAAGGAAAAAGCATAAATCTGCCCATAGATGATTGGCAAGTATGCAAAGAGTGGCAGAGAATGACCAAGAAAAATAAATTTGGTATGTGAGGATGCTAGCTAGAAATGTAAAAATGGATAACGAGTTCTACAAGTATTTAAAAAGGAAAATAGTAAGTAAAGTGAATGACAATGAGCAGTCAGTAGTAGATTATAAGGAATGGCACATGAAATGAACACATATTTTTGCTTCTGTCTTCATTATAGAAGTTATAAAATAATCTAATAATGCATGTAAATCAGGAGGTGGAATGGAGAGAGAAACTTGGTGAAATTACAATCATGGGAGAAACTGTATTGAGCAAACTGCTGAGAGTTATAGACTGTGCTACTGTGGGCGGCACGGTAGCATAGTGGTTAGCACTGCTGCTTCATAGTTCCAGAGACCTGGGTTTGATCCCCAGTTTGGATTACGGTCTGTGTCGAGTTTTCACATTCTCCCTATGTCTGCATGGGTTTCCTCCGGGTGCTCCTGTTTCCAGGACTAGGGACCTACTTTGAAATTAGGGGGCTCCCTTTTAGAACAGAGATAAGTAGAATTTTTTTCTGTGAGGACTACGTGACTCTGGAATTCACTGCCTCAGAAGGTAATGGAGGCATACTACAGTAGGACATATCAATCCTGGAAGTAAGGCAGACCCATCCTGGTTCTTTTGGACTTCATCCCAGTTGTATTAATTGTTGTTACACCCTCTCAGCCTTGCACTTCATGCCCTCGCATCCATTCCCCATTATCATCTCCATCCAATATACGACATCTTCTCCGGAGCCGTCAACATGACAAGACGAACGTGTTGCCAAGACCATTCCCCCCCCCCCCCCCCCACTCTTACCTTCAAATAGACGCACAACTTCAAACAGACCATTGCCTCCAGCTAACTACCCAGCCTTCGGCAGAAGTGATCATGACACCACATGACCCAGCCACAGCAACCTCTGCAAGACGTGCCGGATCATCGAAATGGATGCCATCATCCACCAGGTACACAGTACATACTCTCGCAACTTGGCCAACGTTACTTACTTGATACGCTGCAAGAAAAGATGTCCTGAAGCATGGTACATGGGAGAAACCATGCAGACAGTACCACAACAGATGAATAAACACTGCTTGACAATCACCAGGCAAAGTGTTCTCTTCCTGTTGGGGAAAACTTCAGCAGTCATGCGCATTCGGCCTCTGATCTTCGGGTAAGCATTCTCCAAGGTGGCCTTCATGACACACGACAATGCAGAGTTGCTGAACAGAGACTGACAGCCAAATTCCACACACATGAGGATGGCCTTAACCAGAATGTTGGGTTCATGTTATACTATTTGTAATCCCCACGACTTGCCTAGACTTGCAAAATCTCACTAACTGTCCCGGCTGGAGACAATATGTTCTTTAACCTGTGCTTAACCCTCTCTCCATTCACATTGTCTGTATCTTTAAGACTTAATTACCTATAAAGATTCACATCCCAACCATTATTTTGTAAATTGAGTTTGTATATTTATATGCCCTGATTGTGAACAGAACTCTCACTTACCTGACGAAGGAGCAGCACACTGAAAGCTAGTGGCTTTTGCTACCAAATAAACCTGTTGGACTTTAACCTGGTGCTGTGAAACTTCTTACTGGGTTTTCCCCAGTCTAATGTCAGCATCTCCATCCAACCCGTGCCCCCACCTAACATCATACCAACTTACCAACTTACCACCTTCATCACCCACATCTCCACATCAATTCATATAAATTCATGACCCTTCGATGTCCATTCATCCAGTATGCATTAAAAACAGAACCAATGGGCCATGCAGTAATAATGGCATATCTGGAACTACTAAGGAAAAACCAACACACTTCCACAAATCTTTTATTGAAAAAGGAAACTGTTGTTCCTATAAAACTTTCAATCAGACAGACCATTAAATTATAAATAACAGAGGCTTCAGACATTCACATCTCTTAATCTTGTTGTGGAAGTAAATTTTGAGACATTGAAAAACTGAAATAACATTATGACTATTTGAAGATGTCAGTCAAGCAAACCCAGCAGTTCAACCTATTTGTCAAAACAGAACCTATTGCTGTGATGATCTTTTTATGACCATGGGTTCTGAGCTAATCATGCTTATTGAGGATGGGTTTAAGAACTGTTTGGTAGAACTGAATGGCCTCATTATGTATGCTTGTCATGCAAAGAGATGCTTAATAGATTACTGAAATTTATAGAGAATAGTGTTAAGCCTAGATGATTTTGTAATCCATTCTGAAGCTTTTTCAGTTGAAGGGTTGATGAAAGAATAACCCGTAACTTTTTTTTATATAATGAAACATCTACTTTGAATCCCGTTTTTTGTCTTCTCTACACTCCCGTTCAGCAAGAGGTTTGAGAAGTTCCTATACTTTTTTGCCATTAAGATTGATATTATGTATTCAGCTTCCTCTGTAGCTTCCCCCGCTACCCACCCTCTCTTGTCCAATGTAAGCATCCAATCTTTGTCCATAAGGGAGTGGCATCTCTCTCAATTCTCTCCCCTCATGCACTCTCCAAAAACATCTTATCTATGAGATCAACTTGCTGCGTTTTTGAGCCAATATTCATAAAATTGCTCATTTTTGTTCTGGGTACCCAATGTAACTGACCTGCAAATGATTCTATTTTCTCAGATACTGACCCCTCTCTTGCAACTTTGCAATTATCAACACTTTACTTATAAAATTTATGTTGTGCCGTCAGACTTTAGGAACTACTGCCACATCATCAACTTCCCTTTCTTTCCCCTTTTCTCTATGTAAATGTATTACCATCTCATGTTCTGAAACAGTGTGAAGATACAATTCTGGCATGGATGCATACCTCATGTCCTTCATTTGGCAGGAATAATACTGCCAGGAATCCTTCAGAGATGCTGTAATCATGACTCTGAGATCTTGACTTTGGATGGCACAGTATCACAGTGGTTAGCACTGCTGCTTCACTGCTCCAGGAACCTAGGCTTGATTCCTGGATTGGGTCACTGTCTGTGCGGAGTTTGCACGTTCTCCTGGGTCTGCGTGTCTTTCTTCTAGGTACTCCGATTTCCTCCCATAGTCCAAAGATGTGCAGGTTAGGATGAGTAGCTATGCTAAAAAAAAATTGCCCTTAGTGTTCTGAGATGCACAGGATAGAGAGATTTAGTGGGTAAATATGTCAGGATATGGGGTAGGGCTGGGTGGGATTGTGGTCGATGCAGGCTTGATGGGCCAAATGGCCCCTTCCTGCACTGTAGGGTTTCTATGATTCTTCTATGATGACTTTGTTCAAGAAAGATGACAAGTTTGATTACGGTAATTACAGAAGAGTCTCCCTGCTATCTGCCAAAGGGAAGATCATTCCAAGGATCCTCCTAAGCTGCCACCTCTCAGTAACCAAAGAACTCTTCCAGAACTGCAGTGTTGTTTTCTCCCATTGATAGGCACCAGAGGCATGAAATTCATTGGGCAACAAGTTCGAGGAAAGTGCAAGCAATAGCAGCAACCAATGTTCATTGCCTTTTTTGATCTCAAGGAAGCCTTTAACTATGACATCCATGAAAGCTTATAGAATATTCTGCTCAAGTTTGTTAGCCATCAGAAATTTGTCACCGTCTTCTGCTTACTGCACAATAACAATTATGTCACAATTCTCAAGAACAGAACCATTACAAACCCTAAAAACTGTGAAAACTGGTATCAAACAAGGTTGTGTTATTTCACCAACCTTCTTCTCCATTTTTGTCATGTAACTTGCAGCTAGCTCACTTTCAACAAATTACCCACAGGGAAAGAGAGGCAAAATGTCAACACATCATAGGGAGCACGCACACCTCAAACAATCCATCTAACCAAACTTTCAAGCAGCATTTACCCCAGCCTGTGGCAGAATCTGCAAGTTGTGCATTGAATTTATTAGCCAATTCAGAATCTATCAAATCAGAGTGGAAGCAAGTTATCCTCGATCTCAAGGGACTGCCTTACAAAGAAAGGGCTTCCTCCCAAAACTATGTCCTTTTTTTTTACAATTTCCTTTTCAAAAATCACATCATTGAAATTGATTAATGGTCTTATTAAAGACCATAAAAGACATACTTTTTGAATTTAACCAAACTGCATTTTGTAGTATTGGTTACCTTATTTAGGGAAGAATGTAAATGTGTTGGAGGAAGTTCAGAGAAGGTGTCCCAGTAGCTGGAAAGGGTGGATTGTCTTATGAGGAAAGGTTTGACAGGCTAAGCTTATATCTGCTGGGTTTAGAACAGTAAAAAGTGATTTGATATATAAATATACATATTTTGATATATAAATGTGAAAAATATACAAGATCTTGAGAAGTCTTAACAGGATGGATATACAGAGGATGTTGTCTGTTGTGGGAGATTCTAGAGCTAGAAGGCCTTGTTTAAAGATAAGGGATCTCCTACTTAAAACAGATTTGAGGCAAAATTCTTTCTGTCTGAGAGTGATGAATCTTTGGATTACTATTCCTGAAAAGATGATTCAAACAGAATCTTTGAATATTTTTAAGGCAGAGGTGGAGAGATTCTTGGTAAACAATGGGTTGGTAGGTTAACGGGTAGTTGGGGTGCAGATTTGAGGTTACTACCAGATCAGCCACGATCTTAATAAATGGTGGCACAGGCTTAAGGGGCTGAATGGCCTATTCTTCTTACTTAAATGTATACATTTTACCTCATCATGCTCCAACTTCTCTGCTTTCCTTGGCTTCTTGCTCTTTTCCATCTACATGCTGCTCTTTGACATTATCAATTATATCTATTTCAGTCACCTGCAATACCTCTCCCACCATTTTATCGCACTTTTTCTACTACTTCCTCTGTGCTATCTGACTATTTGCCTGATATCCAGTCTTGAATGAGTTGCAGTTCCCTCTCACTGAAGACTGAAACTGTAGAGCTTATAACCTAAACACCAATTTTGTTCTCCTCCTCAGCCACTGTCCAGGTCTAAACCAGATTGTTCACAACTTCATCATCCCATTAAATCCCTTGCGATTTATATTCATTCATGCTATGTGGGTGTTGCTGGCTAGGCCGACATTTATTGTCCATTGCTAATTTCCTTTACAAATTTGGTGGTGAGCTGTAGGTACACCCACAGTACTGTTAGCAAGGGAATTAGAGGATTTTGCTCCAGTGACAGTGATAGAAAGGTGATATATTTCCAAGTCAGAATGGTGTGTGGTTTTTAACTAACTTCCAGTTGGTGGTGTTCCTATGCATCTGTTGTCCTTGTCCTTAGCTGTAACAGTGCATCTTCAATAGTACATACTGCTGCCACTGTGTGTCAGTGATGGAGGGACTGAATGTTTGTAGATGGAGTTCCAATCAAGTAGGTTGCTTTATCCTAGATGGTATCAAGCTTTCTGAGTGCTGGTGGAGTTATATTAATCCAGCAAAGTGGAGTGTATTCCATCATACTCTTTTTGGATAGTGGACAGATTTTGTGGAATCAGCAAGTGAGTTACTTGCTCCTGTAGCCACAGTATTTATGTAGCTTTTCCTGTTCAGTTTCTAATCAGTGATAATGCCCAGGATGTTGACAGTGGAGAGATTCAGTGATGATAATGACAGTAAAAGTCAAGGGATGATGATTAGATTCCCTCTTGATGGAGATACTTATTGCTTGGCACTTGTGTGACATAAATGTTGCTTGCCATTTGTCAGCCCAAACTTGGATATTGTGCAGTCTAGTTGCATTTTGTTATATCATGGCACACTTTGGCATTGTCAGAATTCTTCAGGTTTTGTTAGGAATAGAGGGTATTTATTGACAAAGAGAAACTAAGTACAATAGTTTGCAGCACTAAGATGCTTTGGAGTAACAGTCCCTGACTGCTCCAGTCCTTACGTGCTTACTCCATGGCTTCCAGACATATTATGTCTGACTCCCTGGGGTGATCATTAATTCTTGGTTCCCATTGGTCTCTCAAGCCAGGTGACCTCTTCTGCTGTGCTACCTTAAAGAGACAGACACAACAATCATTTCTCCGCCTTAATTATTTATGCAGTGTTTAAAGTTGATTTACTGAATCTTACATTCTGAATAAACATTATACACACAAGTTAGACATTTGTAAATTGATGTAGCTATGTTTAATGATGAGATTTTGAGGTTTGCATTTAACATAACATATTAGTAGGCTTCTACAATGGCCTCATATGGGTTTCTTCCATGTAGACTTATTGCTTTTCAAGTTCTGTCTGCGCTAATCAAGGACTGTATACTTAATTCTGCAGACATTGATCTTTCTCTCTGTCGAGCACCCTACTCTATCATGCATGCAGATACCATCATCACAATCCAACATAGTCTTATATCTTTACTGCTCATTCACAATCTGGGGTCTGTTACTTGTGAAGGAAAATGGTCTTTGCACTCTATTTCTGGTACTCAGGACAAGCAATAATGTTTGTGCGCCCATTTCAGCAATCTTATTCTGGCATGTAATCTTAGTTACTTTCTCTGTCTGAATTGCTGCTTTGTCTAGTTCTCTCTGGTATAACTTCCACAGCTGAGTGGCTTCATTTTCCAATCTCTTCCTTCTGTCTTCTACATTGGCCAAATCTTCTGCTCAGACTCAAATAGTTCTTTATTCCGTGTATCTGCTTTTGGAATCCATTCAGTTTATCCATTTCTGAGTTTTTTCCCCAGATGAATCCATCATTCTTCCCTAAAAATATTTGATGACAATCTCTTCCTTTTCAAACGTTACAAGTTTTCAGATAACTCTATAATCTTTTTGTTGTTTGTTATAGTTACTTCAAACTCTACTTCTATGTTCAACATTTCTTTCTCTTTGTTGTACTTATTAAACATTTCTGAATTACTAACTTGTTCCAACAGTTATGTTCTCTCTTTTGGTTTGCCCATTGCTAAGTCCTCCTCAGAACCTTCAAACACTGGACAATTTTGGCCTCTGTGGAATGCCAATTTCTCAAGCTCGTTAGTGTATTCCACAGGACGTTAGTGTATTCCACAGTCAATTGGATCACTAGAGAATTCCCAATAATAGCTCTGGTAAATGATCGCTCTGCACAAATTTCTGCTTCAATAGACTGATGACTCTTGCAGTAGATGATATAAGATGTCCTTCCTACATGAGCACCGTGGATCAAATTGTTAATGCGTTTCACTTTGACACTAGCAGTTATTTCACCCATCACAAAACTACATTCTCTACATGGGATTTCCTTGGCTCTTCTCGAGTTCCATGATACGACTTCTGTTGTTAAGTTCTGCTTGTGCTTTTTCCTTCAACTTTTTTTTATCTTTTATTCACATTTTTATGATTTAACTCCGGTTCCTTCACTACTTGCTGGTGAATGCTGTACTGTTTCTCACTGGTCTTAATAGTTTTCCTAGCTACTTCCATCTTTTTCATAGTCCTTGTTATTTTTATTTTAGTTTTGATATAGAAGGCCACTTCTCATTTAGATTAAGGTCACAACTTTTTAATCCATTTCCTTTTTTTCTGTAGTCCTTGGTTAAGTTTGTCCAACTGTTATTTATCTTCACTCTTTCTTCTTCTCTTGCTGTGTTTTGTTTTACTTTCTGACTGATTACAGCTTTATTGTTTGCTTGTACTTTATTGCTAAAACTTTCAAGGAATTTCTCATTACAATATAAAAGGATGAGACACAACTGAGTCTTGCTGCTTCAGCATTTAATTTAATTTTTTAGGGTCTTCTGTTGCTTTCTTTACGGGTTCTCACCTTGTCCACTCTTTTGATTTAATTTATTATTGTCACATGTATTGGTATAGAGTGAAAAGTATTGTTTCTTCCATACTGTACAGACAAAGCATACTGTTCAAAGAGAAAGAAAGGAGAGAGTGCAGAATGTAGTGTTACAGTCATAGCTAGGGTGCAGAGAAGGATCAACTTACTGCAAGATATGTCCATTCAGAAGCCTCATGCACCAGGGAAGAAGCTGTTCTTGAATCAGTTGATACGTGTCCTCAGACTTTTGTATCTTTTCCCTGACGGAAGAAGGTGGAAGAGAGTATGTCTGGGATGTATGGGGTCCTTGATTATGCTGACTGCTTTTCTGAGGCAGCAGGAAGTGTCAACAGTGTCAATGGGGTGGAAAGCTGGTTTGAATGTTGGACTGGGCTTCGTTCACCCTTTGTAGTTTTTGTCCCTTGTATAGAGTAGGAGCAATACAAACAGAAAAAATCTTTTCTATGGTGCATTTTTGTAGTGACATTCAAATTTCCTTAATCTCCTGATATGGTATGGAGGGGACCAGGACAGGCTGTTGATAATCTGGACACCTAAAACTTGAAGCTGTTGACCATTTGTATTTTGTCCCCATTGCTGTAGACAGGGGCATGTCCTCCGCACTATTCTCCCTGAAGTTGATGACTATCTCTTTTGTTTCGTTGACGTTGAGGAGGAGACTATTGTCTTCACACCTGTTCACCAGATTCTCTAAATTTTACCTGTACTCCGTCTCGTCATTGTTTGAGATCTGACCCACTACGGTGGCATCATCAACAAACTTGAAAATCGAGTTAGAGGGTAATTTGGGATCTCCAGTGTTGCATCTTCTCTAGGGTTTCTCATCGGCCTCTTCTGGATCCCCCAGTGTTCCCCCATCACGAGGGTCTTCCAATATTTCCCTGTCTTCAGGATCCTCTAGTACTCCTGCATTTCCATGGTCTTCTGGTGCCGCTGCCGCCGCCTCCCCCGGTATTGTATTTACCGGTGCACCAGATCTTTTATTGCTGACTGGCATTGCTTCTCTGAGCTCCAGCCTTGCGTTTTCTTTGAGGTCTTAATTTCTTCTGCAAAGATCTTGTATTGTTTATGGATCGTCTTTTGAGAGTTGCCCTTTATCTGGCAAATTCTGATTTTCCTGTCCCTTGTCTGTTGTTCCTTTTTTTAAACAGGAACAACAACTTTAAATGCATTACTACTTTAAGACTATGCTGTAATCTTCACTACACATTTGGACATGGGCTGCTTTGGTATCTCTGGAGTCGCAAATATTGAACTAAGTTTGATTCTAACCAGTGGAGGGTTTTCCTCATGAATCCCATTGATTCCAGTTTCACTTGGCTCCGTGATGCCACATTTGGTCACATACTATCTTATATCAAGGGCAGTGATTCTCACTTCATCTCTGGAGTTCTTCTGTCCATGTTTGGACCAAGGCTATTATAAGGTCAGGAGCTGAGTGAACTTGGAAACTGTACTGAACATTAGTGAGCAGGTTATTGCTAAGTAAGTGTTGCTTGATTGTGCTGTTGATGACCCTTTCATTTTAATGATGACTGAGAGTAGACTGATGGGGTGTGAATTGGCCAGATTGCATTTTGTCCTGCTTTGTGTGCATAGGATACATTGCTGGTTAAATGCCAATGTTACAGTTGCAGTGCAACATCATGGCTAGGCGTACAGCTATTTCTGGAACACAAATCTTCAGTACTATTACTGGAACATTGTCAGGACCTTGAGCTATTTCTTGGGACACCACCACCACCACCACCACCTCTCTCTCTTCCCCCCCCCCCGGAGGAGGTCGAGATGAATCATCTACTTGGCACTTATGGCTGAAGATTGTAGTAGTGCTTCAGCCTTATCTTTTGCACTAATGTGCTAGGCTCCCTCATAATTGAGGAGGGCAATATTTGTGGAGCGTCCTCCTTCAGTGAGTTGTTTAATTGTCCACCACCATTCACAACTAGATATAGCAGTACTGCAGAGCTTAGATCTGATCCGTTATTTGTGGGATCTCTTAGCTTTGTTTATTGCATGCTGCTTATGCTATTTGGCACGCAAGTTGTTCTGCTTTGTAATTTTACCAAGTAGATGCTTTTTTTTGGGTATGCTTGGTGCTGCCCCTGCCATGCCTTCCTGTACTCTTCATTAAATCTGGGTTAGTGTGATAGTAATGGTAAAGTGGGAATACGTCAGGCCATGAGGTTACAGATTTTGGTTGATTACAATTCTGCTACTGCTGATGTCCCAAAATGCATCATGGGTGCCTCGTCTTAAGTAGCTAGATCTGTTTGAAATGTATCCCATTTAGCACATTGGTAATGCCAAGTAACGCGATGGTTTGGAGGAGGAGGAGGGCAGAAGGGGCAGGGCGAATCCTCAAAGTGAAGGTAACTTTTCGGCTCCTGCACACTTTGTATAAAAGTGTGCAGGAAGGTTTTTTGACTCAGTATGTAGATAGGCCAACTAGAGGTGAGGCTACATTGGATTTGGTGCTGGACAATGAGCCAGACCAGGTGTTAGACTTGGAAGTTGGTGAACATTTTGGTGATAGTGACCACAATTTGGTTACGTTTACCTTAGTGATGGAAAGGGATAGGCATGAACCTGGGGGCAATAGTTATAGCTGGGGGAATGGTAATTATGAGGCTATTAGGAGAGAATTAGGGTGCATAGGTTGGACTAGGAGACTACAGGGGCTAGGAACATCTGAAATGTGGAGCTTAATCAAGGAGTCCTTGATAAGTATGTCCCTGTCAGGCAAGGAGGAAATGGTCGAGTAAGGGAACCGTGGTGTACTAAAAAAGTTAATTTGCTGGTTAAAAGGAAGAAGGAGGCTTATGTCAGGATGAGGCTTGAAGGCTCAGTTAGTACACTGGAAAGCTATCGATTAGCCAGGAGGGAGCTAAAGAGTGAGTTGAGAAGAGCTAAAAGAGGACATCAGAAGACTTTGGCTGATAGGATCAAGGAGAATCCTAAAGCTTTCTTTAGATATGTTAAGAATAGAAGATTGGTTAGAGCAAGATTAGGGCCAGTCAGAGACAGCAGTGGGAAGTTATGCGTGGAGCCTGAAGAGATTGGAGAGGCACTGAACAAATATTTCTCTTCGGTATTCACGCAGGGAGACGTAAATGTAGTTGTGGAGAACACGGGGATACAGGGTTGTAAACTGGAAAGTATTGAAGTAGATAAGGAGGAGGTGCTAGATATTCTTGAGGGTTTGAAAATAGATAAGTCCCCTGGGCCGGACAGGATTTGCCCTAGGATTCTCTGGGAGGCAAGAGAGGCGATTGCAGAGCCTCTGGCTCTGATCTTCAGGTCGTCGTTGGTTACAGGTATAGTGCCAGAAGACTGGAGGATAGCGAATGTTGTCCCATTGTTCAAGAAGGGGAATGAGACTTTCCTGGGAATTATAGACCAGTGAGTCTTACTTCTGTTGTGGGCAAAGTATTGGAAAGAATTATTAGAGATAGGATTTATAGTTATTTAGAGAGAAATGAATTGATTGGGGATAGTCAGCATGGTTTGTGAAGGGTAGGTCGTGCCTTACTAACCTTATTGAGTTTTTTGAAAAAGTGACCAAAGAGGTGGATGGGGGTAAGGCAGTTGACATGGTATATGTGGACTTTAGTAAGGCATTTGATAAGGTTCCCCATGGAAGGCTTCTGCAGAAAATGCAGATGTATGGGATTGAGGGTGATTTAGCTAATTGGATCAGGAATTGGTTAGCTGATAGAAGACAGAGGGTGGTGGTTGATGGAAATTATTCATCATGGAGTTCGGTTACAAGTGGTGTACCTCAGGGATCTGTTTGGGGCCCCTGCTGTTTGTAATTTTTATAAATGATCTGGATGAGGGTATTGAAGGATGGATTAGTAAATTTGCAGATGACACTAAAGTCGGTGGAGTGGTAGATAGTGAAGAGGGGTGTTATCGTTTGCAGAGAGACTTGGACAAGTTGCAGAGCTGGGCCGAGAGGTGGCAAATGGAGTTTAATGTGGAAAAGTGTGAGGTAATTCACTTTGGCAGGAATAACAAATGTGTAGCGTATAGGGCTAATGGTAGGACTCTTAATAGTGTTGATGAACAGAGGGATCTTGGTGTATATGTGCATAGATCCCTGAAAGTTGGAATCAAGTCGATAAGGTTGTTAAGAAGGCATATGGAGTCTTAGCTTTTATTGGTAGGGGGATTGAATTTCGGAGCCGCAACGTCATGTTGCAACTGTACAAAACTCTAGTGCGGCCGCACTTGGAGTATGGTGTACAGTTCTGGTCCCCGCATTATAAGAAAGATGTGGAGGCATTGGAGAGGGTACAGAGGAGGTTTACCAGGATGTTGCCTGGTATGGAAGGCAGGTCTTATGAAGGGAGGCTGAGGGATTTGAGGTTGTTTTCGTTAGAAAGAAGGCGGCTAAGAGGAGACTTATTGAAACATATAAGATGATTAGAGGTTTAGATAGGGTGGACAGTGATAGCCTTTTTCCTAGGATGGAGAAAGCTAGCACGAGGGGACATAGCTTTAAATTAAGGGGTTGTAGTTATAGGACGGATGTCAGAGGTAGGTTCTTTACCCAGAGGGTGGTAAGGGTATGGAATGCCCTGCCTGCTGCAGTTGTAGATGCGCCAAGTTTGGGGGTGTTTAAGAGGTCAGTGGATAGGTTTATGGATGAAAAGGGAATGGTTTAGGTTAGAGGTCATTGCTTTTTTTCAATTGGTCGGCCGAACATCGAGGACCGAAGGTCCTGCTCTGCGCTGTAATGTTCTATGTTCTAGAAGGACTATGTGGTGGCCATTGCTACTGAAACTATCATGCTCAGATGAACCTATGGAAGCAGATTAGTGAGGATGGGGTCAAAAATGTTTTTCTCTCTTGATTCTCTTACCACCAGCCACAGACCCAATCTTGCAGCTATGTGGTTTATGACCTGGCCAGCTTGGTGATTCAGTATGTATTTAACCAGGGGAATTTCTTTGTCCATGTTTGAGCAGATGCCATGTGACTTCATTAGTTCAAGTGTTGATGTTGAAGACTCTCAAGGCAGCTCCCTCCCATCTGTATACCACTGTGCCACTTTCCACCATCTTTGTTAGGTCTGTACTGCTATTGGGATGACATATCCCGGGATGGTGATGGTGGTGTCCAGGACATTGTTTTAAAGTATTTGTAAAGATTTCCAAGCACTACCCAGAACTCATTTCTTAAGCACCCCCATCCCCAACTTTTAATCCTTGACTCCTGATAATACGTTAGCTGCCTAGGCTAAATCTATCTCTAAACTCACCTGCTTCCTTTTAATTTTTTTATCATCCATCTTAAAACAGCCCCTTTGTCCAAGTTTTCATTTGCTACTACCATTTATTCCCTTGATTCAAAGTCAAGGAGTTACAATAAAATTGAAATCATTGGGAAAGATTTCTACAGGCTGGAGTCATACACACTTGGCACAAACAAAGATGATTCTAGTTATTCAAGGCCAGTCATCCCAACTCAGGGCATTCATGCAAGGATTTCTCAGGGCCTAAGCTAGACTATCTTCAGTTACTTCATCAGTGATCTTCCCTGAACCATTAAGTCAGAACTGGGGACGTTTGCTGATGATTGTACGGTGTTCTGTTCATTGCAACTCCATAGATGATAGAACAGCCCTTTCCTAAATACAGCAAGAATTGAACAGCATTCAGATCTGTGCTGATAAGTAGCAATTGATATTCAGAACAGGAGAGAATCTGATCACATCCACTTGCCATTCAATCATTGCTGAATTCCTCACCATCATCATCCTGGAGTTCACCATTCACCAGAAACTGAAACTGGATCTGCCCCCTGATCACTGGCTCAAAGAACAGGTCAGAACTGGATATTGTTTGGAAAATAACTCCTATCCTGATTCCCCAAAGCCTTTCCACCATCTAGAAGACATAAGTCGGGACAGTGTAGTGGCACAGTGGTTAGCACTGCTGCCTCACAACTCCAGGGACAGTCTTCTATTCCTGCCTTGGGTAACTGTGTAACTGCTCTCCCTGTGTCTGTGTGGATTTCCTCCGTGTGTTGTGGTTTTCTTCCACAATCCAAAATTGTGCAGGTTAGGTAGCTTGCTCGTGGTAAATTGTCCATTAGTGTCCAAAGACGTGCAGATTAGGTGTATTGGCCATGCTAAATTGTCTATTAGTGTCCCAAGATGAGTAGGTTAGCGGAAATTAGCAGAGTAAGGACATGGGGTTATGGGGATAGGGCTGGATGGCATATTCTGTCGGTTGTTGCAGACTCAATGCACTGAATAGCCTGCTTCTGCACTGTAAGGATTCTCGTCAGTAGTGTAATGGAATACTCTCCAATTGCTGGACCAGTGTAGTTCCAATAACATTCAAGAAGCTCAATGACACCCAGGACAAAGCAACTTGGTTGATTGACACTTCATCCATCATCTTAAATATTTACTCCCTCCAACATTGTTGCAACCTGCTTGCTATCTACAATATGCACTGTGGCAACTTGCAAAGGTTTCTTCAACAACTTCTTCCAAGCCTGTGATCTCCACCATCTGGAAGGACACGGACAGCAGATGCATGGGAGCACCACCATTTCAAATTCTCCTCCTATTCAAACACCGCCAGGCCAGGTATTTTATTGCCGTTCCTTAATTGCTGTAGGATCAAACTCCTGGAAGTTGCACTGTGGAGTTGTATGGTGAGAGTATCTTTACTCTCACTTGTTCAAGAAGGTGACTCACCTTTCTGAGAAATTAGAGATGGACAGTAAATACTGGTTTGGTCAGTGGGTTGACTAACTTGTGAATGAATTAAAACATGCAATTTTTTATTAGGCTTCTGTGAATCATTTTGCAAAATTTTTATATGGTGAAAGTACTATATAACTTCAAATTTATTGATAAGTTGGCTTAAAACTGGAGTTGTGAATCAGGAGATCTAATTATTTTAACATTGAATCATGTCACTAATAAAATGATCATCAGATTTGATCAAATTCATATTTTAATTTTTTTGTAAATCTTTATGAATCGTGAGATTTAATGGGGAAAAAGTAAGAATTCAAAAATAATATAGTCATTAAATCATTGAACAGCATGTTGTATGTTGACAAAGGAGGGATTGCAATCTTTGTTTTACTATTTTATTTGATATTTTGTCAACAGTGTTAGAGATTATCAGGTTTGATGAAAATTTTGCAACTTGTACTTCAAGGAGTAGTAATTATGTTTCTAACTGGTCTAAACCTTAAAATCAAGAGGCCAAGAAATTAAGAATCAACTTCTGAATCTTCAACCATAGCTCAGTGAGAATCTTACTTGAAGAGCTGAACACAAAATTATGGACTTTTACTACTGAGAGAGTATCACACTGTCAGAAATACCGTCTGCCATTTAAGACATAAATCAAGTCCTGTGGGTTCTCAGGGAGATATGAAAGATTCCATGGCATTACTTCAGTGAAGCACAGGGGTTTTCTCCCCAATGTCCTGACTATTTATCCTTCAATCAACGTCACTAAAACAGATTATCACATTATCTGCAAATTGGCTGTCAATTATTGATTCCCAACTGTAACTCTGGCTATACTTCAAACATATTTAATTAGTTGTAAAACATTCTGATATTGTGAACAGGACATTATAAATGCAAATCTGTCTTCAAAATTTAGAAAATAAATTGAGCCTAAAGAAGACATGAGGAGTAAGTATATTAAGATTGAAAATACAGTCACTGGTTGGAAATTTCTGCCACAGCCAGCTGTTGGCTATCTGAATATCCTAAAAGAGACAGCTGGGAAACAAAAGGAAACTTGTCAGCAATCCCAAATAACTTGCATGCAAGTCATGGCAGGAGCAGTTGAATGGGCAGGGAGTTCTTTACCCAGCATCCTTTGTGGCAGAGAGACTGCTCTATCTCAAGGCTGAATGCTTGCACGGCTGTTTCCTAGGGATAGAGTGGTTTCTGAGCCATTGTTGGTGTTGGAGTAAAGAACTCACTTTTCAACTAAAGTTGGAACTTCAAAGAGCAAGGCCATACCTCACCCCATCAATATCCTAAGTGTACCTTACCCAACGTCCAGCACTTTGAATATTAGCAGCTGCAATGTATAAAGGCATGAGATCCCCACCAGGGGCTGGAGAATGTTAATCCTCCTACTGATACATCCTGACTCTGTCACAATAAAAAAAATCCATCAAAATAGGTTTGTATAACTGCATGAAAGAAAAAAATAAGTTATTGATTTGGCTAACCTTTTATATTGACCAGTAATATCAATGAATTATGAATAAATATATGTCCAAGAGTGAATATTAAACAGAAATTCATAGATAAATGCATAAATGATAAATTGTTGATTTTAACCAAGTCTGCGAATAAGACTTTTATATTGTTCATATTGTAGCTTATGAAACTATTGAAAACCTTTTTTGGCTATAGGTAGTATAACACCGACTGTAGAGCTGAATGGTCTTGCGATGAAGAGAGGAGAACCTGCTATCTATAGACCATTAGAGCCGAAGCCAATGCCCAATTACAGAGCTAACTATAACTTTAAGGGCATGTACAATCAAAGGTTAGTCTGGCAAGCTTTTTACTTAAGCATTTTAATTAACAATTAATTTACTATTATTTGTGTTTAAATTACATTTTATTCATTCAGTTTTACTTTATTTCAAAAACAAATATGATGCAGTCAATGCATTTCTTTTATATGGTTGGTCCAGTTCATTTAATGGTCAATGGTAACCTCCAGGATGTTGATAGGGACAATTATTAAAAGTTTCCTTTAAAATCTATAATATAGATCTTGCCTGAATTTTGTTACTCAACCACATAAGAAAAGTACAATTTAATTAAAGGTTTGTATCTGTGTGAAAATCATGTTGCTCCGAAACAGTTTATTTTTAAATGTTTGTAATTTTATGACTTGTGCCATGTGTTTCGTTTTAAAAAATCCACTTGGGGGAAAAATACAACAAAAGACAATTGGATACATCTAAATTAGAAATTTGTTTGTTTTGACTAGAAAAAATATTTTTGAAGAAGTATTTTATGAAACATTTCCCAATTGATTGACTAACTAGCTCTTTTGTTTTAAGGACAGGATATTTAACTATTATGAACGCTCAAATTTTATTTATGTGTAAATATTGTAAGAGAAATTCTATTTCTAGCCAACTGCATAGCATTTTAGGACATTCATTGTCTCATCCTGTAACATAGTCTAACCATTCTGTGTCCACTATCGTGTTCTCTAGTATTTATTTCCTTAGTTCTGTGTTCAATCATTCACGTCGTTCATATGCTGGCAGATGTTTGAGAACTTTATATTTGTCGTTACAGTGGTGTTATCTCTCATTGGCTGTAAAGTTTAGTTCATACGCTTTAATTAATAGCTTTGATTCAACATCAAGTCAATTCTACATTAGCTCCAAACTCTATGTGAAAGCCTTTCTTATCGTGAAAAGTCACATGATATCACTGTTGTTTCCTCATGGCTCTTGAAACCTGTAAATTCTGCTGTGCATTCCAGGAACAGTCCGAGACAAAGTGAATCATTATGTTGAAGTAGCTTATTAAGGTAAGCATCTTCAGCATTTCCCTGTTCTACCAGGTTACAATAAATCATAGCCCACCTAGTTACTTTTCTCCCACTCCTTCCCCAACAGAGCACTATTAAATCTTTTTACTACAATTGATGAATTATTTAATCCAAGTCATTGTTCAGCTTGGACAAGCAAATTACTTTTTGAGTCAGATAATAGGTAATCAAATGATTTTAAAAGCCAAACAACAAGTCGTTGAAAAACTAACCTCAACTTCACCTCTGTGGCTCCCATCTTTTAATCACCACTACCTGTCGCTGTATATTTTATTGCGAATCTTATTATAAACTAGTAAGATTTAATCTCATTGGACCCTTGATTATGCTACAACATCTTTTCCAACATTCTGGCAAAGTAATTTTTTCTTGGCATTATGTAAAGCAGAGAGCACTTGTCTGCTTGTTACTTTTACAAGTTTGCCTGAGCAAAGAAATCTCAAAGTTTTACTCATTACTTTGTAGACTCAAAAAGTTGTTAGATTTCATTCTAGACAGTGCTTGAATTCATTTCTATGAAGCTTGACGTAAAGAGTTGTATTACTAATACAGGTTATTCCAGGCACTGCACTCAGTAGCCCTGCAGCTTGTAAGTGTGTAAATTTTTATCAGGATCTAAGAATCCAGAGGCCCAGATAGATTGCAACCTAAATGTGGCTTCAGGACTAGTTTGCTATGGCAATATTTCTTGAATTGAGGTGTTTATATGTATGCCCTCCAAAGCAATAGCATGGACTCAACTTTTGAGAGCAGTTGGTATCATCAACAATTGAGAGAAAAATTGTAATAATAAATAGTACAAAACCTGTCTTTCTCACACATAAAAGGGATAATTTTGCAAGGCTTTGCTCCAAGAATGAAACTTTGTCAAGGATAAATGGATCAGAAAGCTGAGACTACTGTTATCTCCACCGTTGTGCCTTGCAAAGTCCTGTGCCTGGGGAAAGACTCTCAGGATCAATTATATGGTTTCATCAGTAGTGATTAGGCATCAGTATCTGTGCTTATCGTTTCTCATGAATTCAGAATCTACTGATGACTGCAGCTATGTTTGTGCCTGCCACAAAGACTATTGAAATAAAATCTATTTACTTAATAATTACCAAACATGTGCTCAAGAAGGCAAGATTGATCAGAAAGGACATTTGTTACTTAAGAAGCTGATTAAAGACCGAAAGGAGACAAGCGTACAGAAAGTATACAGCGTGCTCCCACTTCTTTTCTGGTGGGAATTCCAGCATCTTTGAAAACTGAGGTATATTTGTTGATGAATAGACCCAGCCAGCATAAAGCTATCTCTTGTTGAACACATTTGAACTTCAAACAACCTGGTTCTTCAAAGAATGCTTCAGTGACAAATAAGTGCTGCTGGGATAGACAGCTTAACAACTGTAAAGCATGTAAGTGAGGAATGAGTTTGGCAGAATGACTTTTATGGAATTCAAATTTGCATTGTAAATGCAATGAATGAAATCTTAATGCAACAAACAAGGAAATAAAATATAGATGTAATGGGGTCTAATAGATGAGATTTGTCTAAATTGAGAGAGAAATTTTAAATATCAATGAGTAGTTACTGAAAATATGTTCATTTTCTTGATCAGAAAGCTTGGCTGTGCCCCTGTTCTGTACCCTTGAATCTTTAACAGCATTCCCAAGATTTTAATGGAGGGCCTGATAGCCCACCACTATTTGCTTATGAAAAATCTGGTTCCACGTCACCCAAGTATCCCTTGCTCAATGGAAAATTGTACTTTTTTGATTGTTTCCGGGAAATCAGTTTTTCCTGTCATAATATCATCAGATTTGCAATCTGTGACCCTACATTCCTGATCTTTATAGAGCGGTCATACTCCCTGGATTCCCTCAATGTTTCAGTTTTCCTTGGATGATGGGCATTTTATCTCTTTTTATAAAAAAGTATATTGACTGCTATAAAATTCATTTGAATAGTTCCTTGCATACTGACAGCAATTTGGAGCATTTCCATTGGAATATAGAGTCGGAAGAACCAAGCTGATCCCAGTTCAAATCGAAATGGCACTTTATTGTGGTATGGGTGACATTGAGGAAAAAGATTGGAGTAGGAAGTTGTAATATCTTAACTATGTTAAAGGTTATGGGTTGTAACAAAAAAGAAAAAAATTGCATATGTAGATTCAAACTAACAAAAAACAAGATTTATTCTAGGAGCGCTTGCCCAGACAACAAACTGCAAGTAATATAGCAGCCTGTACAACACTGTAATGACACCATCATCAATCATTTTAGTTAATCACGTGATTAGCACTGCTGCCTGACAGTACCAGAGCCCTGGGTTCAATTCTGACCTTGGGTGACTGTCTGTGTGGAGTATGCATATTCTCCCCATGTCTGTGTGGGTTTCCTCTGGATGCCCTGGTTTACTTCCATAGTCCAAAGATATGCTGGTTTAGGTGGATTGGCCATGCGAAAATTGTCCCTTACTGTCAGAGGAACTGGCTAGGGTAAATGCATGGATTACGGGGATAGGAAATGGTGAGTCTGTGGTCGGTGCAGACTTGATGGGCTGAATGGCCTTCTTTTACACTGTAGTATTCTATGATTATATTCCATGTGAGCTGCTTTTAAAGCAATCTGCAACCACTTAAATATATAGTATCCAAATCCTTTACTTCTGTGCTCATGACAAAAAGTTAGTATAGTGTTATACATAGGATCAATACTATTCTAGACACAGTACTATGCGTCATTAATCACTATACACAATAAATAAGAAGGTTAATCAGGAGGACATATATTCTTTTTTGGTTATTTATTACAATATTCTGGGATTTGGTAGTCCTTGACCTTCGAAATATGATTTGGGCTTTCAGTAGACACCACTTGCCTTGGAACTAATGCTGCTTCATTCTCACTTGATACAGCAGCCAGGACACAACCATAAGACAAATCAGATTCAACTAAGTCTTCCACAGTAGTGTTCACAATACTAGGGACTAAAGAAGTTGGTACTTCTGGAGATAATTCTGAGAGATAATTTTGAGATGACAGTAATTGGTTAGCATGGTGTTGCCAAAGTGGTTCATCTTTGTAATTGGAACCTTGTAAAAAATGAGCCCTGCTTTTTGCTAAAACTATGGCTGGTACCTATTTCTCACATGTGGTGTAAGTATATACTAATAATTCAATCTCCTTGTTGAATTAAGTGTTGTTTTGCCTTCACTTCTCATCTAGCAACTTGAGATTGTTGTTGATGTTTTACTGTCTCTCAAGTTTCTGGAAGTAATAACAAATGAAGTGCTGTTCTCAATTTTCTCTTTAGGAATAATAATGCAGGTGAACATTGGGTAGTTGCATGAGTAATGTCAAATGCCAAAAGCTATTCACACAACATGATAACAAACCTTGCTCTTTTGAAGCTTTTAAATAATGTTTTAAGGATTGTATGAATTTTCAGCCACTCCACTGATTAATGATAAGGTGCAGATTTTATATGCTGAATACCATTTACTTTGCGATAATCATCAAACTCTTGTGAAGTAAACTGTGAACCATTATTGCTAACAATCTGTTCCATTTTATTGAATCTTGCAAATATTTCATTAAGTTTGTTAATAGTTTGTTCAGATGTAGTGGATTTCATGATAACTTCTGGCCATGAACATGCATCAGTTATTATTAAGTATATATATAACCCCCATATAGACCAGCAAAGTCTAAATGAAATTATTGCCATGGCATTTTATGTCCAAGTCCAAAGACGTGTGAGTGAGCTTGATTGGCCATGCTAAATTGGCCCTCGTGTCAGGGGATTAGTAGAGTAAATAAATGGGATTACTGGAATGGGGCCTATGTGGGATTGTGGTCAATGCAGACTCAATAGACTGAAGGGCCTCTTTTGCACTGTGGAGATTCTATGTTAGTCTCTAATTATATGGATGGACGCCCAATGCCTGTGGCTCTCAAGATCACTGCGGCTCTTAACTTTCTTCCCAGAGGTGTGTGGGTGAACTTTGCAGAATCTCCCAGTCAGTTGCGCAAAGATGTGTCAAGATGGTGATTGATGCTCTGTTTGGGAGGTTGATGATGATTGTCCATTTCAGGATGGACTAGGTCAGCCAGGCTGAGTGAGCCAGAGACTTCCCAGCCATCGAAAAGTTCCTCACATCCAGGGTGCAATTAAGTGCACCCATGTGATCAGTAGGGTGCCAACTTATCAACAAGCATCACTCCATAGATGCTTAAATAGTGTGTGACCACAGGTTCCAAATTCTGCAAGTTTGTGCAACGTTTTCTGGCATTTCTCATAGTACTTACATACTGCGCCACTCAAGTGCAAAGGTTGTTCACAGCTTCACTTTGCCTTGATGAATGGTTACAGAGTGACAAGGGGAATCCTTTGAAAAGTGACTTATGGCACAATCACTGTCATGTCTCCACAAGGGCGAGGGTGCTTAAAATAAGGTTCAAATGACTGGACTGCTCTGAAGGGGAACGCCTGCAATATCCATATTTTACTTGGACTTAACTTATGCAAATTTACCAGACTATTGATTACTGTAGCTATTTCATATGATAACTTACAAAAGGTTTCAAAATACTTACAGCAAAGAAACCGACCAAGCAATCAAACCATTTTGTGCTTCACATGAACCTCCTCCCTCATATGCTTATCTAAATTTCCCGTTAATGTATCAATGCCACCTCCCACTCTTCATCATCTAATATGAAATATCCTCCTTATTTTCTTTCTCTTCCTGAAATACATTCTTCTTGAATACATTAGTGCAATTCATTTCAAAAGCTTTTGGTGGCGAGTTCCACATTCTAACCATTCGTTCTAACGTTCTAACCAAGATATTTCTTCTGAACTTACTAAAGGATTTATTAGTGACTATCTTATACTTATGGCCTCTAGTTCTGTTCCTATTCAAAACTGGAAACACCTTTTCCATCTATCCTGACAAACCCTTGCATAATTTTAAACAGCTCTATCAGATCACTCCTCAAATGTTTCTTGAGAAATGTCTGCCAATTTCTTTAATCTTGCCTGATACGTATAACCCCTCATTTCTGGCAGCTGTTGAGTAAATATTTTTTGTACCTTCTTCAGTGTCTGTTATCCTTTTTACAGAAATGTATGATCTAACCAAGACTCCTGACAAATTTAATGTAACTTCTCTACTTTTGCATTATGACTCTGAATCTTAAAGAGCAGTAGGGGCTGGCTTCGTACCCTAGTTTATGTTGAGTTGGTTAATTTTAGCCGAATGACAGTGAGACAATACAGCTAAGGATAAAAAATAGTCGGCGAGAAATTGAGGAGCAAATATGTAAGGAGATTACAGATAGCTCCAAAAAAATAGGGTGGTACTAGTTGGAGATTTTAATTTTCCCAACATTGACTGGGACAGCCCATAGTATTAGAGGGTTAAATGGAGAGAAATTTGTTAAGTATATTCAGGAGAAATTTCTCATTCAGTATGTGGATGGCCAACTAGAGAGGGGCAAAACTTGACCTCCTCTTGGGAAATAAGAAAGGGCTGGTGACAGAAGTGTTAGTGAGGGATCACTTTGGGATGGTGACCATAATTCTTCTAGTTTTAAGATAGCTATGGAGAATGATAAGTCTGTCCCAAAATTGTGAATTGGGGCAAGGCTCATTTTGATGGTATCAAGCAGGAACTTTCAAAAGTTAATTGGAGGAGTCTGTGGGCAGGCAAAGGGACATCTGGTAAGTGGCACGCTTTCAGAAGTGTGTTAATCAGGGTTCAGAGTAAACATATTCCTCTTAGAGTGAAGGCCAAGGCTGGCAGAAGTTGGGAACCCTGGATGATTCAGGATATTGAGGCCCTGGTCAAGAAGAAGAAAAAGGCACACAACATGCATAGGCAGCTGGGATCAAATGAATCTCTTGAAGAGATCCAGGGTGAGGTATCTAAATGGTTACAAAATTGACTTCTTGACAGAAGCCAGAGGATGGTTCTGGAGAATTGTTTTTCAAACTGAAGGTCTGTCACCAATGGTGTGCCTCAGGGATCAGTGCTGGTCCACTGTTATTTGTCATTTATATCAGTGATTTGGATGAGAATATAGGGAGCATGGTCGATAAGTTTACAGATGACACCAAGATTGATGACATAGTAGACAGTGAAGAAAGTTATCTCCAATTGCAACGGGATCTTGATCAGTTGGGCCAATGGACTGACGAATGACAGATGGGAGTTTAATTTAGACAAATGCGAGGTGATGCATTTTGGTAGATTGAACCAGGGCAAGGACTTACTCAGTTAGTGGTAGGGTGCTGGGTAGAGTTACAAAACAAAAAGACCTAGGGTACACATTCATAGCTCCTTGAAAGTGGAGTCACAGTGGACAGAGTGGTGAAGAAGACATTTGGCACGCTTAGTTTCACTGGTCAGAACATTAAATACAGTAGTTGGGACATCTTATTGAAGTTGTACAAGATATTGGTAAGGCCACACTTGGAATACTGTGTGCAATTCTGGTCACCCTATTATAGAAAGAATATTATTAAACGAGAAAGAGTGCTGAAAAGATTTATTAGAATGCTATTGGGACTTGATGGATTGTGTTATGAGGAAAGCTTGAATAGACTGGGACTTTTTCTCTGGAGGAGGCTGAGGGGTGACCTTATAGAGGCCTATAAAATAATGAGGGGCATAGACAAAGTCAATATTTTTCCCAAAGGTAGAGGTGTTCGAAACTAGAGGGCATAAGTTTAAGGTGAAAGGGGAGAGATACAAAAGTGTCCAGAAGGGCAGAGAAAGATCATCACAGAGGTTGCTGAATGTCTGGAAGAAGCTACCAGAGGGAGTAGTAGAGGCAGATACAATTTTATCTTTTAAAAAGCATTTAGAAAGTTACATGGGTACATGGGTATACAGGGAAATGGGCCAGATGCGGGCAATTGGGATTAACTTAGGGATTTTAAAAAAAGGATGGCATGAACAAGTTGGGCCAAAGGGCCTGTTTCCATGCTGTAAACCTCTATCTTTGAGCTGACGGGGCAGAGGGTGGAGTGGAAAAAATCAGGCAAGGTTTGCCACGTTTATCAACTGGAGAATGAATATGTGTCAATATTGGATTAAGAAAGGGTTGGGCTCTATGTCAATGTCTTGTAATTCCCATGCTTAACATAAGCACTTCAGCAAATTATTGAAAGTATTTGGAACATTTCAACTTGAAACCAACATGAGTCTGTCTTGAGAATGGGAGATACAGATATGGCAGAAAACTTTAAAAAAAATTATTGTCTCTGATATAATTCCCCTAAGTACTTTGTGACTTTCTGGAGATTAACGATGTTACAGTAAATGTTTTTAAATAAGAGACTTGAAGAAAATTTGCATTATATACCTGAGCTATTTTTAGCTTTTATTCCGGAATTCCAACATATTACCTCACTTATCCAGACCTTATATGTCAGAGAAGTATGAATGCTTCACACCCTTCTCAGCTACTGCTAAGAGCTAAACGTGCAACAAATTTTTTTTACATTCCATGAGATCTACTCATCTGACTAAGATAATAAACGTACCAGTGATGTCAGTACACTTACTAACTTGGGTGAAAGTAATTTAACCAAAGCAATTTTGACATAACCTTAAACGTTAAGCTGTGCTTTAAGCAACTAAGAAATCAGGAAGGAATATAACTAAGTGTGTCATATTCAAGAAATCTGAGAATATACTGGCCTTGAAGTGACAGGTTGGGAGTAGGGTTGTCAACTGTGGCTGATCATTTTCCAAGCAATATCAGTGGAAGCAATGTCACTGAAGAATTTCTGAATGAAATTGGAATTATTTTAAGCAAGAATTTTTGAAGAATGAAAGGATTTTAGCAGATCAGCATGGGCATGATATTTTGCCATATTTATTTTAATCACCTGGCAAGTCAATGCCACTTTGCAGTTGGTTCCAGTCATGGATTCCTGCCTGACCCTCCCCAGTAGCATCCATTGCAATTTGACAATTGTGGGATAGCAGTTCCCTATTTTGGAAGTGGAGTGGGGCTCACTCTTGGTTGTTGCCCAGGAAGTGGTGAGCCAATGCTATTGACACCTATATTAATGAATTTCTCCCTGCTGTTTGACAACCTATTGATCGGGGCTGCTGGGCTGGGCCAGGGCAGTGGAACCAATGGTTCCCTCCAGCTTCTCCACTCTCATGTCAGACTCTGGCTCAGAATTCATACAAGCCAATATTCTCCTGCAAACCGTCATGGTCAGTCCTGATGTATCTGGCAGTGATTTGGGTGATTATATGTGTGTTGTCAATTACTTCTTTGCTTATTCTCTTTGCATGTGTACACATGTAAAAAACCAGGCACAAACAACCTTCTGCTCACTGTGCATTTCCTTTGCTGCTGCATCAGTCAAGTTCAGTTGCATGCAGCTTCGATTGATCCCTATTGTTGAAGTTCAGAACACTGCACAGACTTTGCTCTACATTTGTCTATCACTATTAACAGATGCTAAAGTTAATCACACTGATAGTCCAATTCTGAACTTAAACATTTTGCAGTCTGTTAAAGGTGAAAACTGTTCCTTTTCAATTCAATACTATTTCTTACCTGAGAATGCATAGCGATATCAGCAGACTGGCTGAAAGCTGAACCATCACCCATCAGTGAAATTCGAGCCCTCACAAATCCCATAGCAGCCCACCAAAAGCCCCAGCCAATTGAGATCTTCCTGGCTTTTCCCCCCCAGTTTATGATTTGAATTTGACTAGGTGGCATTGCACTAGATTCAGCTGTAGTTTAGAAGTACAAAGGATGTAACTGATTTTCTTAAAACAATGTTTCAAAATCTCCTGGAATGATTTCCTTGAGGTTGATGCTGATTCCTGGCTATTCCAGAAGGATTCGCTGGGAGATTGGTTGGCCAGTAAAATGCCTTGGCGCCATATCGGGTGCAGTTACACCATTCAGAAAGTTTCCCATGGTAGAATTGGCAGCTTCTTGTCTCCCCATTGACTGAAGGTGAGCAGCAAATTGAAGTTAATTGAACTTAGAGCCGTTTTCCTAAGCTTCCATGTGGGAAGGCTGCCTGCTCCAAAGCTGGAAGTTCTACTGCCAAGGAAGTGTCCATTAGCAGCAAATTTTTGTCGTATTGCTGCCACTTGAGGGTACCCCTGGAGACTGCCTGCTAAGCCCCAATTTAAAAAAAATTTCTGCTATCCCTTGAGATGGCCTCAAAATGGAGGTATCCTTATGTTCTCTTTACTGCATCTCCTTTTTCAGTGGCACTGCTAAATCTTCACAGGTGCCAGCTGTCCAATTAGGCCAAAAATGTGGAAAACTTACTTGCCTCCCTTAATTAACCACCACTGTGGCCTCCCATTCATTAATTGGGAGGTCCATTTCACTGTTACTTCCACTTATCACCCCTCTCTTTTCTACTATCCCATCACACGCACATGAAAGAAAATACCCCCAATTGCAGCATGTGCTCAGTGTTGCCCAGGAGTCCAGTATCTTTCAGTAGTGCTTAACTCCTTTTGAGTCAGTGATGATGTGCTATCACTGAACCAAGTCAACACATAAAGGCATTTTCTATATATTATGTTTCATTGCAGCCCTTTCAATTGTTGAAATTCTCCGAAATCTTATTTTTCAGAAATTTTGAATTTGCTAATAAAGCAATTTTACAAAATGACTGATAATGTTGCACAGATAATAGGCTTATAACGTTTTGAGGATCAGTTTTTTTTTCTATTAATACAGGCTTTACCACTTTCAAAGTCCAGGATAAAAAGCTGCTTAATTTTGTACTTCTGCAGTACCAGGCTTCCTTCGCTAGATGTTCCAAGTGAGCTACATATTCAGGTTGCATTGAGCATTCCAAATTACAGTGCTCATTTGCCACATGTCTTTTGGTTTATAAGCTTTGATTTTTCTCAGGTTATCTAAATAATCAAGGTCAGGGACTTTTGATCTGTGGGAAGGATGTCCCTAGATAATTATATTTTTAAACCATAGAATTATAAAGGGGGATGCCACCTTGGGTGCGGCAGGTAGAGGTAAAGATCCTTTAAATATAAATTATCCTTCATTGTTCACATAAAACATTTTGGAATGGATTGCTAAGTCATTATTCTTCTAGAAGAGATATGGGGTCAGGTAACTTCAAAACCAAATCAATGTAATATTTCAAAACAGAGATGTCTTGATTTCAAAGTCATGTCTAAAACCAGATTGTAGAGAACCATGGGGTTAGGTTCACTGACTAAAAAGGAGCCACTTGGATGATGTGTGGCTGCTTCTCAAGAGCCAGCTAATGTTGAGGAGAGCTGGGATTGGCTGGCACCTTTTCTGATCAGGCAATTAGAGGCTAAAATGCACAAAGCACAGATTTCTCGCAGTTGTTATTGAGCCTTTGATGCATGTTCCAGTGCCAGTAATATTTGGGAACCTGCACAATTTGGATCACTTTAGATTTTATTTGAGTTTCAGCCACGTGGCAGTGTGATGCGTTAATTAACCTCAGTACGCTGCTGCATTCCTGCTCCTTATTGCATACTGGTAAGCATGTTGGGCGAGAATAGATTATTAGACTTGAGTGTAACTCACTTGAGTGTGGTTGAATAATCTGCCAATAATTGCCGTCTATATAAGCATATGAAAACTTTGAGATATCTTGTGGCTAAAAATGTGTTTGGGTATTCTCCAGCATAGATTGCGACTGTGAGATATGAGTGAAAAAACAGTAGTTTCAGAACATGTTAATTTGTTTTCAGATGGGGTAAGGCAATTTCAAAACCAGATCACAAATCAATTCAAAACAGGAACATCCTGATTTAAAAGCCTGAGTAAGAAATATCTTGAGAGACACAATGCAAATATTGCTTCTTCGTCATTAAAGTCAGTCAAGGACTGGTGAATCTCTTTACTTTGTGAACAGCAGGTGGACTATGGACCCTCAACCCTCAAAATATTATCAATAGCAGAAGAAAGGCCCTATAACATTTCCTTTCAGAAGCTCTGCATGCAATGACTGGGAAGTTAGAAATGGGAAAATCTCTACAGACTCAGGTAAGTTTGGTGTTATCTATATTATCACTTAATTCTTTTATTTTTCAATGAATACAGCATAAGCAAAATTTTACTTTGCATTAGTACTTGTAAAAGTACAGTAGTACGTAGAAACATAGAAAATAGGAGCAGGAGTAAGCCATTTGGTCCATCAAGCTTGCTCTACTTTTCTCATTGTCACACTCACGTGTTCTCTCTACCCTCTTTGACATTTTTAGTGTCCAGAAATTGATCAGTTTCTTTCTTAAATATATTCAGTGATTTTTTTTGTCTCCACAATCTTTTGTGGTAGATAATTCCACAGATTCATCACTCTCTGAGTGAAGAAATTTGTCTTAGTCTCAGTCCTAACTGGCCTACTTGCATCCTGAGACTGTAACTCGTTTTGCTAGACTCCACCAGCCTGAGAAAACATCTGCGAGGTAGTAAAGCTGAGGTAATTCATTCTGTACTATTCCATTATTCCTTCTCTATACAAATGTACATGTAATATCTGGCTGCTACACTGATTAGAAGTTATCTCAACTATAATACTCCTTTCAACTGTCAAGATCTTTAAATTACTAAATATGACATGCAATTGGAAACATATGTAAAGGTAAGAAAAGACAGACAGGAGAAAAATGATTCATCCATTAAACCTTTTCCAGTGGTGGATGTCACAGAAATTCACAGCATGGAAGAAGTCCATTCATCTGGCCTACAAGTAGTCATGCAGTCAAATTCCACTTTTCCAACTCTTCATCTGTAGCCTAGTGCAATCCTAGTACTTTATAAATGTTACCAGGATTTTTGCCTCAACCACCATTTCTAGATTCTTTGAGTGAAAACAATTCCCCTTAAATTCCCTTGAACTCCTATGTCCTGCACTAAACTTATATTACATATGTTATGATCCGATTGGGGATCATTAACATTTCAAGAGAAATCTGAACACCTTGTTTTAACCAATCGCCCGATGCCATAAAATTTCATATTTATTTTAAAATACAGTATTATTGTATATAAAGAAAATGAAATAAAACAAATATCATTAAGTTAACACTTTAGCTCATAAACCTACATGCCAGGCATCATCCTTGTAAGTCTCCATTCTAGTGCAATGACATCTTTCCCATTGTTCAATGATTAGAACTGTATTCAAAACCTAGTGTTTTATACAGTTCCAGCTTAACCTCCCAGCTTTTATATCCTATGCCTTTGCTAATAAAGGTAGATAATGTGTTTTGATTCTCCCTTTCTGATAGTCATGTAATCTCCTGACAGTGACAAACACACATAAAAGAAAAACTTAAGTCAATTCAGGAGGAACTCAATCCAGGAAATTCTTCCGTCACCAGTTAAATCAGTCAAAAGAGAATTCCAGAAGATCACAGCCACTTACCTCCTCTATGGCATGATAGTAGATAAAAACAAAGAGCCCGTTCATTTCCTATTTGAATTATTGCAACAAATCTACACTCGTCACTTCATTTAAAGTCATAAAATGAGACAGCAAAATGATGCCATTTGGTTTGTCATGCCTGTGCCAGCTTGTTAGTAGAGCTTTCCAGTTAATCAAAATTAGCTGCTGTTACACCCATACCCTTCAATGCTAATTTGAATGTAACTGTTGATTCTGCTTCCACTATTCTTTCAGGGCGATGCTAACTATATCACAATATTCTGTCAGTCATAATAAATCAATGTTCCTGATTGATGACCCACTGCCACTGGAAATAGTATCTATTTATTTACTCTGTCAATTCTTTTATTTACTTCCTCTGCTTTCAGGAGAACAATTCCTGCTTCTCTAGTCACTCCACATAGCTCCCGGGATTTGTAAGTGTCCCCAGCACCATCTACAAAACTTGATATCCATCCTAAAGTGTAGAACCCAGAGTTGGGCTCTACACTTCTCCATCTGAGGGCTGATTGATGTTTTATAAAGTTTTTTTGCTTTTGTATTCAATGCCTTTATTAATGATGGCAAGAATTCCCAATGCTTTTATGAACAGCCTTCTCAATTTGACCCAGATATTAAGAACCTTTTGTGTATGATTCTCTGCATGTGTAGTTCAATAGCATGATGTAGATTTGGTTTAGTTTTATTCTCTAAAAAGCACATTGAATCCTTTCAATTTTCTGTGATACAAAATCTACACTTTTCAAAAGTGAAAAGCCATAAAATTATCATGATAACTAAGTAGTTTGAGTTCAGTATAACCCAGTGTATAAGGGGAATAACTGGACAGTTTCTAGATGGAGTCTAACATGATCTTGTATGATATTTTTGTTTGTTTAACTGTATACCAAACTGCTAAGTAGAGGATGACAGATATCTGGATGTAATAGACTTAATACACAAAAAACAATCAACAAAGCAAAAACATTTGTTGAGCTGTATTAAATACAGTCACCACATTATCGGAAAGATGTGATTGCACTGGAGGGGGTGCAAAGGAGATTTACCAGCATGTGCCTGGGGTGGAACATTTAAGTTATGAAGGGAGGTTGGGTTGGGTTGTTTTCCTTGAGCAGAGAAGACTGAGGGACGACCTGATCGAGGTGTACACGATTATGAAGGACGTGGATAGAGTGGATAAAGAGCAACTGTCCCCCTTAGTTGAAGGGTCAGTCAAAAGGGGACATAGGTTCAAGGTGAGACCAGGAGGTTTAGGTGAAATGTGAGGAAAACTGTTTTCACCCAGAGGGTAGTGCTAGTCTGGAATGTAATGCCTGGGAGGGTAGTAGAGGTGAATTGCCTCACGTTCTTTAAAAAGTACCTGGATGAGCATTTGGCACGTCATAACATTCAAAATTATGGACCAGGTGTTGGTAGATGGGATTAGATAGTAGTTCAGGTTGCATGTTGGTGCAGACCCGATAGGCCAAAGGGCCTATTCTGCACTGTATTATTCTGTCCTCTTTTAATTCTTCCTGCTTAATGTTATTTCACTTTAACATTGTTTACTTTTTAGGGACTTGATCTGTTGCCTTTGTTTGTCGCTGTCAGGGCAGAGACATTTGTGGCCTCCCATTGGGTGGTGAAGTGAGAGTAACCTGGGGGGGTGGGGAATAGCCATTAGTGGCCCCATTCTGCCAGTGCCATCAGCATACCAAATCCCAGCTCCATATCCGTGTACCCACTAACAGCTCATCCGAGCTCCATCAGTGCCCCCAATCCATCACTCTGAGCAACCCCAACCCTCCACCTAAGCTTCAGCATTGATCCCTGAGAGTGGAAAAGGAGCCAGAAAGAGTGGGAAAGGAGCGAGAGAGCGGGAAAGGAGCAAGAATGATTGATTGGGGAGAGAGAGTGGGAAAGGAGCAGGGAGGGGGAGTGGGGAAGGAGCGGGGAGGGGGAGTAGGCAGCTAGAGAATGGGTAAGGAAAGAGAGAGGGAGAGAAAAATTGGGAAAGGAGCGAAAGAGAATGAGAAAAAAACGAGAGAGACAAAGAATGAGAAATAAGCAAGAAAGAGAATGGGAAGTGAGCAAGAGAGAGCGAGTGAGGAGAGAGAAAAAGGAATGAGAGAGAAAGCAAGAGAGAGAGTGGGAAAGGAGCAAGAATGAATGGGAAAGAAGTGGTAAGAGAGTGGGAAAAGAGCGAGAGAGAAGGGGAAAAAAGAGCAAGAGAGAGTGAGGGAGGGGGAAAGGAGAGAGAAGGGGAGAAAAGAGCGAGAGAGAGAGAGAAAGAGGAAGAAAAGAGAGACTGAGGGGGAAAGGAGAGAGGAGAGAAAAGAGTGAGAGCGAGAGGGAGAAAAGAACGAGAGAGAGTGAGGGGGGGGAAAGGAGAGAGAAGGGGAGAAAAGAGTGAGAGAGAGAGAAAAAAGAAGGAAAGGAGAGAGGGCAGAAAAGAGCGAGAGGGAGAAAAGAGCGAGAGAGAGAAGAGGAGAAAAGAGCGAGGGGGGGGAGTAAAGAGCGAGGGGGGGAGAAAAGAGAGAGAGAGAATGGGTAAAGAGTGGGAGAGAGAGAAAGTGAGAAAGGAGAGAGAGTGAGTAGGAAAGGTGCGAGAGAGAGAGTGGGAAAGGAGCGAGTGAGAAAGAAAATAGGTAAGGAACAAAAATGAGAGAGAGTGGGAAAGGTGCGAGAGAGAGAAGGGGAAAGGAGAGAGAGCAGGAATAGAATAAGAGAGAAAGAACAGGAAAGGAGCGAGAGACAGAGCGGGAAAGCAGCAAGAGAAAGAGCACGAAGGAAGCTAGAGAGGTGGGGGGTGGAAAAGGAGCGAGATAGGATGAGCACTCAAATCCTGTCCAGATGAGCTGATGGGGGTATTCACAGACATCTTCAACTTCTCTTTACAATAACCTGAGGTTCCTATTTATTTAAAGATGACCGTCTGGTGGCTGTGACATCCATCATTAAGAAGTGCTTCAAAGGGTTAGTCATGGCATGAATCAGTTCCAGCCTCCCGGATTGTCTGGATCCACTACAGTTCGCCAGCTGTTGTAACAGGTCCACCGCAGATGCCATCTCCCTGGCTCTGCACTCAAGCCTGGATCCCCTAGACAACAAAGACACCTATGACAGACTTCTGTTTATTGACTACAGCTCAACCTTCAACATCATTAGTCCTACAAAACTCTTCTCCAAACTCTGTGGCCTGGACGTTGGCTTCTCCCTTTGTGACTGGATCCTCAACTTCCTAACTCTTAGACCACAATCAGTAACGATAGACAAAAACACCTCCTCCACGGTCATCCTCAACATTGGTGTCCACAAGGCTGTGTTCTCAGCACCTTACTATACTCCTTAGACACATGACTAAATTCCCCTCTGACTTGATTTTGAAGTTTGCTGACGATACCCCTGTAGTGGGTCAGATCTCAAACAATGTTGAGATAGAGTGCAGGAATGAGATAAAGAATCTGGTGAACCAGTGTGATGACGATCATCTCTCCCTCAATGTCACCAAACGAAGAAGATTGTCATCGACTTCAGGAAACATAGAGGAGACATGCCCATCTACATCAACGGGGACAAAGTAAAAGGGATTTTTGCCTAGATCACCAACAACTTGTCCTGGTCCCCCCCATGCTGACACTACAGTTAAAGGAAGCCCACCGATGCTTCGACTAAGGAAATTTGGCATGGCAGCTATGACTCATCAACTTTTACAGATGCACTATAGAAAGCATTCTTTCTGATTGTATCACAGCTTGGTGGTCCCACCCACCCTGGACACACTCTCTTCCACCTTGCCCCATCGAGAAAAAGATACAAAAGTCTGAAGTCAGGTACCAACCAACTCAAGAACAGCTTCTTCCCTGCTTCCATTAGACTTTTGAATATCTCACACTAGGTTGATCTTTCTCTCAACTCTAGCTGTAGCTGTAACACTACATTTTGCATTCTCCTTCACAATGAACAATATGTTTTGTCTGTATAGTGTGTAAGAAATAATACTTTTCACTTTATACTAATACATTTGACAATAAAAAATCAAATCAAATCAAAATTGGGGCAGTAGCAGATAATGAGGAGGATTGCCAGAGGTTGCAGCAATATATAAATCAACTGAAGACCTGGGCCGAAAGATGGAAATTAACCTGGACAAATGTGAGGTGATGCAATTTGGAAGGTCTACTGCAGAAGGAAAGTATACACTAAATGGTAGAGTCCTTAGAAATATTAGCATAAAGAGGGATCTAGATGTGTAGATCCACAGATCTCTGAAGGTGGCAACTCAGGTGGATAAGGTGGTCAACAGGGCATATGGCATGTTAGCCTTCATTGGTCAGGGTATTGAGCATAACAATTGGAAAATCATGTTGTATAAGATTTTGATTAGACTGCATTTAGAGTATTGTGTACCATTCTGGTCATCACAACTCCAGAAGGATATTGATGCATTGGAAAGGACGCAAAAGAGATTTATCAAGATGTTGCCTGATTTAGAGGATATGGACTATGAAGAAAGGTTAAACAAACCTAGATTGTTTTCATTGGAGCATGTGTGGCGATCTGATGGAGGTTTACAAGATTATGACAGGCTTGAGTAGAGTGGATAGTCAAGAGTCTTTTTCCCAGGGCCGAAGGGTCAATTACTCAGGGGCATAGGTTGAAAGTAAGAGGGAGAAAGTTTAAAAGAGATGTAAGGGTTAAGTTTTTCACACAGAGAGTGGTGAATGCCTGGAATGCGCTGCTGAAGGAGGTGGTGGAAGCAAATTCCATAACAACTTTAAAGAGGCATCTGAATAAACACATGAGTAGGCAGGGAATAAAGGAATATGAACCACGTAGAGGCAAGGAAATATTAGATTATAGAGCCATCAAGCACGGACTTGATAGACCAAAGAGCCTATTCCTGTGCTGTACTGTTCTTTGTCCTAGTGCTCTGGGGGCCAGGGTTCAAATCCCACTTGTAGCTTGTGGATTTTAAATTTAATTAATAATATGAAATTTAAATACTCTTCTAAGTGACAATAACCATGAAACCATTGTTGACTGTCACTAAAATCCATCTGGTTCACTAATGTCTTTTAGGGAAGGAATTCTGCTGTCCTTACATTATCTAGGTGTGACTCCAGACTCAGAGATGTAGTTATATCTTAACAATCCTCTGAAGTGGTGTGGCATTATCAGTTAGTTCAAGAGCAATTAGAGCATTAGATGAATGCTGGCCTAGCCAACAATGCTCACATCCCATGAAATAATTAAAAAACACTTCTGCTTCTCTTTATATGAAATATTTTACTATGGGAGCATAAATTAATGGTACCCAGGATCAGTCCACCCCCAAGTTTGTAGTAGCTTCAGAAGGAAGTTGATGGATGATGTTCTTTGACACTATGCTGAGCTCAGGGTGACCAAAATATAATACAGCCAACATGTTTTGAATTGTAGTCATTAACCATTAAACATGGCAACCACTTCGCACATGTGTCTTATGAGATGATAAGAAGTCTCTACATACCGGGTTAAAGTCCAACCAATTTATTTGATAGTAAACTCACAAACTTTCGGGGTTTGTCCCTTCATCAGGTGACCTGACAAACCATTCACCCCAGTCCAATGCCGGCATCTCCACATCTTATGAGATGCACAGATATTGTTGTAGTTGCAGGTCTGGGATAAGGGAGGCAGTGTTCACATTGCCTAGGTATATCTGTCTTTCCTTACTCCAGCAAATAATATGGATATGGATGTGGTGGATTGCAGCATAATGAAGGCTTTGTTGGTCTGGTCAAGGAAATTCTAGAAAGCTGCAAAAATTATTGAGTAAGCAGATTTTAGTTATCTAAACATAGACTGAGATACTCATATTTTAAAGAGCAGAGAGGGACTAGAATCTCTAGAGTGTGTTCAGGAAACGTTGCTACAGCAGAATGTTTTCAATCCAGTGAGAAAGGAAGCATTGCTGAACTTGGTGGACTAAGTGATGAAGTATGAATAAGAGGATATTTAGGCCACTGTCATCATTGTATTATAACGTTTAGGTTGACTATGGAAAAAGACAAAGAACAATCCAGAGTAAGAGTAATTAACTGGAAGAAAGCCAACTGTTAATGGGGTAAGAATGGACCTGGGCCAAATTAAGTGCACCAAAATTGGCATGGTTATCAGTAACTGACCTTCAAAAAAGACATAGTTCAGGCACGATCAGGGTATATTCCCTCGAAAGGAAAAGGTAGGGCAAAAAAATTCAGAGCTAGCAGTGTGACAGACGAAGTAGTATTTAAGGTAAAGAAGACAAAGTTTTTGACAAATATCAGGTAGAAAATACAGTTGAGAACCTGGCTGAATATGGGAGATTCTGAAGAGAAACAAAGAAAGAGTATGAAAAAAACCATGGCAATCAACATAAAAGTAAATCCTAAAGTTTTCTACAGGCAGAATAAAAGGTGGTGAGAAGAATAGGGCTGAAAAGGGACCAACAAATGGATTTATGCATGGAGGCAGAGTGAATATTTTTTATCTGCCTTTACCAAGGAAGAAGATATTACCCAAGCCGTGGTGAAAAAGAGGTAATTCAGACACTAGAAGGGTTTAAAAGTGACATTGGGATTGTATTGGATAAGCTGTATGTACTTAAGAGTTGATACGGCACAAGACAGGATGAGAGCATCTGAGAATACTGAGGAAAGTGAGAGTGGAAATTGCAGAGGTACTGGCTATTTTTTTTTAGCCTTTCTTGGACTCAGGGCTGGTTTCAGAGGATAAGAGATTTGCAAACATTACATGCTTGTTCAGAAAAGGTGTAAAGAAAAGCCCAGCAAGTGCAGGCCAGTCAGTTTAATTTTGACAGTAGAAAAACAATCATCCAGGACAAAATTAATAGTCGCATGTACAATTACAGTTTATTAAGGAAAGCCAGCATGGATTTCCTGAGGGAAACTTGCATTTAACTAACTTGTTGGATTTCTTTGAAGAAGTAACAAACGCATTTGATGCGGTGCTACACACTGCAGATATTTGAGCAAAGTTATAGGTCATGAGACAGTAGCAACATAGATATACAGTTGGCCAAATGACAAGAAACAGAGTTAATGGAAACATTTTGTGCTGGAACAAATAAAGTGGCCTAGGGGTCAGTATTGAGACCCATACTTTTCTTGATTTGTATTAATGACATAGATGTTGGTATACAGAGCACAATTTCAAAGTTTACTGATGATATAGAACTTAAAAAGAATTTTGGAATGTGAGGAGGACAGTATAGAACTTTAGAGCGACACAGACGAATTGGTGGAGTGGACAGACAGGTGACAGAAAAAGTTTAATGTAGAGAAGTATGAAGTGATTCATTTTGGTAGGAAGAGCGCAGATAGACAATATGAAGGGTACAACTCTAAAGCGGGTGCAGGGCCAGAAGGGCCTGCATGTATATGTGTACAAGTCATTGAAGGTGGCAAGACAGGTTGAGAGCATAGTTAATAAAGCATACACTGTCATAAACTTTATTAATAGGGACATAGATTACAAAAGCAAGCACATTATGTTGAACTTGTATGAGATATTTGTTTGGCCTCAGCTGGAGTACAATTTCCAGTTCTGAGCAACGCACTTTAGGAAAGATGTGGAGAAACTGGTAGGAAAAGAGAACTGGAGTGAGTACAGGAAAGATTCATGAAAACAATTCCAGAGATACTTCAGGTATGAAAATTGTGAAGTTAGGATTAATTTCCTCAGAGAAAAGGAGGCCGAGAAGAGATTTGATAGAGATATTCAAAATTATGAGCGGTCTCAACAGAGTGCATTAGAAAACTTCCCAAATGTGAAAGAATCAAGAATGAAGTGGCATAGATAAAGTAATTCAAAAAAAAAAGCAAAGTGATATGAGAAAAACTTTTTCATGCAACAAATGGTTATGGTTTGGAATGCACTGCCCGAGAGTGTAGTGGAGGCAGGTTCAATTGAAGCTTTCATCTGATGGTCATTTGGAAAGGAAAAATATAAAGGAGAATAGCATTAAGAAACCTGCTCTTTCAGAGAGCTGATGCAGACATGGTGGGCCAAATGACTACCTCCTGCGCTATAATGATTCCCTTGTATTTACTTTCAGAATGATGTATAGCATGTCTGCATGTTGATGGGTTGAAAGCTTTTTTGTTTATGTAGGGTTTGTGATTGATTTGAAGAGCTTAAATATTGATCAATGGTACTTTGTGCTCTTGGGAATCCTGAAATTTGGTAAAAGATGTGCACCCAGTTGAGTTCATGATTTCTTTCCACAAGGAAAGTGATTAACTTATTGCTGATTACCCTTCAAGTGGTGTCAGATAATTTGCAGGAGTCCGTACATTGCAGATATATGCAATGTAGAAGTACAGCTATAGTGCACCATGGGATGTATGGCAAAAGTGTGACCATCTGCAGATGAGCTCTCATTGTCAAAGCGACCATTCTTAAACAAAGCTATTGAAACCTTGGGCTTCAATTTACAGTCTGTTATCACCAAATGGACTAATTGGGGGATTGATTTCCACAAACCTTGAGGGTAAGCTTCATAACTATGAGTGGTTCTTTATCATCTGTTCTCTCCAGGTTATGCTGCAACACTGCTTGGTAGGCAATAACATAATGTTTTGTTGCTGGACCAGTAATCCAGAGACCCAGGATAATATTCTGGGGACCCAGGTTTGAACTCATCATGGCAAATGGTGAAATCTAAATTCAGTATAAACCTGGAAATTGAAAGTATAATGATGACCATGAAAACATTTTTGATTGTTGTAAAAACCCATCTAGTTCACTAAGGTCCTTTTGTGGAGATCTGCTGTCATCACCTGGTTTGGCCTACATGTCACTGTAGATTCACAGCAATGTTGTTGACTCTTACAGCCCTCTGGGATGGGCAATAAATGCTGGACCAGCCAGTGACACCCTCATCGCATGAAAGAAAGCTAGGGCATTGTCGGAGGAGGAACAGATGTTACGACATGATTATACTTCAGTCTAACTTAGTCATCTCCCTGACAGAATGACCATATGGGTGTCATTTGCACTCATGCCAGTTGGTAGAAGAAATTTTGCCCTGTTGAGCTTGTGTCTCTTGCATGCATGTTATTTGTCATTCATTTATCAACTGCAGATAGCTGATTTAGCATAAATCCTTTAAGTGGTGTGGGAAGGTTTGGTACTGAAACTCACTGGAGATTAAAATGATGATCTTGAAAGATGTGGAATGTAATGGAAGTTCTCTCCAGCTGGAAATGGAAGAAATAACCAAAACGCACTAATCACTTTTTTATGCAAAGACTGTGAAAAAAGAAAATACTTGTATTTATCTAGTGTCTTTCACAAGCCCAAGAAAATTATGGCTAAATGACTGTTTTTGAAGTGGTTACTGATGTGATGTAAAGAAACACAGCAGCCAATTTGTACATAGGTATTTTCTGAGCTACACAGATACAATTATGTAAGTTGTAATTGCAGATCCTGGGATAATGTCCTTAATGCAATTCTATCTGTTTCTCCTTACTCCAAGAAATAATATGAACATGGACATGATGGATTGCTGCAAAATAAAGGCTTTGATGGTCTTGGCTATTAGGTAATGACTTTCAGAATAATGTATAACTCTGTCTGCAAGTTTTCTGTTTATATAGACTATGTGATTGATTTAAATATTGATCTATGGTACATTGCACTCTGGGAATATTGACACTTGATAAAAGCTATGTGCCCAGTTGAGCTCATGACTTTTTCCATTGGAAAATAAATGAAATTGTCTTGGTCTAAATTGTACAGTGTCATTGTGACTACAAAAGGAATTCACATCGATGTTGTGCAAGCAAGAACTACACTTGGCTGAAAATGCCAGCAGACAAACCTAGAACCTGGACAACTTGTCACAGCCAGTCTTGTCAGTTTCTTACTAATGCTAATGCTCGTCCAGATTTTAAAAGAAAGATTTGAAAAGCTTACATTATATGGCACCTTTCATAACCTCAGGTATCACAAAATGCTTTACGGTCAATTAAATGCTTTGGAAGCGTGGTTACTGATGTAGGAAAACTGGCAGCCAGAAAATTCCCACAAACAGCGTTGCAATAATCACTAGATAATCTGCTTTGTTTGATAGATATTTATTGACCGCAATGCTAGGATGAACACGTTCTTTTCGGAGTAGTACCATGGGTTCATTTACAGCCTCCTGAAAAGGCATACGTGGCCACATTTAAATTGTCATCTGAAACACAGCACCTCCAACTGCATAACACATACTCAGTTCTGTATTGGAGTGTCAGCCTGGATTTTGCATTCAAGTCCCAGGACTTGAATGCAAGCTCTGGTTTGGGCAGGTATTCTACCAACATCCCATATTGTAACCATGCAGGATGCTGTGGAGCCTGTCTCTGGATCCACTTAGTCCAAAGTAATGAACCTCTCTGCAAGAACATTGGTTCCAGTCATGTTGAGGTGCAACTCATCCCTTTTGAATAAAAAGATAAAAAAAAGTTTGCTTTTCATGACTGTTGGATACTCAAAAATGTGCTCCAGCCAATCTGTTTCTAATATGGGAAATGTGGCAAACCTCTTGTAATGACTGCAATCAGGCCATTGAGTTTGGCCTATTGGAGTATGAACTCCGTGATTAAGGATCCAATTGATTGACCAATCAGGGAGTCTTTGCTTTGTACTTAACTGGGAGTGTCAGTTCATCTGATACCCCCAGAAGTAGATTGGTGACTGCTAGCATTCTGTGTACTGCTGTTAGAGTTTGTAAATAAAGGGACTTCTGTCTCCAAAGACTCATTACACCTCCACAAACAGAATAGATGCTTCCCACCCCAGAAATGGTCCCAGTGCCCCAAGAATCTGAATCCCTGCCACTTGTACTATGCCTTAAGACATGTGTTGATCCTCCTTATCCTATTTTTATTCTGGCTCATGACATAATTAGAAAGCTCAGTCAAGATTCTAGTTTCCAAGCTTAAAAATTGAGCCTGAGTGCAGGATATAACTCATGATTTGTAATATTATTTAGAAAATGTCACAAGATTCAAGAAACCATGCACTTTTTGACAAGTCTTTAGCACTGCATATGTGCATGCAAAGATATGTGACACATCTGCACCTTATTAATGTAAAGTTAATAAACCTATTTTGATAGACTCTGAATCAGACTTACACATAGTAGTTTATACTAAGGTCAGATCCATAGTTGGTACATGTTTTGCTGTCTTGTACTTTTAATACAACTTAATATGCATGTTTTCATTTTCCTGAAAAATCTAATCATTTGTGGATTGGGAATATTATAATAATTTTTGATGGTTTTAGGTATGTCCTAATGTATCGGAATAGGAAAACTAGTGATGTGTAAGTCATAAATTGCTGTTCTTTTGTCTCTGAACCTTGAACTCAAAAAGAAAAAGTTTCTCTCTTTTAGTTTTAAAAATACTAAGATAAATGAAACTTGGCAATTTCTATTAGATGTAGTAGTATTGTGTAAAACAGTTCGTTAACTATTACGTAGGCAGTGCCATTGAGATAAAGTGAGAGACCAAGGGATAAATTTGAGAATATAGTAAAGATTGCATTCATTTAGATGTTATTTTCACTGTTTGGGTTAGGACAGAGCCGTATGTTGGAAATGTAAGGGAAATGTTGTTTGTCTTCGGTATCAAAATCAGAAATCTCTCCTTGGTGTTTCCCATCTTTCTGTTTTGTTTTCTTATCAATAATGTGTAACTTGTTAAGCTTACAGTTCAAAAGTCAGTTGTTCTTAAATTAACTGATTAACTATAAATGGGCGATGTTAATTTCAGAAGATATGAATAAAATAAATCACTGAATGACACACACATGGACGCAAAATAGCTAACAAGTGATTTGTAATTTCATTAATTCCATCGTGTGACTAACATAGGGATTACGTTTAAAGGCTGCCATGGATGGTTGAGCTCAAGGACATTATCACTGTTGACAACAGGTTTTGATACTGTGGGTAGTTGGCAAGTAACAGTGATGACTATTGTAACACAAATGCTGTGATAAAACTGCCACAGCTTGCATCTCCTTTGTTGCAGTAATGCCAGGTCTCATAGATGTTTTGAAAGGAAAATTAACTTTTGTGCCCTGAGAAAATTACAACTCACAGAAAATTTCTCCTGAACAGAATGAATAAAAGTATTAGCAAGTTCTTTCAATTTTTTTACAGTTTTTCATTATTATCTCTTCAGCTTTTCACACCTTGCGAGAATTCTATGAATTATTTTGGCACCGCATTTTCTGTTCTTTTCTTTGCCTCTGAATAGTTGTTATTTTTATTTACCTCAGTGCCTTCAATAAATCAGAATCCTGGATCTGGAAACTCAATGACTCTCCACCTATTTTACAGGCAGCAGATAGGCACCAAAGTTTCCTATGTGGTGGGCAGCATGAGCATTCCAGCACAGCTGCTTTAAGGTAAACCAAGTGCAAATATGGCCGAACCAGCAGTCTTTAACAGGCCCAGTGCAGACCTCCACCAAATAGGTAACCCTTTATGCCAGAAAGTGAGGCCTGTTACTCCCATCTTCACATTAAAACCACATACTGCAGCCAGTCACTGTCTGTCCCTCTAACTTCCCTCTACACCATCCACATACCATCTTCCTCTCCTGATTGTCCTCTTTCTCACTGTCTTCCTTACCCAGTTGCCTCAAACCCAGGGCTTATGCTAGTAGTGGGAAATGTGCTGAGAGGAGTGGGTATTTAATTTGAATAGGAAAAGTCAGTTTCTCACTGGTGGAAAATAGATTGGAATTTTATTTTTCTGACTTTCAGGCAGATAAAAGGCAGGTTGAATTTCCTCCTGAGCAATGTTGGATTCATTAGCATTTCATAAATTCTCATTAAAAGGCTAACTTGCCAGAATTACATTCCCCCTCCAAATTAAGTACTTCGTCAGTGTTTAATTAGAATGGTCTGTTTTATGACTGTGTATAAGTGGCACACACCTAGGAAGCTTCACTTCATCCATGACTTGGAGGTCAATAAATGTTGCTTTTGTCTTTTCAGACTATCACTGAAATTGGGCGTGTATAGCACAATTTGCACCAAGGCTGGGCACAAGTGGCAACACCAGCAGGAAGAGTGAGACGGAGGCAGGATTGGGACAGACGGTGGGGTAGGGCAAGTGGGAAAAGTTGAGATGGACACAGGAGTTGATGGGGGCAAGGACCATAAAGAAAGATAAAAGACTATCCTGGGATAAACTTTAACAGATTGTCCAGGGAAAGGTGAAAAACTTCAAGGGGCATGCGTAAGAAACTGTTGAAGGATTGAGGATGCACTGTTCAGGGAATGTTTAAGAAATTGTCCTGGCTAGGGCAGTGGTGTGCAGGACAAGCACAAATCTGGCAGAAACTACTGGACCAGAATGTCAAAGTCAGCCACCATCCTACCAATAGAGACTACTTTGCTGAAATACAGGAGCAGAGACAGCAGACTGAACGTGGACAGATTCAGCTGAGTCTGCGGATGAACTCTGACAAGTCTACCTGATTGTCTCCTACCTGTATCTGCATCTTGGAAGAGCCTGTTAGGGCTGAGTTCAGAGGCTTATTATTGGACAAGACTCAGCAGGCACCTGGTCTTCAGCAGCCCTCATGAGTGTTGCCCCAGCTGTTGTAGACTTGTTTCAGTTTCTGAAGTGACCACCAGATTATGAACCCAAACCTGTTATAAAATTAGGTCCCACCATAATGCCTGTTTCTGCACTGGTGGAGAGTGCAGGTATACACAATTACAATGCTTCTCTGAGAACACTGCTGTTTCTGAGATATGATCTGGCGACCGAGACTGTGTCATCTAGGGAACGATATCGTCACCTTTTTCTTGCTGAGTGCCTGGAATGGAGAGAAAAGCTGTATTGAGTGCTGCTTAAGGTAGCTTAAACTGTTTTCTGAGCTTTAGCAGAGCTGATTCATCATTGTTCTTCAAAGAGTATAAATACAGGGTCTCTTAGTGCTACTTGTCTGCACTAAACATCAATCAGGAAGTTTGGTGAATGAAGAGTTTCCAGACGAGGGGATCTATAAATTAGTTAAGAAAAATTTAATTAATGCAATAAAGATGGCAGGACAGGTGATATGTTATGCCTGCAGCATGTTGGAATTTCTGGATGCTATTGCAATCCATAATCTGTGATCGATGTCTGCAGCTTGAGGTGTGGCACTTAAAGTTAATAAGCTAGAGGCCAATCTGCAGAATTTGCAATGCATCAGAAAAGGAAAAAGTTACCTGGATACTTTGGTCCAGAAGGCAGTTACACCCTTCAGGTTAGCATCATCTGATTTGATCAGTGAAAGGAGGGTGTGACTGTAAGTGAGGCAGATAAAGGGATTGAGAAAGTGGGAGTGGTGGAACCTCAATCCTTCTAATTGAGCAACAAGTTTGAGGTTTTTGCAGCTTATACAGACTACAGGTGAGGGCTGTAGTGTGGCTGAGCAGACTGACGATGGTACTATAGTACAGAAAGACATTCAAGTAAGGAAAACTAAAAGGAATTTGTGGTAATAAGAGGCAGTATTGTAAGAGAATAGACACTTCACAGCAAGGAGCAAGAATCCAGAAGGCTGCCTACCCTGCTCCAGGGTTCGGGATATCTACTCAGGGCTGGAGAGGAACTTGCATTGCAAAAGGGAAGATCCGGTTGTTATGGTCCATCTAGCTACTAAAGACATAGAGAGTGCTACTGCATAGTGGATATGTGGAGCTGGGCACTGAATTAAAAGCAGAACCTCAAAGATAATTATTTCTGCATTATTACCTAAGCCACATGCAAATTGGCATAGAGTAAATAAGATTTGAAAATTAATGTGTGGTTCAAAGACTGGTATGGGGAAATGGGTTCCAGTTCATGAGACACTGGCACCAGTACTAGGGAAAGTGGGGGCTACATCTTTGGGACTGACTTGACCTGAACCATGCAGAGACAAATGTTTGAGTTATTTAACCAGAGAAGTAGAGAGAGCTTTAAACTAAGTAGAAGGAAAAGGGATCATGTGGGGCAAGATTGAATAAATTAAAGGAAAATGACAAGACATTATCATTACCTTTATTTTTCCCTGATTGACAATCAGAATATGGTAGCCATGATGTGGAGTTGCCAGCATTGGACTGGGATAGGCATAATAAGTAGTCTCTCAACACCAGGTTAAAGTCTAACAGGTTTATTTGGTAGCACAAGCTTTTGGAGCATTGCCCCAGGTGAAAATATAGTGGGAAGGGCCAGTGACTGCAAACTTAGTGTGCCAACAGATAGAGCTAGCATTTACAAAACTAAAATAAAGTAAAATTAAGGGTTTTGTATCTGAATGTCCACAACTTTTGCAATGAAACTGTCAGCTCAAATAGAAATTCATATGTATAACCTGATGACCATTTTTGATATGTGACTATAAGGAAACCAAAGCTGAGGCCTGAATAAAGTCATTCAGAAAGGACAGAAAAAAAGAAAAGATGGTTGGTAACTCTGCTAATTAAAAGGAGCATTTGTACTGTGGTGAGAAATGACCTTTGTTCTAAAGATCAAGGCATAGAATCAATTTGGGCGCAACTAAGAAAAATCAAAGGGCAGAATTCACTGTGGGAGTTGTTTATATGCCAGCAAATAGCAGTGATGTAAATTACAATAAAAATTAAGGAAATTAGATGTGCCTGTAGTAAGAACCATACAGTAATCATGAAGGGTTTCAATCTACATACAAACTGTGTAAACATAATGAGCACTAATGGTGTAGAGGTAAAATACTTGCAAAGTAGACAAGTTGGTTTTCTAGAGCCATACACAGGGACAAGCTAGATTATGGGTTATTTTAGATCTAATATTGAGCAATGCGAAGGGGCTAACTAATAATCTTTTTGGAAAGGAGCCTTCAGGAGAGAGGAACCATAATCTTATAGAACTTTGCATTAAGTTTGAAAGTGATATAGAACATAGAACATTACAGCGCAGAACAGGCCCTTCGGCCTTCGATGTTGCGCCGACCAATTAGGAAAAAGCAATGACCCTCTAACCTAAACCATTCCCTTTTCGTCCATAAACTTATCTACTAACCTCTTAAACGCCACCAAACTTGGCGCATCTACAACTGCAGCAGGCAGGGCATTCCATACCCTTACCACCCTCTGGGTAAAGAACCTACCTCTGACATCCGTCCTATAACTACCACCCCTTAATTTAAAGCTATGTCCCCTCGTGCTAGCTTTCTCCATCCTAGGAAAAAGGCTATCACTGTCCACCCTATCTAAACCTCTAATCATCTTATATGTTTCAATAAGGTCTCCTCTTAGCCGCCTTCTTTCTAACGAAAACAACCTCAAATCCCTCAGCCTCTCTTCATAAGACCTGCCCTCCATACCATGCAACATTCTGGTAAACCTCCTCTGTACCCTCTGCAATGCCTCCACATCTTTCTTATAATGCGGGGACCAGAACTGTACACAATACTCCAAGTGCGGCCATTCAGTCAGAAACAAGAGTCTTCAATCTAAGCAGAGAGGAAACTATAAAAATACTTCGGGCAAATTGGCATGGTAGATTGGGAGACTACGTTAAAAATGTGATGGTGGGAAGGCAGATAAGGTTGCACATTCAAGGTTAGTAAACAAAATTAGTGCAAATGGGATTGAGGGAATATACTGTCATGAATTGGAAACTTGTTAATGGACAGGAAGAGTGTAGGAATAAATGGGTCATTTTTAGGTTGGCAGGCTATGACCAATATGGTATCACAAGAATCAATGCATGGGCCCCAGCTACTCTCAATGATTTGGATATGGTGATGAAATGCAGTAATTTCAGATTTGCAGATGACACAAAACTGGGTTGAAGTGCGAGTTGTGAGGAAGATGCAAAGGTGCTTCAAGGGGATTTGTAGAGGCTAAGCGTGTGGGCAAAAATTGGCAGATAAAAAACAATGTGGAGAAATGTGAGGTTACCCACTTTGGTAGGAATAACAGAAATACAGAGCATTTCTTATATGGTGAGAGGCCCGTTAAGTTGATCTTCCTCAACACCCTAGCTATAACTGTAATACTACATTCTGCAACCTCTTTCTTCTCCTCTATATATGGTGTGCTTTATCTGTATAGCGTCTCAGAAACAATACTTTTCAGTGTATACTAATACATGTGACAATAATAAATCAAATCAAGGCTGGGAAGTGTTGATGTTCAGAGGAGTTGGGTGTCCTCTTCGTGAGTCGCTGAAAGATAACATGCAGGTACTGTAAGCAATTAGGAAGACAGATAATATTATTATATTTATTGCAAGAGAATTTGAGAGTAGGAGTGAACCTTGTGAGATCACATCTAGAGTATTTGCAGTTTTGGTCTCTTTCCCTGAGGAAAGATATGTGCTATGGTGAGTGTAACTAAGATTCACAAAATTAATTCTTGGGATGGAATGATTGCCTGATGATGAAACATTAAATCAATGGGCCTTTATCCTCTGAGATTTAAAAGAACAAGAGGAGATCTCATGCAAACATAAAAAAGTTATTACAGAGCTTAACAAGAGAAATGTAGAGAGGATGTCTGGATCTCAGAGGTTTACCCTCTGGTCATGGCTTGCTCTCTCTTGTTATGTGCAATCTGGTATTGCATAAAGACAAAAGGGTTGACTTGAATCCAATGAATGAAAGAACAGTTTTCTAGCATGTATGCCTACTGTCTTTGTTGAGCCCTCCCCAGTAAGGAACTAAAATGCTGTTTATACAGGAATTCATATGAGATGGTCAGTTTAAAAGTCACTGGCACACATTCAGTGCTAGTGTCCTATCTTCTAGACATGTGACATCCCAGCGGATTCTGTCCCTTAGACTGCCTGATCCTGTTATGAGAGTGAGAGTTTTCCATGAGTAGAAGTTTCATGTATCCTGGCAAGCAGATGATTCATGCAATTTTTGCTCTGCAAGGCTATCCTCTTTTGGATTTCATGGATGGTAACCTCCTCTGACTTCCTGCCATGCTGGCGTGGTCATATAGCAGGGCATCCTGTACCCATCTCTCACAAAGAAGGCCTCCTTCCTTTCTTGGATAGTCTTCAATAAGAACCCCCAGAGAGATTTCACTGTAATGTAGGGCCAAAGGTTTCTTATGTCTCAGAGCCATTGTGTACTTCTTTGCTGCAGTGAGTGATTGTTTGTCTGGGTGCTATTTAAATATGGTACTAGAACATTGACCCCATTAGGTAACAGTAGCATAGGCAATTTCATACCCTCCCCATCGCAAAATTTGCCAAGCTCCTCTTGGATGCATAACGAACTGGGAAGTGGAAGAGTTCACATGTTCACCTGCCCTGCTGCCCAGAAGAAATCAAGCCGATTTTATCACCTGCCACCGTTATTTTCCATAATGGAAAATTCCACCCTCAAAAACTAAATACAGAATCTGAAAGAATCCTTTTGCATTTTGAGATTTTGAACTATTTCTCCTTGTTAAAAAATATTTGGAATTCTGGATTTCAAACAGCTCCAGAAGAACAATCTGAGTATAGTCAAGATGGAGTTCAGTAAAGAGATGAGGGGAAATTGTTGGAAGGTAGAGAATCAGCCATGAATTCGTTGAATGGCAGAGCAGGCTGAATGAACCAAATGGCCTACTCCTGCTCCTATTTCTTATGTTCTTGTGTCAAAAATGCAAAGCTGAATTAAACTTAGCTTCTAGGTGATTCATTCACAGGATAGCAGTGCTGATGTTATGGATTAAGATTCAAATAGGATGGCAATTTACTGATCGTTCATGCCCTTTTTTTCAGAATGATTTATGAAATATGGGTATCGCCAGCTAGGCCAGCATTTATTTCCCATGCTTCGTTGCTGTTCAGAAGGTGGTGGTGAGTTGTCGTCTTGAACCACTGCAGTTTATGTGATGTAGATGCTCCCACAGTGCTTTTAAGCAAGGAATTCCATGGTTTTGACCTAGTGACAGTGAAGGAACCATGATATATTTCCAAGTCAGGATGATGAATGACTTGGAAGGGAACCTTCATGCGGAGATATTCCCAGTTATCTGCTGCTGTTCTCCTTCAGATGGGATTGAAATGTACTGCCTAAGGAAACTTGTTGAGTTCTTGCAGTGCATCTTGTAAATGGTACACACGGCTGCCATTATTTGTCAGTGGTAGAGAGATTGAATGTTTGTAGAAGGGGATCAGGAGGTAATTTACTCACTGCAGAGTTCCTGGTGTTTGACCACAGTATTGATATGGTTAACCCAGTTCAGTTCCTGGTCAGTCGTTATCCACAGGTTGTTGATAGTGTGAATTCAACAATGGTAATGCCTTTGAATGTCAAGGGTAATGGTTAGATCCTGCCTTGTTGGAGATGGTCATTTCCTGGCATCTTGTGCCATTATTGTTACTTGCCGTTCGTCAGCCCAAGCCTGGGTATTATCCAAATTTAGTATCTGAGGAGTCATGAATGGTGCTGAACATTGTGCAGTCATCTGCACACACCCCCAATTCTGATCTTATGATGGAACATCATTGATGAATCAGCTGAAGATGGTCGGACTTGGACATTACCCAAAAGAACTCCTGCAATAATGTCTTGGAGCTGAGATTGACCTCCAGCCACCACAACCATTTTTCGACAACCACATACGACTCCACCCAGCGAAGCATTTTCCTCCTGATTCCAATTGACTCCAGCTGGCTTGGCTCCTTTATGCAATGCTCGTTTAAATGCTGCATTGACGTCAAGGGCAGTCTCTCACTTCACCTCTGGCATTCAGCTCTTTTGTTCATGTTTGAATCAAGGCTATAATGAGACCAGGAGCTGAGTGACCCTGATGGAACGTAAACTGGTTGTCCATAAGCAGGTTATTCCTGATAAGTGCTGCTTGATAGCGCTGTTGATGACCCGTTCCATTGCTTTGCTGATAATTGAGTGTAGACTGACGGAGTTATATTTGGCCAGATTGTGTTTTTCCTAATTATTTTGTTCAGAACAGACCCGGGCAATTTTCCATCGCTGGTACACGCCAATGTTGTAACTATACTGGAAAAGCTTGGCTAGGGGTGAAGCAAGTTAACATAGAACACTACAGCACAAACAGGCCCTTCGGCCCACAAGTTGCGCCGATCACATCTATACTTACCAAGCCTAGACCTATCTATAACCCCCAATCCCATTAGATCCCATATACTCATCCAGAAGTCTTTTAAAAGACCCCAGCAAGTTCGCCTCTACCACCACCGACGGCAGCCAATTCCATTCACACACCACCCTCTGAATGAAAAACTTACCCCTAACATCTCTGTATTTGCTTCCCTGCACCTTAAATCTGTGTCCTCTTGTAGTGACCATTTCAGCCCGGGAAAATAGCCTCTGAGAATCCACCCTATCTATTCCTCTCAACATTTTATAAACCTGTATCAGGTCGCCTCTCAACCTTCGTCTCTCCAGGGAGAAGAGTCCCAGCTCCCTCAACCTATCTTCATTAGGCATGCCTCCCAATCCAGGCAACATCCTTGTAAATCTCCTCTTCAACCTTTCAATAGCTTCCATATCCTTCCTATAGTGAGACGACCAGAACTGCGCACAGTACTCCAAGTGGGGTCTGACAAGGGTCTTATAAAGTTGCAGCATTACCTCCCGACTCCTAAACTCAATCCCTCGATTAATGAAGGCCAGTACACCATATGCCTTCTTGACCACATCCTCCACCTGCGAGGCCAATTTAAGAGTCCTATGGACCCGGACCCCAAGATCCTTCTGCCCTTCAACACAGCTAATGTACTCCTTCGTCCCATTGGTCCTGCTAAAATGGACCACTACACATTTATCCGCATTGAAGTCCATCTGCCATTTCTCCACCAGTCTTGCATCCTATCTATGTCCCGCTGCAACTTGACATCCCTCCAGACCATCCACAACACCACCGACCTTCGTATCGTCGGCAAACTTACTAACCCATCCCTCCACTTCCTCATCCAGATCATTTATGAAAATGACAAACAGCAAGGGTCCTAGAACAGATCCCTGGGGCACTCCACTGGTGACCGACCTCCATGCAGAAAAAGACCCATCCACAACCACTCTCTGCCTTCTGCAGGCAAGTTAGTTCTGGATCCACAAAGCCAAAGCCCCTCGGATCCCATGCCCTCTCACCTTCTCAAGAAGTTTTGTGTGGGGGACCTTATCAAACACCTTGATGAAATCCATGTACACCACGTCCACCGCTCTTCATTCGTCAATGTATTCAGTCACATTTTCGAAGAACTCAACTAGGCTCGTAAGGCACGACCTGCCCTTGACAAAACCATGCTGACTACTTCTAATCATTCTAAACTTCTCCAAATGCTCACAAATCTTGTCCCTCAGAAGCCTCTCCATCAGCTTACCAACCACTGAGGTCACACTCACCAGTCGGTAATTTCCCGGACTATCCCTGTTTCCCTCCTTGAAAATAGGAGCCACGTCCGCAATCCTCCAATCCTCCAGAACCCTTCCTGCCTCCATCGACGACGCAAAGATCATCGCCAGGGGCTCTGCAATCACTTCCCTCACCTCCCACAATAACCTGGGGTACATCCCATCTGATCCCGGTGACTTGTCTATCTTGGTAGAATTTAAAAGTTCTAACACACCCTCTTTCCTAACATCCACATACTCAATCTTTTCAGTCTGCCGCAAACCTGTAGTACAATCTCCCAGATCACTTTCCACTGTGAATACCGAGGCAAAGTACTCATTAAGCATCTCTGCCATTTCTTCCAGTTCCATACAGACTTTTCCCCCTTCACCTTTTATAGGTCTTATCCCTTCTCTTCTCATCCTTTTACTTTTCACATATTTGTAGAAGGCCTTGGGATTCTCCTTAATCTTACCCGCCAAGGCCTTCTCATGACCCCTTCTGGCTCTCCTAATTTCCTTTTTAAGCTCTTTTCTACAAGCCTTATACTCCTCAAGATCCCTAACATCTCCTAGCTCTCTGAACCTTTTATACACCTTTCTTTTCTTCCTGACTAGGTTCACCACAACCTTAATGCGCCACGGTTCCCGCGCCTACCAAAACCTCCTTGTCTCATCGGAACGTTGTCGTGCAGAGCTCCAGACAAACATTCCTTGAATATCCACCACCTTCCTTCTGTACTTTTCCCCAGGAACGTCTCCTTCCAGTTTATTCGTCCAATTATCTGCCTGATGTCTTCATATTTCCCCTTATTCCAGACAAACACCTTCCTAGCCTGCCTGATCCTATCTCTTTCCATTGCTATCGTGAAGGAGATAGAATTATGATCTCCATTCCCAAAATGCTGTCCTACCGAGAGATCCGACACCTGTCCTAGTTCATTAGCCAGCACCAGGTCAAGTACAGCGTCTCCTTTCGTAGGCTTATCCACGTACTGTGTCAGGAAACCCTCCTGAACACACCTAACAAGCCCCTCCCCATCCACACCCCTTACCCTTGGGATATTCAAGTCGATGTTTGGGAAATTGAAGTCTCCCATCACGACAACTCTGTTATTTCTACATCTTTCTAGGATCTGTTTCCCTATCTGCACCTCAACTTCCCTGTCACTATTGGGCGGCCTACAGAATACACCCAGCAAAGTTATCGACCCTTTGCTGTTCCTAACTTCCACCCACAGAGACTCCATAGACAGTCCCTCCATGGCATCTACCTTCTCTACAGCCATGACACTGTCCCTGATCAACAGTGCCACTCCACCACCTTTTTTGTCCTTCCTGAAGCATCTGAATCCTGGCACCTGAAGTACCCAGTCCTGCCCCTGAGACATCCAAGTCTCTGTAATGGCCACCACATCACATTCCCAAGCAGCAATCCTTGCCCTAAGCTCATCTACCTTATTTATTACACTCCTGGCATTAAAATAGACACACCTCAGCCCCTCAGTCTGGACATTTCCCTTCTCTACCACCTGCACAATCTCCCTCTCATACTGTCTACAGTCCTTCCCTATCTGGGAGCTAACCTCCTTGCTCTTAGTTTCCTCATCACTATTCCCTCCCCCCAACCTTTCTAGTTTAAAGTCCCCCCAGTAGCCCTAGCCAGTCTTCCCGCCAAGATATTAGTCCCCCTGGGATTCAAGTGCCACCCGTCTTTACTGTACAGGTCACACCTGCCCCTAAAGAGGTCCCAATGATCCAGGAACCAGAATCCCTGCCCCCTGCTCCAGTCCCTCAGCCACACATTCACCCTCCATCTCATTCCATTCCTGCTGTCATTCTCCCGAGGCGCAGGCAGCAATCCTGAGATTACTACCTTCGCTTTCCTCTTTCTCAGCTGCCTATCGAGTTACCTATAATCCCTTTTCATAATTGCTTCCTTCTTCTTGCCTATGTCAGCAGTATCTATATGAACTACAACCTCCGGTTCCTCATTCTCCCCTTTCAGGATATCCGGGACATTCCAGAGACATCCCAGCTCCAGGGAGACAAACCAGTTCTGGAACACAAATCTTTAGGACTATTGCTGGATATTGTCAAGGCCCATAACCATTACGGTTTCAGTGCCATCAGCAGTTTCTTGATATTATGTGGAGTGAATCATATTGGCTGTAAGTTGACATCTGTGATGCTTGGACCTCCAGAGAAGGCTAGATGGATCATCCACTTGGCACTTCTGGCTGTAAATGTTGCGAATGCTTTAGCCTTAGCTTTTGCACAAATGCGCTGGACTCCTCCATCATTGAGGATGGCGATATTTCTGGAGCATCCTCCTCTAGTGAGTTGTTTAATTGTCCACTACCATTCATGGCTGGATGTGGCAGGATTGCAGAGCTTAGATCTAATCCATTGGTTGTGGGATGGCTTAGCTCTGTCTGTTATTTACTGCTTATGCTGTAATTCTGTGTTGTATCTTCTTCAGGTTGACACATCATTTTTAGGTATGCATGGTATTGCTCCTGACATGCTTTTGTGCATTCTGCATTGAACAAAAATTCGTGCTGTTGATGGCCCACAGCACCTCATGGATGCCCATCTTGAGTTACAAGATCTGTTCATAGTCTATCCCATTTTGCATTGCGGTAGTGCTGTACAACATAATGGAGGATATCCTCCATGTGAACAGAGGATTTTGTCTCCACAAGGACTATGTGGTGGTCTCTCCTACTGACATCTGTCCATGACAGTATATCTGTGGCAGGCAGGTTGGTGAGGATGAGGCCGAGTATGTTTTTCTCTTTAGTTTGTTCCCTCATTATGTGCTACAGTCCAAGTCTAGCAGCTGTTTACTTCAGGACCCGGCCAGCTTGGTTAGTAGTGATTCTGATTGAACCTGTTTGCCTTATTTCTATTCAGCAGGAGTAGCCTTTGGGGTGATATTCTCTTTTCCGAGGTTGGAATTAACAAAAAGGAGACCAAACTCCATTTGTGGTGGGTGTGATGGGAAAATTCCGCCCAAAAGCTATCAGAGGAGAACCTGGTCAGAACTGGGAATTCAGATGAACCTGGTCGATTTTTCCAGGTAAAAGCTGACCTGCAGGAAAATAAAACTAAAATTGAATAATTCGCTCACTATTCCAGACAATGTGGTATCTTTTTAATTGGTTTATCTTAAGAGATGTGTTCTAGAAGTTTTAAACATTGTGATTCCTGCTGTTATTAAGTGTCATATATTCTGCGTAAATAAACTTCTTAATTTGCAGAGTCCTCTTTCAGTTCGACTTACCTCAAACTCTGCTGCCCCAACTAATTCTATAACGTTAATTTTTCCATCACCCATTATCCCTATGCTCACTGACTTATACTTCCAGTTAATCTGTGCCTCAGTCTATTCTTGCAAGGCCCTCACTATCTGGCCTTCTGGTCACCCTCTGCCTGGGTTCGCTTGGTTAAGTGGAGAGCTTTTCCTCCTCCTATTTCTGGGAAAGAGGATCTCCCAGCTAGTCTGAGTGGTCTGGAAGAGAATGTGTAAAAGATTTTCACTGAACTATGAGTGACTCATGCTGATAAGTGGTTCCAACTGCATCTGCGTTAGTGGGTCTTTTTCAGCTTTTATTCTAAGGTTGACTGGCAATCCTTGGTCTGAGGCAGAAGGGGACTGGTCTACGGCTGAAACTTGATGGTCTTTGCACACAAGTTGTCTCAGGCTTAAGGGGACAACTCTCAGACCAGGGACTTCCTGCTGGTCACAGCTTGATTTTGGGTTTCGGTGCTGTCAGCCCATTTACAATGCCGGTACATGTCAGGTAATGACATGGCCACTACCTCAAGTATCCTGTCAGGAAGCAGAATGATTGCAAACCCAGTCTGCTAGCTGGTAATTGACCAGCTGATGTAAGGTCTGTTTCAGTGACAGTGAATACTGATGGTTTGTTTCATTGATTGCCACAGAATCCTTAATGTTACCTTCTGTTTTGGTTGTCTGTCGAGGATCTACCCCTGACCACTGATACTGATGACACCCATACTATCTCATCATAATCTCCCTCGACTGCCCTGCTATCAGTAAATTATTACATTGCTTATCTGACATTCAGTTCTGGATGAGCAGAAATTTCCTCCAATTAAATATTGGGAAGATCAATTTTCAGCCTCCATTAAAAATTCAATTTCCTGCTACTGATTCCATCTCTCCCTGGCAACTGTTTGTGCCTGTGCAAGACCATTTGCAATGTTGTGGTCATATTGCCCCTAGGCATCCTCCCACATTCTAGCCTCGAAACTTGAAGTTACCTGAAACTCATGCCGTATTTGTATCAAAGCCTTTCAACCATCATCCCCTTGCTCATTGATCTACTTTGGCTCTGGTTGAGCAACAGCCTCTGTTTTAAAATTCTCATCTGTATCCTCAAATCCGTCCATGGCCTCATTCCCCCCACTATCTTTGTAATCTCCTGCAACCCCGTAAGCTTCCAAGATGTATGTATTCTTCTAATTCTGGCTTCTTGGAGCATTCCTGATTTTAATTGCTCCACCATTGGTGGCTGTTCCTTCAGCATCTTAGATCCAATGTTCTGGAATTCTCTCCTTAAACCTCTGCACCTCGTTATCTCTCTTTGCTGTTTTAAGATGCACCATAAAACCTACCTCCTTGAGCAAGCTTTTGACCAAGTGGCCTTGTATCACCTCATGTAACTTGGTGTCAGATTTTGTTTTATGGTGCTTCTGTGAAGCATCTTTGCATTTTATTATGATAAAGTGTTCTCTTCATTTTATTACCAAGAGTTTAGAATACAACAACTTGTATTTATATACTACTTTTAAGGATTCACTTTACGTTTTCATTTCATTTTCTACTTGTGCTGCTATAATTTAAGACTTATTTATTTGCACACCAAAATTACTATCATTGAGTCATCAAATGATACCTATGAAAGACCATCAAATCCAGCAGACCTGCATCAGCTCTTTGAAACAGGAGTATAGTAAGTTCATAATTAGTTCCAGTAACATGTTTGTTCCCATAGTTCAGTAAATGTATCCTTTACAAGTATTTATCCAATTTCCATTCAGAAGGCATTATTATCTCTGCTTCCACCATCCTTTCAGACAATGCATTCCAGATTTACATTCTGCCCCTCAATACCATTTAAAACTTAACATTTGAGATTTTTAGTTTCTAAATTCTTCTCAAAGGAATTTCTTCACATCTTTCATATTTTCTTGTTGTGATTTTCATCTTGGTGTTATCAGCAATTTTTTGTTATTGTTCTCTCAGTTTTGATCTCAAAATATTTATGTATAGACTAAACATGAGTGATGACTAAGCAGACCTCAGTGGAATTCCACTTGCCATATCTTTCTAATATCTCCTCTCTACACTTGTATTGATCTATATAACTCCATATGACATCTTTGTTGTAAGACTCTTATCTGGTACCCGAACAAATGCTTTTGAAAATTCATAGAAATGAAGTTGTTTTATATTCTGTCCATTGTCTCATCAAAAAATCAAGAATTATATGCCAATTAAAATTTGTGTCAACTGACCCAAATTAGCTCCTTTTTTTTAATGCTTGTTAATTCGTGGCTCTATTTTATACAAAACTGAAGTAAGACCGTTAATAATTTCCTGGTTTATTCCTGCATCTTGTTTCATTAGTCATGTCATACTTGCTTCCCTCCAGTCCTTCATTATAAATTTGCTTTCCAAAATATTCATAAAATTTGCACTGAATCTTCATTATGTCTTCCCTGGCTTCCCTCCATGATTTATTTACTTTAAGTTTATGTAATTTATTCCAAATCCTTTGCCTTTGAATAATAATCTCCACTAATTATTCTGCATCCATCTCTTGCTAATTACGATATCCATCTTCTGTGTGAACACAGAATCAACAAAAATTATTTAGTATCTCTGCCATGTGTCCACTTGCAATACAAGCTTGTCGCCCAATCCCACTTTGACAATCCTTTTAATACTAACGTGCTCCTCTTCATGCTCTTTATCTTCATCTTTTTAATCTCTCTTTTTGTGGTTTTTCTGTGTATTCTTTGTTCAGGCTTTTTATTTTCTGCCTTGTAAATACTAAAGCATTTTATAGTTTCAGATTTTTAAACCTGCCAGTGCCTTCCAGTTCCTTATGTACAAAATAGAGTAAAAACTCATTTGCACTTTGTTTTGATTTTTATTTGACAGCCTCCTCTCAATCAACATTACTAAGGCCATTAGAGTTCTTGCACATATATAACAGTACTGTGGTGTTTAAAAATGACATGAGAGCGTTGGACACTAAATCACCAGTCCTGTGACCTCACTGTGTCTTGATGCTGAACTAATGTATTTTATTTTGACTGTATGATGTTTTTCTGCAGACAGTCCTTTTAACACTCCTCATGCATGAAAGGCAACATCCTGAAATGCCAAACCAATTCTGTTATTTTTTATGGTTGGTTAAGTAGATTTTCTTTGTGCCTGTTCCAGTTCAGCACCTGCAGTTCAGGTCAAGTTGCATGTCAGTATAGTGCTGGTGTAAACCTCAGCCTAACATCTTTTTATTGTTGCAGAAAAGTAACTCCCTCAAATTCCACTGAAATTGCTATGGCAGGGCAGTTTTTGTTTGCCTCTGGAGAATGCTACAACACACATTTGGAATTTCAATTTTGTTATATTTTGTAATATTTTTAATGAACATAAATTTGTAATTAAAAGTTAACTTACAAATAGCAGCCAATATGTAATGCTTAAGATAAATTTTGCAAAACCTTTAAAATAATTGTACGAGAATTATAATTACAACAAATGCAGTGTTTTTAAAAAAATAGATAATTGCGTTTGTGCTATATTTCAAGAATGTCAAAATCACAAAATTGTCACAATGCAGGTGGCCATTCTGCCCATCATGTCTGCAGCAGCTCTCTGAATGAGTAATTCACCTAGTGCCATTCCTCTGCCTTCTTCCAGTAACCCTGCACATTCTTCCTTTTCAGATAACAATGTAATTCTCTCTTGAATGCCTTGAGTGAATCTGCTTTCACAACTTGGCAGTGCATTCCAGATTCTAACCACTTGCTCATGTCACCATTGCTCCTGTTAATTGCCTTAAACTTCTATCCTCATGTTCACAATCCTTTCATGAGCGGGAACAGTTTTTTCCTATCAACTATCTAATCCCCTCATGATATTGAATACCTCTACCAAATCTCCAGTCAGCTTTTTTTACTGTAAGGAAAACAGTCCCAACCTTTCCAATCTACCTTCATTCCTCATTCATAGAACCATTTTTGTAATTTGTTTCTTCACTCTCTCTAATGACTTTACATCTTTCCTAATGTATGATACTCAGAACTGGACACAATACTTAAGTTGAAGCTAAACAATTTTTTTCTATACAAGTTTAAAATAACCTCCTCACTCTTGTATTCTCTGTCAATTATTAATAAAACTTATGATGCTTTTTTGTATGCTATTAACTGCTCTTTTAAATGCCATGCTACTTTCAATTACTTGTGTCCATATGCACACAAGTACCTCTGTTCCTGCAATTTCTTTAGAGTCTTACCCTTTATATTTATCTCTACATGTTCTTCCCATGTCCTAGCAAAATGAATCAGTTCACACTTCTCTGTGTTAAACTTCATCTGTCACTTCGCATTCCATCAACTAGTCTATGTCTTTATGAAATTTTCACACTATCGTCATCACAATTCACATTGCTATCAAGTTTTGTATTATTGCCAGATTTTGAAATTGTGTCCTGTACATCAAGGTCTAGGGTCATTAATATATACCAGAAAGAGCAAAGATTCTCCATTGTGAACTTCACTACAAACCTTCTTCCAGTTTAAAAAGCACCATTAACCTCTGTTTCTTATAAGAACATAAGAAATAGGAGCAGGAGTAGGCCATCTAGCCCCTCGGGCCTGCCCCGCCATTCAGTAAGATCATGGATGACCTGAAGTGGATCAGTTCCACTTTCCCGCTTTCTCCCCATAACCCTTAATTCCCTTGTCTATCAGACATCTATCTACCTGCCTTCACCACTTCAATGGGCAGAGAATTCCAGAGGCTCATCATCCTTTAAGTGCCTCCCCACCTTATTTTGAGGCTGTGCGCTCCAGTTCTGTTATCCTTTCTAAGCGGGAAGGATCTCTCTACTTCTACCCTATCTAGCCCCTTCATTATCTTGTAAATTTCTATAAGATTCCCTCTCAGCCTTCTAAACTCTAACGAGTACAGACGCAGTATATTCAATCTCTCTTCATAGGCTAATCCCCTCATCTCTGGTATCAGCCTAGTGAACTTCTCTGTACTCCCTCCAAGGCCAATATATCCTTTCGCAAATACAGTGACCAAAACTGCACACAGTACTCCAGTTGCGGCCTCACCAGTGCTCTGTACAGTTGCAGAAATGATGTGGAGATGCCGGCGTTGGACTGGGGTAAACTCATTAAAGTTTTGCAACACCAATTTTAAATCCAAACAATTTATTTGATAGTAAATCCGCGAGCTTTCGACGCTATGTTGTGCCTTCGTCAGGCAAATGCAGTGTTCTGATCTGCAGAGGCACTCATATCCACACAGACAGTTACAGATTGCTGATTAGAATGCGAATCCTTACATCTAACCTGCTATTCAAGTGTTAAAGTGGCTAACAATGTGTGTGAAGGGAATCCTGAGCATTGGTTAGAGAATTGTGTATTTTCTCCAGACAGCACAGTAAGTGAGGTTTTTTGCTAATCCAGGCAAGTTACGGAGGTTATAGATAGTGTGACATGAAGCCAAGATCCCTGTTAAGACCGTCCTCATGTGTGCGGAACTTGGCTATCAGTCTCTGCTCAGCAACTCTGCGCTGTCATGTGTCACGAAGGCGCCCTTGAAGAACTTTTACCCGCAGGTCGGAGGTTAGAAGGTTGCAGAAAGACCTCCATGCTATTATATTCTATCCCCCTTGCTATAAAGATCAACATTCCATTCACCTTTTTGATCACCTGCTGCACCTGAGACAAAGAACTTAGAACATTACAGCGCGTTACAGTGCAGTACAGGCCCTTCGGCCCTCGATGTTGCGCCAACCAATGTAACCAATTTTATGACCCTCTATCCTAAACTATTCCAATGCTATCCATATGCCTATCCACTGCCCATTTGAACGCTCTTAAACTTGACGAGTCCACAACTGCTGCAGGCAGGGCATTCCACGCCCTTACTACTCTCTGAGTAAAGAACCCACCTCTAGCATCTGTTCTATAATTACCACTCCTTAATTTAAAGCTATGTTCCCTTGTGTTATCCATCTCCATCCGAGGAAAAAGGCTCTCACTATCCACCCTATCTAACCCTTGATCATCTTATATGTCTCAATTAAGTCACCTCTTAGCCTTCTCTCTAATGAAAATAACTTCAAGTCCCTTAGCCTTTCCTCATAAGACCTGCCCATCATACCAGGCAACATCCTGGTAAACCTCCTCTGCATCCTTTCCAATACCTGGAGTTTTGCAATTCGTGCACAAGGATCCCCAAGTCCCTCTGCACTGTAGCATGCTGCAGCGTTTTGCCCTTTAAATAATAATCCCTCCTACTATTATTTCTACCAAAATGGATAACCTCACATTTGCTAACATTATACTCCATCTGCCATGTCCTCGCCCACTCACTCAGCCTATCCAGATCTCTCTGCAGACTTGCCGCTTTTCCACTCATCTTTGTGTCATCAGCAAATTTTGTTACCCTGCATTCAACCTCCTCCTTCAGATTGTCTATGTAAATGGTGAATAGTTGAGGCCATTTCACCGATCCCTGTGATACTCCGCTAGTTACCAACTACCAACCAGAATAGCACGCATTGATTCCAACTGTCTGCTTCTTGTTAAACAACTAACCTCCAATCCACGCTAACACCTTACCCCCAACTCCATGCACCCTAACTTTTTGCAGCAATCTTTTGTGAGGCACCTTATCAAATGCCTTCTGGAAATCTAAAAACAACCACATCCACCGGTTCCCCTCTGTCTACTGCACTAGTCACATCCTCATAGAAATTCAATAAATTCGTTAAACACGACTTCCCCTTCACAAATCCATGCTGCTTCTGCTTGATCAAACCGTTCTTTTCTAGGTGTCTTGCTATTTTCTCTTTGACGGATTCTAGCATTTTTCCAACTACAGACGTTAAGCTAACCGGCCTATAATTCTCTGCCTTTTGTCTGCTACCTTTTTTAAACAGCGGTGTAACATTAGCTATTTTCCAATCTTCCGGCACTTCCCCAAAGTCCAGTGAATTTTGATAAATAATTACTAAGGCATTGCTATCACCTTTGCCATTCCTTTCAGAGCCCTGGGATGCATTCCATCTGGTCCCGGGGTTTGTCTACCTTCAGTCCTGTTAGTCTATCAAGCACTACCTCTCTAGTGACAGTAATTGCATTAAAGACCTCATCTCTTACCATCCTTTTACCTTTAATATTCAGCAAGCTATTTCTGTCCTCCTCCATGAAGACCGACACAAAAGACTTATTTAAAGCCTCAGCCATTTCCTTGTTATTCACCGCTAAATCCCCCTCTCATCCTCCAAGGGTCTAACATTCACTCTAGCCAGTCTCCTCTTTATGTATTTGTAAAAACTTCTACTATCATTTTTTATATTTAGAGCTAGTTTAGCTTCATACTCTATCTTTCCTTTCATTATTGCTTCCTTAATCATTTTTTGTTATTTTTTAAATCATTCCCAATCTTCTAATTGCCCACTATTTTTAGTCGCTCTGAACGCATGAGCTTTTAATTTTATACTCTCCTTTATTTTCTTCAATAACCACAACTGGTTATCTCTTCTCTTACAGTCCTTCTTTACCATTGGAATATATTTCTACTGAGTATTGAAAAAGATCTCCTTAAAAATCCTCCACTGTTCCTCAGCCATCCTACCAACCAATCTGCGTCCCAATCTACATTCGCCAATTCCGCCCTCATCTTATCATTACTCCCCTCTGTTCAAACAGAAGACACGGGTTTAGGACCCTACTTTCTCATCTCCATCTGCATCAGAAATTTAGCCATACTATAATCACTGGTCCCAAGAGGATATCTCACAAGAAGATCCCTAATTCTACCTTGCCTCGTTACACAGTACTAGATCTAAGATAGCTCGCTCCCTGGTAGGTTCCGTTACATACTGTTCAAGGAAACTATCCCGACAGCATTCCAAGAACTATTCCTCAAACCCACTGTGTCTGACTTGGGTCAACCAATCAATATGCAGATTAAAATGCCCCATAATTATCGCTGTTCCATTTCTGCACGCATCAATTATTTGTTTGTTTATAGCCCACCCCACTTCAAAGTTATTATTTGGGACCCTATAGACCACACACACCAGTGTCTTTCTCCCCTTACTATTCCTTATCTCCACCCACAACGTTTCCACATTTTGCTCTTTGGAACCTATATCTTCTCTTACTACTGCCCTGATATTATCCTTTATTAACAGAGCTACTCCACCTCCTTTTTCCTCCTGTCTATCCTTCCTAAATACCTGATAGCCCTGGATATTCAGTTCCTAGTCCCGGTCACCCTGCAACCACATTTCCGTAATGGCCACTAGATCATACCCATTTGTGCTGATTTGCGCCATCAGCTCATTCACTTTGTTTCAGATGCTTCATGTGTTCAGGTAAAGTCTCTTTATACCAGCCTTTATCTGGACCTTATTTGTAGAAACGCTACTAACTCTTGTGCCCCCTACTCCTTTAATTAGTGGAACATCTCAACATTAACCTGCCCACGTACCCTTTCCTTTACTTTAAGTTTGTAATTTCCCCCACCCTTGCACTCTTCCCCCGTGATTGGCTTATCACTCAGCCAATTTTGTATCCATGTTGCTCCTAAGTCTTTTATCCTATGAACTATAACATTGTTCACAAGTCTGTTGTGTGGCACTATATCAAACACCTTTTAAAATCCATATAACCACATTAACAGCGTTACTGTCATTGATCCAGTCTGGTATTCTTCAAAAAACTATAGCAAATCTGTTAATATGATTTTCCCATACCAAATGTTAAAATCCCAAAACACATCCTACAATTCCTTTGAAGTGCAATGCGTGTTATTTTTATAAGCAAAAATAACAATCATTTTGTGTGCAACAAGATTCTGCAAGCAGCAGTAAGGTGAATGCATAGTTAACTTGTTTTTCTTGTGGGATAGAGTCCTCCTAGCTAATGGAGGAGACCCCTTCTCTGAAAAATATCACAGGATTCTTAACATCCATTAAAACTGGCAAAAATAATCTTTAATAAGACTTATGATGACATCCAATACCATTACTTTTGTATTGTACTGCAGGCATGATGTGGAGATGCTGGTGTTGGACTGGGGTAAACACATTAAGAAGCCTGACAACACCAGGTTTAAGTCCAACCAATTTATTTGACAGTAAACTCACAAGCTTTCGAGGTTCCCCTCTTCTCTGAAAAGGAATCTTCGGTTCATGTTGCACTATCTGTAACCTCCATGACTTGCGTGCGTTTGCAAAACTTCACTTACTGTACTGTCTGGAGACAATACACACCTCTTTAACCTGTGCTCAGTTCTCCTTCCATTCACGTTGTTACCACTTTAAAACTTGAATGCAGGTTAAGTGTAAAGATTCGCATTCTAATCAGTAATCTGTAAACTGTCTGTGCTGTTATATGTACTGTCTGAGGCCAGACCTCTTCATTCACCTGATGAGTTTACTATCAAATAAATCGGTTGGACTTAAACCCTGGTGTTGTCAGACTTCTTACTGATTGTACTACAGTGTCAGTAGATTATGGGATTGAACTCTAGAGTGAAGCTTGAAGCTAGAATAATTCTGGCACATAAGTAAAAGTGCTATCAGATGAGTCAAGTATATACTCTGAATAGCATGAGTGTATTTGTTGAGCAACTGACTTGCAGCTTGTTTGCCTGAAGATTTCATTTACAGTAATGCCCTGGGACATGAGGTTCATATGTACCAGAACTTGGTTGGGTACAGCACACTATGGCTCTGTATAAGTGATGATCAGGAACATTAGTCCTACACTACCTTGGAGCTACCATGCAGTCAGAGTCCAATATATCAAGTCTCTTCACCCCTGAATTCTGTCGTCTAGCATTGTATACTGTCTCAATGGTCATCTAATGCCTTTCTGGCCTCCATGATGCATTAGTATTCAGCTTACTTTCTGCCATATTAGAGACCTGAGCTCACTCCTGCTTTGTGCTTTTAAGACATCAGTTTTCTGCCTTTATTATCTGTGCTGTTAATGCCAACTGCCCTCGGTTTCTTATACTGTACCCCATGCTGTATGGTGCCAAAGCTGCTGTGTTCCATTTTCTTTGATGTATCATTCTTACAGATCACTTCTTGCCTGTCAATAATCGTGGTTGAAAAAAATTGTTTTCTTTAATTCTTATGTATTTCTGGCTTCACAGATCCAAGTATTATATGAGCAAGAGTGGTGAAAATTTGAAACCTGTGATCACATGGCAATGGAAGCGAATTATATAGATGCATTTAAAGAGGGGCTAGAAAGATTATGCAGAAGAAAGGAATGGAATGTTATAGTTAGATGAGGAAAGACAGAAAGAGGCTTGAAAGGATCATAAAGTTTTACATGGATTAATTAGGCAGAAAGGCTTGCTTGTATGTATATCCTATGTAATCTTGTGCATTTATTTGTTTTTTTTTGCATCCACTGTATTTTTGGCCTTCATTTTGCCTTCATTCAACTTTCCAGTTGTGTATCATAATATGCTTCATGTGCTGTTAGTAGTTTTGTTGTAATAAGTTTTGTTGTGAATAAGTAATTTCATTTTCACTTTGACATTGTTGAAGCAGTTCACAGGATACATTTTTTGCCACTTACTGGTGTGCATTATCTTTTGCTAACAGTGAATGGATAAAAATATACCTCAAAGCTAAATGATTTTAAATCTCATTAAGTGTGCACTAGGATAGCTATCAAACTTTTCAAAATCTTTTAATGTAATTATGTTGTTCAGAAGCTGGGCAACAGGAAGATTTAAATAAATCAACATGATCATTGAAGTTATTTTTATCAATTTCCGTTGATAAATTACTGGATATTTTCATGCTTGGTGGATCAGTAAAAACCAAATCTCTCCTTTAATGATAGAAAATTTCCTGCAATACACTGCTCTTCACAGGTCTGCAATGCGTGTGCAGAGGTTGGTGATTGTGCAAACTTGGTTAATGTGAATGCTGCACATTGTATGCATCATTGCAATGTGTCTGATTTCACTAACGGGATGTGCGTGTATCTTGGGACCTAAAAAGACCAAGGATCATTTGGAATTCTTGACCTACTCATGATTTTTTTAATCTGTTGAACAATTTATTTTGTTTTTAGTTGAGTTTGAGTTTTTCTAATGGGGCTGCATGGTGGAACAGTGGCTAGCACTGTTGCCTCAAGCAGCAGAGACGTGGGTTCAATTCCAGCCTCAGATCAATGTCTGTGTGGAGTTGCACATTTTGTACATTGCTTGGGTTTCCTCCAGGGCTCTGGGTTCCTCCCATAGTCCAAAGATGTGCAAGTTAGGTTGATTGGCCATACTAAATTGACTCTAGTATCAGGGGGATTAGCAGAATAAACTTGTGGGGTTGCAGGAATAAGCCTGGGTGGGAATGTGGTCAGTGCAGACTCGAGGGGTGAATGGCCTCCTTTTGTACTGTAAGGATTCTGTGATTTTAAAATGCAATCACATCTTAATGTAGGATTTTAAAAAAATTTCAAATTATTTGCTGAGCTGTTTGTATTTTCAGAAATATAACTTCTATCCTATTACCTTTTGGAAATGCCATTGTAGCCTCAAAAGGTGGTATTGTCTTAGTTTTGAATGTTTTTGAGTTTTTTTGATATTCCAAATACAGCTAACGTCAATGACTTTCTCTAAAATTACCTAGGATTTTAACTTTTTTATAATTGGCAATAAAAATTCACTAACTTATCACCTATTCAAGATATTAGTATGTTGGAATATTTGGGAGACAGGGCAATTCTCCAAGCCCACTGCGATGCTCGAGTTGTGCTGAAGGCGGGAGACGACAGCAGGGGTTGTTTCAGGGCTTCCTGCTGAATGCCAAGCCTCTGCGCATCTTCCAGCTGAAGGTTTTCAGCAGTATTAGCTTCATTCTGGAATTCAGTGCGGAGCTGATTACGTTATGGATATCTTTATTTCCATGTTGTTAGCAGGCCCGTGACAGAAATCTCTCCCCGCAGGGAGTGGTTCATTCCAGTGGGGTTTACAACTGCTCCCCATTAATGAGGAACAGGCAGCCTACCCTGCTGGAGGGAACAGTGACAATTGAAGGAGGTTGGGGGTAAGGGGGGGGGGGGGGGGGTGCTCCTTGGGCAGTGCCTGCCCCACCCTGGCACTGCCCAAAGGGAAAACTGGCACTGCCCACTGGGCACAAGCAGTGCTAAAGGAGTGGGGACAGAAGAGGCGGGGCTTATTGGAGGTGATCAGTAGGAATGGAGAAGACCCACTGCTACTCTGCAATCAAGATCCATTGCAGAGGGAGGGAGGATGGCGATCGAGGCTGGCCATGTGGACAGGGGTGTGGGATGGATGAGGATGGGATTGCTGGGGGGAGGGGGGGAATGGAGATGGAGATGTAGGTGAGGGAGGAAATCAGGGCTTGCTGGCTGGAGAGGTGGGAATATCAGTAAGGGAAGGGTGAGGATGCTGCAGGGCTGGCCAGTGATCAGGAGCCGGCAATGTATGACTACTATGCAAGCACCAATTTTGGCACTGACAGATCGGTGCATGTGCAGTGGCCCACTCTGCGCTATGCTTCTGGCCTCTCCAGCAGGAATAGGCTCCACCCACTAATTTTCAGTAGGGCATGAGTGTGGGAGATACATTCTGAAAATCATCTAAAAAAAAAATTGGTAGAAGTTACTCCTGTTTTCATGCAAATTGGGGACTTAGAAATTTTTTGTGAGGAAATGTTTTGGGAGAATCGTGGCTTTGGTTCTGGAGGCTAACACATAAGAGTTAAAATAAAACTTCAAATTTATATAAAAATGATTTTAGTTACTTTGCATGGATTAAGAATTGACAACGAAAGCTGTCAGATTGTTATAACATTTCAGCAGGTTTACTGAAGTCCTTTTAGGATGGAAAAACACGATTATCTGATCTGCAGGGCTTGAGCCCATAGTATATGATTGACTCATAGGAGTGAACACTGCCTCATTCCCTGCACCCCTGACCAAAAAATTGCCCATCTGGCTGCCTTGCAGCAATATTACACTGGAAGCAGCCTTAACTGTTCCAGTGGAGCTTCTGTCGGCATCTGGGTTGGCTAGCAGGTCTGTAGTACCAGCAATGCTGGGAGTACAGGCAGTCCCAGAGAAAAAGACAATTAGAGCCCAAACTTAGAGGTAAGTCTGGAAGATTGGTGAACGTGGCTGGCAGATCCAGGCAAGTAGGTGTGGGGATGGCAGCCAGTCTTAGACGCCAGGGGAGGGAGATAGATAGCAATCTGGAGGGAGGTCATAGAATTCCTGCATTGCAGAAGGAGGCCATTTGGCGCATAGATGACAATCCCACCCAGGCTCTATCCCTGTAACCCCCTAATCCCCCGACACTAAAGAGCACTTTAGCATGGCCAATCCACTTCACCTGCATGTTTGGACTGTGGAAGGAAACTGGAGCACCAGGAGGAACTCCACACAAATACGGGGAAAATGTGCAAACTTCATAGACAATGACAGGAGGCTGGAATTGAACCTGGATCTTTGGTGCTATGAGGCAGCAGCGCTAACCATTGTGCCATCATGCCACCCTTCCAATAAGGGATGCTTCCACTGCACAGAGGGCCACTAAAACAGGTTACACTGCACCCTCCCTCAATTATTCTGTTTCCTGCCTGACAGCATCCCTTACAATGAAAACTGCTTGACTACCCACCTTGCCTCCATCTTATGCAGTCTTATGCAAAATAGTGGCAGAGGCAGAATGAGGTATTAAGTGCCATTAATTTGCCACTTAAGGGCTTCAACAGGCTTCCAGGTGGGAGGCGGGGGTGTAATGGTGATTGGCTCACTGTCTGACACCTTCTCCACCACCATATAATATGGGATTCGGATCAGGGGGTGCGAAGGACCTTTGCCTTATATCATGAGCATCACTGCTTTATTTCATGAGACTCCACCTTCAAATGATATCCTCAGAGCAACTAAGAATAGCGCAAATGCTACCTTGCTAATGTAAGCCATATCCTAAGAAAAAATAAAAAAAATGCTTTTTAAAACAGAAATTAGGTGAAATGATCAAATATATTTGAATGTAACTGAAAATCAGTTAACTGGGAGAATTTAATGCCCTCCCCTGAGGCATGCTTGGAGGTCCTGGTAGCATTTAATGGAGACCCTGCTGCTTTCGTGCCTTTGCCCCCATTAAGTCTGGGGCAAGGAGGTTCGTGGAAGGCCTTTTTGCCTCATTGCAAATTGTGGCCCCAGATTTCAACTTAAGGGTATTTAAACAGTGGTAAATGGGATAGTCACTACATGAGAATCCTGAAAATCAAACCTCGTTGAGTTGTGGGATCCCAGGAAGGATCCCTTGTTGAAAGGTACCCAATACCTCATTGAGTGACCTAGCATCGGCAGGGATAGATGGTGCTTGCTGAAAACTACATCCCCCATCCTTTCTTCCAACTCTTCTTCCTTCCATGTACTCAGCAACCCTCATGTTATCTTTGCTTACCTTTGACCTGGATCCCTTTCTGATCTTGGGCCTCTTATGAGTGTACTGACAGCAATGCCTTCACTCCGCAGTACCACTGATGGCAATGAGGAGCTTCCACCCTCTGGAGCATGTTTTTGCCTCTCCCCACCACCAACCCTCTCATTCTCTTGTCTCAGTTAAAAGCAGAAATGGGAAAACTTGAGATTTAATGTAGGAGAACTAACTCCAGTAATGGCACTGTTGGACTATTTGCATCACACAAATGATGCCAGCTGCATTTTAAATAATTATTCTTTCATGAGATGTGGGTGTTGCCCATCCCTATTTGCCCAAGCTGTCAGAGGCATATTTGTGTATAAATGAGTTCAGCACCTAGTTACTCCTAGCACAACCATTAAAGGGCAGACAATATTAGCAGTATTCCATCCCGGTGTTACATAGCTCATGGTGCTTCTTCCAGATACTATTCATGGATAAAGTAGAAATTCGAGTGACAACACTGAGAAATATTAGTCAAAAAATTAAAATTTAAACAACTAAGAGAAGTGAATGATTCCAAACTGCATGTTATGTTTTCACAGTTTTATGACTTATGTATCCTGAAGACAGCAAAAACGTACTATTTTTGAAAGTTAGACTGTCACTTGTAATGTTTAGTTATCACGAAAGAGTTAGGCATTGAGAAACTAATTATACTCTCAAAATTATGAATTCTATTTTCATACTGCTTTTTATGTGTAAGTGCTTTTATTTTTAACTTTCAAATTGACTCTTAGAAAATAAAAGTTAATTGATGCCTTTCTGGCATCAATTCCTCCACTTCAAGTACAATGGTAATCAATAGGAGGAGCACTAAAAAGACTGTTTTGAATGATCTCTCACTTGCATACACATCATTAAAATACTTTCTCAAGAAAACTAGATTATATTGACTTTTTAGAAATGATTAAGCTGAATTATAACTGCGCAAAGTGTGTACTGGTATTCACAATTAAATATATGGTCAATACTGACTATTAGTACACTGACAGTTTTCACGAGTTTAATTAAATCATTGCAATTCTATATAGAAAAAAATAATGCAAGAGTAAAAGTGAACATTACAGTTTAAAATTATTTTGACTCCATAATAGAATTGGGTAGAAATTCAGAACAAAGAACAAAGAAAATTACAGCACAGGAAGAGGCTCTTCAGCCCTCCAAGCCTGCGGCAACCATGCTGTCCGACTGAACTAAAACTCCCTACCCTTCTGAGACTATATCCCTCTGTTCCCATCTTATTCATATATTTGTCCAGATGCTCTTTAAAACTCACTATCCTATCTGCTTTCACTGCCTCCGCTGGCAGCGAGTTCCAGGCACCCACCATCTTTTGTGTAAAAAAAAAACTTGCCTTGTACATCATCTTTAAACCTTGCCTCTCACACCTTTAACTTGTGCCCCCATCAACTGATTTTTCCACCTTGGGAGAAAGCTTCTGACTATTACTCATCCACGCCCCTCATAATCTTCTAGATTTCTATCAGGTCACCTTCTGTTGTTCCAGTGAGAACAAACCAACTTTCTCCAACCTCTGCTCATAGCTAATGCCTTCCATGTCAGGCACCATCTTGGTAAATCTTTTCTGTATCCTCTCCAAAGCCTCCACATCCTTCTGGTAATGTGGCAATCAGAATTGAACACTATATTCCAAATGCGGCCCAGCTAAGATTTTATAAAGCTGCAACATGACTTGCTAATTTTTAAACTCAGTGTCCTGGCCAATGAAGGCAAGCATGCCATATGCCTTCTTAACTACCTTCATCTGCATTGCCACTTTCAGTGACCTGTGTACCTGTACACCCAGATCTCTCTGCCTATCAATACTCTTCAGGGTTCTGCTATTTACTGTATATTTCCTATCTTTATTAAACCTTCCAAAATGTATTACCTCACCTTTGTCCAGATTAAACTCCATCTGCCATCTCTCTGCCCAAGTCTCCAACTGATCTATATCCTGCTGTATTCTCTGATGGTCCTCATCGCTATCCTCAAATCCACCAACCTTTGTGTCATCTGCAAACTTACTAATCAAACCAGAAATTGCAAATCCAAAGCTAGTTGCCATAATTGAGGCTCTGTGGATGGATCAGTGAACTTGTCCCAATAATGTTAATTGCTCTAAAACTGGAAATTCATAGGAATTCATCTTGGTTTTAATAGCTTAGTTATATAAACATATTAGTATATGTTGCTGAATTTATAATTTTAAAATCTATATTAAAATGTAGGTGTATTGGAAAGTGGGCAGAATACATGAATTAGGCTTGGAGACATCACAGGTACTGCCAATATTAAAATTTACATTGGTGTAAAATGTGCTGCTGATGGGAACCAGGTTATTGTGATTAAGAATTTCTGCAAAAGACCACACAGGTCAGATTGCACTTGATTTCAGAGCTGGTTACTTATGCCAGTATCATCAGAGTATGAGAGACTATTCAAAATGTGAAACACTAGAATAATTTATAGACTTTCTTTAAGCTGACATGAAATTTAAAGCAAACACCTGTAACAAATTCAGTCCTATTACAAAACTTCTCAAATTCAGTGACGCCAGTCACTCCCTTAAATGATCTAAGCATCTTATTCAGTGGGCGTTGACTCAGCTGTCCTATAACTACTCATACAATGGCATAGCTCGAAAGTGTAACAATAATCCCCTTTTGTAATCTGAATATTTGTGTCTTTCGCACACGTATCTCTTCAATCTTGCTAAAGGCGGATTTGAGCCAAACTAGGTGAGGCGATGCTTTGTTTGAATCATTAAGCTACTTTATTTCACAGTTTGATGAATCTAAAGAGCAGTGGTTATAATCAGATTCACTTAGATAATTGGTTTATTCAAAAATCATGGCAGCATGTGCAGAATTATGATGATGATATGGATAAAATAAATAATCATACTTCATAACGTAGATATAGATAGTTATCAAAATAAAAATAAAGTATAAAACAGTAGAAGAATTGCACAATGATAAACATTTTAGTACTTGCATTATGTTGCAAATGCAGCTTAGTTTACAAAATAAAAACAGATGGTCTTCCACACTTTGTATTTTGCAGTACAGTCCATAGATCATATATTGTCAGATATATTGATATGACTTGCATTGTAATGTATGAAACAATACTTTCCCACTTTAAGGTATCTTATTTAACCTAAACAAAATAATCCCTTAGCATCCTACCCTTTTGCCCAGGGTGGAACCTGTATCCCTACAGTTCAATGATTTTTGCCGCCTCCCTGTGCAATTTCCTGATTTCAAAAGCCCGACTATCTATCCCTCTCATTATCTAACAAAGCTTGTCCTTTTTTCGGACTGATGGTGATCGAAAGTTTTTCCAACATAAAAGCAGAGATATTGTTTGAAGCACCCAGGCCTCCTCAAGTATCACTATTGTTTGGTTTCTGGAAGAAGCAACAGCTGATTAGCATGTTAGCCACATTTCATCTGTGTCTCTTGAGAATTCATGGCTCTTGCATCCCTCATCACAACACTTCTTCCAAATCTAAATGTTTACTGTGTAACAAATGGTCAAAAAGTGACATGCATTCAAAAAGAAAAAATGCCGATATTGCCACAAATCTTTGTTACTGTAACCTTCTGAATATGAAGTTGAACAAACTGAAGAAAAAGACCGGAAATTATTAATTCTTTTGGAGGAAGCCAGAGATTTGGAAATTAATAATATTCTTCCAGTTCTTCCTCCTCCTCTTTTCTCTCTCCCTTCTTATCTTTCTCCTTCTCTCCTCCTTCTCCATTTCCCCCATTTTATTTGGGATCACCACCATGCTGTGCTGATCACTTTTCTCCGTCTCCTCCGTCAATTTGTGGCCTAAAATATAAAACAATAGTAACAATATCTGATGTGAGATTTATGAGTAAATCAACATTCAATGTTTGCAGTTTTAATATATCTTCCTACATAATCCTCATTTAATTTACATTTTGTATCTTCAATTGCCATCGTTATTTTGGTCATTGACTGGGTTGCAATGTAGTCTGTAGGTTTGCTCTTTGTTCAAATAGTTATAGGTATAAAAGTCAGTCAGGTATACAGAAGGTTCAAGTATTTCGTTTGTGCCCAGCGCAAACTCTACAACTTCTACCACATTTTCAGTGCTGTGAAACAATAATCAGAACTGAAGATGTAAAACATTCATACTAAGTCCATTTTAACTGCTAATAAAAGCCATAATAGTTCTAGAGTGGCATTTAATGTAGACAACGGGGCTTCGCCTGCTGACTTTTCCCTGTGTCATCTCCTTTGGGTAGGGTCGCAGATATTAAGTGCCTTTCAGTGGCAGGTGTTCTGTGGGATTATGGACCCTGGGAGAGGAAATTCTCTCTTCCTTCCCACCCTTCTTCGAACTGCTGATTAATCAGAGAGGTTAGCAGCTGTCCATTGCAAGCAGTACCAACAGGAACAGTGGTATTAAGGGCTTTATTTTGCTTGAGCCTTCCTGCTTCAGACTTAATTGAGGCAGAGGTAGGGAGTAGTGGGCTACTGACCATGGCACCTTCCTTCTGGATTAAATGCCCTGCTCTTGGAGAAAGGTATTGAATTCATACAATCTCTACAGTACAGAAGGATACCATTTGGCTCATCAAGTCTTTACTGATTACAATCCCGCCCAGATCCTATTCCCGCAACCCCATGCATTTACCTGACTAATCCCCTTGATACTAGGGATTAATTTAGTATGGCCAATCAACCTAACTAGTGCATCTTTGGACTGAGAGAGGAAACTGGAGCACGCAGAGGAAATCCATGCAGACGTAGGCAGAATGTGCAAACTCCACACCAACAGTGATCCAAGGTCAGAATTAAACCTGGGACCCTAAGCACTGTGAGGCAGCAGTGCTACTCACTATGCCACTGTGCCGCTCCAAGTTTTCAACTGTAATTTTGCAAGATAGTTATAGATTAGGGGAGTTTGTGTATTTGAAATGACCCTTTCGTCCACCTACCCCATCAACATTCAAACGTGTACACTGCAGAATCCGATAATTTCTGTTTCTATTATATTCCGGATTCACCACTTCCATCTGAACCACATACTTTCATTCTCTCCTTCCAAATTTAGGATCTGTCTGGTGGAAGCTGTGTACTGGGGAAGAAGCCTGTTTTTGTCTGCAAATAACTGGTATTTTGTAACAAATCAGTTTTTCACATATCTTGAGCATTAGCATTGTAAAACATTTTAAAAAGAGCCATGCAGTTCAAACTGGTTAAAATACTAAATCAATATGAAGGTCAGGATGTTTTGCATTCCATTGAATGTTCCCTTCTAATGCTTTATGATGTGTGACAGCATTTGACTTTATTTTAATTTACTTTCCACCATATGGGGGAAATGCTCATCCCCACTGGCTGTCTCCCATGACAACTTGGCCAAGCTTGGAAATGCCCTCTTTCCGGCATCCCAGTAAATGCTCTGTTTTATCTGCAGCTGCAAGTACAAGACCAGCTCGCAACAGCTAGCTATTGTTTAACTGTCAATTGTCTTAAAATCCACAAAAACTGCAAGGTGAAATAAAGTGATCATTGTTAACAAATACAAGGTGAATTGTTCTCATGTCTAAATACAGTTATTGGTTCCTGCTCAATACAGGTACCATTATCCAACTCCCAAATTATTTTACGTCCAGTTGCTTGTGGGGAATACAGAATTTATTGGAGAAGGACGGACGCGTCAAGCTGCTAGACATAATGCTGCTATGAAAGCCCTTCTAACTCTTCGTGATGAGCCTATTCCAGAAAAGGCACCTCAGGTAAATACTTTGGAACTGAATCTCTATAATACCTATATTAATTTCATAAGCCATCCTGTCTTAGCATGATGGAGATTTCACAGCAATATTTTCATCCAAGTTTCTCATCTTTTGTATTGAAGGTGGTAATCCTGACTAGAGTAAATTCAATAAATATGCGCTAAAGAGGCCTTTTTTCTTGTGTATGGCCAGACAGTGACTGCCAATAGTCTTTTCGCAGTAGAGGCTGGGCCTGTACTTGATAGAGATCAGGAACAAAAAACCTGGCAATATTTTTTCCGTCTGTCACCCAAGGCTCAGAAACCCATTGTTGTTGTCCAACTACAGGAGAATGGAGGGGCCAGAAAAATAGCATGAGAAGTGGCAAGGATCCTGAGAGCACAGGGACAAGAAGGAATAGTGTGAGAAACAGCATGAGTTCTGACAGCTGAAGGGCTATAAAAACGGCATGAGAAACAGTGAGAGTTCTGACAGCATAGGGCCAAAAAAACAGTGTGAGAAATGGCAAGTGTTCCTAGTGCAGGGGTGAGGGGCAGAAAAACAGTGCGAGAAACAGCAAGAGTTCTGATAGCAAAAGGGTTTTAAAAGTAGCGCGAGAAACAGAGCTCAGAGAACAGAGGGACCGTAAAAGCTCTGCAAGAAACTGAGAGTTCAACGAACAGAGGGGTTAGAAAATCTTGCAAGAAACTAAGAGTTCAGAGAGCAGAGGAGCTATAAAGACAGCTTGAGAAATAATGAGAGTTCAGAAAGCAGTGAGGTTATAAAAACTGCATCAGAAGCAGAGTTCAGAAAGCAGAGGAGAGTAACCACTGAAGAGGTCAGAGCTGAGTCAGAAAATGCAGTGTTACATGAAATTAAACACATAAATTGATTGGCTAGTGAGTGTTGTTACTTATGGTTTGAGTCTCAACAATTTGAAGATTAAAAACACTAAGAATTTTAGGTACTAGTTATATGGAACAAGTCAGTAGCAAGTGAATATTGTCCACCTTTTATTTTTAAGTAAGGTTTACTATTGCATGTTAAGCATTAGTAGGATTTATCGATACTAGTAAGATGAATTAGTATTGGTAAGACCTTTTAGTAGTAGCAAGGTTAAGCGATAAGGAAAGGAATGGTAGGGCTGCTCCAATCTTCAGTGTGCATATCACATGCAATGTGGGAAGTCCATGATGCTTCCCATGCCCTGGACAATGATTTGTGCAGCAAGTGTTTCCAGATGCAGCATTCTGAGCTTTGGGTTTCAGAAGTTGAACAATAGCTGGTGTTGCTGCAGTGCATCCATAAGGCTGACATCTACATGGATAGCATATTTAAGGATGTGGTTACCTCACAGCGTATGAATATGCAAAAAGAGAAGAAATGAGTGATTACCAGGCAGTCAAAAAGGAGTTTCAGGTAGCACAGGAACCCCACCTGAGTATATCTCTTTCTTTAATCCATATTCAATTCTCAATAATGATGAGAGTGATGGTTCATCTGGAGAGGACAGCCAGAACCAGATCATGGCATCACAGGTGGCTCAGCAGCACTGTGGCATACAAGAAAGTCTAGAACAGCGATAGTGATAGATGATTCAATAGTGTTCCTGTGGCTGCAGGTGTAATTCAAGCTGATCTGTTGCCTCTCTAGTGCCAAGGTTAAGGGCATCACTGAACAACTTCAGAGCACTCTGAGGTGGGAGAATGAGCAGCTCGCAGTCATGGTCCACATTGGTATCAACGACATAAATGGAAAGCAGGATGTAGTCCCGCAGTCAGAAATTTGGAGCCAGGTAAAAAAAAAATTAGCAAGCAAGACCTCAAACACAATATCTGGATTGCTCACAGTGCTATGTGCAAGTGAGAACAGAAATAGGAGGATAAAACAGATGAAGGTGTGGCTGGAAGGATGGCGCAGGAGGGAGGACTTTAGATTCTAGGAACATTGGGACTCACTAGAGGAACTGTAAAAGCTGGAGGGGTTACACTTGAACAGGGCTAGGATTGAATTGTGCACATGCTATTGCATGGGTATGGGAATCAGGAAAACATACCAGAGAAGACTACAAGGTGCACAAAATAATGTAGAAAAAGGTAGCACTAGAATAGAGAATAATAAGTTAATCGGTGGGGTCAGAAAAGGTAGACGGCAATCGCGCCTTGGTCAGGATTGCAGTGCCTATATCTGAATGCACAAAGTACACTAAATAAGATTGATGAAATAGATTGCTATGTGGATTTGCAATGCTGGGGCTATTATTTGCTCAAGGAAACACAGAATTAGCTATTAAATGTTCCTGGATACAAGGTATTTGGAAAAGATAAGAAAGGGAAGAAAGTGGAATGGTGGCATTAGTTATGCAGTGCTGGAAAAAGAGGATGTTCTAGAGGGATCAAGGACAGAATCAATTTGCATGGAGGTAAGGAACAAAAAAAGATGCAATTACATTGCTCAGTGTGGTCTTTGGGTCACCAACTAGTAGATGTATAGAACAAATCTGCAAGGAAATTACAAGTTGCTGAAAAATAACAATAGTTATAATGGGGGACTCGAATTAGCCAAGTATAGACTGGAATAGAGGTAATGTAAAGGGGGACAAGCATTCATAGACCATGTTCAGGAGAACTTGCAATGTTTTCTGTCCAGTGAGAAAGCAGAAACTGCTATACCTGATTCTTGGGAATGAGGTAGGCCAAGTAGATTGTCAGTAGAAAAATATTTAAGAGGCAGTGATGATTGTAGCATAAAGTTCAGGGTGACAATGGAAAAGGACAATGAACAATCCAGAGTAAGAAAAATTAACTGGGTAAAAGCCAACTTCAGTGGAAGTAAAATCAAATCTGGGCTGAATGACTTGGAGCCAAAGGTTGGCAGGAAAAATGGTAGCTGAATAATAGGCTACCTTCAAAGAAGAAATGGTTTGGGCACAATGTATATTCTCTCAAAAGGAAAAGGTAGGGCAAGCATCACAGCTCCAGGACATTTCTGTTGGAGTCCCTCAGGGACCTAGGCCCAACCATCTTCAGTTGCTTCATCAACGACCTTTCCTCCGTCATAAGGTCAGAAGTAGAGATGTTCACCAATGATTCTATAATATTCAGCTCTATTCACAACTCTTCAGATACTGAAGCAGTCTATGTCCAAATGCAACAAAATCTGGACAATATCCAGGCTTGGGCTGACAGGTAATAAGTAACATTCGTGCCACACAAATGCCAGGCAATGGCCATCACCAATAAGAGATACTCTAACCACTGGCCCATGACATTCAATTATATTATCATCACTGAATCCCCTGCTGTCAACATTCTTGGGGTTACTATTGACCAGAAACTCAACTGAACTTGCCACATAAACACAGTGGCTACAAGAGCAGGTCAGAGACTAGGAATATTGTGGTGAGTAACTCACTCCTTTCTCCCTAAGCCTGTCCACCATCTACAAGGCACAAGTCAGAAATGTGATGGAATGCTCCCCACTTGCTTGATGGGTGCAGCTCCACTAACATCAAGATGCTTGATACCATCCAAGACAAAGCAGTTCACTTGATTGGCACCACACCCATAAATATCTACTTCCAACAGCATCAATGCACAGTGGCAGCAGTGTGTATTATCTTACAAGATGCAGTGTAGCAATTCATCAAAGATCCTTAGACAGCATCTTCCAAACCCATGACTACTTCCATCTGGAAGAACAAGGGCAGCAGATATATGGGAACACCACCTTGTAAATTTCCCTCCAAGCCATTCACCATCCTGACTTGGAAATATATTGCCTTTTCATTTGTAGTTGCTGGGTCAAAATCATGGAATTTCCTCCCTAACAGTATTGTGGGTCAACCCACCATACATGGATCATAGCATTTCAAGAAGACAGCTCACCACCATCTTCCTAAGGGCAACTAAGGACAGGCAATAAATGCTGGCCAGCCAGTAACACCCATGTCCCACCGTTTCCTGAATGAGAAAGGAGGTAAAAATTAAGATAAGACAGGTGTCAGATAAAAAAATGCAATTGAGAACCAGGCTGAATACAGGTGGTTCAGAGCAGAGCTCAGAAAGCAAATAAGAGAAGCAAAGAGGGAATGTAAAAAGAGATTGACAGATAATATGAAAGGGAATCCCAAAGTTCAGCAACAATAAGACCAGACAATTTAACTTTGATGGTAAGAAAACTTATTAAAAAAATGTGATTCGGGACAAAATTAATAGTCACATGGAGAAATGAATTTTAATTAAAGAGAACCAGCATGGATTTTGCAAGGGAAAATCCTGTTTAATATGCTGAAAAGTTTTGAAGAGGTAATGGGGAGGATTGGTGAGGGCAGTGCTGTTGAGGTGGTACACATGGATTTCCAAATGGCATTTCATTCAATGCCACATAGCAGACTTATGAGAAAAGTTATAGTTCATGGTATAAAGGAGACAGTAGTAACATGAACACAAAATTGGCTGTGTGACAGAAAACAGAGGGTAATGGTTAATGGACTGAAGGAAGGTTGGTATTGGAACCCTTGCTTATACTGATGAGTATTAATTGTTTAGACCTTGGAATAGAGGAAACAGTTTCAAAGTATGCAAATGCTATGAAATTTGGAAGCATTTTAAATTGTGAGGACAGTGTAGAACCTCAGTGAATGTGTAGATATGCGGCAAATGAAGTTCAATGCAGAGAAATGTGAGCTGATATGTTTTGGTGGAAAGACAGTATAAAATAAAGGGTACTCCTCTAAAAGGGGTGCAGGAGCAAAGAGACCTGAGTGTATATATGCATAAGTCATTGGAAGTGGCAGAGCAAATTGAAAGAGCAGTTAGTAAAGTATACATTATCCTAGATAATGTGATGCAAAGTACAAGTGCAAGGATGTTATGTTGAACTTGAATAAGACACTAGTTAGACCTCAGCTGGTATATTGCATAAAGTTCTGGGCACTGCAGCTTAAGAAGAATGAGAACGAGTTGGAGAGAGTGCAGAAGAGGTTTATGAGGATGATTCCAGGAATCAGAAACCTCAATAATGAAGATGTATTGGAGAAATTTGGACTTTTCCTTAGAGAAAGAAAGGCTGAGGAAATTGTTTTGGAAGTATTCAAAATCATAAAGGGTTTGAATAGATAGGAAAGAACAATTCCCACTTGTGAAAGGATTGAGAATGAAAGAGCACAGATTTAAAATAAATGGCAAAAGAAACCAAAGCAGTATGAGAAAAGAATGTTTTCACACAGCTGGTGGTTAAGACCTAAAATTCACTCCATGAGAATGTAAGTGGTAGTTTCAGTCCAGGCATTCAAGAGGAAATTGGATGATCGTTTGAAAAGAAACAATCTGCAGGGTTACAAGGAGAAGGCAGGAGAATGACACTAGGTAAAATGCACATTTGAAAAGCAGGTGCAGACATAATGGGCCAAATAGCCTCCTACTGTACTTCAGTGATCCTGCACTTCAATGATTGTGAGGTCAGCAAATTCACCACAAAACTCAGGGCTGTCCAATTTGTTTATCTCTGTGCTGTACCAGGTATTGCCTTTGCCTGTGATATCATTGGGGAGGTTACCATATTGATATTTTATGTTATTGCAGTGGTTTCTTCAAAGGGAAATTAAAATGGACTATCGGAAAGATAAAAGAAATCTTTGTGTATCAGCATTTTTAGAGTATAAATGTAGTTTACTTCAGTCTCTGCAAACTTTCATTGAGCTAAGCACAAATGGGTGGTGTGTTGTGACAGTACATTTGTTAGTATGTTAAATATAATCATTTAAAGATATATGTTTATGTTGCTATGTATGTCATGATACGTGATGCAATACCAGATGATTCAGTTCTCTTACACAGTTGGTTAGCAACGAAAGCTGAAGCAATAATAAATTTTCATTAAAGCTCTTTCCTCACCTAGACTGAGGAATCTAGAACGATAGGCACAGTTTCATGAAACGGTTTCATCTCTGGACTGAGATCATTCATCTGATGAAGGAGCAGTGCTCTGAAAGCTCATGATAGAAATAAACCTGTTGGACTTTAACCTGGTATTATGAGATTCTTAATGTTCTTATGTTTCTCTTAACCTTTATACCTGTCTTTCAGCTTCATTTATCTTAATCTAGAAAGAGGTAGCAAATTCAACACAAAACTCAGGGACATCCGATTTATATATCTCTGTATTGCCTTTGCCCGTGATATCAACGGGGAAGCTACCAAAATGATATTTTATGATGGTAGTAGTAGTGATTTGATAACATTGATCGGTGGCTGAAAATGACAGTCAAGTCAGAGGCCCTCCTGAAACAATGAAACTGGATCACAACTCATATCAGGAGAGCAGCTGCGTGAGCAGAGATTGAAGACAATTTGTGCAAACACCTAGTTTTGTCTCAAGCAAGCAGAAAAGAAAAGATGCAATTTTCTGCCACAGAGATTAGTGTAACGTTGTATTTTGGGGTGCATATTCCTTCCCCTTGACCCCCATTCTGGAGCGTCTCCTGCCTGTAACCTTGAAGTCTGCATGTAACACTGACTCAGGGTATGTCTCCTGCTCAGCTGTGCAGACATCGCAGCTTTGCTGCAACTTGTAAAGCAAGATTTGCTGTTCAAGGAAAGGAACTTATGCGATGACAACCAGGTTTCCAGAGATAGATCGAAAAGTATCTGATGTTCCAGGTGAATTTAAACTGTTTAGGTAGAGGATTGAGCTAGATTTCTCAGACAAATCCATGGTGCTTTGGGTACGGAGAAACAAGGCTACAAAAATTAGAATTGCCATGTTAGGCCATTGCTGCAAGGCAGTATTTGCAAGCCTTAGGGTCTGGAATAACTGTAGGGGCAATATCCATGCTATCCAAGCAAAGTAAGACAGTGGGCTTATGGGCCAAACTTTGTAGAAGGCCTAGCAACAGGAATGCAGGAAAATGCAGTGAGAAGCCATACCAGGCTTCTACAGGGAGAAGCCCTTGCCTGTACAAGTGGGCAAGATACTTTCAGGCATCGCCTAAAGCATAGACCTATCCGTGAAATGGAGAAACACCTGACCAAAATTGATGAGGTGAATTGAGATGGTAGCACTATAGGTGAGTAGTGGAACTGGTTGATACCATTATCAAAATGGAATTTCTTGCAGCACTCAAGAATAGTCAGCCCTAGTAAGGCTGTGTGAAATAGACATAGATGCAAGTGCCAACACAACAACTTTCTGCTTGGAAACGTGGCATGGAAATCTGTACTTCAGCCTATAAAGATGAAGCTTAAGTGCTTCGACAATAAAGTACCACAGTTCTCTTCTCCTGCAAAACAGGCACAAAGAGTGAACATTGCCTACTCAGATGTTCTACATAGTGGATGTATCAGGACCAACTGTAGCAAGGTTGCCATCATGATCACCATGCACGATCTGACCCAGACAGAAGACTACATCAGTCAAAACAATTGTACACCCATTGCATTGGGTCAAGACTTTCAGAGGTTGTACCTGGGCCAGTTTGACAAGTTTGGAAATTTCCTTGTCTGTATGAGGTGATGACACTAAATGATGCGGTATGCATAAGGCAACCAACCAGCATTGCCTACATGTACCTGCGCATGTTTTACAGATGAAGAGACAGCAGGCAGCACAGTGAAAACTGGAGGATAATCCTCCCAAATGTAATCTTCAGGGAGAGAGAATGCATAATTTGAGAACACACATTATCTTAAAGTCTGGTCGAGTCAGCTAATAACTAGCTAGACAATATCTTGAAGAAGACTGTACTAACTTTTTTTACAGTTGAATACTTTATATATGTGGTCATGTAGTTGTCAAACTTATTGCTTATTATTATAATAATATTATAGTATATAGGGTTGATATTTAAAGGAAGAGGATGTTGTGATAGTGTATTTGTTGGTGTGTTAAATTTAATCATTTAAGTAAACACTTTTGCTAATATGTATGTCAGCACAGGTAGTGATCCAGAATCATTCGATTCCGTTCTCTTGCACGGTCATTTAACAGGTGTAAACTGAAGCAACAAAAAGTCTTCATTAAAGCTCTGTGTTCGACCTCTGTGCATGGCTTTCAGCTCAATTTTTACAAATCTGGAATGAGATAATACAGCAATATGTTCCAGGATCAAGTGCTGTTCTATAACTGATTCCTGATAGGTTCAGGAGATATCATTCCATCCCTGTAGAGAAAAATCTTCCTTGAGAGCAAGGCTAAAGGTGTGATCTTGATATATGAGGAATTAGAGGTAAATCAACCCCTCTCAACATGGTAAAGAATAGGAATGCTTGCATTCATGCCAGAGAGACTAAATTGCATCTAACTTATCTGGGCTTGAGTAATATGCAATCCATAAAGAAATACATGGAAATTCTATCTGGGCGTAAGTATTAGAGTTTGTTTTGAATTGTTAACTCCAGTGGTGAGTACGTCTTCGTCACACATTCAGATGGCCAAAAGAAAAGAGTGGAGTGTGTGGAATGAAATATATGGAGCATGAAATGCCATATGTAAGTGGAATGAAACAGTGATTTACCGTCCTTCTTGAAACCAGCTCCAAGTGGGCGAAACAAAGGAGGAGGTTTGGAACAAGGGGACTCAATGGATCTTGACAAAAATTATGTAATGGGACTATGGAAAATTTTACCACAATACAATGTTGGCTTCGAAGTAGTTGATGAAAGGTAGAACCCAAATGGTTGGTGAGAACATTAGTGAAATCAAAATAGAGAAGGCGAGAATTACTCAGGTAGTATCTGTGAAGAAGAAATAGATTTAATCTTGCAAATTGATAAGCAGTTATGAGAATGGGAAACATTAAAGATGTCACATCTTTTTAACAAGTCAAGCAACAAAAAAAAGAGTGAAGGGGATAAGAATAAAAAGTCAGCCCTCAGAAAGGATGGAAGATAAAAAAAAAAGATATCTGTGATTTTTGTGACAGGAGGGTTAATGGTGCATGGAAAAAGGAAAGGGTAATGAGAGAAATAAGGAAGCAAATGATGGAGCCACAGGAAGTGTGAATGAGAACAGCAGAACCATCACCAATGGCATCAGTCTGAAAAAAATGGGAACACAAGCTTTCAAGGACATGGGCCCCACCAGCTAGGCCAGCATTTATCATCCTAACTGCTCTTGAGTTATGATCTGAAATTGTTGATCAGTCTTATATTCAAAAGGCTGTAAAGTGGCTAGTCAAAAATTGATGTGCTGTCCATAGAGTTTGCATTGAGCTTTTTTGGAATAGTTTGCTGAGCAGAGAAAGACAGGCCATGGCAATCATAAAAAATTAAATTGACAGACATCCAGAAGCTTACAAACCAAACGAGGTGTTCTATAAAGTGATTACCAAACCTGTGTTTGGTCTCCACAATATAGAACACATCATGAATAGCAAACATGGTATATTAAATTTGTAGCAAACTCCTTTCAGTTATTAATGTCAAAGTTGCTGCTCTTCAAGGAGAGATTCAGAGTGTCTTTGAAGCATTTTCTTAGTCCTCCCTTTATTTAAATGGTGAGACAAACAGGATCTGGCAGGAGAAAGTATTTTGGCTATCCAGAAACAGTGTTTGGTCTGTTGAAGTCGATTTTGCTGTAGTTTTGTCTGAATGCTTGGGAGCTAGTTTCAAGAAGGTCAGTGGAACACTGTTTCACCTGCACTGACTGTTTGGAGCGATGGACAATGGAAAGGAAAGTAATGTATCTCCTGCGTTTGCACAAGAAAATACCACAGGAAATAGGCAAAGGGATAATGGAATAGATCAGGGTATCACAGAGAGAATGGTCCCTTTGAAATGTTGAATGAAAATGGGAGGGGAAGTTGTTTTGGTGATGGAACCTTGCTGGAGGTAGCAGAATTGGTGGATGTGGAGGTAGTTAGTTGGAAAGAGAGAACAAAGGAACCATATTGTGGTACTGGAAAAAAGGGTGAGAATAGAGGTGTATAGAATGGAGATAGTTGAGGGTCCTATCAACCACAACAGAGGGGAATGCTCAGTTGAGGGAAACCAGAAGCTCTGATATGAAAAATGACATCGTCAACTGGATATGGCAGAGAAACTGGAAAAATGGAATAGAGTTCCAACGGAAAGTAGCATGAGAGGAAGCTTAGTCAAAATAGCTATGGTGAACTTATGCTGGACATTGACTAATACCATAGCTACTTTGGTCAATAATCTAGCTGTAAAAAAACTTGGATATGTATTTGAAGTGCCATATCCTACACAGCTATAGATTAACATTTGATTGATTTGAGTGTGTCTGTCAGGTTCTCTAGTTTCTGCTAGAGGTTTTTATGTGACTGAAAAGGCAGATTCTTCATTCATGGTTCATTGGGCACATGGGACAGGGAGGTATTGAGATCCAGATTGCATGATTTGCTTCCAGTTCTATTCTCTGTTACTATTCTGCCTCATCATTAAGACTCAAAATGTAATGCAACTTGATGGCCAAGATATCACCCATTTTGAATAATTGATAGCAAGCTGCTCCCAATGTCAAAGCTTCTGCACTTCAAAAAGAGCTTCAGAGGGTCTTTGCAGCATTTTCATTGTCTTCCCTTGGAACATCAGCTGTTTGACTGCTGAGAAAACAGGACTTAGCAGGGGAGATTTTTTTTTGGCTTTCTAGGAACACTGCCCAGCCACTGAAATTGATTTTGAGGTGTTTTACTCGAATTCTGATGCACATGGCTTCAAGAACCACACAAGCAAAGTTCTTTTTGAGGTTCCATTTAAGATGCACACATAGTTGTGCATCAGTCTTAAAGTGACCACGCTGTGTAACAGGCCAGCAACTTGGAGCAAACAAAACGTTAAAGGGAACATTCTATTGGCTTCTGCTCACCTTCATTTCAACTTCCTTGCTGTCAAGCTTCACAGCTGCATGGGAGCAATTAATGCAGCAGTGCTCTGGACTCCTGTTGAAGAAGAACTATCATACTGCAATAGCATCTTCATGAACAGTAACAACACCAGCGGTAGTAGCTATCTTCTCTGCAGCCACATGCCATTCCATAGGACAGAAAGGAGACTGTACCTCAGCATAGGGTTTATAGACAAAGAATGAACTTTTTTGACATGACAGAGCAACAGTCTCAAGAGGCTAAGGTTTCAGTGGCAGGTGGTCACCAAAGTGAGAGAATGGACTTCAGACTAAAACCTCTGAAAAACAAAGTCCTCTACCAGCCTGTTCCTGCCACACAAAACTGCCCCCTGACCATCAAGATTCATGATGAGCCCCTGGATAATGTGGATCATTTTCCATGCCTTGGAAGCTTGCTGTCAGCACGGGATGACATTGATGACAAAATTCAACATTGACTTTAATTGCCAGTGCAGTCTTTGGATGCTTGAGGAATAGTGTTTGAAGTCCGAGAACTCAAATCTAATATTAAGCTCATGGTCTACAGAGCAGCTGTGGTCCCTGCCCTCTGTATGCATCAGAAGCATGGACAATGTACAGCAGACACATCAAATCCCAGAAGAGATATTACCAACATTGCCTCCACAAAACCCTGCAAATCCACTGTCAGGATAGGAGTACCAATGTGAGTTTCTCTTCCCAGACTAATACCCGTCAGGTATTACACTCAACTAGCTGTGATGGGTGGGCCACGTTGTCCACCTGCTTGATACAAGATTCCTGAAACAAGTGCTCTACTCCAACCTCTGCAATGACAAGTGACCACTAGGCAGGCAGAGAAAATGCTACAAGAAAGCCTCCCTAAACAAATGCAACATTCCATATCAACTGGGTGGGAATTGCTTGCCTGGAAAAGAAGCAAACATGGAGGCACCAATCACATCAAGCATCACATGGGGGCCAAGCGTAAACAATGCAAAGAGAGTGCAGATTCCAGAGCATCTCAAACACCACTTCATCAAACACCACCTGCCAAACTTGTGGCAGAGTCTGTGGCTCCAGGATTACACTATTCAGCCACCATAGAACCCACCTTCTCACAGTGGAAGCAAGTCAACTCTGACCCTGAGGGACTGCCAGAGAAGAAGATGACTTGTTAGTAAAATAAATAGCACAACGTCATTAGCATTGCTATACATACCCAAGTGAAATCCCCTTGTGCAACAATAATATCATTTTACTTTCTCTTGCTACATCTCGTGAAAACCTTGTGGTTTTAGCTGAGCTAGAGGCAGGCTGTCCATTCCCCTCTCTGAAACAAGAAATGCTTGTGGTGGAAATCCTCCTTTGGAACATACGTGGGTCCCACCAAAAAGAAAATGCCCCACCTCACCCTCTGGAGGGGCAGACACAATCATTGGGGCAGGAGACAGCATGTGTGGCTCTGTCTGAGTGGGGGAGCATTGGATTAGAAGTGGATCATTTTGAAAAGATTTCCTAGTGTTGTGTGTCCTTTCCATCTTTATTCTGATGTTTTACCTACACTTCCCTACTACCCAAGAGCTGGAGCACAGTTAGCTGCATGCTGTTGAGGCATTGAATCACCAAGACAAGGTTTGCTCCATCCTGTGCGAAATGGCAATGGGCATACCATTTGTCTGGGCCAGCATTCACTCATTGATCTGCATACAGGTGGGCATTGACATAAATGGCACGTGCTGGAAATGGTCTCCTTCATTCTCTCTCCAAGGGTGTTCACTGCCTCTGGAAATACTGACAGAAGCGCATACATTTCCAGCTGCTGCTCACAAATTAATTTTATTGGATGATCCCGAGGTTCAATATTTACATCCAGCTGGATGAAGCTTGACTTATCCTGCACCCTGTAATTAGTACTCTCCAATCTATCATAGAATCCCTACAGTGTAGAAAGAGGCCATTTAGTCCTTAGTGTCTGCAGTGACTCTCCAAAAGAACAACCCAAGCAAGCTCTCCCCTCTGTCCTGTCCCCATAACTCCTGGTATTTATCATATTTAATCCCTCTAACCTACACATCATTGAGCACTGAGGAACAATTTAGCATGATTAATCTACCTAATCTATACATGTTAAGACTGTGGGAAGAAACCAGACCACCCAGAGGAAACCCAGGCACAGGGAGAATGTGCAAATTCCTAATAGATAGTCACCCAAGGCCAGAATTGAACCCACATCTCTAATGCTGTGAAGCAGCAGTGCGAACCATTGTACTGCCCGTGCAGATACTGTCCTCTCTCGAGTATCTGTTTCTGCTCCTCACCATGTGACTACTTCAATGCAATATCCACTGGAGTGTGTTTAAATGTTCTCTCTCTGAGCTGGTCCCTCAGGAGTTCCCCATCACCATTAAAGGCCTGTAGGAGATGAATCATGTAAGTTGGAGATGACATTGAGAAAGGCACAAACTTAGCATTGTCCATATCGTATTCTTGCAAAGAGTTGAGTTAGTTTGTGAAGTTCTGTTTCCCATAGAGAAGAGAAGTGAAGGCAGGGTTATTGAATATATTTAAGGCTGAGTTAGATTGTCAAGAAAGTCAGGGCAGACTGGTAGGTGGAATTAAGGGCACAGTCAGGTCAGCCATAATTGTATCGAAAGACAGAGCAGGCTTAATGAACCAAAAGGCCTAGTCCTGTTCCTAATTTTCATGTTACTGTGGGGGTCGGTAGCCTTTTCCTCCCATTGAATAGGAAGAGGACTTTTCTTTAGGCTAGAAACCTCCAGCGTGACCTCCAGGACCAGTGGGTGTTGGAAGAGAACAGCTTTCCCATGTTTTCCTTCCAGTCACTTGTGAACTTTTGCAGCAACAACTTTCCTGCAGTCTTTCAGTCCCTTATCAGGGTCTCTTTAAAAACCTTCATCAGGAGTGCAGGATTTGATGTCAGGAAGATAACCAGATAACACTGCAGCAGAGTGGGGTAGTCAATGTTGTCCAAGAAACAAAGATCAACGAAGCAGAGTTATATAGTGGAACAGTGCTATTGTTGCTAAGTTGGTCTAGACAGTGTTAACTTGGTCTGGACAGAAACTGGAATGGAGGAACTGTAAAGGGATGTAACACAAGAGCTGGTGGCAATAATATAGTTGTGGACCTTGTCTGGAAAAGGCAGGAGGAAACATAAAAATAGAGTAGTAGATCATGATATTGGAGTTGTTGAGAGTGTTAGTTTAAAGTGAGAATAAACGTACCTACATATTCTGTAAAACATTGGCTGCAATTCTCCCACCCTGACCTAATTTTTTGGTGGGTGGGTCGGTTCGGGAGAATCTTATGTGCGTCGATTGGGATTTTGCCTGCAATTCTGACATGCGCGCATCTCCCAGCGACAGATACGCCGCGCGGTAGGGACCACACTGGAAAGCGATGGGAAAAGCAGGTAAGTAATTTTAATCTATTTTTAGTGTTATTTGAATGTAATTATCAGGCCCAAGACTGAATTCTCTGAGCCAATAGCATCTTCCACTCCGCCAGTACAATTTCAGTCCAGTGGGGTTTAGTCTAGCTCCCCATTTTTGGGGAACCAATGGGAACTCTGCTGGAGTGAAGGGGAGAGCAATTGGGGCCCTGAGGAGAGGTGGGTGGGTGCAGCTTGTACCCTGGGCACTGCCCAAGGGGCAAAGTGCCCATGCTCAAGGCATCTTAGCATTGCTGACTGGGCATCAGGCAGTGCCAAAGGAGTGGGGCCGAAGGAACAGTGTCAAGGGGGTGAGGCCTGCGGCCGGGGCTTAGGGGCATTAGGTGGGGGTGGGGCCGCTGCTACTCTGCATTGGGATCTGGTTGGGGCTGTAGGGAGAGGGCTGTAGGGGATGGCCTGCCTGGGAAGGGTGGTCTGTGTGGGGACTGGGCTGTGGTGATGTTCTGCCAGGGTGGAGGTGTCTTGTCTCCCATGGGGTGGGGATTGTCACTGCAGGGAGGGGGGCTGCTGGTGATCGGGTTGCTCCTGGATGAGAGGGGGTTGGGGCTGGCCCCAGGAATGCTTGTGGGGGCTATGATCAGACCACGGTAATATGGAGTGCAGGGGTCTCAGGCTGCCTGAGTGCAGGCTGACAGATTGGAATCATTGTGCATGTGCAGAGGCCCAGAATTGAGAGACTCTGGCATGAATGGGCCCTGCGCCCCCCGAACTTTTAATTATATTCATGATCTCTGTATTGCACAATGTGTGGGAGATTCAAATCTGAATTCCAACTGATTAAACAATCTTGATTTATACCATTTTTCCCGTGAATTCAGCACTTAGAACTTTTTTGGGGGAATTGCCCCTATTGTGTTTGAAACATCTAAAATGATTTGCATTTTACGACTCTTTTGTGGAGAGTGGGTTTCTGAAGAGTTATTCACAGAACTTAATTGTACTAGGAATATGTTGATCTGGCAAACATGATGGTATCTCTACTATCGTAAACAACTTGCATGAAACTGCTTTGGTTAAGTTTTAAAGAATGAGCAACAGATTTGTTTTTCATCGTGTGAAGTTCATATTTGTTTAGTAGGGTAAATGTTATGAATATCAGTGTTTTAAGTGTAAATGTTTATGTAGGGAATATGTAAAGATTGTGCAGATGTTTTTCCTAAGTCTAAATTGATGCTGCAGTTTCATGCCAAGCCAGATTGGAAAGTTTAAAAATCTGGACTGCACCACCACATCAAAAATACGTTCTACAAATGCAATCATTTATATGAGAACACAAGCAAATGGAAGATTTTCTGTTCAATCATCTGGAAAAAAAGGTCACAAATATACATATTGAGTTTTTAAATTCTTTTGCCATTCTTAGCTGCAGGATAGCTGCCATTTCAACACTTACATGCTCCTCCAGTTCCCTGATATGCTTGCTGAGGAGAGGTGACCTGTATCTGAAGGCAACTCCATTAATTTCAGTGGGGGCCAGCACTTCAGATCAATTTAGCAGCTAATCGAAAACTATCCAACTCTGGAATACAAATCATTTCTAGCTTGGTGTTGCAGCTGAGCTGCTAGGGAGCTTCTCAGAAGTGGAATCATCTGATATTCCAGCTTTCATTTAAATGAATAGAGGCATTCTACAATAAAACATTCCTCCTCGTAACCCTCCTCATTGATTAACTGAGTAGCCAATGAGAGATCAGGGAAATTTTAACTTCTGAACTCTGAGGAACTGTTGGAGGAAGCAATTCTGCAGTTTAAAGAAAATCTTTCTCAATTTCTATCCCAAATGGCCTCCATCCTCTAACTTGTGCTATTATTAGAGGTAGATCAGGGCAGAAGGAGGCTGATGAATCTGTTCTCAGGGAGCGGCCATAGAATTATAAAGTACTACAGCACAGAGGGATGTCATTAGTTCCATCAAGCATTTCAAAGAGCAAAAGATGGCATAGTGGCAAGCTGCTTCACACCACCAGAGACCTGGGTTCAATTCTGGCCCTGGATGACTGTGCATGTTCTCCTCATGTCTGCGTAGGTTTCCCCTGAATGCTCCGATTTCCTCCCAGTCCAAAAATGTACAAGTTAGAGGGATTGACCATGCTAAGTTGTCCTTTAGTGTCCCAAGAAGTATAGGTTAGCTGGATTAGCCATAGTAAATATGTGAGGTTACTGGGATAAGTTGGAGGCAATGACCTGTGTAAGAAACTCTGTCAGAGAGTCAGTGCAGACTTGACAGGCCAAATGGTCTCCTTCTGCACTGTTGGGATTCGATGATTAGTCTTATTTTTCTGCCCTTTCCCCTTGCGCTTCCAGTTTTTCTGTCCTTTAAGTAATTACTCAATTCCCTTTTGAAGGCTGCTGTTGAAGCTATATACACCATTCCATTATGTGCCAAATGGAGCATGAATTTGAAGGGCCAGAACTTCTTCCATGTTCCCACCCCCTCCAATCACATTATGACTTTATGTTGGGGTGGTCAAGGTCTCTGGCAGGAAGCCTGTGCATACTCCAACTGAGATCCATAAGTGGCCAATTATTGACCACTTAAGAGCTGCCTCCTGCTCATTCAGTCATCCCTATTTCAATAATTTTGTCTAGCTCCATAACCTGTCGAGATACCTGTGCTGCTCTATTTTGATCTTTTGGAGCATCCCAGTTTATTCTTTCACTATTGGTGATCAAGCCTTCAGTGGCCAACACCCTTAGGTCTGGTATTCTCTCCTATTTTCTCCGTTTCCCTACCTGTCTTTCTCCTTGGAACCTTATTCTTTGACTAAGTTTTTAGTCATTACCCATAATATCTCCATAATCTGGCTTGGTGTCATATTTTGCTTTAAAAGTTTCCTTTGAAATGTCTTGAGATGTTTTATTGTGTTAGAAATGCTGTGTACATACAAGTTGTTTCCATCTGTTTGCCAACAGTATATCTATGCCTTTACTTCCTCTTTTGTCCCATGGATTGGCTCAATTTTTGCAAACAAGCCAAATGTGTGGTAATTTATCAAACATTTTTTAGGTCCAAATTTTTTTTTTTATTCATGGGTTTTGGGCATCACTAACATTTATATTGCCCATTAAAAAGATTGTGGTGAACTACCTTATTGAACCACTGTAGTCCATGTGTTGGGGGATACTCCCACAGTGCTGTTACATCGGGAGTTCCAGGTTTTTGACCCAGTGATGATGAAGATACAGCATTATACTTCCAAGTCAGGATATTGTGTGACATTGACAATTTGCAGGGTGATGCTGTTCCCATGTCTCTGTTGTCCTTGACCTTCTGGGCAGTAGAGATCATGACATTTGGAGGTGGACAAGTTGCTGTGATGCATTTTTTTTAAGTAGTACAATCAAGTGATCTGAAAATTTCTAGTGTTGTTGAAGCTTCAGTCATTCTAGCAAATGGAGAGTATTCCTTCATGCTACTAACTTGTGTTTATAGATGGTGGAAAAGTTTTAGACATTTAGGAAGTGAGCCATTTGTTGCAGATTACCCAGACTATATATGTGCATAAATCATTAAGGTGTTAGGATAGGTTGAAAAAGCAGTTAATTAAGCATACAGTGTCTAAGGTTTAATTAATAGGATAGTAAGAAGTCTCATAACACCAGGTTAAAGTCCAACAGATTTAGTTAGTTCACAAGCCACAAGCTTTTGGACCATTGCTCCTTCATCAGCTGAACGAGAATCGTGTTCACAAACAGGACATATAAAGACACAAACTCAATTTACAAAGTAATGGTTGGAATGCGAGTCTTAAAGATACAGACAACATGAGTGGAGAGAGGGTTAAGTACAGATTAAAGAGATATGTATTGTCTCCAGCCAGGACAGTTAGTGAGATATTGCAAGCCCAAACAAATTGTGAGGGTTAAAAATAGTGTGACATGAACCCAAGATCTCAGTTGAAGCTGTTCTTGGAACTTGACTATCACTTTCTGCTCAGTGATTCTGCATTGTCGTGTGTCGAGAAGGCAGCCTTGGAGAATGCTTACCCGAAGATCAGAGGCTGAATGCCTGTGACTGCTGAAGTGTTCCCCAACAGGAAGAGAACATTCCTGCCTGGTAATTGTCGAATGGTGTTCATTCATCCGTTGTCTAGTGTTTGCACTGTCTCCCAAATTACCGTGCCTTGGGACATTCTTTCCTGCAGCTTATCAGGTAGACAATATTGGCTGATTTGAAAGATGGTATTCTCACGTGAGATGTTGGCATCCGCGTCGATGATCCAGCACGTCTTGCAGAGGTTGTGGCAGGGTTGTGTGGTGTCGTGATCATTGTTCTCCTGACGGCTGCGTAGTTTGCTGTGGACAGTGAGGTCATGTAGTTGTTTGAAGGCAAGAAATGGGGGTGTGGAAATAGTCTTGATGAGAGGTTCATCTTCACCGAAGACATGTTGAAGGCTCCAGAGAAGATGTCGTAGCTACCCACCGACTACACATTTCAATCAGATGAAATTGAAGTTTTCTCAGCCGAGGGCTCAATTTCTGCCCCATCACCAAAATAGACCCCATCAGTCTCGCAGTGGACACAAAGGAATTCATCAGGCGAATGAGGCTATGAGAGTTCTTCCACAAACCCCACGAGGCCAACAGCGAATACAATGAGATAGCCAACAAACTGGAACTGCCAATGGTGAGGTCCGCACTGCAGCAGCCGAAGAGGAAAGAGCCGAATTGGACTCCTCTGGAAGGCTGCTGCCCTCAACTCGACATGTATGCTCAAGCTGTCAGGAGGTACGTCAATGCCAGATTTATCAGCCACATTCAAGACAGCCCCGAGTGTCACCCAAGCACAACGCAATGCCATCCATGCTCTCAAGACCAACCACAACATTGTCATCGAACCAGCAAACAAAGAAGGGGCCACTGTCATTGTACAGAGAATCGTCGGCTTTTGTCGCAACACTACAGACTTCCTACAGAAACTCAGCATACATGGAGCAGTTGAATCAGGAGCACTCCTCATCACAATGGATGTCTCGGCGCTCTACACCAACATGCCCCACGACAATGGCATTGCTGCAACTGCCTCAGTACTCAATATCGACAACTGCCAATCTCCAGATGTAATTTTACAATTCATCCACTTCATCCTGGACCACAATGCCTTCACCTTCAACAATCAGTTCTTCATCCAGACACATGGAACATCCATGGGGACCAAATTTGCACCTCAATATGCCAATATCTTCATGCACACGTTCAAACAAGATCTTTTCACTGCATAGGACCATCAACCAATGCTGTACACTAGATGCATTGATATCATTTTCTTCCTTTTGGACTCATAGTGAACAATCACTGAAACAACTATATGATGACATCAACAAATTCTACCCCACTATCAGACTCACCAAGGACTACTCTCTGGAATCGGTTGCATTTTTGAACGCACGTATATCCATCAAGGATGGCCACCTCAGCACTTCACTGTACTGCAAGTCCACAGATAACCTCACGATCTCCATTTCTCCAGCTTCTATCCTAAACACAGTAAAGAAGCCATCCCCTATGGACAAGCCCTCCAAATACAGAGGATCTGCACAGATGAGAAGAATCACAACAGACACCTCCAGGCACTGAAAGATGCCCTCATAAGTACAGGATATGGAACTCGACTCATCGATTGACAGTTCCATCATGCCACAGCAAAAAACTGCATCAACCTCCTCAGAAGGCAAACATAAGATATGGCGGACAGAGTACCTTTTGTCGTCCAGTACTTCCCCAGAGTGGAAAAGCTATGACATCTTCTCCGGAGCCTTCAACATGCCACTGATGAAGAAGAACATCTCGCCAAGGCCATCCCCACACCCTCACTTCTTGCCTTCAAACAGCCGCGCAATCTCAAACAGACCATTGTCCTCAGCAAACTACCCAGTTTTCAGGAGAACAGTGATCATGACACCACACAATTCTACAAGACATGCTGGATCATTGACACGGATGCCACCATCTCATGTGAGAACACCAGCCACCAGGTAATGGTACATACTCTTGCAACTCAGCTAACGTTTTCTATCTGATATGCTGCAGGAAAGAATGTCCCGAGGCATTATACATTGGGGAGACTATGCAAACACTAGACAACAGGTGAGTGAATACTGCTTGACAATCACCAGACAGGAGTGTTCTCTTCCTATTGGGGAATACTTCAGCAGTCACGGGCATTCAGGCTTTGATCTTTGGGTAAGCGTTTTCTAAGGAGGCATTTACAACACACGACAATGTAAAATCACTGAGCAGAGACTGATAGCCAAGTTTGCACACATGAAGATGGCCCCAACCGGGATCTTGCATTCATGGCACACTATTTGTAAACCCCACGGCTTGCCAGGGCTTGCAAAATTTCACTAACTTTCTAGCTGGAGATAATACAGATCCTTTTAATCTGTGCTTAGCCCTCTCTCCAATCACAATATCTGCACCTTTAAAACCTGATTATCTCTAAAGATTCGCATTCCAACCATTATTTTGTAAATTGTTTGTGTCTTTACATTTGCCCTATTTGTGAACACTCGTGTGAAAGCTGCTACTAAATAAATCTGTTGGACTTTGACCTGGTGTTAACCCAGTTTAACACCGGGTATCTCCACATCATCTTTATTAATAGGGGAATAGGGTTATTAATAGGTGCAAGAACAGGGCGGCTATGTTAAGTCTGCATGAAACACTGATCTGGCCTCAGCTGGAGTGTTGTGTCGAGTTCTGGGTACCACAGTTTAGGAAAGATCTGAAGGCACTCAAGAGAATGCAGAAAAGATTCTAGCGATGAGGAACAGCAGTTACAAAGATAGATTGGAGAAGCTGGGACTGTTTTCTATGGAGAAGAGAGATCTAAGAGGAGATTTGATTGAAGTATGCAAAATGATGAAAGGTTTGGACAGAATGGATAGGAAAAATCTGTTCCCACTGGTGGAAAAATTGAGAATGGGAGGGTACTGCTTTAAGGCATTAGCAAAAGATGCGATGGAGACACAAGACACGTTTTCATGCAGTGAGTGGATTAAAACCTGGAGTGCATTGTGAGAGAATGTTGTAGCTGAAGGTTCAATCAAAGCATTCAAAGGAGAACAGAAGTGTTATCTGAAAAGGATGAAAGTATTAGGTTATGGGGAAAAAGTGAAGGAATTGGACTGGTAAACTATTCATAGAATCATAGAATCCTACAATGCAGAAGGAGGCCATTCAGCCCATCAGGTCTGTACCGATCACAATCTCATTCAGACCCTATCCCCATAACCCTATGCAATTACCCTAGCTAATCCCCCTGACACTAAGGGGCAATTTATCATGGCTAATCCACCTAACCCGCACATCTTTGGACTGTAGGAGGAAACCAGAGCACCCTTGCAAGTAAGGGGAAAATGTGCAGACTCCGCACAATGACCCAAGCTGGGAATCGAACCTGGGTCCCTGACACTGTGAGGCAGCAGTGCTAACCACCGTGCCACCATATCACCCATTGGAGAGTCAGCGCAGACCAGATGGGATGACTGGCTTTCTTCCAGGCTGTAACAATTTTGTGATTCTGGAAGTTGATTAGATTCTTTCTTTATTGCCTAACTGTTTTGTGGCACAGATGTTGCTTGCCACTTATCAGGACCAAGATGTTTATCCATTCAGCATTTCTGGCTAAAGATGTTTACAAGCATTTCAGCTTATATGCAACACTTATGTTCTTGACTCTGCATTTACTAAGTATGACAATGTTGCTGTTATCTCTTTTTCCTCCATCATTCACGAATGGATCTCTTTTATTCAGCAAAGCCAGCATTTATTACCCATACCTGATTTCCCCTGAGAAAGTGGTGGTGAACAGCCTTTTTGAACCGTTATAGTCCACGTGATTATAGATACAGCATCAGTTGTGTTAGGAAGTAAGTTCCAGGATTTTGACAAAGTGGCAGTGATATAGTTCCATGTGAAACTTAAAACATAGAACATTACAGCGCAATACAGGCCCTTCGGCCCTCAATGTTGCACCAACCAATGAAACCAATCAAATGACCCTCTAACCTAAACTATTCCAATGTTATCCATATGACTATCCACTGACATTTGAATGCCCTTAAAGTTGGCGAGTTCACAACTGCTGCAGGCGGGGCATTCCATTGTCCTTACTACCCTCTGAATAAAGAACCTACCTCTGATATCCGATCTATAACTACCAGCCCTTCATTTAGAGCTATGTCCCTTGTGTTAGCCATCACCATCTGAGGAAAAAGGCTCTCACTGTCCACCCTATCTAACCCTCTGATCATCTTGTATGCCTCAATTAGGTCACCTCTTAACTTCTCTCTAACAAAAATAACCTCAAGTCCCTCAGCCTTTTCTCATAAGACCTACCCACCATACCAGGCAACATCCTAGTAAACCTCCTCTGCACCCTTTCCAATGCCTCCATATTTTTCTTATAATGTGGCAAGTAGAACTGTACGTAATGCTCCAAGTGCGGCCGCACCAGAGTTTTGTACAGTTGCAACATGATCTCATGGCTCCGAAATTCAATCCCTCTACCAATAAAAACTAACACACAGTATGCTGTCTTAACAACCTGGGTGCCAACTTTCAGGGATCTATGCACATGTACACCGAGATCTTTCTGCTCATTGATACTACTAAGAGGCCTTCCATTAGCCCTATATTCTGTACTCCTGTTACTCTTACCAAAGTGAATCACCTCACACTTTTCCACATTAAACTCCATTTGCCACTTCTTGGCCCAGCTTGTAGCTTATCTGTTTCCGTCTGCAAATGGTAATATCCATCCTCACTGTCTACAACTCCTCCGACTTTAGCATCGTCCACAAATTTACTAACCCATCCTTCTACACCCTCATCTAGGTCATTTATAAAAATGACAAACAGCAGTGGCCCCAAAACAGATCCCTGCGGTACTCCACTTGTAACTGAACTCCAGGTTGAATATTTCCCATCAACCACCACCCTCTGTCTTCTATCAGCTAGCCAATTTCTAATCCAAACTGCAAAATCACCCTCAATCACATGCATCTGCATTTTCTGCAGCAACCTACCATGGGAAACCTTATCAAACACTTTGCTAAAATCCCTATACACCACGTCAACTGCCTTACCCTTATCCACCTGTTTGGTCACCTTTTCAAAAACTTTGATAAGGTTTGTAAGGCATGACCTACCCTTCACAAAACCATGTTGACTATTCCTAATCAATTTATTTCTCTCTAGATGATTATAAATCCTATCCCTTATAATTCTTGCCAAAATTTTGCCCACAACAGAGATAAGGCTCACCAGCCTATAATTCCCAGGATGGTCTCTACTCCCCTTCTTGAATAAGGGGATAAAATTTGTTATCCTCCAGTCTTCTGGCACTACACCTGTAGCTAATGATGATATGAAGATTAAAACCAAAGGCTCTGCAATCTCTTCTCCAGCCTCCCAGAGAATCCTAGGGTAAATCCCATCTGGCCCAGGGGACTTATTTATTTTCATACTCTCAAGAATTGCTAACACCTCCTCCTTATGTACCTCAATCCTGCCTAGTCTACAATCCTGTATCTCAAGTATTCTCCTCAACTACACTGACTTTTTCCTGCATGAATACTGACGAAAAATATTCATTCAGTGCCTCTCCTATCTCTTCAGGATCCATGCAGACCTTCCCACTGTTGTCTTTGACTGGCCCTAATCTTGCCCTAACCAATCTTTTATTCTTGACATACCTATACAAAGCTTTAGGGTTCTCCTTGATTCTATCTGCCAAAGTCTTCTCTTGTCCTCTTCTAGCTCTTCTTAATTTTCTCTTTAGCTCCTTCTTTGCTAATTTGTAACTCTCCAGTGCCCTAACTGAGCCTTCACGTCTTACCTTTACATAAGCCTCCTTCTTCCTCTTCACCAGAGGTGCAGCTTCCTTAGTACACCACGGTTCTCTCACTTGACCACTTCCTCCCTGCCTGACAAATACATATTTATCAAGGACTCACAATAGCTGCTCCTTGAAAAAGCTCCAAATTTCAGATTGCAATCTGTGTATTCTAAATCTTGCCTAATAGCCTCATAATTACCTTCCCCCCAGCTATAACTTGTGCCCTTGGTATATACCTATCCCTTTCCATCTCTAAGGTAAACGTATTTTGGTCACCATCACCCAAATTGTGGTCACCATCACCCAAGTGCTCACCTACTTCCAAGTCTAACACCTGGCCTGGTTCATTACCCAGTACCAAATCTAATGTAGCTTCACCTCTTATTGGCTTATCTACATACTGTGTCCGGAAACCTTCTTGCACACATTGGACAAAAACTGACCTCTCTAATGTGCTTAAACTATAGCTTTTCTAATTGATATTTGTAAAGTTAAAGTCCCCTATAACAATTACCTTGTTACTTTCGCTCTTATCCAGGATCATCTTTGCAATCCTTTCCTTTACATCTCTGGAACTGTTTAGAGGCCTATAAAAAAAACTCCCAACAGAGTCACCTCTCCTTTCCTAATCTCAGCCCATACTACCTCAATAGACAGGTCCACATCAAACATCCTTTCTGCCAATGTAATACAGTCCTTGACTAACAATGCCATGCCTCCCCGTCTTCTACTACCTTCTCTGCTCTGACTGAAACATCTGAATCCCGGAACCTGCAACAACCATTCCTGTTCCTGCTCTATTCATGTCCCTGAAATGGCCACAACATCGGAGTCCCAGACACCAATCCAGGCTGCAAATTCATCACCTTATTGTGTATGCTCCTCGCATTAAAGTATACATACTTCAAACCACCCTCCTGTCTGCCAATACACTGCTGTGACCTAGAAACCTTATCTTGGAGTAGAGTTTGCAGGTAGTGGTGTTTCTAAACACTGCTGCTCTTGGCTTGCAAGTTGATAGCGGCTGTGGATAAATAATGCATCAAAGGAGGATTGGCAAGTGGTTACAGTGCTCCTTGTACATGGTACATACTGCTTTCACTCTGTGCTGAAGGAGGACAGAGTGGATGCCTTAAGGTGATAGATAGATGCTTATTAAGTGGTATGCATTTGTCTTGGCATGGTGTGTAGCTTCTGGAGTGTTGTTGGAGCTGCACTCAACCAGGCAATACACTCCTGATATATTCATTGTAAACGAGCTTTGGGGAGTCAGGAGGCAAGTTACTTGATGCAGAATTCTCAGCTTCTGACCTACTCTTGTAGTCACAGTATTTGTACAACTAGTCCATTTCAGTTTCTCATCAGTAGTAACCCCCAGGAAGTTGGGGGAATTCAGTGATTGTAATGCCATTGAATGTCATGGGGAGATAATTAGAGTCTCCCTAATTGGAAATATTAATCATCTCAAACTGTATGGGCTGGATGTTACTTGCCAGTTATCATCTCAAGCCTGAATTTGATCCAGCTGTTGCTGCACGCAGACATGGATTGCTTTAGTATCTCAGGAGCTCTGAATGGTCCTGAAAACTGTATCATCAGTAAACATCTTCCCTTCTGAGCTAATGATGGAGGGAAAGTCATTGATGAAGCAGCTAAAAATGGTTGAACCTAGACACAACCTGAGGAATTCCTACAGCAATGTTCAGGCCAGAGGCTGAGATAATTGGTCTTCAACATTCACAATCATCTTCTTTTGTGCTATGTATGCCTGCAACCAATAGTTATCCTCTGACTCCTATTGACTTCAATTTTGCCCTGGTTCCTCGCTGCCATACTCAGAAATGGTGTCTGATATCAAGAAGAGTCAGCTGGCCTCATCTCTGGATCTCATACTGTCCATGTTTTGATCAGGACCATACTAAGGTCTTAAGTCAGATGGGATTAGCTTAACCCAAACTGCATTGGTGAACAGTTTGTTCATAAATAAATGCCACTTGATAAAAACTATGACACTTTTAATTATTTTGCTGATGATTGATTGAGAGTAGGACGATGGGGTGGTAATTGGCCAGATTGGATTGTCCTGCTTTTTGTGATCAGGACAAACCTGGGTGATTTTCCACATTATTATATAGATGCCAGTGTAGCTGATGTATTGGAATGTTGAGTGTGTTAAATTGTCTGAAGACTGGCATCTATGATGGTGGAGTTCTCAGAAGGAGATTGAAATGGATCATGCACTTAGTCCTTCTGTCTGAAGATTGTTACAAATGCTTCAAACCTTCTGTTTTGCCCTGTTTGATAGATTGTTTAGTTGAGTGAAGGGGATGTAATGATTTGAGCAGAGGTTGAGGTTGGTAGAATATGGCATTTTAAAATGCATTCATTAAAATTGTTCACTCGTGTGAGATTAATAAACTTCCTCTTGCCTTGCATTCATGTTCTTAAAGCTATACTTTGCTCACTGACTTCTCTTACCACTGCCTTCTGACTGTTTCTGGAAGGCCTCCTGAGGGTACAGGTCATTTTTCCTCCATTCCACCTCTCTCACTAAGACTTCCAGCACACCTTCTGAAAACCTTCATGCCTGGCTGTCTCCTAGTTAGCCATTGTTGATTATTCATTGCTGTTACACCTCCAACAGGCAGACTGCATTTCCCAGAAGGAGATATGGGCTAGCTCTGTGTCAGTGCAAGAACATAATAGCATTGAGTCTTCTGCTGATGTGTGCAGCCACTGAACGGCATGGTGCTGGCTGCAAACAGAAATTATTATAATGAGCGGGCAGCACTGAGGAGGTATAGAATGAGGCAAGAGGGCCCATTGAGCCTGCGCCGATCACAATCCCACCCAGGCCCTATTCCATTAACCCCATTCATTCATTTACCCTAGCTAGTCTCCTGAAACTAACGGACAATTTAGCATGGCCAATCCACCTAATCCACATATCTTTGGAATGTAGGAAGAAACTGGAGAACCTGGAGGAAACCGATGCAGATAAGGGAATAACGTGCAGACTCCACACAATGACTCAGGCCAGGAATCTGGATCCCTGGTGCTGTGAGGCAGCAGTGCTAACCACTGGCCATCATGACACCCTTGTACTGGCTGCATCCTGCTGAACAGACGTGGGCTTATTGTGCATTCTGATCCCTCTGTCTGTTTGCAGGAGCTAATCAGTTTAACCTCCTATGTGTTGCATTTCCCTATTCTTCCCTCCTTATTTATGTCCATGCATAATTTCTCAGCAAAAAATGCTGGCAGTTACATAAAGCAAACATTATGTTGTGGTTTGTAAGGAATATGCAAAAGTAGCTAGTCAATTCGTCCTTTGTTTCACCTAGTTTCCTTCAAAGGAAGATCCATGACTGTTCTCATCATTATCTTTTTGACAATCTACCCAAGATCCAGAGTTGAGAGAACTCTCAGAAGCAGTTTTATGCCAAGTTTGTTTACCAGCCTGCTCTTCTGCCATACAAGTTCAGAGTTGGCACTAAATAGTTTCAGCTTTTTATCGTTCTAAGCTTGTGCATTGGAAATCAAGTGCTAAGACCTAAACGTTTTAATGCTCCTTTCCTCTGATGTCAGGTTGGACCAAGTCCAGGTTCACTCTGCATTTACTCCATATCTCCATAATCAGCATGAAGAAAGACCACGTCACACTGCAGCTACAATCTTAATGTAAATATACTTATAACGGCAAATTCAGGTGTTGCTATGCTAACTATGTTTAAAGGTTAAAAACAGCCATTCAGTTGGTGACGTTGATTTGGATATTTTTCAGATGCAAAACAGATAATTTAATTGTGTTAATTGAACACTATTTACCATTAGTAAGGCTATGCTGGCTTTCCTTAATTACTCGATGCTTGGCCAAGTGACTGTTAATTATGTAAAAGATTATCATTTCTAAAAGTTTTTGCTCTATCAGATTTAAACTGATGGTTGGTGGGTTTATTTTTACACCCTTTTTCGAACAAAGGAACTGGGTGGAGGGGTTTCAGAGATCTTACTAAAAAAAATTCTAAGTGCCAAACAAGCATGAAACCGGGAGAGTTTCAGACCCATTTTTTCAGCAAGGGAGAAAAATCAAATCTTATGACAATTAATTGAAAGAATGAACTACAATTTGATTCTTGCCAGTAGCGGAAGGGGGTGCGTCCTAAGCTCTCTGGCAAACCGGCTACAGACTGCTAGAGGGTGCTATTGCATGTGTGCCCTGTGCACTATCAAGAGTACAAAGTCACTGCCCCCACAAACATTGCACCACCCAGTTTTTGCCTCTTCTGTGATCTTACCAGCTTGCCACGCCAATCAACCAGCATGACGAACTAGTAAGATTGCTAAAGTAACATTTGCAATTCTCCAATCCCCTAAAAGCTTCCCTATATCCAAAGAAGATTGGAAGATTGTGGCCAGTACCTTTGCAATTTTCACCTTTGCTTTCCTCAGTATTTTTGCATGCATCCCATCTGGTTCTGGTAACTAATTAACTGTGTGATCTATCTCATACCTATATATTATTTTTTTGCTCAGTGATTCCAAACTATGGTTTATGATCCCAGCAGGGTCTTAAAACAAAAATTTTGTCATGAACTCCAAAGCAGTAATATTTGACATGGAACTCACTATGAGTATTATGAGGTCCCTTAATTAATGATGGGTGTGACCTAACTGATAGATCTTTGAGATCTGATTCCTATTCCAAAAAAACCAGTGAAAAACCTTTCAGTTTAAACAGTCCCCACTCTTACAACTCTCCAAACACACTTTCTCGCCCATACCACCCCCAACTCTTTCACCCACCCCACACCCCACAACCCCCTCCCCACACCCGACAACCCCCTCCCCACACCCGACAACCCCTCCCCACAACCTCCTCCCCATACCCACACCCCCCTCCCCACACCCCACAACCCCCTCCCCACACCCCACAACCCCCTCCCCACCCACAACCCCTCCCCACACCCCACAACCCCCTTCCCTCGCCACCACTTCCTCCCCACATCCTGATAACCTCCTCCGCATCCCCACTTCGCCAGCCCCCTCCCTCCACCCTCCACCCCTTCTCCCCACCCCCAAACCCCCTCCCCTTTCTCCCCACCATCAAACCCTCCTCCTCCTCCCCACCCCTTCCCCTTCCCACTCCCCCCACCTCCCACATTCCCCTTCCCTCCCACATTCCCCTTCACCTCCCACATTCCCCTTCACCTCCCACACACTCCTTCACCTCCCACACACTCCTTCACCTCCCACACACTCCTTCACCTCCCACACACTCCTTCACCTCCCACACACTCCTTGTGCCCTCCCAGCCCCCATTGCCCCCTCACCTCCTTCTCCCCACCCACCTCTACCCCCAACCCTCCCCACCTCCCAACCACACAACCTCTTGCCCAACCCCCCCACGTCCCCTTGTCCAACACCCTCGCAGACCACACCTCCCCAACCCTACCATACACCCCACGTCCCCAACCCCCACCTCCCCTCACCCTCTTCTCCACCCCTCACCCTCTTCTCCCCACCCCTCACCCACCTCCCCCCATCCCCTTCTCCCCCCATCCCCTTCCCCCCCGCCCCCCCCTCCTTCTCCCCGCCCCCCTTCCTTCTCCCTGCCCCCCCTTCCTTCTCCCCGCACCCCCCCCCACCCCCTTCTCCCTGTACCCTCTCCCCCACATCACTTCTCCCACACCCCCTCTCCCTGCACCACCCTCATTACATTCGCAACTTGACAATTGTCATAAGCATGCTTCCCTCACTTTATCCACTTCATTTTACTTTCTACATCTTTTGTCACCTCCTGGCTTTGGTTGCTTATTTTTCCCCCGCTCCATACCACCCCCCAGTGTAGCTTGACCCTACTTTCAGCATCTCTTTACAGGCAGCCCATTGCTTAATCTGCTAATTTTGCCTGCTAATCCTTGTTTCTAATTGACCGAGCACACATCTGTTCTCAACCTGCTGAAATTGACCCACCTTCAAACAAGTATTTTTATTCTACATTAGTCCTTGTCCTTTTCCATAACTAATCTTAACCTAAAATGTTTTCTGATGACACTTGATCCACTTGACCACTCATTCCCTTGAATCAGATCCAGTATGCCTGCTCCTTGTTGGGCCAGAAATGTACTACTCAAGAAAACTCTCCTGAAAATGCTTCAAGACTCTTCCTCCACTTGTCATTATGCGAATACTATCCCAGGCTATATTAGGATTCTTGGAAGTCTCCCATCAAGACCATTCTTGCACCTCCTCTGTAATTTTCCTGTGGATTTGCTCCTTTCCAGTTGTTGGTAGTCAATAAAATATACCCAGTAGTATAATAGCAGTGCTATTGTTTCTTAATTCGAACCAAATAAATTCTGTCCTTAATCCCCACCAGGCCATTCTACCTCTCTAGCACTATAATATTTTCCTTAATCAGTGCAGCTACCCACACCCTTTCTGTCTTTCATTTCCTGAAAATTTGGATTCAGGAGTATTCAGTACTCAGTTCTGCCTTTTTTTGAGACAAGCTTCCATTATTATCACAACATCATATTCCCATGTGGCTATCTGTGCCTGCAGTCTCCTAATCTTATTCAGAACAAATTTAGACAACTAGATTTGATTGAAGCAGTTTGGTATCAGTGGCAGCTCATTTCATATCAGTCTAATCAAGTTTTCCTTTTGGTCGTCTTAAGTTTGGGCCACATACATTTTAAATTTGTCTGAGTTCTTAATCTAACTATTGCAATATTGATCTACTGTTTTGCAAGTACATGAGTGCTTGTGTGGATAGAAAATTGCATTTCCTTTTCAGGTATGATGTTCAACCACATGAATTCAGTTGAAATGTAAAAAAAAATGAAGTATTCATTTTAAATCTCTACATATTAAATCATATTTTGAGTCCATTGGACTGTGCTTAATAATGGTTTGATATGCAGTTTAATATATGGCTGCTGTTCGCTTTTTTGAATAATTACATCTGGATATATAATTTGCTTTGTTAATTGTAGTAATACAATGTGGTGTGTATTCTAAGAGAAGTATTCATCATCTTTTAATAGAATTTCTGTAATCCCATCAAGAACTTTATATAATCTGTTCATGTTATCCTAAAAAAATACAAAGTGATAGTCTGACTGCTGCATTGACATTTTTCTCCACTTCGCTCATCTCACGACTAGATGGTTATCTTACTTTTGAAAGAAGTTTTAACATTCTTTGGGACTAATATTCAGCCAAAGGGGACTTGATGCCATACATAATTATATGTCATCTAAGTTAGGTGATTGAAGACATTTTAGGGATGTGTTGCAAATCGGTTTGTATAAAAGTCAAGAGTAAAAGCTGAATATTATATAATTAAGTTCTGACAATGGTAAAATCAAAGAAAATTACATTATGTATCAAATCATCTTTCTGAATGTTACAAAATGGATCAGGGCCTTTGTGAAACATATTGCAGGATGTGATTTTTCCTGTCAACATTCATAGCTGCTTGCCAACAGAAACAGGAATAGACAATATCCTAGTTTTTACTTTTCATCCATCTCTGAATGCCAACTTTAAGGAAGCATTCAGCCCAAAGATAGAGGGAGATCAGTTAAACGACATGCCACCAAATTTTCTTGGCCTCTTTTTCTCCGTTACTCTGCTCAAGTTATATATTTATATAATTGGTTTACTTATTCTCAGATATTACTGTGGAAATTACTATCTGCTAGTTTCTTGGCAAATATTAATATGGAAATTTTCCTTTCAGCTCTCCAGAAGAAAATCAAAGCAATACAGAGAAAAATCATGCCCAGTGCTGCTTTAAAGATTTTTTTTTCAATTTTCTTCTCTATTCTTGAGTGCTAAGGTCCTTACTTTTGCTGAGGAACAATTCCACTGATATTGACAACTCTCCTTCACGCTGTCCCTGCTTCCCACCTCAGTTTTTTTAAGTAGATTGTCATGTGACTATTCTTCATGTGTGATCCTGTACGTTGAATATCAGCAGTTATCTGATTATACGACAGGTAGTGGAGAGAGCCTAGCTCTTAGAAAACCTATCAAACCTGTTCTTGCACTTTCCAACAGGAATTCCTCGATATTGATCATGGACAGATTGATTATTTGTGGAACTTTGTGGTCATCCTGCACTACAAAGATGTAATTATGTCTTAAGCCTGATTAGATGGTAAATTTGAAAAGTAATGAAATTGTTCCAGATTTTATAAGGCAGCTAGGTTTTAAACTGTCTTCTTTACTTTATGGTCAAATAGAATCTCCTGGAATGGGGGATGGTTTACAGAACTCTGCCCAGAGACAAATCCAAGTGATTTGGTTGTCATGGGACCAGAGATCAAAGTTGAAATTAATAGAAAGTCGAGTGTCAGAGATTTAATTTAACAACATATAAAGTAGAAGCAGGAATAGGCCATTTGGACCTTTGAGCCTGTTCTGCCATTCATTTTGATCATGGCTGATCATCAAATTCAATATCTCGATCCCACCTTCTCCCCCATTTCCTTTAATCCCTTAAGCCCCAAGAATTATAGAAACAATTTGACACAAAAGAGCGACAGCTGGCCTTCTTGGACATAGAATCTCAGTCACAGACCTGGAGAAGAAGACTGAAAACAGCTGTTGCTGTGCCAAGCAGAAACAAAGATAGTTTTAGGTTAACTGCCAAGCAGAATGCTGGTGAGAGTGAGTTCCCTGTTTGAATGGCAAAGCTTGTAGAGATTTAAAGACCAAGGGGTTGCCGGTGAGTGCCTTTCCACCGGAAGTCTGTTTGATGGTACTCAGAAGATTGAGTGAAGAGAGTTTAAAAAGAGAGTTGGAAAGCTTGGAGATGTTTATGACTTTACCTACAAGGTTTCATATCTACCGAAATTTGGCATAGCACACAAATGCAGCATGAGGTTTATGTTGTATTAATTAGTTAGTGGGGAAAGTACCTTTCATGTAATTTGGTTTACTAGTTTCTATTAAATAATGTTTGATGTATATTTGATGTAAAAGTGGTAAAACTTGAAATCTTGTGCTATTATTTCCATTGGTCAATGGAAAATTCTTTTATCTCATATCAGTCTCTATAGGGATTATAACAAAGTTAAGAAAGTGTATCCAGAATACTTAATTTTTTAATCAATCATCATATCAGCAACTGTTCCACTGACTTTTACACACTTCAGTAAATGTATTATGTCATGTTATGTTTTAACGTCATATCATAAAAGTGAACCCAAATGTATAACGTGACTGTTAGCATTTATCTTTTAGATTGACAAGTTGTCTATATGTCATTTTATTCTCAGTTCCATTTGATAGTATGTTGAGTCAGTCAGACAGATTACTTCAATGATCTACACTGGGAATATGCAGTTCTCTCGTTGGGCAATAGCTAACTAATGTCAGTTGTTCTAGTTTTAATTTGGTTTGGAATCAAATTTCTGAGTATTAAAATCTTGATACATCATGCCAAAGGGTAGGAGAATGTAGATTTGATCCCCTTCTCTACCCAGCTGGAGCAATACTCAATTCATGGAACAATAGTGTTTTTTTTATAGGATGAAGGGAACATTGACTAGCACCTCTTTCTGCAGGGAGCCCAGGGAAAATAATTTTACAAGTAGGCTACTTGGCAGCAAAAAGGCATGAGTCCAAGTGAACTACAGAATTGATGAGATAAGAAATATTGAGTAAACTGACAGACTCACCTTCTAATTATGCTTAAAGTTGCAGAGGCTGCAGACCATTATGGGTACCTGACTCCAGCTTAATTGTGTTATTGGCAGTCAGCTCTGATCTAAGTATTTAGTAGTGTTAGGAAAAAAAGTATTATATATAATGAAATTTTTAAAAGGACTTGCAGTTATGTATAACCTTATCATGGCAATATATATCAAAATTACTTTTGAATGTTTCACTGTAGATCAATGCGGCAATCATGAAGTGTATAACTAGTTTACATAGACATTTTTAGTTGAATTGATTGAGAGAAGAATGTTGGCCAAGATAACGTGAGAACTTTTGTTCCTCTTTAAATAGCTCAATGGAATATTTAACCTCTCACTGAACATTCAGATTTAATTTATTATCATGATATGATGACATCTGCAGTACTGCAGTGGACTTCAATGTAGCATAGGAAATTAAATTCAACAATTTCTGACGCATAGGTCACTGCCAATTGAGCCATGTGTGTTATATAGATAAGATCCTATCTGGTTAAAGTCTTATTTTATAATTTAGATAGAATTCTTGGATGTTCTTCCATATATTAATAATTTGGATAGTTCTGTTGGAATAATTTTTACCTTTCTTTGATCTTTTGAAGATAGCAGAATTTAACTGGACGTCAATAGTATGAAACTTTACATTGTAACAATTCCCAAAAGCAGGCTTTGCAGCTCTCATAACCCTTTAAGAAAATGGCATTATAATTATGTCATTGCAACAATACCTTGTATCTCTATAGCATCTTTAATGAATCAAAATGCCTCAAGGCACTTCACATGAACGTTATAAAGCAAAATTTGACATTGATCCACATATGCTGATATTTGGGCAGATAATCAACACCTTTTTCAAGAGTTCAGTTATAATGAGTGTCTGAAAGCAGAAAAGGGAGGTAGAATGGTGGTGAGGTTTAGGGAAAGAACTCCAAAGCTTAGGGCCATGGCAGTTGAAGACATGGTCCCCGAGGGTAAAGAAATTAAAATTGGGCATGTGGATGAGGCTAGAATTAAAGTTGTGTGGAGATCTTGGAGACTTGTGGGCTGGAGGAAATGACAGATAGGGCAAGGCAAAGCCATGGAGGGATTTAAAAACAAAGCAGAGAATATTAAAATCAAGATATTGGTAAATGGGAATCAATGTAGACAATTATGGGAAATGATGAAGGGCATTTGGAACGTGTAAAGACAAGGAAAGCAGACCTTTGGATTTTCAAGTTCACAGAGTGTAATATGTCAGAGGTTGACCAGGAGGACTTTGGAATAGTCAAGTCTACACATGACAAAAGCATAAATGAAGATTTCAAGTAGAAAGCATCAGACAACATTACAGAGGTGGAAATTAGTGGTTTTTATGATGACACAAATATGTGGTTGAAAGTGCATCTTAGCGTCATGTATGAGACCGAAATAGCAAGCAATCTGGTTCAGCTTTAGAAAGTTGCCAGGGTGAAGGATGGAATCAATACCAGACAACAGAGTTTGTAGCATGGTTTGAAGATATTAACTTGCGACTTCCCAGTTTGATTGGATAAAGTTACTACTCATTCAGTACTGGATGTCGGTCAGCGTTCTGATAATTGGAGGAGTCACAAGAAGTGGTGATGAGGTAGAACTGGATGCCTTCAAAAAAAAATGGAAACTAACATGTTTTCAAATGATATTACTTGCGGAGCAGCATGAAAATGTAAGTCACTACAGGCTGCAGTCATAATCAAGATAAAAATTTCTTCTCTTGTATTTCAAAGAATGAAGAATTCTCAAATGAAGGGGAAGAGGATATAGATATCAATAAATCTGAAATCAGCTTGGTGTTTGAGATCGCTTTGAAGCGGAACATGCCAGTTAATTTTGAGGTAGGTGTTTACATTTGGCAATAAGGAACAATATAATTAATTATCTATCTTACAGGTAATGTAAAAGAATAATGTAATTTTATAGGTTCTCAGGCAACTGTGTGCAGAGTGTATTCACGATAATATCTTTATGATGTTGCAAATAGATAAGCTGCAATTCTCTAGGAGCTGTGTCATTGTCACATTTCCATTTTCCACACTAATGATACTTTTTTATACATTAGATCTTTCATTGTCAAGTAGCATTCGAGCCACGTAAGTGTCAAGCAGTGACCATCTCCACCAAGAGAGGATCTAACCATCTCCCCTTGACATTATTGTCGCTAAATTCCCTACTATCGACATACTTTGACCAGAACTGAGTGCCATCGCTGCAAGACACATTGTAGTTACTCACCAAGATTTCTTAGGCAGTACTTTCCAAACCCACTGGAGGGACAGAACCATAGGCACTTAGGAATGCCACACCTGGAAGTTCCTCTCCAAGCAACTCACCATCCTAACTTGGAAATATATCGCTATCCTTCACTATCTCTGGGCAAAATTCCTGGAATTTCCTCCCTAACAGCACTGTGGGCATACCCATATCTGAGCTCCTGGAACAGTTCAAGAAGGCAACTCACCACCCATGTTTGAAGGGCAACTAGAGATGAGCAATAAATGCTGACCTAGCCAGCAATGCCACATCCTGTAAATGAATTATGAATACCAGGTTAGAATTTCCAGATCATGTTTGCTGCCGGTTTAGTGGGCCCACTTATGCATACTTGTTGTGACTCCATGAGTTGCATTTTACGAATTGATTGATAGGCCCATTATCCCTATTCTCTGTCTCCTGTTGTTCACCCAGTTTCCTAATCATGTCAAAAATTTGCCTTCAATTACACAAGCTTCAGCTTTAATTAACAGGCAGACTTGGGGAACTTGTCAAATGCCTTCGTGAAGTTCATATAAGTGGTATCCATAATCATTGCTCTGACCAATACTTCAGTCACCTCGTAAACCAGAAGTGGTTGCCACTGCCAGAGCTGCATTTTGCCATTTGGGACCTTGTCAACTGTCATATTACAATCTATGTGAATAACATCCACTACACTGCCCTCATCAGTCCTCATTATTTCCTCAAAAAAAGTCAGTTAAGTTCACAAAACACAGCTTTCAACTAAGAAAACCATTCATGGTAATCCTGATTGATCCATGCTTCTTCTAAGTCACAATTTATCCCGATTCTTAATAATTTGCCCACCACCAAAGCCAGACTAACCAGCCTATAATTATTTGGCCTATTCCTCATACCCTTTTTAAACAATGACACAATGTTTGCAGACCTCCAATCACGTAATACTTTTTTGTATCTTTGTATTTTTTGTATCTAGCAAGATTTGAAAAATGATCCTCAGGGCATTTGCTATTTCCTCCCTGGCTTTCTTTAACAGCTTGGGATACAGTCCATCTGGCCCTGATGCTTTATCCATCTTCAAGGATGCTAATTCCTCTATACTTCCTTTCTCATTATACTTACTGTACTTAATATTTCATTCTCATTTACCAGAATGTGTGCGTCATCTCTTTCTCTTGTGAAGACAAAGTACTCATTAAGAATCCAGCCTATATCTTCTGCAGCACTGCAGAAGTTACTTTGTACATCGTTGATAGGACCTACCTTTACTTAGTTATTCACTTACTCTTAATGTGCTAATAGACATTTTTGGATTTTCTCTGATTTTATCTGCTAATATTTTTTCCACATCCTCTCTTTGCTTTCCTGATTTCCATTTTTACTTTACTTCTGTATTTTCAGTACTTAGATTCATACATCTCTGGGCTTCCTAATGCTTTTTGTGTCTGTCTTAAGCTTTCTTTTTCTGCTTTATCTTCCTCTGTTTGAAGAAAATCAAGGGGCTGTAGATTTGGTAGTACCACCATTTTTCTTTGTGAGAATATGTCTACAGTGTGCCCATACAATCTCCCTTTTGAACACCTCCCTCTAGTCTGACTGTGATTTCCCTTTAAACCTTAAATTAATACTGTTTATTCCATCATTTTCCATTTGCTAATATCTTACTCCTCCCATCTTGAATTATCTTCGACTTCTATATTTGCTGTCTCTTTCTCTTCAAAAGCATTTTAAAACCATAGCCGTTCGACAACTTTTTGTCTCCGTTAATTTCCTAAGTTCCTGCTTAATCTTTATTTCCCCGCCACTTGTAAAGTGTTCAGAGTCATTTTGAAGTTGTTGAATTACTTTACAAGCAGTCGTAGCATCTTGATTTTCCATGTGACTTGAATTTTGTAGCTGTTGAGTGGTTAGTCAAGGTTAATTATATCTATTTTGCTAATCAGGTGACCTAGCAAAGTGCTAGTTTCAACAAGATATTCTCAATAATGGAAAGATTTAAGTAGGAAAATATGCAAAGAGGATTAGTGATGAAGGATTGCGTTTGTTATTCTTTGCCTACAAAGTAATCCCATGTAGTGTAAGAATATAGGAATGAATGAATGAATACAATGTTTGTCCTTATCCATGTCACACCATTTTTTTTTTAGAAATACCAGTTGCTTAATGTTTTCTGTATAATTCAGCATTACACTGCTTCAGTGCCATTGACAGTATTATTCCAATTGAAATTAATGATATGTTAAATTAATCTGCACAAGTGTGAGCCAGCTGTCTCATATGTATGCTCAACTTGCATTCCATATGTCAGGTTCTTAAAACTTCCCTTTTTTTGCTGAACTGAATTTTAAATTTACAAATATTGATCATGTGTACTTTTTATTCATGGGATGTGGGTGATGTTTGCTGACCAGCATTTGTTGTCCATCCCTAATAGTCCTTGAGAAGGTGGTGGTGAGCCACACCTTGAACTGCTGCAGCCTGGCTGGTCTGGATAACATTGTACTCTTAGGGAGGGAATTCCAGGATTTTGACCCAGCAACAGTGAAGTTCCAATTCAGGATGGTTTGTGACTAGGAAATGAACATGGAGGAGATGATGTTCAAAATATCTGCTGCCCTTGTTCTGCTAGGTGGCCAAGGTCGCAATTTTGGTACGTCCTATCAAAAATGACTTTGTGAATTACAACAGTGCATCTCGTAGATCTGGCTTGCCCAACTTTTTCAGTCAAGTTGCTACATTCAAGAGGCTGATGAGAAAATTTTGGAAAGATAACATTGGGCTCAACAATAAACTGAATATCAGAGAAAATTGAGATGTTAAGAAAGGAAACAATTTCTGAGTAAATGTAAAGCAATGATAGAACATTAATTTGATAAGTTAAAAATGAATAATTTAAAAAATGACAGCCAGAAGATCAGAAAGTGTAAATGCATATCTGGCTAATACTCAGTCTTGGGTGCTCACTCACTCACCCTTACCCACTGTGAATAGGTACTTGAATATATGTTGATGTGGGATGGTGAAAATAAGTGAGAATCATCAGACTAGAACTAAGGTACAACGTAGGAACTGCACGCATACACACCATTTTTTTCCCCACACTCAAACAAAGCCCTTCTCCCACACTCAAACACAACACCTCCCCATCATATATGTCCCCACTCCCCCCCACATACAAATGTCAACCTACATCTACGCACAGCCACCCCAATCTATACACACTTAATAGTCCTGCCTCAGGTTTGTTCCCCTCTTCAGGCTTCGCTGGACCCACCTGAAGTGGGCTCACCACAAAAGCCCATCCCAGGTTTGTCTAAGGCCTATGTATCCATACCTGCCCCAGAAAGAACCTCCTTGGCCCACCAAAACAGCCAGGCCAGTCACAGAAGGGGCTCAGCTGAGGCCAATTCAGGCCTGTCGCAGAAAGGGTCTCGAGTATACCTGAGGCCCTATGAGACTTGCCGCAACTAGGGCAGGATCTCCACTGTCCCACACAAAACCTCTTTAGCTTTGTTCAACTCACTGTCTTTCCCTCCCCCATCTCTGAGTAAATTAAAGTGGAGTGTGCTTGTTGCCTCCAAGATCCAGCTCTATTGCATCCAATAATCCCCACTGTGCAACAATTAATTCAAAATTTACTTGGCAACTGACTGTGTTTGACCTGCCCAATCACAGACTACTTCCTTCCTGCAAAAGAAATTGAGGAATGGAGGAACCAGCTAACTATTGGATGGTCAGGTTTGCAGCATTTTTCAAAATTATGTCCATGAAGACTTCAATGGCTGAGTCCAGTAGTGTAGCAGGCCGCATTAAAGAGCCTCCTGGGCAACATCCAGCCCTGGGCCAACATCCAGACAAGTCTGTAGTAAATGGTATACATTGCAGTCAGGATGCACCAGTAGTGGAGGAAATAAAACTTTAGGTGGTGGATGGGATGTTAATCAAGCAGGCTGCCTTACCTTCAATGAGTGTTAATGTTTTTAGGACAATGTTTAGGGCAGCATGTACAAGAGTCAACCAGATATCAAATGCTACCATAATATCAAGGGCAGTCACTTTCACCTCACCTCTTGAATTCAGCTCTTTATCCATATTTGGACCAAGGCGGTGACAAGTTGTGAAGCCAGGTGACTCTGCCAGAACCCAAATTGAGCATCAGTGAGCAGGTTATTGGTGAGTAGGAAATGCTTGTTAGCACTATTGACAATAGCTTCCGTCACTTTGCTGACTGCACATGGAGTGAGTTGAATTAGCTGAAGACAGGCAGTGGCACTGGCAAGCACTGTTGGAGGAAGCCAAGATGGATCATGTATTTAGTGTTTCTGGCTGAAAATGATTTTAAACACTTCTGGCTTGTCTTTTGCACCGATGTGTTGGATTCCATGATTAAGTATAAGAATGTTCATGGAGCAGCCTCCTCCTAGTTAATTAATTGTCGCCCATTCTTCACAACTGGATGGGACTGGCCTATGGATCTCTGCTTTGATCCACTGGGCATGGGATCATTTAGCTCTATAGTATTCTACTTCTGGGCATCTCTTGCTCTCTGAGGTTTGGAAACTGGAGTTTGTTTGAAAATAAATTTCTTTCTCTGAGATTCTGCTGTCAGGAGCTGAGATTTATCTGTAAGTTGCTACAGGAGAATTAGAAGACAAATATCTAGATCACTCTCCAGAAATGTTAAAAAGCTAGAAACTGAGTAGCAATGTAAGCATATTTGGTTTTCTGTGCTAACTGGTTCTAAAGAAGGGATTTATGTCTACGGAGATGCTTCTAAATTGGAACAATTGAGATAACTGTCTGTTAAGAATTATGTTGAAGTCTTTTATTTGATAGAAGTTATACTATTTCTGTTTGATACATTCTAACAATATTCTTAAATAAAGTTTATTTTTATAAAAGCTTCCTATTGTGTCACTGGAATCATACCTGGACTGAACCACCTTATACTTACCCTAATGCTAAAATCAGATGTAAAAGTTCAGATCTAGGTTAACTTCATAAAATATCTTAGAGTTTCTGACCTGGTGCTTAACAACATTAGAGGAATACTGATTCATTCAGCTGAAATCAGCAGGAGATTCCCTTGTTGTGTTTGGCCTAGTGTTATGAGATTTCATAGAATCAATGTTGGGACAAACCACATTGTCCCAGTTGTACACCACCATGCTGCTACTTCTACTAGACAAGTGGAGCAGGATGTACCCAAGGATGGTGGCCATCTGTGACATTGGCTGAATGGCATAATTTTGAGAGTGTAACTATGCCAAGCTATTGCTTGAATAATCTGGGGATAGCATTCTCAATTGTTGTGTAAGTACCCAGATATTAGGAAGAAGCAATTTGCAGAATCAACTGTGCAAATAATGCCTTATCCGATGCAGTGCAAAGTGCTGGGTGATCTGTCAGGTTTTATTCTTAGGCTTTTTCATAAGGTTTGAGACAGCTGAACAACTTGCTAGGACACTGTAGAGGGCTGTGAAGAGTCAACTACATTCCTATTTGCTTTGTGTCGCAGATAAGTCAGTTTGGGTAAGGAAAGCATATTTCCTTCCTTGAAGATTTACAAAGCAGATGTGTATTTATGGCAATTCAGTAATTTCATGGTCACATTTTTTTTTAAATTCCAAGTTTATTGAATTAATTGAATTTGAAGTCCTCTTGCACTGGTAGAGTTTTACCTTGTATCTATAGATCATTAGTGCAGATCCCTGGATTTACTAGACCAATAACATAACTACAATGCTATCATACCTGTTTTTATTCATTTAACTGACCAGATTGTGTGTATTATAAATGTCTGTATTATAGTGCCATTCATTGTATTTAGATTAATTTTATCACCTTAGCTGCATAATTGATATTTGTTGAAAGACAGAATTAAGAAATACTTGCATCTATGTAATCCTTTTTACAACCACCAATCTCAAAGCTCTTGACAATTAATTAAGCATTTTTGAAGTGTAGTCAATGTTGTTGAAGCATTGTGAATGTTTTGAAAACGTAGGAAATGTTGGAGAAGTGTTTCTCTCTACTGAATCTCTTATGGAGATTCCATAAGTTACATTGTGACTGAGATATTATTTGTGCAGACCTACAATGTACTGTGCAAGGAAGCTAAGAAATCAGTGACAGTACACTGTCTTCACTATCTTAGCTTTTATGAACTTCTAATTCAAAACAAATCATTTTTGAGTTCTGCAGAAACAACTTTCTTATCTTCTGTCCTGTCTTTTTTCATTTTTATAGCCTCTGTCTTTCTTCAGTTTTTGGGTTTTCTGACTATACTTAATTGCTGCAGTCCTTACTCTCAGTCTCCACAGCCCCTCCCATTTTTCTTGGCTTTCCAGGTTTCTCATTCTTACATCTTAATTCTTTAAGTCCTTCAATCTTTCAATTCCTTTCAACTTTTCAAACTTTTCCCAATATCTCAGTCACGTTTTCCCACTGTTTTTCTTGTGCTGCTTTCAGGATTTATATGAAGAACAATTTGTTTTCTTTAATGTAGATTCAGTGTCAGACTTTATGATTTGAGACTTACATAATGTTACCTGCAACCTATTATATTTGATTAGTACCACAATATAATTTATAAAACTACCATTTGAACTAGTGATTAGCAAGCTGGGAAAGCTTCTTCAGTGGAATTCTTTAACTTATATTTTGCTTTTTCAAATGCACCTCCTTCTTTTGGCTTTCAAACCTCTTACAGTATTTGGCATTATCACAGGCATTTGATCATATCAAACATTCTTTTTTGACATAAATTTTGAAAAGAAACTTATAATATTACTGCTGGAACAGAAACTCATAAGTTTACTATCTTTTCTGGATGTAAGGTTAGGGAGGTACGGTGTAAATAGAATAGCAGTAGGTACTCATAGATTATTGTGTTACTTCACTATAATTATTTCTTAGAGCCATGATAGTCTCAAATTCCATTCCTTATGTGGCTTTTTTTCTAAATGTCAGTGACTCTGGTATACAGACGAATCATGAGAACACATTTGGCCCTAATTATATGAAGGTGTCATCTTGCGACCAATTTGTTGTGAACACTATACCAGCATCAAAGTGTCTAAATTCTGTCATGCAAGAACAAACCAGCTTCTTAAATAAATCGCACAAAACAATTGCTGGAAAAGCCTCGAATATAACAACATTGAAATGTATATAGTAGCTATATGACAACACATTTTCATTGGTGGAAATGGAATACTTACAGCAATTACTTCAAATCCACAATTTCCAGAAGTAATTTAACCTCTTTGCAATGAAGTTCCAAATGATAAAAGCACCAATAAAATGTATTAATTGAGGCACGTAAAAAGATAAACTAAACTAATATTTTCAATTTGAAAATCCTTGTTCTCTTTGAAATCATAATTTAAACACTATAAACAATGCTGTAGTCACATTTGTAAGCTCCATAGTGTCTTTTATGAGTGAAATATTCTATCATGCTTTGAAGTTGCAGACAGAGAAAAGAAGGAACTGATGGATGAGAGATTAGATTATTCTTTTCAGTGGATGTAATCTTTTTTTGGCCCAGACGATAGTTCAGTCTGGGACTTGTGCCAGGAAAGGTATAGGACAGGAACCAACATCCTGGCTCCCCATTTAGTATCATAAACTACCCTTTGCTGTTTCTGATCTTCAGAAGTTCCAGTTTTGGAATCCAGTAGAGATGGGATATAATTCTTAAAAATAAATGGTGAATAGGCTTTTCTGGACTCCACCGATTTTCCAACGCGGCATTTCTTAGGATAGTCAAAGACTGTAGAAACAGGCATTTCGAGAAAGCTTCTGTGCAGTCACTTTGTTAGGTCAGGACAGCTTGACATTTACCATCCATGAATTTATAATTGCCACGCATGGAGTAAGGTGATCAAAATAAGTAGGTTGCCACTGACCACGATTGTATAGCCAGTCAGCATACATTACAGAAACAAATAAAGACAGCACTCAGTAGAGCATATACCTCCATCATACTATGTTAACTCAATGTTATTATAGTTATGCAACACTTCTATGAGGCTTTTTCCAGCTCTAACTACAAAGCTGAATAAAGAAATCTTTTTATTAAGAGCTTCCAGCTCATTGAGGAGACTTCATACCCAACAACTACTCTGAAAGCTCTGTTCATATTTTGACAACTGAGGCACATACTGCCACAGCAGCTGAGACAATCCACAACATATTGTGAAACGATCAACAACATTCAGAGTAAAATAACTCAAAAGATTGTTTAGAAAAGTCAGTTTACCCCCATCTCTCAATGTTGATGAATCCTTTAAAAAGATTCAGGAGCTAGATCTGCATCTTCACCAAAACTAAGCAGTTCTTCCTTTGGCCATATCCTATTTGTGTACCAAATTTTACTGAAATCTACCCATTAATTTTTGAGATACTCTGTGTACGAACGGATTTAATAAACAGGGTCAAAGATATTGCCCCCTTCCCATCTTCAGTGGTGGAATAATAATGGCAACTGTTTCAAGCACTCTTGCATAAGGAATAGAAAAGAAAATTGCTGAGAAAATACATTATTTTCTGATCACATCTGTTTTGTAATTTGATTTTTTTTTGCGGCAGGTAACTAGAGAAAGTGGTCCTCCTCACATGAAGAGCTTTGTCACCCGTGTTGCAGTTGGAGAATTTACTGCAGAAGGAGAAGGAAACAGTAAAAAGCTTTCTAAAAAACGAGCAGCAATAACTGTCCTCCAAGAGCTGAAGAAACTTCCTCCTCTTCCGGTGATAGAAAAACCCAAAACTCATTATAAAAAGCGACCCAAATCTATATTGAAGGTAAGTGTTTAATTTATTCTACTGTAACACGTTAGCATTTGTTGAATTAGAGGAAATGTTTCCTTTCATTTAAGTAAACTTACCTTTCTTTCTTCCTACGTGTTTTTCTGTGGAGTTCTGGGTCTGAAATTAATATTATAATATTGAAGGAAAACATTGATGGTCAGTGTGATCTTCCTATTAATTTTTTTTCTAGTCTAAATTTATCTGTCCACACTTACAATGTAAACTGCCTATGCAAACATATGATGCTATAATTACAGTTTCCCACTTGTGGTGGTATTGTAGTCTCTCAGTTTTGTGCCTGTCAGTTCCTTTACAACAGAGAAATGCTGCTGTTCCAGTAAGTCCTGCATCTCAAATTGCATAAGTTTTCCTACTTAACTACTTAACTATAAAAGTATGTAGAATTACTTTTATAGGAATTACAACAAGCAGACTTTTTTAAACAAGGGTGCAACATTTGTTCCAGTTCTTAAGAAGTATTGGAAAATTATGGTCAGCACCTCTAGAATTACCACCTTTATTTCTCTCAGTGTCCAATCAATTGTATTTACTTAACATCTTTTAAATATCACCAACCTTTCTAATATCCGTCTAACAATTTTTAGCCCATCCAATGTGTTATCAAATTCCTCTTATGATACAGGCAGCATCTCCTTTCTTGGCAAACACAGATGCAAAGTACTAGTTTAGTATTTCAATCATGCCCATGTGTAGATCTTCTTTTCATTCCATAATTGGCCTAACCATTCTTCTGACTATTTTTTCATTATTTATATGCCAGTTGAAGATTTTTGTATTTCCTTTTATGTAACTTGTCAGTCTCTTCTCATAACTATTTTTGTTTCTCTTATTTTCTTTTTCGTTTTCCTCTGTGCTTTTTATATTCAGCCAGATTCTCGCATATATTTCTAATCTGACATCTGTCATGTACATGCTTTTTCTACGTCATCTTACTCTATCTCTTTAGTCATACAGAGCATTCAGGTTTTGGCTGTTCTACCTCTCCCCCTCTTAGGAATATGCATTAACTCTACCTGATTGACATTTTAAAAGCAAACCATTGCTTTGAAAAGTTTGATCTAGAACTTAATATTTTCCTGCCCAGAGCTGTGTCTTTTTAAGATGAAGTTGGAACGTTCGGATACTGAACAAGAATAAAAAGTAATTATTAACAACAAGACTAAACCATCTTTGTTCTCAGTAACCCATCAATTGTGGGGTCAATGTTATCAGTCATTCTGGAAGCCTATCTGAAATTAGCTAGCCCAATACAGACCAGAAATCAAACAAGGACCATTTAGTTTTCTGACACAGTTATGGACAGTTTTCAGTAATAAGCATTAGGAGATTTGCCCAAGTCCTTCTGATATGATAACGCATATAATTCTTTTTTCTACCAATGCATGCACATTTAGTTGTGTATCTTCTACTTATGAAGTGTTTCTATTACAGACGGGTCCAGAATATGGACAGGGTATGAACCCCATAAGTCGATTGGCCCAGATACAACAGGCGAAGAAAGAGAAAGAACCAGAATATCTTCTGTTATCTGAAAAAGGTCTGCCACGTCGCAGAGAGTTTGTAATGCAGGTATGTAGAAATATCAGTGGATATGTTTCTTGGTTTATAGAATTAACATATTTATATGATTTGATTTTTAATTTGATTTATTATTGTGACGTGTATCGGGATGCAGTGAAAATATTGTTTCTTGTGCGCTCTACAGACAAAATATACCATTCATGGAGTACATAGTTTCACAGTAACTTCATTGCAATGTTAATGTGAGCATTACTTGTGACTAATAAATAAACTTTAACTTTACTGTAAAAACATGCAGGACAGGGAAAGGATATGTTGCAGAATATAGTGTTTCAGTTACAGATAAGATGGAGAGAATGATCAGCTTAATATGTGATACGATCATTCAAGAATCCAATGGCAGCAGCAAAGAAGCTGTTCTTCAGTGTTTTGATATGTGTTTTCAGACTTCTGTATGTTTTTTCCTGACCAGAGAAGATGGAAGAGAGTATGTCCAGGGTGCGTAGGGTCCTTGATTATGTTGGCTGTTTACCCAAGACAGTGGGAAGTGTAGATGGAAGACTGGCTTGCATGATGAACTGGGCTATGTTCACAACGCTTTGTAGTGCCTTGCAGCCTTGGTCAGAGCAGGAGCCATACCAAACTGTGATACATCTGAAAAGGATGCTTTCTATGGTGCAACTGTAAAAATTGGTGAGAGATTGGTAGTGGAAATTATCAGAAAAATTGGTAGTAGACAAGCTGAATTTCCTTAGCCTTCTGAGAAAGTAGAGAAATTCGTGGGCTTCCTTAATGATAGTGTCAGTGTGGAGGAAGGAGAACTGGCTCGGGAGGAGGAGACAGAGGGTAGTAGTGGAAGGCTCTTTTTCCGGCTGGAAGCCTGTCACTAGTGGAGTGCCACAAGGCTCAGTACTAGGTCCTCTTCTATTTGTGGTCTACATAAACGACTTGGAAGTTGGGGTAGGTGGTGAGATCAGCAAATTTGCTGATGACACTAAGATGCTTGGATTGGCGGGTACAGAGGAGCAGTGCCAGGCAATACAACAGGACATAGATAGGTTGGTAGACTGGGCAGATAGATGGCAAATGGAATTTAATCCGGATAAATGCGAGGTGATGCATTTTGGCCGGAAAAATGTAGAAGAGAGTTATAGGATAAAAGGTAAAACTATACGGAGCATAGAGACGCAGAGAGACTTGGGGGTGCAGGTTCACAAGTCTCTGAAGGTGTCCTCACAGGTGGAGAAGGTGATAAAGAAGGCATATAGTATGTTAGCTTTCATAGAAAAGGGTATAGAATACAAGAGTAGGAGTTTGATGTTGCAGTTGTATAGAACGTTGGTTAGGCCTCACTTGGAATACTGCGTCCAGTTCTGGTCGCCGTACTATCGGAAGGATGTGGAGTCCTTGGAGAGAGTGCAGAGGAGGTTTACCAGGATGCTGCCTGGTATGGAAGGACTGTCTTATGAGGAACGATTAGATAGACTGGGGTTGTTTTCCCTTGAAAGACGTCGGCTTAGAGGGGATCTCATAGAGGTGTATAAGATTATAAGGGGTATAGATAGAGTAAATGGAGGTAAACTTTTTCCACCTTTAGAAATGGATAGGACGAGGGGTCATGGCCATAGGGTGAGGGGGGCTATGTATAGGACGAATATTAGAGGGCAGTTTTTCACACAAAGGGTAGTGGGGGTGTGGAATGCACTGCCGAGTAAGGTGGTGGGAGCAGGCACGCTGGGGCTGTTTAAGGGTCTCTTGGACAGCCACATGAGCGGTATGCAGATAGAGGGATATATTAGGACTGTTTAACTACGGCTTTTTTCCACAGGTAATTCGGTCCATACTTTGAGCATGCATTCGGCAGGTGGTGCGGGTACAGCTCTTGGATGTTGATTCATGGGTTGCCTGGTACCTCATGTCGTAAATGAGTGCTTTATGTGGACCATCTGAAGGGCACCATGACAGCTCAGAGACTATCGATGTGGCTGTGCAGACACTTGGAATTGGGCCGGTGTCTGCGGGAGTTTGCGCGTTCTCCCCGTGGTTGCGTGGGTTTTCTCCGGGCACTCCGGTTTCCTCCCACAACCCAAAAATTCGCTGTTAGGCTGATTGGGAAACAAATTGTCCCTATAGTGAGAGTCTTCCATATTAGGAATAATATATATATTATTATGTAGGAATAATATAATAGGATAATGGATTTGCTACTATATAGTTATGACGGCGGCGCGGGCTCATTGGGCCGAAGGGCCTGTTTCCCGTGCTGTGTTGCTCTTAAAAAAAAGTAGGACAGATTGTAAGTGATCTAGACACCTAGGAATTGAAGCTCTCAACCATCTCCAATTTATTAGCATTGATGTAGACATGGGCTTGTCCTCTGCTACATTAGATTTGTTAAAAATATATTCTACAGCCTCAATATTTAAACACAGTGTTTTTTATTCATTTATGCGATGAGGGTGTCGCTGACAAGACTAGTATTTATTGTCCATCCTTAGTTCCCCTTGAGAAGGTGGTGAGCTGTCTTCTTGAACTGTTGTACTCCCTGAGGCATAGATACACCCAGAATGCTGTTACAGAGGGAGTTTCAGGATTTTGACCCAGTGTTGTGAAAACATGGACACTTTTAAAGAATTCTTTCAAGTTTTACATGTAAATACATGAAAAATTGATTTAAAAAAATCATGTAATCCAATTTCTCCCATTGAGACATGATGAAGTCTACATGTACCTTCATGTAAACCCTCATCATGAAGTCCTATGGAAAAGACAAAAGAATGATGGAAAACACAATGCCACCCCTGCACACTATCTTTTTGAAGACCTATAAAATTCCAGACACACACAACCGTAAGACGTAGGCCATTTGGCCCATCAAAACTGTAACCCCTTTTCAGTGAGTTCACAGTTGATCTGATGTAATCCTCAATTCCACTCTCCCACTTTATTTCCATAATCCTTGAATCCTTACTGATTAAAAATCTGTCTGTCTCAACGTTGAAATGATTAGTGACCCAGCCTCTACAGCCCCACACGGTAAAGCATTCTGCAGATTCACTATCCTCTGAATGAAGAAATTCCTCACCTCTATTATAAATGGGTAACCCCTTATTGTGATTATGCCCTCTGATTCTGGACTCTATAACAAGCGGAAATATCATAAGCGTCTACCCTGTGAAGCCCCTTGAGAATCCAGTATGTTTCAATAAGGGCACCTTTCATTCTTCTAAACTCCCATGAGTCCAGGCCCAACCTACTTAACCTCTCCTCATTAGAAAATCCCTTCATTCCCAGAGTCAACTGAGTGAACCTTCTCGGGACTGTCACTGATGCTAGTATATATTTCCTTAGAAAACGGGACCAAAACTGCTTGAAGTGTTCCAGGTGTGATCGAATTAGTGCCTTGCAAATTTTAGCAAAACTTCCTTACTTTTATATTTCATTCTCCTTGAATTAAAGGCCAACATTCCATTTGCCTTCCCAATTACATGATGAACTTGCACACTAGCATTTTGTAATTTATGCACAAGGACCTCCAATTTCTCTGTGCTGTAGTTTCTTGTAGTCTTTCCTATTTAAATAATACTCCTTTACTTTCCTATTAAAATGCATAACTTCACACATTCCTGCATCATATTCCATCTGCCAAGCTTTGCCCATTCACCTAATTTGCCGGTGTCACTCTAAGGACTCTGTGTCATTCTCACCACTTACCTTCACACCTATTTTTGTCATCTGCAAATTTGGAAATAATGCATTCATTTCGTCATCAAGTCATTAATATGTAGTATAAATAATTGTGATCCCTGTAACATTCTTCTAGTTACATCTCTAATGCTAGAAAATGCACCTCTTATTCCAACTCTCTGTTTTCTATCAATTAACCAATCTTCTATCCTTGCTAATATAATACCCCCAAGACCATATGCTCTTATCTTATTAAATAGTCTTTTATGCGGTATATATTGTGTTGCTTTTTGGAAATCCAAGTATATCATACTTACTGGTTCCCTTTAATCCTGCTCATTGCCACCTCAAAGAATTCTTATAAATTTGTCAGGTATGAGTTCCCCTTTACAAAGCTACACAGACTCTGCTTGATTATATTATGCATTTCTAAATGCTGTGCTATTACACTCTTTATAATGGAATCCATCATTTTCCCAGTGACGGAAGTTAAGCTGACTGGCCTATAGTTACTTGATTCTTGCCCTCCTTTTTTGACTAGAGGTGTTACATTAGCAGTTTTCCAATCCTCTGGGATTTTTTCAGAATGTGAGGATTCTTCAAAGATTGCCAACTGCATCCACTATCTCTGTAATTACTTTCTTTAGTAGCCTATGATGCAACCTCCCAGATCCAGCAACTTATCAGCCTTTAGCCCCATTAGTTTCCCTAGTACCTTTTCTCTAGTGATTGTTATTTATTACCTCTCCCTTTGCCCGTTGATTTAGAACTTTTGGAATGTTGTTAATGTCTTCCACTGTGAAGACTGATGCAAAGTATTTGTTCAACTCCTCTGCCATTTCCTGATTCCCCATTATTATTTCCCCTATCTCACTCTCTAAGGGACCAGCTAAGTTTACTTGAATTGGTCAGTGTCACGTTTCTTGATTGTTGTTGAAACTGCATTCATGCAGGAAGGGATGCCTCCCTCTTCCTTTTTATATATTTAAAGAAGGTCTTCCTGTTCTGTTTTTATATTTCTTGCTCATTTACCCTGATAGTTTATCTTCTCCCACTTTTTTTTTGATAACCTTTTGTTGCTTTTTAAAACTTTCCCAAACCTTTGGCTTACCACTAATCTTTGCCACATTGTATGCTTTTTCTCTTTCAGTTTAACGCTATTGTTTGCATCTGTGTTAACCCTAGTTAATTTAGCACTCTTTGGAATTCTTCTTCCTCATTGGGATATATCTTTGTGCTAGTCATAAACTATTTTTAGAAATATCTGTCCTTCCTGCTAAACTCCTTTCCTAGTCTGTTTCAGCCAACTCTGCCCTCATTCCTGTATAATTACCCTTATTTATGTGTAGCACAGTTGTTGCTGACCCAAGTTTATCACTTTCTGTGAAGAGTAACTCACCACCTGACAATCCAAAAGATGTCCAGAATTTATGAGGTACAAATCAGGTTTGTGATGGAATATTGGATGAATGCAATTTCAACAACACTCAAGAAACTTGACACTCCAGAATAAAATAGCCCGCTTACCCAGCACCCCATCCATCACCTTAAATATTCACTCCACCATCAACTACAAATTCCCAACGAAGTCACACACCATCCAGACTTGGAACCATTTTGGTGTTCATTTTTTGATGGTGAACCAAAGTCCTAGGGCTCAAACTGTAACAGTTCTGTAGGAGTACCTACACCACATGGATTGCAGCAGTTCAAGAAGGTGGCTCAACACCACCTCCTCAAGGGCAGTTAGAAATGAGCTGGTCTTGCCAGTGACATCTGCATCTCATGAACAATTTTTTAAAAAATAACATAGAGAATGAAAATGCAATGGATGCAGCAGATTTGGTTTTTCAAACATTGCTCAAAAAGTGCTTTATTAACTTGGAAACAATAAAGTTCATGGTATTAAAGATGAAGCAGTGAATGGATTGAAAGATGCATAAACAATATAAAGCAAAGAAAGTTAATAGATGCTTTTGAATTTGGCAGATAAAACAAATGATGTTTCCCAAGAATAAATGTTAGCACGTAATATAGTAAGTGATTTTTAATATGAGTCTGTGGTTACTTACCAACAAACTCAAGAACAGCTTCTTCCCTGCTGCCATCAGATTTTTGAATGGACCTATCTTATATTAAGTTGATTTTTCTCAACACCCTAGCTATGACTGTAACCCTATATTCTGCACTCCTTTCCTTCCCTACGTGCGGTATGCTTTGACTGTATTATGTGGAAGAAACGATACTTTTTGCTGTATATTAATACATGTGACAATAATAAATCAAATCAAACAATACTGCAGAGGGCTGTAGATTCATAGTACCAATAGCCTGGATTACGACTTTATCCCCATAATCCACGTAATCTACACATCTTTGAACAAAGTCCTCTGATAAGAAGGACTGCCTCAGAACAGTAATTCCCAATAATTACTAATTCTGTAATCCTTCAGCCTATCAGAGTATGTGTGATTAGAGCAGGGGAAGTTATGACTACAAATTATGATTCATGACTTATCTGATAATGAAATAACACTATGCTAAAGATAGCTGTTTTTGAATTTACTTTTTCCTTACATCCATACATTACAATGAATGGCTTTTCAGATCAGAGGGAATGGCCCTACCCACGCCAAATTGACGAGCAGGGACCAGAAAACTGTAGTTTACTGACCTTGCTGAGTTTCTGCTCATAAACCACATGATAGCATTTTCCCTTCTAGTTTCCTGTTTATATTCATTTACTAATTGCACTTTGCTAATGAGGACACCAAGATGCAGGCAGTCCTCCAATTTCTTTTTTTTTTAAGTGAAAATCCCATCGAACATTAAGTCTCGTATTGAAAATGAGAGTTAAAAGCCGATAGCAAAATTGCATGTGGTGGAAGGATATCTTACAAAGTAGAACAGTAATTTTTCGGTAAGCATAGGGTTTTCATGTTTCACAATAAAAAAACATCCAAAAAAGTGTAGCAAGGAATTCTGGCACCAGAACTGGACTGTCCCCATATGTCATCAATGGACTCTGTTATCTGTGGACCCTGGCACATTGCCAAGCCAATCAAGAAGTTGCCTTTGATGCTCTGGACAATGTGGATGCAGTTGTCAAGCTGTGCTAGGGGATACATGGGCAGTTCATCTTTCTTCTAACTGTTGTATTTGATGGTGTATTCATTTTGTATGCTACCTTAGGTACCAATGCAGTGTTAGCCCACTGGCTGCTTGAAGACTTATCAAACAAGTGTCTAGTACATTAGTTAATATGCTTAGCACTTTCATTATCTTCCCTGTTAAATAATTAGCAACATGACACCACATCCCTAATTTATAATACTGCAACATTTCACAATGTGCATTTGGTTATTGGTGAGATAATGTGGCCGTCTCACATCTGTGTGGCAATGCTTCACAGTCTGTAACGCTTGGAAACAATATTGAGATTAATATGCCACATTAATTGTACATCTAAGTTGCAACGTACGTAAGTACTATGCTGCTATATTGCTATGTTAGGTAAACATTTAGAAGATTATAAAATCACATAATAGTTAAGAGAAATAAGTTGTAAAAGATGAATAGATTCTGATACTTTGTTACTTGTTTGCTTAGGACAGAAGAGACTTGAGAATCTGCTAAGCACCTATCCATTTTTCTACCACACCCAGGTGTTGCCAAAATCAGTTACCTGATCAACTTCGTTACCTGGCTAATGATTGTTTAATTGAGGGTATCCTTTTGTATGAAATCACAACAATTCCTTCCTTTCCTCTCTGCATGCATCAGCACCTCTCAGAAACAATCTGCACATAAATCCATGGGGACCCTTTTACACTCACTCACATACATGTTCACTTTTACTTCCAATGCCTAGTTTTTCTCAGGTTGCAGTGTGGTGGTGGAAAATAGAAAAGACAATACTTTGCTGCTGCAACCCTTTAACCTGCAGAACAGGCAAACACTCAAAAGTCAAGTCTGAGGGTAACAAAGGCATTGATGCTGCTAATTAAGAGAACACAATCTGTAGTTCATTCTTTATGGTACACTATACTATACTATCCTTTCAAAATTGTAATTTAGGAATCCCCAAGTTTATGAGACACTTGTGCCATACAAGCTTTGAATTCATTATCAAATACTTGCCTGAACGACTACAGCTCCAAAAAAACTCAAGAAGCTTGACACTATCCAGGACAAAACAGCCAATTTGATCAGCACTCTATCCGCTACCTTAAATATTCACTCGTTCTACCACTATCAATCTGTGTTTGCAGCATGTATCATCTACAAGACTCACTGCAGTTGCCAAGGCTTCTTTGGTGCCACCTCCCAAACCCATGGATGGCCTCTACCACTCAAGGGCAGTAGGCTCATGGGATTATCGTCATTTCCAAGTTCTCTGTAAGTGATGCACTATCCAGTTGCAGAAATAAAGCAACATTCCTTCATTGCTGCTGTGTCAAAATCCTGTAACACCCTTTCTATTGTACTGTGGGAGCATCTTTAACACAACAGACTTGTAGTACAAGAGTTCAAGAGGGAGTTAACAACAACTCCACGAGGGAAATTAAGGAAAAGCAATAAATGCTGACATTGTCTGTGAAGCTCATGTTATGTAAGGAAATAAAAAGTGTGATGTTACATGGCAGGTGCAAGAGCCATTGAAATCAGATTCAACTAATCTTTGTTTTTTTGGAAACTTTTACATTGTTAAATTCCCAGCTCCAGTACAAATATTAATTTTCGTTTACCCTACAGAAATGTGTAAAATTTACAGTACAGAGCATAATCGGAACATAAGAAATAGAAACAGGAGGATACCATACAAGCCACGTCTGCCATTCAGTAAGATCAGGGCTGTCTGATCTTAGCCACTATTCCACTTTCCTGCCTGTTCCCTATATTTCTTAACTTCCTGTAGTTTGAAAGTCTCTCAATCTCAGTCTTGAATCTATTTTAATGACTCAGTCTCTGCAACTCTCTGGGTAGAGAGTTGCATCACCCTCTGAAAGAAGAATTTTTTTTTCCTCCATTTTAATTGGACAACCCCTTATTCTGAAACTGTGCCCCTAGTTCTGGGTTCCTCATGAGAGAAAGCATTCTCTCAGCGTCCCTGTCAAACCCACAGAATCTTATACGTTTCAAAAAGTTCTTCTTTCATTCTTCTAAGTTCCAATATCATATCTGTGTCTGGGCAATAATTTGTATAATATTATGAAGGTAAGCATGAAGAATTTTAGGAGTGTTTGAAGTACATTCTATTCTTAGCTAGGTAACAGTTTTAAAACTAGGTGCTGACCTTGTGTGAGATAATGTGTAGTTTTAGTGGTATTTTCCTTTGACTGGATGGGGATTACTATTTCAGGCCTCTGCTTCAGCAGCAACCAATCAAATGCTATGTGAACTGAAGGAGAAGACCTGTAATTAAATCAGAAATGCTCAAAAATTTCATTCTAACCTTCTATTGAGGTCAGATATACCCATTAATTATTGTCCAGTTTTGCCACATTATTTCTTTAAATAGATTATCCATCCTAATTTGATCTCACACAGTGATCAACTTTATTGGTGTGGAACGGTTAAGAGGATTTGCTAAACTGTAACCATCTTAAAGACTCAGATTGCTGGGAAAAGGAATGTAAAGTTTAAAGTTTATTTATTATTATGGTTACACATAGACTTAAATTGCACTGGAATGAAGTTACTGTGAAAATTCCATATTCACCACAGTCTGGCCGACACCTGTTCAGGAACACTGAGGGAGAATTTAGCATGGCCAATGTACCTAACTAGCATGTCTTTTAGACTATGGGAGGTAACTGGAGAACTGGTAGGAAACCCATGCAGACATGGGGAGAATGCGAAGACTGCATAGACAGTGACCCAAACCTGCAATTTATAAAGGAAATTCATGTATTCAGAAACATCACCAATGTCAGTGAGATTTTATGATCCTCATAAACCTTGAATTTTGAATGTCCTATCACAGTGTAGTATTCACTTGGTCTCACCGTCTTATGGGAGAGATTATCTTTCTCAATTGTCAAGTTAGAACTGGATTCAAAAGATCTCCGATAATGGCCTGGCTGTTAGGATGGGAAGAGTTGTAGATGGTAGTGGGCACACATGAGCATCTATTAATCAAGGCCAGAATTCTCTGGCTGTCCACCCCCCACGGCTGCTGCCGGAGAGCACTCAGCCAAATCTCTGTCTACTGTAGTGGAACAGAAGAATCCCACTAGTATGAAGAGTCAAAAAATCCCACCCTATGTCTATGACTTCAAGTAGAAAAGATCTATTGAATGTGTTGAACCAAATGTTTTTGTAGTAAACCTCATATTCTGAGATATCTACAAGTTATTTTTGAAACACTGATGAAATCTAGCTTCTTCCTGGAATTTAGTTTTTATTCTTTTTACCATCAGTCTGCATAAGGGGAGACTCATTTGTATCTGAAACTATCTAGAAATTGATTCCTGACAAATAACTATTGATCCCAAACAAGTTAATGTGCCCTTGTTTTGGATTCCTTTGCACATGTAATCTTACTTCTGCCATGGGAAACTATTTCTGGTGACTGGTTTCAACTTGATGGGTTATTAAGCTCCTGGTCCTATGCAGTGCATAGCATTCCCATCTCTTGAGTCAGAAGCTGTAGATTTGAGTCATACCCAGGCCTTGCTAACCGAGGAAGGTGCAGTCAAAACACTGTCAAGTAAGTTGATTATCAACTTGAAAATAACACACAACAGTGGCAGGTGGTGAGAGTTGGAGCAATGCCTGATCAGCTATGGGAAAGAAGGAAATTTGGAGCCTGTATCATTACTGTCCATTGCGCCAGATTGCATCATGCAGATCAAACTCCCTGAATGATTTGTAACACACCACCATTATCGATTAATCAACTCTATTTCATTTCTCATTTTAACAAAGCAGCTTTTGGGTCACACTTCTGTTTCCAGATCAAGGCAATTTCCTACTCCCTTTTAGGAAAACAAATTGTAATTTCCTTTTTTTAATCTATCTGTTCATAACTCTAGAATGTCACTTCCACTATGTGGACCTGACAAGGCTTTGGCTTTTTTAAATCAAATCCTTTTGCTGAACTGCATCACATATAGGCCAATGATAAAGAAACCTAATCTTTAAATCAGCGCTGAAAAAATGGACTATGATACACAACTTTTGTTACATCTGTCTTTCTGACTCTTTATGGATACTTGAGCTCTAACTTTTACTTGAAGATGGGAATGGAGCATTTGAGGATAGTAGTAGATGAGCTTGCAACATTTTGTGACATTCAAGTTCGTCCCATTTAATATCCAAATAATATTTCCAGGTTTTTCATCATAATCAGCGGCATGGCACAATTTCCCAACCATTACTTAAAGCCTCAATACACCTCAACAAGGTGATCACTAGATTCTCCGATACCTTCCTGGCAGTCCTGCTGGCTGTGCTAAGGGACAGGAGGGATGGCTGTGGAAGTCAACAGCAGGAGCCATATGCCAAAGTGTTTCAGTAACTTGATTTGGTTAGGGAAATGAAGGATTCTTCCTTCTTTACCCAATCTATGATGCAGCTTCTTTCACTCCTTCTTGTCCTTTCTATAGAATTCACGGTGCCAATCCTTTTGCTGCACTGCATCATATCTCATCCCCAATCCTTACATGTGCTGAACTCTTGCTTTAATCTTTCAATTCCAACCAGTAATCCCACTCTCACCTCATGATGCAGCTGCATGATCACTTATCTTCATCAAACATCTTTAGTTCTCACTGATGCACTTTCCGTAGCTATATAATATCTTCACTTCTATTATAAAATGTTTACTTCTCCTTTTCACTTTCTGCACTTTATCCAGGTGATGTCTTGTTGCTCATTCTGCTAAAGCACCATTTATGTAGCAAAGAGCACAGAATTCAAAACAGAAGACCTTCAGGTTTCAAGGAAGTTACCCTGGGGAGGAATGGACCCTTGAGATAAACAATGCCTTTAGCATACTCTGCATTGGTGATGAGATGGGATTGGGGAGGCACTGATGAGTCTACATGGAAGGGTGTCCAATTTCAATGCAAAAGCACACAAGTTACTGCACCTTCAGCACATTTTAGCACATTAACTAATATGGTTAAGCGCTAATTTCCATTTTCTTACTAACGCTACTAAATCTTCATCCTTATTTCCTTGGTAACTTCACACGATAGTAAAAGCTCTTGCTCCCAAGAAAAGATGACTTCTCAGAGTTTGTCTCTCCTGAAGACTCACACAATGCACATGTTTCATGAATAGCACAGAATAGGTAAATGAATAAGATAGATGAGCCAGAATCAGGTGAGTTAAGTAAGCAGGAGCAGAAAGCGATGGTAGTAATAGTGGAGTACACAGCAGGGTAGAAATGTACTTCTATGGGCAATACTAGAAGTACAGCAATAATCCTGAGGTGTTGACAGTGCAGCCTCTCTTCAGCAGGACGACTGCTGCCTCCCCAGCGGGGGAGGTTGGTGGAATGATTGCAGAGAATACCTTTCTCTGCCTTTCTCTAAGGATGTCAATACATCTATTTTATTGTCACTTCCTCAACCAATATCCAACATTGTGCCTGAAGTCTAGCTGGAATAAGATTTGGCCCGGGAATTAGATTATCCAATAAAGGGATTGAAATCATAGGTGATTTTTACCCCCAGCAGAAGCATTTTAAGGATTGTCTTAAACGAAAAAAAGAGAGGTGGAGAGTGTAATGCCATAAATATGCTAGGGCTTATGGGTTTTAAACAAAAAAAGATGTGGTTTCACATGTAATACACTTTGTTGAAAAAGATGTTCTCTGCACAGAGAACAAATTGAAACTGAAAGCAGAAGTCTCTGAAACACCCTAATGATGTCACTATCAAATCATATGACCAGCTTTTAAAACAATCATGCAACTATTTAAGTGTATAACAGAGAGGTTTAGGGAATGAACACAATCAAGTGAAGGCACAGCCACCAGTGATGGAGCAATTAAAATTAGGGATGTACAGCAGTCTAACTGACTTGGCACCAAGATTTCCAAAGATGGTAGGGGTGAATGAGGTTACAGACATAGGAGGGGTGAGGCTATGGGGAGAATTGAAAACGAGGATGAGAGCTTTAAAATTGGGAACAATAAATCCTACTTTGTAACCTGTTTAGATGTAGTTATAATAAACAAGTGTTAAGCAGATACCAGAGCATGTCTACATTTATTAACTAACCGAGTTCACACCTAGACTGCACCGATAGAAGGATACATCTGAGAACAGAGAAACTCATCTCAAGATCAAGGGCAAATCTAACCTTGTGAACAGCCTGGTTCAGCCTCAGATACTTTCTGAGGAAAGGCATAGTGAGGTAGCTAGGTAATGTAGTTTGTAGTAGGGACTGATTTATTATAGTGACGTGTATTAGTGTGCACTGAAAAGTATTGTTTCTTGCACGCTATATAGATAAGACATCCCTTTCATAGAGAAGGAAAGGAGAGAGTACAGAATGTACTGTAACAGTCATAGCTAGGGTGTAGAGAAAGATCAATTTAATATAAAGTAGGTCCATTCAAAAATCTGATGGGCAACAGGGAAGAAGCTGTTCTTGAGGGTTAGTTGGTACATGACCTAGACTTTGGTATCTTTTTCCCAATGGGAGAAAGTGGAAAAAAAGCATATCTGGAGTATGTGGGGTCCTTGATTATGCTGGCTGCTTTTCCGAGGCAGCGGGAAGTGTAAACAGAATCACTGGATGAGAGGCTAGTTTGTATGATGATTTTCTAATATTTAATTGGCGGAAATTTCAGATCATTCTGCATTAGCTGTTGGATAGCCAGTCTGACAAAATGTAGACAATGGAGGGGATGAGATTGGTGATGGAGAGAGAGAATTGGTTATTGTCAGTGGAACCTGACATTGTTACATATGATGTTATTGATGGTCAGACTTTGATCAGAAAAGGCATGGGACAAGAACTAATCCTCTGGGAACTCAAGGTAGTAGGGATAGAAACTATTATCAATGGTTCTCTTACTACTAGGTAAGAATAGAATCAGACAAATGCAACCAGCTGAATGACCCATCTTCTTCCAGTGCTTCTTCTTTGCCAATGTGTCAAAGGCTGCAAATAGATTGAAGAGGATGCATTGGGATATTTTAACACACTAACAGGAACATAGAATATCATTTGTAATCCAGATGAGAGCTGTTACAATATTATGACAGTGTGATATTGGATTACTTCAAACATGGAATTCCAGAAGAGGGGAATGAATTTGGGAGGTGGCAAATTGTTCATGGATTTTGAATAGGAAAGAGGGGTTGGAAGTAGCTCAGTAGTTTGCAAGGACAGAAAAGTCAAAGATGGATTTTTGGAGGAAATAAGTGATCATGGCAAATTTGAAGAGGTGGGTGGCCAACAAGTTGGTGGGAATAACGTAGAGGGGACAAAATGTGAAGGCAATAATTTTGATAGATCTATAATGGATAATTGGGTCTCTGCTTCTGCTTCTCTGCGCAGAAATCCCCTCTTAATTGCCTGCTTGCCTTCTTTGAAGATGCCCAATCATTGGGAAGCCCTCTCCCTGATGGTGCAGCCACAGTAGTTGCTAACTGTTGGGAATGGGTTGCAGTCTTAATTAAATGGTAGTCATTTAATTGTCTGTCACAAGCAATATGTCTCTCCCTGTCCCACCACTGGCCGAAATGGGGTTGCCTCTCACTTTTTGCTCCAGCAGCAAGACTTCTATCAACTTCACAAAATTCAGCTCTTTTTCTCTATACAGCAAATGAAGAACTCAGTTTAGGCTCAAATGATTTATGATGATTCAGGTGGAAGTGTGATATTTGTATACAATCTTCCAAGCCAATTCATGAGTGCAATTGCAATGCAAACTTACAGTTACCATTCTGATAATTCTTTCTTTATTCTTTCTTGAGATGCGAGTGTTGCTTGCAAGACACACTCTTAATTGTCTTTGAACCAAATGGCAGAAAAATGGGCACTTGGCTGGCTGCATCAGAAGGTTTGAAAGCTGTTGCAAAGGGTCAGAAGACATCTCAACACATCAACAGCCTTTATTCACTGTTGGAGAGGTCAAAGTGGCAAATGAATAGTAAAGGAAACTGTGGATGCAGGCATATGTTTACAAGCAAATGAAAAAGCAGCCAAGCATCCAATTTCCTGTTTAATAACTGAAATGGAAATAATGTTGCATTAGATACTTGAGGGAAGATTGCCATTGCACAGCACTATCCCAAAAGGTTATAATTGCAGCATGCCTGTAAAGAACTGGAACTATAGCTGGAATTTTCAGTCAACAGACATTTGAATGGCTCGTTGCATCTCCTGTGGGGGAACCCACCACTCCAGGGCTGGAAAATGCTGCCACAAATCATAGCATTTTATACCATAGGTGGGTTTATGCTGTGGAAGCTATCACATAACTGAACTTTTCCCACAGCCCTTCAACTATTTATCTTAAAACAATATATCCAATTCCCTTTTGAAAATTACTATTTAATCTGCTTCAATACAGTGTATTCTAGATTATAACAATAATTGAATGTGCTAGTTCAATGCTACTTGTTAGCTACAAATGACCAGTAAGTGTGTAGAATATGTTTATGGAAAAAAATGAAGGTTACCATTTCTAACTTAGCATTCCTGTTAGGCTTTAGAAGATAAAGTTATAGATTATTGTGGCCAGAATGTACTGCCAATCCTATACACATGTAGGACTTTTATTCCACATCAGGCCAGCACTATATGAATCAGCATTGTCTGACTTTAAGGAAAATCAACATCAATCACTGGAGTTGTATGCACCATGCTGCATCCCAAGAACATTGATTTGTTTATGGCAATTGCAGTGTGTGTATGTGTGATGCATTGCGCCAAATAACAAAACAATGTTACAAACTACAAGCTTTATTCCAAGAGGGATAAAATTGAGAATAAGGGAAGATATGCAAAACCTGTATCAAAACCTTGATTAGATTGCATTTATATAGTTAAATATTTATAAGTATCATTCTGGTCCATATTATAAGAAAGGATAATGTGACACTGGAGAGGATGCAGAACTTAGAGGATGAAAGCAGAAATAATTGGGTCGACATGTCAGCAAAGTATACACAGACTGGGTCCTAAATTATCGTTAAGACAGAGGATGGATCTCAAGCTTAGGTAAAATTGTCCCACAGAGACCCAATTCCTGAAGTCTTGTCCCTAAATCCAGCACCCACTATTTTCACTGGAAAGCAGAGTGTGAGGTTATTGTTCCTTGCATATCCATAGTTCATAGAAGAAGCTGCACTTATCTGAGTCCAGCTGGCTTCAAACAGATCCAGTTTTCTGGGATTTCCCAAACACTGCTTGTGGGCTTTAGATGTTTTGGAGAGGTAAGGGTTGTTAAAAGTGTACGTGAATGCACATTAAAAGTGGATGCAACATAAAAACTAGGAGCAGGAGTAGACAGTTTGGCTCTGCCATTCATTATGATCATCCAACTGAATAATCTGCTTTCTCCACATATCCTTTGATCCCTCAACTCCAAGAGCAAGATCTAACTCTTTGAAAACAAACAATGTTTTGGTTCAACTGCTTTCTGTTATAGAGAATACAGGCTGCCACACTCTGGGTTTACTCAATCCTAAATGGTAAACCCGTATCCTCAGACTATGACTCTTGGTTCTGGACTCCCAACCATCAGGAACATCCTTTTTTCATTCACCCCATCTATTCCTGTTAGAATTTTATAGGTTCCTATGAGATCCCGCCTTATTTTTCTAAATTCCAGTGAATATAATCCTAACTGACTCAATCTCTCCTTACATGACAGTCCCCCATCCTAGGAATCAGCTTGGTTAACCTTCTCTGCTCTCCTTCCTTAGTAAGAACATCCTTCCTCAGATAAAGAGATTAAAACTGCACACACTATTCCAGGTGTGGTCTCACCAAGGCCCTGTATAACTGCAGCAAAACATCTCTCTTGCTGCATTCATATTGTCTGGCCACGAAGGCCAGCATACTATTTGCGTTCTTCACCACTTGTTACATCTGCATGTTTATTTTCAATGACTGTTGTACCAGGATACCTAGGTCTCATTGTAGATCTCCCTCTCTTGATGTTTAGCCGTTCAGCTAATAATCTGCCTTCCAGTTTTTGCTACCAAAGTGGATAACGTCATATTTAGCCACATACTGCATCTGCATTCATTTGCCCATCCACTCAACTTGTGAAATCAACTGAACCATCTCTGTCTCCTTCTCACAGCTTGTACCATCTGAAAATTTGGAGAGAATTTTGGAGACCTTTAGTTCTTTCACTAAATCATTAATATATATTGTGAATAGCTGGGGTCCTAGCATTGATCCCAACATTACCCTACTAATCATCGCCTGCCACTTGGAAAAACACCAGTTTATTCCTACTCTTTGTTTCCTGTCTGCCAACCAGTTTTCTTTCCATCTCAATACACTACCCAGGTCCCATGCACTTTAACTTTACACGCTAATCTCTTATGTGTGACCTTGTTAAAAGCCTTCAAAAGTCCAAATAAACTACATCCACGGGCTCCCCCTCATAAAGTCTACTAGTTACCTCCTCACAGAATTCCAGTAGATTTGTCAAATATAATTTTCTTTTGTAAATCTTGACCCTGCCACTGTTTTCCAATGGCTCTGCCATTAAATTCTTTTATAATGGATGCTAGATTTTTCTCCGGTACTGACGTCAGGCTGACTGACCTATAATTCCCTGTTTTCTCTTTATTTCCATTTTACATTAACTTCCCTCCAATCCATAGGAATTGTTCCAAAGTCTATAGAAACTTTGATGACCACCACTGTATCTACTATTTCTGAGTGGATACTACATGAATTGGCCTAGAGGGTGTAAGTACAAAGGGTAGAAACATGGGCGGGCGTGATTTAGCATTAAGTTGGTATAGGGGCTATAAAGAGCCATGTGAATGCATCAAGGGACATAGATTGATACGAAGTGTGGGTTGGAGTCATGAAGTGGCCTGATTGGAGCATGGTGAGATTGTGGAATTGTGAGAGGTGAGTACATGAGGGCTGATTTTTGATTTGACGAAGTCCTGCAGCGCGCAAGTGATTCTTTTCCAGCCTGCTTCTGCACCTGGCAGTTCCTGTGGCTGTCTCTGGATTCTTCCCAAGGGCAATCGGACTGACTTGAGTTAACACCCACTGCCCCTGAACAAATATCCAACTGTTTGAGCGTTTTGATTTGAGTCGGATTTGTGGAACTGGGTATTTTCTTAACTGTGCCCCCCTAATTAGGAAGCAGAAATTCAGGCCTGTGTCTCTTTTCTCTTGGGGGAAAAAAAAAGGTTGAGGGATAATTCAGTTGAGGTATTTTTAATTTATGAAAGGTTTTGAAAGAGTGGAATTGGAGCGTTTAACTAGAGATCATCAATATAAGATGATTAAAAAGAAATCCAATAGGTTATACAAAAACAACTTCTTTACCATACAAGGGAGAAGAATGTGGAATTCATTACCTCAGAGAATGCCAGGGGTGAATTGCATGGATGCATTTAAGGGAAAGTTAGATAAGCACCTGAGAAATATGGGGATTGAGATCATAATGGATTCAGATGAGGAAAGAAAAGAGGAGACTTGATGGGGTGACATGGTGGCACAGTGGTAGTACTGCTGGTTCACAGCACCAGGTTCAGTGTTGGACTTGGGTTACAGTCTGTGTGAAGTTTGCATGTTCTCCCCGTGTCTGCATGGATTTCCTCCTGGTGCTCCAGCTCCCTCTTACAGGCCGAAGTTGTGCAGGTTAGGTGGATTGGCCATGTTAAATTGCCCCTTTGTGTCTAAAGATGTATAGGTTGGATGGATTAGCCATGTAAATGTGCAGGGTTTCATGAGGCCTGAGTAAAATGCTGTGTTGGTGAGTTGGTGCAGACTCAAAGAACAAAGAATAAAAACAGTACAGCACAGGAAACAGGCCCATCGGCCCTTCAAGCCTGTGCCGCTCATTGGTCCAACTAGACCATTCGTTTGTATCCCTTCATTCCCAGGTTGCTCATGTGACTATCCAGGTAATTCCTAAACGATGCCAGCGTGTCTGTCTCCACCACCCTACTTGGCAGTGCATTCCAGGCCCCCACCACCCTCTGTGTAAAAAACATCCTCTGATATCAGAGTTATACCTCCCCCCTTTCACCTTGAGCCTGTGACCCCTCGTCATTGTCACTTCCGACCTGGGAAAAATTTTCCCACTATTCACCCTATCTATACCCTTCATAATTTTGTACAACCTCTATTAGGTCTCCCTTTGTTCTCCGTCCTTCCAGGAAGAATAACCCCAGTCTACCCAATCTCTCCTCGTAGCTAAGACCCTCCATACCAGGCAACATCCTGGTAAACCTTCTCTGCACCCTCTCTGAAGCTCCACATCCTTCTGGGAGTGCGGCGACCAGAATTTGGACGCAGTTCTCCAAATGTGGCCTAACCAGCGTTCTATACAGCTGCAACATCAGACTCCAGCTTTTATACGCTATATTCTGTCCTAAAAAGGCAAGCATACCATATACCTTTTTCACCACCACCTCTACCTGTGCTGCCACCTTCAGGGATTTGTGGACTTGCACACCTAGGTCCTTCTGTGCTTCTATACTCTTGATGGCCCTGCCATTTATTGTGTAGTCCCCCCATACATTATTTCTTCCAAAATGCACTACTCACCTCACATTTATCTGGATTAAATTCCATCTACCATTTCTCCACCCAATTTTCCAGCATATCTATATCCTACTGTATTGTTCGACAATGTTTATAGCTATCCACAAGTCCAGCCGTCTTTGTGTCATCTGCAAACTTGCTGATAACACTAGTTACACCTTCTTCCAGATCATTTATATACATCACAAACAGCAGAGGTCCCAGAACACACCCTGCGAAACACTACTGGTCACAGACCTCCAGCCGAAAAAAACCCTTCGACAGCTACCCTCTGTCTCCTGTGGCGAAGCCAGTTCCCTACCCATCTAGCCACCTCTCCTTGTATCCCGTGAGCCTTAATTTTTTTCACCAACCTGCCATGAGGGACTTTGTCAAACGCCTTACTGAAATCCATATAGACGACATCCACGGCCCTTCCTTTGTCAATCGTTTTTGTCACCTCCTCAAAAAGCTCCACCAAATTTGTAAGGCACGACCTCCCTCTTACAAAGCAATGCTGTCTGTCACTAATGAGATTGTTCCGTTCTAAATGTGCATACATCCTATCTCTAAGAATCCTCTCCAACAACTTTCCTACCACTTGGATCAGTACCTGGAACTTTGATGTTGTGGCCATTTCAGAGACATGGATAGAGCAGGGACAGGAATGGTTGTTGCAGGTTCCGGGGTTCAAATGCTTCAGTCGAAGTAGAGAAGGAGGTAGAAGGGGGGGGAGAGGAGTGGCATTATTAGTCAAAGACTGTATCACAGTGACAGAAAGGAAGTTTGATGAGGACTTGTCTGTTGAGATAGTATGGGCTGAGATTAGAAACAGGAAAGGAGAGGTCACCCTGTTGGGAGTCTTTTATAGACCTCCTAAAAGTTCTAGAGAGGTTGAGGAAAGGATTGCAAAGTCAATTCTGGTCAGGAGTGAAAGTAATAGGGTAATTGTTATGGCGGACTTTAACTTTACTAATATTGATTGGAATAGCTATAGCTCTAGCTCGTTAGAGGGGTCAGTTTTTAGGCAAAGTGTGCAGGAAGGTTTTTTGACTCAGTATGTAGATAGGCCAACTAGAGGTGAAGCTACATTGGATTTGGTGCTCGGCAATGAGCCAGACCAGGTGTTAGACTTGGAAGTTGGTGAACATTTTGGTGATAGTGACCACAATTCGGTTACGTTCACCTTAGTGATGAATGGGGATAGGCATGAAGCTGGGAGAAGTAGTTATAGCTGGGGGAATGGCAATTATGAGGCCATAAGGAGGGAATTAGGGTGCATAGGTTGGACTAGGAAACTACAGGGACTGGGAACATCTGAAATGTGGAGCTTATTCAAGGAGCAGCTACTGCGAGTCCTTGATAAGTATGTCCTTGTCAGGCAAGGAGGAAATGGTCGAGTAAGGGAACCATGGTGTACTAAAAAAGTTAATTCGCTGGTTAAAAGAAAAAAGGAGGCTTATGTCAGGATGAGGCTTGAAGGCTCGGTTAGTGCAATGGATAGCTATAGATTAGCTAGGAGGGAGCTAAAGAGTGAGTTGAGGAGAGCTAAGAGGGGACATGAGAAGACTTTGGCTGATAGGATTAAGGAGAATCCTAAAGCTTTCTTTAGATATGTTAAAAATAGAAGATTGGTTAGGACAAGATTAGGGCCAGTCATAGACAGCAGTGGGAAGTTGTGCGTGGAGCCTGAAGAGATTGGAGAGGCACTAAACAAATATTTCTCTTCGGTATTCACGCAGGGAGATGTAAATGTAGTTGTGGAGAACACTGAGGTACAGGGTTGCAAACTGGAAAGTATTGAAGTAGATAGGGAGGATGTGCTAGATATTCTTGAGGGGTTGAAGTTAGATAAGTCCCCTGGGCCGGACGGGATTTACCCTAGGATTCTCTGGGAGGCAAGAGAGGCGATTGCAGAGCCTCTGGCTCTGATCTTCAGGTCGTCGTTGGTTATGGGTATAGTGCCGGAAGACTGGAGGATAGCGAATGTGGTCCCATTGTTCAAGAAAGGGAATAGAGACTTTCCTGGGAATTATAGACCGGTGAGTCTTACTTCTGTTGTGGGCAAAGTATTGGAAAGAATTATTAGGGATAGGATTTATAGTTATTTAGAGAGAAATGAATGATTGGGGATAGTCAGCATGGTTTTGTGAAGGGTAGGTCGTGCCTTACTAACCTCATTGAGTTTTTTGAAAAAGTGACCAAAGAGGTGGATGGGGGTAAGGCGGTTGATGTGGTATATATGGACTTTAGTAAGGCGTTTGATAATGTGGCCCATGGAAGACTTCTGCAGAAAATGCAGATGTATGGGATAGAGGGTGATTTAGCTAATTGGCTTAGGAATTGGCTAGCAGATAGAAGACAGAGGGTGGTGGTTGATGGGAGATATTCATCGTGGAGTTCGGTGACAAGTGGTGTACCTCAGGGGTCTGTTTTGGGGCCCCTGCTGTTTGTAATTTTTATAAATGATCTGGATGAGGTTATTGAAGGATGGATTAGTAAATTTGCAGATGACACTAAAGTCGGTGGAGTGGTAGATAGTGAAGAGGGGTGTTATAGTTTGCAGAGAGACTTGGGACAAGTTGCAGAGCTGGGCCGAGAGGTGGCAAATGGAGTTTAATGTGGAAAAGTGTGAGGTAATGCACTTTGGCAGGAATAATAAATGTGTAGAGTATAGGGCTAAGGGTAGGATTCTTAATAGTGTTGATGAACAGAGGGATCTTGGTGTATATGTGCATAGATCCCTGAAAGTAGGCAGTCAAGTCGAGAAGGTTGTTAAGAAGGCATATGGAGTCTTGGCTTTTATTGGTAGGAGGATTGAATTTCGGAGCCGCAACGTCATGTTGCAACTGTGCAAAACTCTAGTGCGGCTGCACTTGGAGTATTGTGTGCAGTTCTGGTCCCCACATTATAAGAAAGATGTGGAGGCATTGGAGATGGTACAGAGGAGGTTTACCAGGATGTTGCCTGGTATGGAGGGCAGGTCTTATGAAGAGAGGCTGAGGGATTTGAGGTTGTTTTCGTTAGAAAGAAGGCGGCTAAGAGGAGACCTTATTGAAACATATAAGATGATTAGAGGTTTAGATAGGGTGGACAGTGATAGCCTTTTTCCTAGGATGGAGAAAGCTAGCACGGGGGACATAGCTTTAAATTAAGGGGTAGTAGTTGTAGGACGGATGTCAGAGGTAGGTTCTTTACCCAGAGGGTGGTAAGGGTATGGAATGCCCTGCCTGCTGCAGTTGTAGATGCGCCAAGTTTGGTGGCGTTTTAGAGGTTAGTAGATAAGTTTATGGACGAAAAGGGAATGGTTTAGGTTAGAGGGTCATTGCTTTTTCCTAATTGGTCGGCACAACATCAAAGGTCGAAGGGCCTGTTCTGCGCTGTAATGTTCTATGTTCTATCACAGATGTCAAGCTCACCAGCCTGTAATTACCCAGGTTATCCCTGCTACCTTTCTTAAATAACAGAACCACATTTGCTATCCTCCAATCTTCAGGAATGTCACATGTGTCCAGTGAAGAGGCAAGATTCCTGTCAGACGTCCAGCAATTTCATTTCTTGTCTCCCTGAGCAGTTTGGAATAGATGCCATCAGGCCCTGGGGATTTGGGGACCCAATCCCCAGGGCCTCTCAGATTTAGGAGCTGTAATATGCTCCCTAACTAATATCACCACTCGCCCCACCTCTTTTAGCCCGTCCTCTGTCTCACCTAAAACAAATATACCCCAGAATATTCAGCTGCCAGTCTTGTCCTTCTTTTAACCAAGTCTCCGTCACCGCAACCACATCCAATTTCTGCGTAAGCATTAAGTCCTAAGTTTGTCTGTCTTACCTATTACGCCCCTCTCATTGAAACAGATGCACTCCAGACCTCCAGGCCCACTCAGGTCATCCTCTCCAGAATGCTCTTCTTCTTAGCTAGCCTTGCCCTGTCCCAGCTCAACCCCAGCCTCAGTGCTTACTGACCTATTGTTTTGATCCCCACCCCCGCCACGCTAGTTTAAACTCTGCTGAAACACTCTAGCAAAACTCCCAGCCAGGGTATTTGTGCCCTTCCAGTTAAGGTGTAACCCATCCTTTCTGACCAGGTGCCATCCTTTCTTGAAGATTCTCAATAATCTACGAATTTGAAACCCTCCCTCTTGCACCAGTCCTTTAGACACGTGTTCAATTGTGGAATCTCCCTGTTCTTAGCCTCACTAGCACTAGATATCGGGAGCAGTCCAGAGATTGCTAACCTAGAGGCCTTACTTTTTAGCCTAGCATCCATCTCCCTGAATTGCTCTCATGTGACCCCTCTGCACTTTCTACCTATGTCATTTTCACCAATGTGTACAATTACACCTGTTTTGTTACCTTGCCTTTTTAATACGCTTCCTACCCTCTTGGAGACATCCAGTACCCCAGCACCAGGGAGGCAGGCTACCATTCTGGAGTCTCATTTGCGCCTGCAGAGCCACCTGTCCATGCCTCCAACCATCGTATCCTCCACCACAATTGCTCTCCTATTCCCTTTCTTTCCTTTCTGGGTCACCGAGCCTGTCTCTGTGCAGGCGATCTGGTCCTCATGGTTCATCCCTGGAGGGTCATCTCCTCCACAGAATCCAAAACAATATACCTATTTTGAGGGGAACAACCACGAGGGATCTCTCCACTGACTGCTCACTCCCTTCCCCTCTCCCGTCTGTCACCCAGCCCTTACTAATATGGGAGATTGCCTCTGGGCTACTTTTTGGTACATCACCTTTCTGACTTTTACCCTTCCTAGCTGTGACCTACATGTCTTCCTTCCAAGCTCCAGTGTGACTACCTGCCTATAACTTCTATCTATTAATTTCTCATTTTCCCTGACTAAATTGTGATCATGGAGCTGCAGCTCCAGTTCCCTTGCACTGTCCTTCAGGAGTTGCAGTTCCATGCATCTGGCACGGATGTGGACTTCCAGGAGGCAACTCGCCTCCAAGAATTTCCACATCCGACACCAAATGCAGCAATTTCAATGGGCTGAATGGCCTCCATCTGCACTGGAGGCATTCTGTGGTTGGGTAAAGCATAAATACTGGCATCGACTTGTTGTGCCGAATGGTTGGTTTTGTTCCATTTATCCTATGTAATCCTTTGTAAAGATAGATTATTTTGCTGATAAGGGTTTTTGGAACAGAACTCCCACTCACCTGATGAAGAAGCAGTGCTCCGAAAACTAGTGCCATTTGCTACCAAATAAACCTGTTGGACTTTAACCTGGTGTTGTGAGACTCCTTCCCTTGTTTATCCCAGTCCAATGCCGGCATCTGCACATCAAGGTTTTTTGGTACAGTGCAATTGAACATGGAATAAGGCTTGATCTGTAATGCAATAATTCAGTTCTCAACGAGACTTTTTCTGTCCAACAGAGTCCAATCTGAAAAGCCTGGGCAGCTTGCATCATCAGAGCAAGGGTTGAAAAGGAAAATAAACTAAAGCTTTTAGTCTTGTTTGAATTAAGTATTTCGTTTTTAAGTTACTTTATTTCATGGTACGTAGTTTTCTACTCATTACAGCTTGTGTTCTTTATGAACTGCTAATGAAATCACTTGTAACTGCACTTTCTTCACAAAAGGACTTCAATGAAGAAGGCTCGATTAGATAATCTTTCTGCTTATTTATCAATATGAAAATGTATCTGATTACCTTTATTAGACATATAGATGGAAAGCATTTGGATGCCTCAATGGGTATCTATTCGTAAGTCAACGACATAGATCATTCATTTGTTGGCCTGAAGTTGTCAATTACATGTGTAATTGCTGTTTTGTTTCTTTAGGTCAAAGTAGGGACTGATATTGCCACAGGAACAGGTCCGAACAAGAAAGTTGCAAAGCGAAATGCTGCAGAAGCCATGTTGCTGCAGCTTGGCTACAAAGCATCAATTCCTACTCAAAATCTACAGGAGAAGGTAAATTTGAACTTTAACTTCACTTCTTTAATTTAACTGTTAAGGAATAAAGACATTGATTATTAATATGTTATCACATGTTTATTTTTGTTTTAAATTTTTGACTGGTATTTAATCGTAAAAATGGTACTTTGTATTTATATTTGTGTTTCAAATTACAGCCAGTTGAAAAGGGTTGGGATGGACGGAAAGTGACTTTTGCAGATCAGCCAAGTAGTAGTGAGTAATTTTCACACGTGAAGTGTGCAAAACAAAATAACTGTTTTGTTTATTGACAAATTCTATATGCAACTTCATTGTCATTTGCATGGTTCAAATCTTTTAATTATGCTAATAAGGGATCAGTCACCTTTAAGGATTGAGGTGAGAAGAAATTTCTTCATTCAAAGGCTTGAGGTTAGGATTAGAAGGATGTGGATGCTTAATATCATTGTGTACATTCAAAAGAGAAATTGACAGATTTTTGATGCTAATGAAATGAATGGAAATGGGAAGGTATGGGAAGGTAGCATTGAGGTAGTAGATTAGTTGTGTTCCTAATGAATGTCGGAGCAGATTTAATAAGCCATCAACAGAACAAATAGTTGTTTGTTCAAATTCAAGAGGCTAGTTTTGTACTTTACTAAATCACCTCAAACTTAATATAAATTTTATCATATTATGAGCTATTACCTAGAAATTCCTTTACTACTAAATTATTGACTTAATCCTTTCCCATTGCCCAATACAATATTTAAAATAGTCTGTTCCCTAGTTTGATGTGGAAAACTATTTTGTGTCTTCAAAGAGCACATTCTCCACGTTATTGCTACAAATTTGGTTTACTCAGTCTCAATGCCATTATGCCTATGAAACTCATATCCAAACTCTGTGGCCTGGGCCTTGGCTCCTCCCTCTGGATTCTTGAACTTCCTTACCCACAAACCTTATTCAATAAGGATAGGCAACAACACCTCCTCCACGATCATCCTCAACATCAGTACTCCACAAGGCTGTGATCTCAGCCAGCTAGTATACTCTTTATACACCTGTAACTGTGTGGCCAATTTCCCCTCTGACTTGATTTTCAAGTTTGCTGATGACACCAGCATAGTAGGTCTGATCTCAAACTGTGATGAGACAGAGTACAGGAATGAGATAGAGAATCTGATGAACTGGTGCAGCGATAATAATCTCTTCCACAATGTCAACAAAATGAAGGAGATCGTCATCGACTTCAGGAAGTGTAAAAGAGAACATGCCCTTCTCTACAGCAACAGGGACGAAGTAGAAAGGGTCAGGAGCTTCAAGTTTTTAGGTGTCTAGATCATCAACAACCTGGCCTGGTTCCCCCCTGCTAACACGATAATTAAGAAACTCTCCCATTCCTCTACTTTCTCAGAAGACTAAGGAAATTTGGCATGTCGGCTCTGACTCTCACCAACTTTTAGAGATGCACCATAGAAAACATTGTTTCTGGTTGTATCACAGCTTGGTATGGCTCCTACTTTGTCCAAAAACACAAGAAACTACAAAGGATTGTGAACGTAGCCCAATCCATCATGCAAACCAGCCTCTCATACATTGACTCTGTCTATACTTCCAATTGCCTGGGAAAAGCAACCTGGAAAATTAAGGACCCCATGCACGTTGGATATTCTTTCTTCCACCTTCTTCCTTTCGGAAAAAGATACAAAAGTCTGAGGTCACGTGCCAACCAATTCAAGAAAAGCTTCTTTCCTGCTGCCATCAGACTTTTGAATGGACCGACATTAAATTGGTCTTTCTCTACACCCTAGCTATGACTGTAACATTCCATTCTGCCCTCTCTCATTTCCTTCTGTATGAACAGTATGCTTTGTCTGTATAGCACATAAGAAACAATATTTTTAACTATACTAATACATGTGACAATAATAAATCAAATCAATGAAAATTAAAGCCCCTGATTATTGTTTAACTCTTGCTACATGCAACTATTAATTCCTAATTTATACACTGTCTGACACTACAACTGCTATTTAGTGGTATATTTTATAGGCCCTCTATGTTTTCTGACCCTTGCTACTTAGCCCCACATAATATTTTATTTTCTGAGTAGATCCTTCAAACCTATAGCCTTTAACCATCATTTATGACCAGTGTTTAATTGTACACAGGTTGTGGACATTGACTGGACATTCACTTGAACCCATATAAATATATATAAATTAAACCTGTGGTTGTTGGCTTAAGAGATGTATTATTTTATAAATTCATTTGTAGGACATGGGTATCACTGCCTGGCTGGCATTTATTGCCCATCCCTGGTTGCTCTTGTTAAGAATCAACCAAATTTCTATAGCTCTGGAGTCACATGTAGGCCAGATCAGGTAAGGACAGCAGATTTCCTTCCCTAAAGAACCAGATGGGTTTTTCTGACAATTGACAATGGTTTCATAATCATCAGTAGATTCTTAATTCCAGATACTTTTTATTGAATTCAGATTCCATCATCTGCCATGATGAGATTTGAATCCAGATCCCCAGAACATTAGCTGAGTTTCTGGATTGATAGTCTAGCAATATTGCCATATTCGTGATATTTAAATATGAAAATAAGTATTATATTGTGTAAAGATCTGAGCTTCTTACTACCTTTACCAGCTCGCTTTCTGGCATAGCTACACAAACCTTCCCCAGCCTCCTCACTTTTCTACTTTGCTGATCTCTTTTAAAATTTAACTATCCTGAAATGTTTACTCTTCATTTCCAATCCTGGTCATTCTATATCTACGTTTTGGTAATAGCTACAAGATCAAGTCTATTAATATCTATAATATCAATTAATTTCTGTGTTTTTATAATTTTCTAATCTCACTCTGTTGGTTTCAGTAACTAGTCCAACGTATTGGACAGGATTTTAAGATATCACCAGGTTGATGGTGGGTGGGTGAGGCTGTAGAATTTTAGCTGGAACAGATCATCTCTTCCGTCAATGAGTGATCCATGTCTGTCCATATGTTTCACTGTCTGCCTCAAAGGACCCTTGCTTTCCATTACCATCTCTGCCTTCTTTAGTGTCACCAAGATTGGAAGCTCACGTGTCAATATTTGCATGATATTCAAAAAAATAAAACAAGTTAACATTTAAGGTGGAATAAACTTCAGTCACTTCTAATACTCCCTTGAGGCCTCTGATGAAGTAGAGACAATCTTCTCACTTGTCTCAGCCTGCAGCGGATCTGTTGATTTGGATGTACCATTGGAGTATCGTCCAAGGGCTACACCATCACAGTGCAGGGCAGTCTATGTAACTGAATTCAGTGGCATAGATGTTCTCTCAGTTAGAGTGTTCAAGAAGCCCAATGATGATGATATTGCTCCATGAGCGCTAGCACCGTAAACCTCCTCAGTGATTGACTCAGTCCATGGATGGCATTCTGGCTGACTTGAGGAAAATAGCAGCTGGGGCCAAATTGTATCTCCTGAAAACATCTATGGGAACTCTGACATGTAGGAACATATGTCTGCTGTTGTTCTAAGTAGAGTCCAAGTGATTCTTGAGGCTCCACATCAGCTGAGCAAGACTGTTTTAGTCTCCCATCTTCAAAAGAGACAACCATGGTTCCCTCATCACCTCTCAGTCATTTCTGCTGTTTGATGGGAAGAAGTATGCTCCACTCCTTCTCTTCACCATGAATGCCACCTCACCTTCTCTGACTTGGTCCTGAGAGTCACCTGACAAACTCTGTGGTCATTCAGAAGAGCAGATGGAGCACGCTTTCTCCTGGCATCCCTTTCTCGGACATCCTAAGCTCCATTTTCCCTGCCAGAAAAAAGTGATAAGGCACTGATGGCCTCTGTAACCAATACCAGTATCTCATAGACATAGGAAGCTGCATGCATCAATCTGAAAAGTGCTCAATACCACTGGGCTCTGAAACTTGTTGTAGAATCAGAAGGTACACTGTCATTTAAGTCACAGGTAGATAGGTTTCTGATTGACAAGGGAATTAAGGGTTATGGGGAGAAAGCAGGAAAGTGGAACTGATTCACTTCAGATCAGCCACGACCTTATTGAACGGTGGGGCAGGCTCGAAGGGCTAGATGGCCTACTCCTGCTCCTATTTCTTATGATCTTATGTACACGGGGCACAAGTTCCTTTCATGTTCAAGAGCAATATCTGCTCTCAGGCTCCTCAGCCAGTTCGTCTGCTGTATGTTGAATATCGAGAGGCATATCATAAAGGCCTTGTGTTGCACTTATCTTGATCAAGCAACTAAACGGACTTAACCTTTTCTGGCTCTGAACCTCATTCCTGCTGACCACATTTCAGCTGCAAAAGTTTTCAGCATCTCAATACTTGGTTGAGTGGGTGGACTTCTCCATTTTTCCTCATTGCATCAAGAGAGGCTTCCACATCAGTGTTGACAAAGTGGTTGGCAGTCCTGCCTCTGCCTTTAATCTTCCATCACAGCTGTTTCAATTCCCAATCATGGTGTACTGAAATTGAGCCTGCACTTATGCAGCCCAGTGTCCATTTTGTCTGATTATATAAATACTTACTGTTGAACTGAAAATATCATGAAACGGAAATGAATGTTAAAGTTGCCAGTTTATGCAAATTATCTTCATTCTGCAAATTATTTTCATTTGTTGCCAGTGATGGCACTCTTTAATCCTGTCAAATTATCAGTCTTCATAAATGCTGCTAACTGGAGCAATGAAAAAATGTTATCTCAAGCCCTCCTGATGATTCAGTGCATAAGCGTGGCATGTGTTCTGAGGCATACAAAACAGGATTAATCCCTGTTCTGTTAGCTGACCTCAACAGAGATAAATGTAACAAGATTTTCATTGGCTTCACTGCTATTCCCTTAGTAGGGAAAGGAAGAGATCAGACAGGATTCACATTTCTCAGTGCTATCCCAGATAGAAAAGGTGCACAAGTGATCATCTGTGAACATAAGATCAAGCTGTATTGTGATACCCACACGGCACAAATAGTCTTCATTATGAATTCACTCATGAAGAATGGTCTCTATAGCAAGACATAGAGGACTGCAGCCTCCTATAGAACCGAATTGCAACATGATTCACTATTTTCAAGTGAAGTGACTCCGAATCATAAAACTAACTTTGTATGTTATCCTTTTAAAAAGAAAACCTTGGAGCGATGTCAAGGCAACAGAAATTCAATCTTGCTGTGTGGTTTCTGATGTTAGCCTGATTGATAAGATTGCTACTTTTTTAATTGTTGCTAGGTAACAATTGTTTAACATATACATATCATCACTCTAAGATTATCTCATTGTTGCCTAGGGAAAAACTTCGCTTCTAACATCATTTAGTATTCACAATTCACCTGGGCAACAATGGGCATTACTGTTTCAATCAATTTATATATTTCCTCCGAAAATGTTCTCATCTCCTCAGGAATAATTTTAGTCAGGTCTCCACTCCCACTAGTATTTTTCCTAACTCAGTCCTTGATGTTTGTGGGATGCAATAAAAACTGAGCCAAATTTTCATTCCCTGATCATGCCATTGCGACGAAATGTGGTAGGGAACCAATTACAGGAACCTTAAGGAGATTTTGAAGGCATTGGGTGGGATTCATAGAGGGGAGAACCAATTGGACCACCCAGAGCTTTGGGCAGCCTGCAACCCCATTGGGAGAGGTGACACTGCCATTGTAATTAGGAAACTGGAGAGAACCTCAAGGTTTGTTTTGATTTTATTTGATTTATTGTTATCACATGTATTGGTATATAATGAAAAGTATTGTTTCTTGCGCACTATATGGACAAAGCATACCATTCATAGAATATATGGAGAGAGGAAAAGGAGAAGGTGCAAAATGTAGTGTTACAGTCGTAGCTAGGGTGTGGAGAAAGATCAACTTACCACAAGGTAGGTCCATTCAAAAGTCTGATAGCAGCAGGGTAGAAGCTGAGTTGTTGGTATGAGATCTCAGACTTTTGTGTCCTTTTCCTGACAGAAAAGGTGGAAAGGAGTATGTCCGGGGTATGCGGTGTCTTAGATTATGCTGGCTGCTTTGCTGAGGCAGCAGGAAGTGCAGACAGAGCTAATGGATGGGAGGCAAGTTATCATGATCGACTGGGCTACATTCACAATCCATTGTAGTTTCTTGGGTCTTGGACAGAGTAGGGCTACATCAAGCTGTGATAACTCTGGAAAGGATGCTTTCTATGATGCATCTGTAAAAATTGGTGATGGAGACAGCCTCTGATAACTCCTAAAAGCTTAAAAGTAAAACATAACCACAACTGTCAGTCCTTCATCATGGAAGTGAAATTGCACCACAAGATGACTTGTGACTGTAGTTCTGATCCTCTGGTAATGTCACTTTAGTGGCTGTGAGGGAATAGGAAAATTAAAAGTGACTTTGCTAACCGCCTGGTTTATTACCTTAGGGAGTTGCCTCCATTCATTTGTTGGGTTCGGCTCAGACAGAAGCCTGCCATATAGAAAATTCTAGATGGCATCTGATAGGCTGAATTTTCATGAGGATGAGAAGGTATGACCAAAGGAGGACATGCTGGTAATTTTATGCTATCAACTGGCACACCATTCCCACCATTGGTATATTTTCATTTAGAGCATGCGGGCAGTGCTGCCCACCTGACAGTTTGCCAATTCAAGCAATTAAAATGTTTAGAGGGCATTCATCAAAGGCTGTCTGGAAGGAAATTCAGGTTAGTGATAGCAATGGAATATTTTCTGTTTTATTTAACTCAGTATTATAATGAAACACGTCCTGGTTAGAATCAGTACAAATCTAAAAACACATGACTTCTGCACAATTTGTTCAGCCTCAAGGACTGTAATTTCTTTCTCAGCGTAAGGAAAAATGAACAATACATTCTGTTCAGACTTGTATACGTGATTTATGTTAAGTGAGAACAGTTTTCATTCACAATCATTTATTAAGAGGTTGGTCATTGCAGTTTCACAGATGATGTAATTTCTGTCTCAACTGGGTTATCAGTCAAGGTGCTTTTATGTTTCAAAAACTGCAGCTGGCAGCAAACATGTGGTTCTGTTAACATGAGCTATAGTTGGTAACAAGCTGTTCAAATTGTCTTGTTCTAGTAGTGTGGAGACGTACATTTTTTTGAGTTCATCAGGTTGTCTAATAAGCTTCTGCCCATTGCTTGATGGGAAATATAGACTTGGAAGTTGCTGCTGTCCAAATTCAACAATGTAATATAAAGGCGCTTATAGAGGCAACATAGTTCTGCAAAGAGTGTAATCAAAATCAACATTAGCAACTTGTTTTTAATTACACCTTTAGCGCAGTAAAATATTGGAAGTCACTTCACAGAAGCATGACCCAAGCTAAGAATTAGGGCAGAAACTATAAGCTTGGTCAATGATCAAGTTGTTAAGGAGCATCTTAAAGAAGGAGACTGGTTTGGAGAGGCGAAGAGATCTGTGGATGGAAATCCAGAATTTTAAAAGTTTGGCAGCTGATGGCCACTAGTCTTGCAATAATCAAAATCCGAGATGCTCAAGAAGCAAAAATTGGAGTTGGGTTGGACTGGAGGAGATTACAGGAATGCAGAAGGGCAAAGCCGGGAAGGGCTTTGTAAACAAGATTTTTAGATCAAGGCATTGCTTAACCAGGAGCCCAATGTAGATCAATTTATTAAGTATATGGGACTTTGTGTGAATTAGGATGCAGGCTGCAGAGAATGGTTACAGCACAGGAGGAGGCCGTTTGGACCATCGCGTGGATCCTGCTGACCCTCAAATGGAACAATTCAGCTAGTGGCACAGCCTTGTCATTTCTCTGGAGTCCTGCAAATATTTCCTTTTCAGGTAATGATCTAATTCCTTTTTCAAATCTTCAATTGATCCTGCCTCCATCTCATTCTCAGGCAGCGCATTCCAGATTCTATCGGTATATTGTGTGAAAAAGTTTTCCTTCCTGACGCCACTTCTTTTGCCAATGATCTTTTACTTGTGCTGTCTGGTTCTCGATTCCTTCACCAATGAGAACAGTTTCTCCTCATCTGCTCTATCCAGACCTATCATGGTTTTGAATACTTCAGAAGGTAGACTGGGGAAACTAGCTTGGAGTGCATTGGAATAGTCAAATCTAGAGGTAATAAAGGCATGAATAAGGGTTTCAGCAGCAGATGAGTTGACACACACGTTGAGTCATGCACTATTATAGAAGTGGCAATAAGTAGTCTTAGTAATGGCGTAGATATGAAGCCAGAAGATCATGTCAAATATGTCAGTTACCAGGGAGGAGAAAAATCAAGAGCAACCACATAAAACAATCTGATATGAATCACATGTTTGAAGGTTTCTGGTCTTTTTACCTTTGGAAGGCATCCAGTGCAGAATGGTTTCAAGATTAAAAAGGAAAGGAATAGCAAAGCAGAGCATGTAAAATACATTATTAAATATCGGCATAAGTTTCAGCTTAATACAATATTCAATTGTCCTGTACAAAATTCAAGTGTTATTGCTACTTTAAGAGAAATCTTCAGATAGGATATATTCCAAGAAGAATTAGGAATAGTTTTCTCCAAAAGCTATATGAATATCCAATAATTTGATCATTAAGATCACTTTATATCTTTGTAGAAATTTATTTGCCACATTGCAAACCTTTTAGTTGTTATCTACTTTTCCTTTCTTCCTAAGAATGCATTCCAAGTAGATAAAACTCTATGTGCAGAGCATATTTTTAAAAGCGTGGACAAGTCTGGGAGGGAGTGGGGGGGCAGATCGTTTGGGGATGTGAGAAGATTGTGGGGACCTGTGAAGGACATGACAGAGCTATGAGGAAATCATGGGCTGTAGAGAACTTTGGGAGAGCCCATCCAGTCATGGGCAGGGAGGGAGATAGTGATCCAATTGCTGGGGAGATTAATAATCTAACTTGGGGTGCAGAGAGAAAGCAGGATGCTCTTGGGCAACAAGAAGTGCTGCAAAACACTAATCTTTTCCATTCAGCATCTTTCACTTTCTTTTAGCAACAAGTTTCCTGAGGCCTGAAAAATAACAGCCAACAAGTGTTACAGCTGAAACATAGGAAAAATCTGAGGCACGAAACTTCATTAAAATATTTAAATTAGTGATCCACCCCAGCAATGGTTTGTTTTCCCCCTGACTCTCACCTCAGTTAAAAGCAGAAATTTGTCTATGATAGTTCTGCTCTGCTTTTAAATATTCACTCTCCCAGAAAACGGAAATGTAGGGTAAAGTTGATCCATGCCAAAAGCATGAGGCAGGTTCATTGTAAATGGACAGCTAATATTTAATTGCACCTTTATTTAATGTTTCATTACATCTTTCCACTGACATTCACAGAATGATGGTTCAAACACTTTTTGGAGACTCATTTCCTTGTCTCACTATAACTTCCAGTTAATTGTTGAATTAAACATTTTGGCAATATTTTTGAAGGGTCAATGGAAAATAAAACCTGGCACAGTGTGTGTCAGATTCCGAGTTTGCTGTGAACCCATTTCACACTGCTGACATAGACTTATTTTATTAGTTTTCCTTCATATTCAAATGGATAAGAGTTGGAGAGTTCAGAAAAAAATGTATTTTGCTATAAAGCTCTTCAATATTTCATCAGTTATTTGAACTGTTACTCCTCCGGTGCTTGCAAATATTCAGTGGTAGATGACTGGATCTTATTTTATCATCAGTGTGAATGAGAGTGACTGGTAGAAATCATTTGAAGTATTACAGGAAAAAGGCAGGGAAGAAGTAATAGCTAAGTTGTTCTTGCAGGGAACTAGCATAGAGACAATGGACTGAATGGCCTCCCTCTCTACTGCAACCATTCCATGATACAATATTTCTGTAAGCTTCAATGCTTCTGTTTTGTTTGATCCTTATGACAGAAAAGCTCAGAGCTCTTATTTCAAAACCCTTAGGGACCGGAGAATAGACACAGTACAGAATTATTTCATTTCAATGCAAATATTTAATGTGGATTATCTGGAAAATTAGTTTTATTACTGATTACAGTCAAAACAGTGTATTCATATTTGAAATTGTAGACTCTTAAAGTAGACATCCCATGTTATACTAAAAAACTATTAACTGCGTCTTAGCCTGCATTTGTATTTTTGTGTTCAAAGTTAAAATCTATTCAACAGTAAGGCTATCATTTGTAGGGTTCATGAGTTGCTGTACTATGCAGGACACATCATCTCTACAGGATATGAAAGGGTTCATTGATACTTAAAGTCAGTAAAGCTGCAATCCAGCCTTTCCTTGGCTAGTGAAAGGGATATTCAAACAAATGTGGTTTATTTCAGTCGGATCTTGTGTGTGATCCTGAATATAAGAGGGAAGGCGTGAAGGAACTTCCTGTTCCAATGAATTGGCAAACCTTCGAGGGAAACAGCTCGACTGTTTTGACTCCCGCAATAGAATATTGACAGCTGGTTTTTCTGACGGTTTGCCAAAAGATCTGCTTCTGAATAAGCTCATTGGTTGATTATGATCTGACACACGTTTCCGTGAAGAATCCATTAATGAGGTTGGATTTCATCCCTGATGAAAGTATCTACAATCAAATTCTGCACCATAACTGGTGTCAGTTTGGCAAGTTTCTGGAACTTTGATGACAATAATGCCATTTCTTTGTTACATGTAGAGAAGGCAGACATCATTTTTTGTATGTTACAATTCTTTGTTGTCCTAGTTTCTTTCTATCTTGTTACGGAGATGATCTGTGTCTTGCTGATTTGCCAAGAGGTGTGCGGTTCATAGAATCCCTATAGCACAGAAGGAGGCCATTTGACCCATCAGACCTGCACCAACACCTATTACCGTAACTCCCATTATTTACCATGTTAATCTCCCTGACTGTAAGGGCCAATCAACCTAACCATCACATTTTTGGAGTGTGAAAAGAAACAGGAGCAACTGGAGAAAACCCATGCAGACACAGAGCGAATCTGCAAACTCCACACAGACAGTCATCTGAGGCCAGAATTGAACCAGGTCCTTGGTGCTGTGAGGCACAGTGCAAGCCATCGTGCCACCATGCTGCCCAAAAATAAACCTCTTCCCATCAGGGAATTGAATCCTGGTCTCCATATGACAGGCAGAGATACTAACTACTATACTAACACAGGCGCCATTCATTAGGACCATGTTTCTTTTAGATGTGCTCTTGTGTAGAAACTGTTATTTACCTTGCTGAGAGACAGAGATGATGATTGCAAATTAAACTCACATATTAGATTTGTCTTTTTGAGACCACTATTTCAGTGCATCAACTTTGTTGCTAGCAATCTCCTAGGATACAGAGAATGATTTAGGGACAAATATGTAAAGTGGATTAATTGCAGTAGCCCAGTGAAGAACTGTACTATAAAGTGCCACAAATGCAACCAGTTTGAGGATGCAAACTCCGTGCTCAATGCTAAAGCTAATTGAAACCTAACACCTAGATTGTAAAGAAACCATGTGGCAGTTACTTCTGCATTGTACCCTACTTTGTGAGAAAAAAATGGTTGGAGAGGCCAACTTTTCCTTTGTATTTAAACTTGTTTAGCTGAAGTTGAAGGAATTGTGGCAGAGAGATGTTATGCACAGATTTTCTGGCACATCTGGGACTTTTTGCCTGTAGTAACAGAAGAGTGCATCCATGTTAGAGCAACTAGATGTATATTATAGCATAATGTATATGCAGCATATTTTATATTATTCACATCTTAGGTTGTCTGAATTGTCATTGCATTCCTAGCATTCTGCATTGCTAAGTAAATAAGAGAATGTGAAATGAAGCACTTCTTCTTAATTGATTATACTAGGCAAGCAATATAGGCTTCATAAACTTTGTTTTTGTTGGTGTCACAGCTATTTTCTGTTTTTGCTGCACTGCTGATGAATGGGATTAGTGGTGTAAAGTGGCTACTTTCCTTGCAAGCACCTCAGGCAATATTGCCTTCATAGCTACAAATGGGGATAGATGGTGGTTCACATTGTCACTTGCCTGCAGTTAATGCCTTTACCAACCTGCAATGTTAAGTTTAAGTTTAACTTATTAGTGTCAGAAGTAGGCTTACATTAACACTGAAATGAAGTTACTGTGAAAATCCCATAGTCACTAAACTCCGGTGCCTGTTCTGGTACAGTGAGGGAGAATTTAGTAACCTAACCAGCATGTCTTTTGAACTATGGGAAGAAACTGGAACACCTGGAGGAAACTCACGCAGACATGGGGAGAAAGTTCACACAGATAGTGACCCAGGAATTGAACCTAGTTTCCTGGTGCTGTGTGGCAGCAGTACTAAACATTGTGTCACTCTTTCACTCTCACCATTAGTCTTCTCCCAACAAGTATTCAGAAACACATCTTTTACTTTGCAAAATTATAACAATGAACTGAACAAGGAAAATTTCCTTTAAGTCAGTAGAATCCCCATATTAAACCATAAGGTTGTAAATTGCACCTATATAAGTAAATCTGTTTGATGGTTTTTTACAACTGATGTTTCTTCTCATTTCCCCTCACTGTACACAGCCCTGTTTTTTGCAGTGCATTGTCCCTTTAAGATTGTTGCAGTAATGCATGTGTGTATCTTACAGGGACCGCTGCTTGTGCCAATTTGTCAGTAATGCCACGTATTCCCAATTTTTGTGCAGCCTCACATCCATCTACCTTACAGGGAACATTGCTTGCAACCTTACATTTCTTGTACAAAGTCTTATTTTGATAGATTCAGTTAGATTCTGGTAGTGGAAGGTGGTATGCCGTTTACTGGCAGCGGGATTCTGTAGTCCCACCGTTTCTAATGGTATTTCCTCTCCATGGCACCCCACACTACTGTGAAACCCGTGCACAGTTGTGTGCTGCAGGTAGAACTGGAGAATCCCATTGGCATGAGCAGCTGGAGATTGATGAAGGTATTTGTTTGGTACCACATAAGAAAGTTATCAGACACCATTTGATGGGCAACACAACAGCTCAGTGATTATCGCTGTGCTGTGCAGATACATAGATTTGGCCCTGTGTCTGTGGGAGTTTGCACATTCTCCCCGTGCTTGCGTGGGTTTTTTCCGGGTGCTCTGGTTTCCTCCCACATCCCAAAGATGTGCTCTTAGGCTAATTGGCAAAACAAATTCTCTCTAAATTGTCTCAAATTTGGTTTTTAATCTATAGATCTATAAACATAGACAGGGATCACAGATAGAGATGGAAACATCAGGGTGGCGGCGCGGGTTCGTTGTGTACATTCACTTTATCTAATTACAGCCTTCGCCCCATCCTCAGAGTATAAATCTCTCCTGATGTTCTTTGCTCTTAGTTCTAACAAAAGGTTAGGTTATTTCTATTGTCCTTTCTCCTTCCCGCAGGAGCTCTCTTCCTCTGATTCATAAGGTGGAGTGATGGCCTTGTTGCTCATCTCTTGCTGTTATGTTCCCATTGCTCCTCTCGTTCTTCTGGACTTGAAATGTTGCCTGTATTCTCTCTCCACAGAAACTGAGATTTTTCAGCGTTTTCTGTCTTTGTTTCAATTTCCCGAATTCACAGTATTTTGCTTTTATATCAGTCTTGGTGTTTCCTGGTCAAGTGAAGAGTATAGGACTAATGTTAGGATTCTTAATAGTGTTGATGAACAGAGGGATCGTGGTGTATATGTGCATAGATCCCTGAAAGTTGGCAATCAAGTCGATAAGGTTGTTAAGAAGGCATATGGAGTCTTAGCTTTTATTGGTAGGGGGATTGAATTTCGGAGCCGCAACGTCATGTTGCAACTGTACAAAACTCTAGTGCGGCCGCACTTGGAGTATTGTGTGCAGTTCTGGTCCCCACATTATAAGAAAGATGTGGAGGCATTGGAGAGGGTACAGAGGAGGTTTACCAGGATGTTGCCTGGTATGGAGGGCAGGTCTTATGAAGAGAGGCTGAGGGATTTGAGGTTGTTTTCGTTAGAAAGGAGGCGGCTAAGAGGGGACCTTATCGAAACATATAAGATGATTAGAGGTTTAGATAGGGTGGACAGTGATAGCCTTTTTCCTAGGATGGAGAAAGCTAGCACGAGGGGACACAGCTTTAAATTAAGGGGTGATAGTTATAGGACGGATATCAGAGGTAGGTTCTTTACCCAAAGGGTGGTTAGGGAATGGAATGCCCTGCCTGCGGCAGTTGTAGATGCGCCAAGTTTGGTGGCGTTTAAGAGGTTAGTTGATAAGTTTATGGAAGAGAAGGAAATGGTTTAGTTTGGAGGGTCATTGCTTTTTTCATAATTGGTCGGCGCAACATCGAAGGCCGAAGGGCCTGTTCTGCGCTGTAATGTTCTATGTTCTAAGTCACCAAGCATTTCTTTGCAGGTGCTGATTTATGGAGTGCAGACCAGGCTCTGTGGACACTGTATCTCTGTATTACCAGGAGTGGTCAGGTTGGAAGTGAGGCACTGGCTGAATTGGGTTCTCTTATCAACATCCTTGAGTGCCTCGGTGTTGATTTTCCTGCAGTGTTGTTTCTGTTGCTGACGCTGCTTTGGGGTTATATTGACATTGATCCATGCAGAAGTCATCAGCTTCTGGCAAGCATGGATGAAACACATGTTCATGTGGTCTCTCACTTGGATGATAACATAGTCAGGCAAGTACTAATGCTTGGAGGGAAGGTATTGCCATGAGGCTTTGTATTTGTCCTTCTGGCAGAACTAGGTGTTGCTTATTACAAGGTCATATTCTAAGTGTTTTGTCAGCAGCAGGAAACCATTATTGTTGAATTTCCCGAACCCCTCTTTGCTAAGTACACCTCCCCAGAAGTTTGTGTCCAACTTCGGCGTTGAAATCAAACTCACGCCAAGGATCATGTCAGACTGGAGTAAAATTCCTCTTTGGACTCATCCGTAGTTTGCAGTGTTGAGATGTATGTACCAAGCACCCTGGTTCGGGGCTAAGGTGAATCAAAGATTGTGAGGCATTCCTTGATCCCACATGGAAAACTTCTGAGATGGCCAACTAGTTTGTTTTTAAATGGTGAAATGCCTGAACTCCTAGGCGACAATGGTAATGCATTGTTCTAGTTGGTCACTGTTAGGTTTGTCCCTGAGGGTCCTGACATTCCAGGTCCTGAATTTCACTTTAAGGATTGGATGATGCCTGTGCATGGGTTCTTTGAATGTGGGATGGCCATTGCACACAGCTACCACATGGGATTGACAGAACAAGGCCTTGGTCCAGTGGCAAGGGGGTCCAAGACAACTGGAGACCATGCTCATCTGTACGGATCTCGATCATATATACATATAACATACATACTTCTAGTGTCCTTTCTCCTTCCCACAGGACCTCTCTTTCTCTGATTCATAAGGTGGAGTGATGGCCTTGTTGCTCATCTCTTGCTGTTATGTTCCCATTGCTCCTCTCATTCTTCTGGGTAGTGGTTATTGCCTCTGGGTCCTCTGTTCACCCAGGTGTTAGACAAGGTTTTAAACTGTCTAGCACTTCTTGGGTATCAAGATAGGGCATGCTGTTCTGTCCCAACTGCCTGACTCTAGCTGAAGATCAGAGACATTCACGAAGGGACCAGGCCTGCACATCAGAAGTTTAAACTTCTCGAGAACTCCCACATACTTCCATAGGGTTCTGATGCATATCTTCAGTTCTAAGTCTGGTTTCTGACAGAAGAGACCAGAAGATTTGGGCCACAAAAATATCATAGCCAATTCCTACTGCACTATAATCACCTTGTCTTTCTCTACTTTTTCTGTAAGGCAGCTGTCGAGGTGATTCAGATGTTTTCATTAAGCACTGTTGTGATGTGACAGCTCAGAGGACTATGTGAGTTGGTCCAAACATTTATGTTTTCAGTACCCCATCTCCCTAATTTCTGCACTGCTTTGTATGTGCAGATTGCAAGAATAAGAAAGAACATAATTTTTTTATTGTAAGTTTGGATTTTCCTTTTTTTCAAACTGTATATAAATGTAACATCACTATTTGAGAAACAAGACAGAGAGAAAACTGTTGCCTAACATCAGTCAGTAGGAAATTGCTGGTGTCTATCATCAAGGAAGCCTTAAAAATGCATTTAGAAAATCATAGTATGATCAGATATGGTCAAAATGGTTTTACAAAATGAAATTATGTTTGATAAATTGTTTAGAAATGTTTTAGGATGAAGTCAGTAGGCTGGATAAGACAGAACCAGTATATGTAGTATATTCAGATTTCCAAAAGGCATACAATCAGGTGCCACACAAGTGGTTAATACACAAGGTAAGAGCTCATGGAGTTGCGAGCAATACATTAGCATGGATAGAGGATTGGTTAACGAATAATTAGGATATTTTCAAGTTTGCGTGTTGTGACCAGTGGAGTGCTCCAAGGATCACTTCTTAGGCCACATCTATTTACAGTTCATATTAATGACTTAGACAAAGAAGAAATGTGTCTAGGTTTGCTGATTATACAAGTCTAGATGGAAATGTAAACTGCTAGGTGGTCAGAGAGGCTACAAAGAGACACAGACAGGTTAAGTGAGTGGGAAATAAAAATGGCAGATAGAATATGGGGAAGTATTAGGTTAATCAACTTGGCAGTAAGAATAGAAAAGCAGAATATTTTTAAGTCGCGAAACTTGTAAATGTTGATATGCCAAGGGAGTTTGGTATACTTGTACAAGGAACAAAGAGGCTGGGATTTTGTGGTCCAGTGAAAGAGTTGGATTTGTAAATAATATGGTTGCAGAGACATGAAAAAGGAAGTCCCACCCTGTTTCTATCTCTGCCCATTTTCAGTGTTGCAGGAAAGTAGGCGGATCAGAAATATGTTTCATTAAAAGCTGTCACTGCCATTGTAGAAATAAATATTTTGGAACTCCTGGAATTTTCATGGAGTAGCTGTGTTTTGATATGCCTGGGAAAACTAATTTAAGTTCTCTTTATTACTTGATGCACTATAAGAATCAATCATGCTTGCCACATTTTCTGAAGTACCTCTCCAGGTCTACAAGTTAACAGCATGAAGGTGATAGCATTGTCTGCCCCAAGTGTAAAAAGGACATTTGTTGTAGGTGAGAAACAGACAGTGATCTTAGTTATGTTTTCACATGATAGTGAAAAATAGTTATTTGGGTATGGGTGAAACTTTTAACACATTTCTTTGCATACTGTCACCATTCTTTCAAATATAATCAGCACTGCTGTTTTTGTACAGAGCAATATTCCTGCTTGAAGAGAACTTCAGAATATAGTGCAGTTTTCCAAACGTTTAGTTGTTGCTTTCATGGTTCAAGTTAAATGGCTGCAGCACTTCACATAATAGCAATTTGTATCATTTGTTAAGGCTTGATTTTGAAAGAAGAAAGTAAGTTTTTTTCTTGTTCTTAATGGTAAACTTATGGTGCAAACTTTTAACTGTATCTTTGTGGCATGAGACAGTGCATATCATATACTTATACCTTTATGACATTAACTTACTTTTGTTTTTACTTTGTTCATCGCTTTATTTTCAAAAGATGTGAAGCTTCATTTATTGGCCAAATTTAATTATCTGTGAAGCTTTGATTTTATGTAAATTTAAAAAGATGTTACATTATAGTAACAGTATACTTATGAAAAATAATATTTTTAATGGGAAATTGAATGGTTAAGTGCTATCACTGACTGATCCTAGATTGTTATTGAGACTTAGACTTGGCCCTGTATCCTCTTCCTAGTTTTCAATGGAGTGGACTACATGTGCTGAACGATACAAGCAAATGATCTCCTTGTGACTCATCTGGTCACAGCGCTAGGTTACTGATCTCTTTAGAGGCTGGTCATTAGCTCATACTCAGCAAAGATCTGGAGGGGACCATGATAAAGCACCTGAATTCACTCTTCAACTGATATTTTCAAAAACTTTCAATGCAGTTGAACCATAAACACTGATGTTTTTTAATGGAGTGTTGGCTTGCTTGAAATTAATTATTTTTAAACCATTAGAAGCCCTAACACCAAATTCAATGAACAAATGTTATGGAATGTTTTCACCTTTACTACTTAGGCAGTAAGCTGGTGGAGTGGATCGCCCATTTGATTTTCATCATTAAAATCAATGGGATGAAAATTTGGGGAGTTCTATCATAAGTGGATGGACTGCTCCCTTGGCATTTTATTGTCAAGTGATATGGTGAAAATAGTCCCCTCTATCTTTAAGTATATAAAAATCAACATGTCTTATAAATGTAACAGTACATGAAATAGAATAGGCAATGTTATAAATGTCTTTATTTATCACTTGGTCAAATTATATTTCAGCACTTCAGGAAGACATTTTAAGTGCAATACTCCAGTGTAGTTAACCATAAATGTATAAAACGTAACATAACTTGATTGAAATATCAATGCAAAGACATATTGGAGTAAATCAGAAGTTCAAGCTACAATTTTAGTATCAGTTTCTCAATCAATTACTTTTTAGATTACTGCAGATTCAGATTATAGAACTTAAAGTTATTTGGATATTTTAATAGCAGATGCCATATTTCTGATGTATTTTTGTATTTACTTGCTCTTAAAGACTGTAACCAAAATACAGTAAGTTGATAGGGAAACTCTCTTTTGAAAGTAAAAATTGTAACAAATTTCTTTTGTCTACAGCCCAGAAGGGAATTCTGCATCTTTCCCCTGATGTTTATCAAGAAATGGAAGCAAGTCGTAACAAGGCAGCACCTACAATGAACTATTTGACATCTAAAGAAATAAACCAAGGATGTAGTTCATTCTTCAGTACTACCAGCAACACTGCAACCATTGCAAGGGAGCTTCTTTTGAATGGGACATCCCCAACTGCAGAAGCTATAAGTTTGAAAGGAAAAGCACCTGCTTCCCCCTGTTCAGCAGTACAGCCCTCTCAACAACTAGAGTACTTAGCCAGAATCCAAGGTTTCCAGGTGGGGAAAGTGAAACTATTTAATGGTTAATTACTTATTTTAAAATCTTATAGTATTTGGAACTACTATAAGTAGTAGTAACTTTGAACTTTCCATATTCAAATTTGTTTCCCAAGATTAATTGGGCGTCAGTATATCCACGTATGAAATATTTATTGTATCAACAGGTAGGTTATGTCCAAGTATAATCACTCTTATTTGTCATTTTCTTGCTCATTTTCTTTTTCAGATCAGCTTATAAAAGGGATCGCAAGTTTCAATAAGTTGAAGTTGAGAAATGCATTGTGAGCTAAATTAGCTCACAGTGCGACTTAGTCCTACGCTTGAAAGCTGTCAGACAATCCAATTAGTTGGAAATTCTAGCAGTCCCAGCCAAGAACACCAAGAACTGGTGAAACCACCTCACCCAAGAGCCTGCCTTACCTCCGTCTGGGATCCATTGGGATCCCTTCTTATGACTCGTTGCAGCTTTGGCAGCACTGGGATCCCAGACGGAGGTAAGGAAAGATATTGGGAGGAGCAGATTTGGCCAGTTTAGGGTTATGAGGTGGAAGGGTGGATGCTGGAAAGCAGGGGGAGGGGATACTATCTTGGGGGCTGTCCCCAATGCGTAAAGTAATTGCACTTCCTTCCTGCCCTTTTGAAAAACTTACCAAAAAAATCTTCCCAATCCAGCTTGCCTGCGCTCACCAATCATATAATGTGGGCAGTGTATTATCAATTCAGTTGACTTGTTAACAAGCTCAATTGACACTCATTTATTTACATATGCTGGGCAGCTGAAAACACATTCTGCAAGGGGCTTGTAAAGTCCAATCCATTGTCTCATGCTGCATGAAGTCTCATGTTGCCAGCAACCTTCAAGTAATGGTTATTATCTGTAAGCCACACCATCTGTTTCAGTAGGTTATTGAACTATAAAGGGCATCACAACCAAGCCAGACCCTTTCCTCACGCAGCATATGAACAAATATACTTTACAGTTGGAGATCTCAGACAGCAATTAGAGGAGGAATGTGAACATTTTATTTCACCTTCCTATCCAAACTTTTGAGAAGAATTGTTGCCACCTGAGATAAACATGCACCGTAAATCCAATATGAAACATTTTGTTTCTATGGCTGAGTACCTCACAGTGCAGACTTTTCAACCAATTAATAATCAAAATAGCCAGCATTTACCATTGTGTTAGTATTTTCCTTAATGTAATTTAATATTTGTTACACTTTTTCCTCTTATTGGTTTAAAAAGTTTAAATGATCCTTAGCTACAATTTTAAACTGTAATGTAACATCATCAGAGCCCAGTTGGGTTAAGTATAAGCTATATAACAGAGAACAGTAGTTTTCCAGTATTGTAATCTGATTACTGTTGAATCAGTATAAACAATATAATTAGTCACTGCAGCACAATAGAATTCTGATAAATTGGTGAATTAAGGATACTTTAGACTCTTAATTGTGTCATCAACATGCGTTGATTTGAAGACTGGATTTTCTGCCTCCTGACACACACACACTGCCTCACTCATCATTCTCCCTCCCTCTTCATCATTCCCTCTTTCCCACCACCACCACTCCAGGGACCAAGATCTGGAAGGCAAGTCCTGGCTCCACTATGCTTCCAGGACACTTCTTTACAAAGATGGTATCAGGGCCTGAGGTTAATAGCCAATCAGACTCATTAAGAGCCAAATTGAGGCCAGGTAAAGGAAAGTTCTAGTTGGCCTCCTGGTTCCTGCACTGACAAGAGCCGTTTTAGTTACCAGGCCGCAATCACTCGGCAAAAGAGTGGATGTTCAGCATTCCACACAGGCCTAGATACTCTATCAGCCTGTCTGGATACATAGCCAGCCACATAAAGGTGGCCTGTAAGAGGATTCCTCCCTACTATGGTGCTCCAGCTGTTAAATCTATTTTTAATTGAAGATTTTAAAAAGCTGGAGAAAGGGCATTTTCATTTTTAAACACTGTCTTTCCTACTTACCTACCATTGCAGTTTGCTGTTCCTTTAAGGTTGTAAGGCCGCTAATTGTCCCACCAGCTTCAAGCATCCATGCGCCATTACAAAGAAACTGATTGGAATTGTTGAGCAAGGCATGCCACAGTACTGCTACCACTGCTTATTGTTATCTTTTTTGAAGCAGAAACAATTCCAAGTTTACAGGAGTAGAATATAAAAGCACTTTTATTGCACATCATTTTATCATTATAATTCACATTGTACTAAATTAATAATGTTCTGATGAGCCATTGACATATACACAACTTTTGGTCGTTATTGCATGAAAAGCCACCAAGAGATTTGGGCCTGATATCTGAAGGACAAGCAAATAAAATGCCTGACTTAGTATGGATTTGATCTTCGTAACCTCTGTTACAGTTTTCCAGATTGGATTTGAGGGCCCAGCCTCAGAGTAAAGAGGCAATCTTTTAGAACTGAGATGTGGAAGAAATTTTTCAGCCAGAGGCTGGTGAATCTGTGGAATTCTTTGCTACAGAAGGCTGTGGAGGCCAGGTCATTTGAGTGTATTAAAGACAAAGATAAATAAATAGATTCTTGATTGAGGATCAAAGGTTACAGGGAAAAGCTGGGAGAAACGTATCAGTCATGATTGAATGGCGGAGAAGACTCAGTGGACCGAAAAGCCTAACTCTGCTCTTAGATCTTATAGTCTTAAGGAAACTAGGCAACTCAGTTACCAGCTTCATGTTTTGTGTTTTACATGTACCTGTGCCAGAGGTGGCTGTCCAATTTGTTCTTTAATCATGATGAGCAAAAGCCTTATTGTTAATTCTCCCTAATAGTTTAGATGATAAGAATATTTTTAATTAATAATTTTGAGATCTTATTTGCCATTTATGCCATGTGCACGCTTCAGCAACGTCAGAGAATTTGGCGGCTAGCCAAATCTCTGTTCATTGCGGTGGAATGGAAAAATCTCACCAGCGTGAACAGTGACAAGATTCTGACTTTTAGATTAAATTGTACATTTGATAAATTGAATGTACAACATTCAGGAGCACAAAAAAAATTTGCAATGGGAATCGTCATCGCACAGCCAGTAGGGAAGGGGGATCATAACTAATTGTAATTTATCAACTTGCCGCATGAATTTTTTAAAATTTTTAATTTATCATGGTCAAGGATCACAGTGACAATTTTAGAAATTAAAATTACACTAATTGTGGAACATTTCTTATAACAGGATCAAATGGTTGTGTAATTCTCATAAATTAGAGAATTTTGAAACCACTAAAGATTGAAAAGAGTGGTTTTCCTTATTCTTCTGCAGATTACAGAGAAATTTCAAGACTTGTATACAACATTGAAAATCAATGAGGAATTGAAGACAACATCATTGGCTTAATTTCTGGAAATATTTTCTTTCATAAATGCTTTACTGCAGTCTATATAACTGTCCTATTTACCAACCATAAATTATCAAATGTATTTTCTTCTCAAACGTCATTAATACCGAGTCTGCCTGCTAACAAATTGTATATAATCTTCTCATTAAAAATTAAAAAGCAATATTCTGATATCATGACCAAATACTTTGGCTTTGCAGACAAAAGTGAAAAAGAAGTAATTTACTAAAGGATAATGTGGGCCAGAAAATTTTCTGGCTAGATTAGGTATAATATTGTGTGTTGTTGAGCCATACAGATCAATAAAGCCGCTGCTTTGATCTCTGCTCTGTACTGAGTTAGATTATCTCGACTGAAGCAGTGGTACGCTTCCCAGTGGCCAGAGCACATTGGACTAGAGAATTTTTTAAAAAGCCGATGTTTCAGTTTCTATTCACTGCACAATAACTTCTGCAACTACGTGCTGAGAGAGAGGGCTCAGCTGTAATTCCTTTCATGGAAAAATAACATACTGGCACATATTCAATTGGTAGTGATTACTTTGTATCAGAGAGCTGCCAGCATCTATGAATTGAGTCCCTAGCCTTGGGGACAACAAATGAGAAAAGAAGAGAAAATTAAAGTAAGGATAAGGTGCCCCAAGATAAATTTATTTGCTGCAAGTCTTCTTTCTAAATACCTTTTTAGCATGTAATTAAAGTCCTGATCTGCTGAGATAGAACTCCAGCTATGTGCAAAAAGAAGCTTGTTTTTAATTTCTTATCTTTTACACTTTGCCGTCGAATGAACATGGTTTTCATTAAATGATTCAGAGAGGGGTTTGGTTATGGTGTGTCCTAGACTAACAGAATAAATAAAGTCTGGAATAGAAAGTGAGGCTGTGATTTTGTCAACAGCATGCCATTCCTGATGCTATAACCAGAATTGTGTGCTATTTCCGGTTTTACTTTTTTGTTTCCCACATGATTACAATTAAACTTCAAGTGCCAGCAATATGCATGCAAAACAGGTTTGATTTAGCAGCAGATGCAGCCACCATCAACTGACAAAACTGCATCTACATAGAGCAGCACCATGGCATAGTGGTTAGCACTGTTGCCTCACAGTACCAGAGTTTGATTCTGGCTTTGAGTGACAGACTATGTGGAGTTTGCACGTTTTCCTTGTGTCTGTGGGGTTTCCCTGGGTGCTTCGGTTTCTTCCCACAGTCCAACGATGTGCAGGTTAGATGGATTACCCGTGGTAAATATATTACAGGAATAGGGCAGGCGAGAAGGCCTGTGTAAGATACTCTGTCAGAGAGTCAATGCAGACTTGAACTGAATTGTGTCTTTCTGCACTGTAGGTATTCAATGATGTAAAGATGCCGGCGTTGGATTGGGGTGGTAAGAACTCAGTAAGAATTTAGCAACACCAATTATTAATCCAACCGATTTATTTGATAGTAAAAAAGCGAGCTTTCAACACTCTTGTGTCTTCCTCAGGCAAGTGCAGTGAGAACACTGCACTTGCCTGAGGAAGACACAAGAGTATTGAAAGCTCGCTTTTTTACTATCAAATAAATCGGTTGGATTAATAATTGATGTTGCTAAATTCTTACAGTATTCAATGATACAGGCGCTATATTAAAAAGCTAGCTGGTCAAACAGTCACAACCACAGCCTTCCTGACCAACTCCGTTGCCATTAACATAAGAGCACAAAGATGGCACGGGTGTTTGCCAGATTAAGTTTTACTTAAAAATGTTTCACATTACATTGGTTTCACTTTATTCAGCATTATTTGTTGAAACTGGCTTCGTCAGAGAGCTAAATATACTGGCATGCCTCATGTTGGCACACGTTGATGTTTACTGGGGAGTTGGGGACTTTTTCTTTATTGTGGAAGAAACTGTGCTGTGTTTTTTTAATTCACTCTTTATTAAATGTTCATGTTAGTGTCCATTGTTGTACTGCACTCTGTAGGACTCTAGCAAGCTCAGCTGGCTCTCCTTTCTATCATTGTAAAGGACATTGTCTGAGATAATTGAAATATTGTAAATGAACACAACACCCTGTATGGACTCTGCCTGGCAACATCCTGAGATTGAGCAGTACTGATACCACCCTTTAAGCCCCTTATTTTCTTTGCTACCCCCCCTCCCCACTCACGCACCCTCCCACATCACCACCACCATCACCCAAAACAGTCCTCCCAAGACATTCAATACACCACTTGTGGAGGCAAAGCTCTGAATTCACAGAAGATATCTTACATCGTGTGTGACTCAAAACTGGGAATCCGTGATGTGCTGTGGGTCACCAGCAGCATTAGAATTGTATTCCAACACAATCCATAATCTCATAGTTTAGAATCATAGAATTGTTGAAACAAGAAGGCCATTCAGCCCATTGTGTCCGTGCTGGCTCTACTAAGGAATAATTCATGTATTTTCACTCTCCTGTTCTCTCCCCAAATCCCTACATATTCCTCTTTTACAGATACTTAGAAAATGTAGAAAAGTTAATGGCACAAATGGACCCACTCTGCCATTGGATCCGCACCGGCTTAAATAAACAGCCACTCTGCCTAATCCCATTTTCCAGCATTTTATCTGTAGCTCTGGACTTCAAGTGCATATACAAACACCTTTTTAAATGAGTTGCAGGTTTTTGCCTCTTGTACTGTTTGTGTATATATTTATTTATACATGGCTTGTCAGATTCCTTACTCCACTATTTCAATCAAGCCTAATTCATTTAGGAGTCTAGAAGGACGTGTCTGGAGCAGCACCAGGCACACAGAAAAGTGAGGTACTCACTTAATGAAGTTATAACACAGGACAAAATGGATCCAAATAGTGGTAAGAGTATGTGCTATTGGCCAATAATTTAGGCTCCAACACCTCATAGCCTTAGTCCAAATAAGGGAAAAGGAAATTAATTTAAAGATGTGGGTGATTGATCTTAACATAAATCTAGATTTGACTGCATGTAGCATTAAGGAACCTGAGTCTAATTGAATTTAAGAGGAATCTAGGGTAAATTCTTCACTGATAGAGTCATACCTAGCACAAAGGAGGTGGATATTATTGGCGGTTAATCATCTCAGCTCCAGGATATAGCTACAAGAGCTCCTCAGGCAGGGTCCTGGACCCAACCATCTTCAGCTGCTTTATTAATTGCAGAAAGTCAGAAGTAGGAATGTTCAGAGATGATTGCAGTATTCAATTCTATTCACAAATCCCAAGTTAATATAGCAGTCCATACCCACATGCAGCCAAACTGGGACAACACTCAGACTTAGGCTGATACATTGCAATTGTTAGGCAATAACCATTTACAAGAAATAATTGACATTCATTTGCATCATAACAGCTGAATACCTCACTATTAACATCCTTAGGTCAATTGCCTGTGACCAGAAACTTAACTAGACCAATCACAAATAATATCAACTACAAAGGCAAATCAGAGGCTGGAAATTCTGTGGTCAGTCAATCATCTGACTCCCCAAAGCCTTTAAACTATCTACAAGGCACAAGTCAGGAGTGTGAGGGAATGCTTTCCACATGCCTATATGAGTGCCTTCCAACGGCACAAAAAGCTCAAAACCATCTTGAACAAAGTAGCCGCTATAATTGACATCCCATCCACTATCTTAAATATTCAGTCCCTCCACTGTTAGTGTACAGTGACAACGGTGTATGTTATCTACAAGATACACTGCAGGAAATCTCCAATACGCCTTCAATAGAATGTTCCAAACCCATTGCCAATAAAGAACAAGGACAGTAGACACATGAGAAAATCACTATTATCTGGAGATCACCTGAGTTGGAGCTATATCATCATTCCTTCGCTGTCATGAGTCAAACTCTTGGACCTTGCCCCCCCCACCCCCCATCAATGCTGTAGGTGTCGTACACTGTATAGACTGCTGCAATTTCACGAGGCAGCTCACCACCACATTCTCAGAGGTAAGGATGGGCAATAAATGCTGACTTTGCCAGTGATACTCACATGTCATGAATGAACAACAAAATATATGTTTATCTCTCAAATTGCATGTTAAAATGGGAATGTATATGAAATGATCGTAGAATAAATTTAGTATGGAAATGCAGGAATGACAGAATGTTTATGTGAACTGGAACAATTATGCTGATCCTCATGAAAGTTTATGATCATCAGTTTGTCTACTGCATGGCACGTTATGTTCTGGATTCAGGTAAAATCAGCAAATTGCTGCTCTGTAAGATAGTTGTGGTGACGGGAAACTCTGCGTCATGCCCTCTATCAAGTTGGAGCCAGACTCGTGTATGTTCCTTGACAGTAACAGAAGGCTGTTTGGCAGGTTAGCTAATTACCCAGCATCTTGTTGTGCATACCAATCAGTGGTCTCATGTATGCCGCCCTATTAAATTCCTCATCTGAGTCCTCCACAGCAGAACTTGTCTGTGACCTGCTCCTCCATGTAGCTGACAAATTAACTGTCCCCAATCCACCCCAAGGGCAATCAGTCACAGCACCTAACTTCCATAGGAGCAGCCTGCTAGCCAATCAACAGCCATCGGGAACAAAGAACAAAACAGCATGGGCAACAGGCCCTTCGGCCCAATGAGCCCGCGCTGTCACCTCGATGTTCCCACTTTTGCCCATGATCCCTGTCTGTGTTTATAGGTCTATGGATTGAAACCAAATTTGAGGCAATTTAGGGAGAATTTGTTCTGCCAATCAGCCTAAGAGCACATCTAGGGTGTCACGTTAACACAGTGGTTAGCACTACTGCCTTACCATGCCAGGGACCAGGGTTCAGTTCCCAGCTTGGATAGCTGTTTATATGGAGTCTGCACATTCTTCCTTTGTCTGCATGGATTTTCTCCCACACTCCAAAGATGTATAGGTGAGGTGAATTGGCCGTGGTAGTTTGTCCATTAATGTCAGGGAGATTGGCAAGGTGAATATGTGGGGCTATAGGGATAAGGCCTAGGTGGAATTGTTGTCAGTGAAGGCTTGATGGGCTGAATGGCTTCCTTCTGTACTACAGAGATTCAATGACTGAAAATGAGCAGGCCGAATTTAAGGCAACCATTACTGTCTTTGCCATTTTGGAAATTTTCTTGCTGTCTTTAACATGGAGCAGAAAAGGCAGAGGGCTGGAACTAGGTGAGGGAGGGGGGCGTTGCCCGCCTCTTTAATGCAGGACTTGGAAGCACTCCTCAAGGTAGTGAGGGAAAGGAAGGAGATCCACTTCTGGAAGGTGATGCGAGAAGTCCAACCTTACAGACCAAGCAACATGATTGGGACGGGGACAACAGACAACACATAGTTCAGTGGAACTTGGTCAAATGTAAGAAGAAATTCAATGATCTTATGGATGCTGGCAAGGTGCATGCAATGTCAGACCTTCAGATCAGACTTCTGGGTATTAACCCTCCAGTATACAAACCAGCTGAGGATTCTGTGGTTGCATGCTGCTCCTGCATATGGGAGGAATGTGAGGCCAGGGCACTTACTGAACCCTCAGTAAGGTTCATAACCATAGTAATGTTGCAGACATGCCAGTGTTGATACAGGCACTGTTCATAGAGGCCAGAACTATCCAAACTCGCTCACTGCTTTGCCCTTGTAGGAGAAATGGGCTCAATGTCCATAAAAAGATCCCGTCTGAACCTTTTTCACATTAGCACCACTATAGAAGAGGGAATCATGGAAATCACAAACAAGTCAGTGAAAGCAAAATGAAGAGAATAAATAGAAATGGGAATGCATTGATTAAAGAGGTTCGTTGTGCTCTACCTCATCCAATAGCATATTGGAGGCTAGTGTTCTGATCTCAAGGACTCATTCTCCTAATCTCTTGTAGAGTTTTATGGGGTTCTGACATCAGTGTGTGAAAGATTTATCCTTGTACCATCACTGAGTCAAGCACTGCCAAATACCTCACAACATGCAGCATCACACGCTTACAAGTGCACCATGCAGCAGTCCAGGTACAGTCAACGTTGTAGGTCCTGTGCATATGCATTGGTAGAGTGGAATTGAGTATTCAGCATGTTATAAGTATAGAGGTGACAGATGCAGTTATGATCACCCCCCTCTGAGAATTGAGGACAGACATAATTTTGCTGAGTTGGGTACAGATAAAAGACCTCAGAAGTTAGAGGAATGAGATCCTACTTCCACTAGCAGCATCCACGTGTCAAGAGTCCCCAAAGGCAGTGTACAGTCATAGGTTGAGAATAGGAGAGCCTATCCAGCTTGTATGCACCACCATGGTTCAGGGCTTTGAGTGCATAGGCTGCTCCATAGAGAAAGTAGACAAACTCAGCACAGGAAATGCATACCTCTGTTCACAGAATGAATGCACACTATGAAGTCAATACTGCTCAGTGGCACTGATGGCGCAGAAAGGTTTGAAAGCAGTTGTGACGCAGCTGATGTTCCCAGCCAGCCAACTGAAACACCATCAAAGGGCTGAGGCTGTCACTAGTGGGAATGGGGATGCCAGTTCTCATGAGGCATCATCATTATCAACCTTGACTGTACTGAATGGGGAGTCTCTGAGATCATTCCGCTGGCACCTGCGCAACAGGGACAACTGCCGTATGCATCTCAGCTGTAAGCTGAGACAAGTTATATATTTTCTTTGGTGATACTGATTGTTTTTTGTTTTTCAGCCATTTGATTTTCTACTATTCTTGGAATACATTTTCATTTTCTAACAGGAAGATAGATGCAAAATACTTCAGAGTCTCTGCCATTTCTATATTTCCAATTAATTTCCCAGTCTTGTATTTTTGGAATCAACATTACTCTTTTTTCATATTTGCAGAAGCTCTACTGTTTGGTTTTTAATACTCCTTACTCACCTATTCTAATTTCTCCTGTATTTTCTTCTTAGTTATCCTTTGCTGGTTTTAAAAATATTCTCAATCTTCTGGCCTACTACTGATCCCATCTTTGTGCAACATTGTACACCTTTTTAAATTTGATGCCATCCTTAACTTCCTTAATGAATCAAATATTGTGTATCCTTCTTATAAAGTTTTTCTTTCTCAGTGAAATGTGTTTTGATGAATCTTTGTTGAGAGTTTGGAAATATCTCCTTAAATATCTGCCACTGCTTGTCTACCATCCTATCTTCCAGCTACATTCTAGTCCACTGTAGCCTCATCTCATTCCTTTATGCTACCTAACTGATGACAACTCATGACATCTCACATCTCATTGCCTCTATGCTAACTTAGTACCAACATATGCCAATCCATGCCAGCCACCCTTTACCCTTACATCCTTCATGCCAATTCATCTAGTATCCACCATGGGCAAACCTTAGGTTATGCTGAGATTAAATAAAATTCTGTATGTAATACAGACTTCCTGCACTTCTCCAGGTATCGTGTCCCAGGAGCCTGTTGCTGCAGGACCTCCCTTTTAGGGAATTCACCACATTTAAAAAAAAGCATCATAGATGAAAGCCCATTCAATACATTTAAATCCATTCAAGTATGTAAACATTTGTTAAAAAAATTTTATTAATAGCCCTACAAGAAAAACAGCTAATTCCACAATAAACTCTTAGAATTGTCAGCAAAACTGTGAACATAATGCTGGGATGTGGAAGCAGTCAAACAGCAATAACATATTGATGAAGTTCCAGCTTATGATAACAAAGAGCTATTGTAATTACAAGCTGATTTTTTTTCAACTCAGAACTGCAGCAGACTTTTCAAAAGTTAAAGAGCAAATGATTGAAATAACTTGATAGTTCCACAGTTTTTATCGATATGCACATTCATATCTACTTCCAAAAATTGTAAGGAACATAACAGCAGGAAATGGACCTCATTTCAACAAAAATTAGGCCTGTTTGACCTCAGCACTTGGGTCAAATGGCCCTGCTGTGTTTGTTTCCCCATAGTGAAAATAAGATCTACCAGAAATGGGACAGGTTTTCTGGGTTCACAGTACTGCCACCATTTTAGCTAGGGATGAATTTGCAAAAATCTGCGTCTGGGTGAGATTTATGTTTTTTTTAATCATTAAAAATTGGTATGATAGCAAATCTGAAGAAAATTATCTTTATTAAAATACTTGCCCTTCCCTCACCGGCAGTATTTTTATGTTGTTTTCAAAAATATCCATTATTCTTTAAATCTGGAACTCTGACATCCCCAGTGAATGTAACTGTAATCTTGTAATTTATCTTTCACAATATAAATTCAAAATAAGTTCCATACTATATTTTTGATTTTGTTGCATTACATTTTCCAGATTATTATTGCCATTTTTTATTATTGCTAATAGTTTATTAACAAATTCATCTGTACCATTCATCTGTAGTACAGTGATAACAAAATACAAAATAATTTGACTTGAAAAGCAATACATCACTAGTTTGCCATGTTATACTACAAGAAATGTGGTATTCAGAGGTTTTTCTTTCAGAAGCCTTAAGATATTTTTGAGTGTTTTAAGCTCGAGTGCTGAACTTTACATTGTACCTGTAAAAATACCTCAAAATGATGCTGTGTATCTTGAAGAATAATGCGGTATATCTTATTTCGCAAAATTCTCTGAGTAAATTAAAATGGGCTTTAATTATTTTGACACTGAAAACACCAATTGTAAGCAAAAATTTAATACAAAAGCAATCAGTGTTCAGAGTTACAGCAGAAATCAATCCACATGTAATTTGAATTTATGTCTGCATCCTGAACTGCATAATTTCTACTTGATTGCGGTTATTTTTCAGTTCATTTTTCCCATTATTTGGAAGCTACTAAATTTGTTACAGAGATCAGAGAATTTTCACCACAAATTTCATTCAGTGCAAATGAAGTTTTCTGGGTCCTTTGTATTGTCTCAAAAGCATTATGCTATAAGCTAGCCCTTTCCACAAAATTAGTTTCGTCCCAGGGCGAAATAATCATCACTAGGAGTTCCACTAATTTATGCTCCTTTGTAGGCCTTCGAGGAGATTCCAAAAATTAAGCTGTAACCTTTTGGGCACAGGGCCACTCATAAGTACATTTTGAAAGGTAGAAATTTTTTTTGATTGGAAAGGAATTGACTAGATAGTTTTGCATACTTTTAAAGAAGTTATTTTCAGTAACTTAAAATTGAGAAACTCATAAGTGATAAATTAACACTGTCATTTAAAAAGGATATTTTGTGTAACAAACCTATTTTCAGATGTATTAATCAAACTTTATTAAGGTACCACTCTTAAATAGATCAAGGATTATTTTTAAAGCAGCATTTTTGAAAATAATATTTTGAAGCATTACCTAAATGCATTGGTTCACAACAGATGTTTCTGTTTGATGTAATGCAAATGGGTTTGGGCAGAAATATGGTGAAAAGACACTTTTCAAAATGGGCTCAATTTGCCTTGCAAAACTAATTACAGGTTTGCAAAATCTCTACCTAAAAGTGTTCTATTTCTAAATCTAAATTTGGATCCAAATATAATTTATAAGTAAGCTGAAGAAACTCCCATTTTTTAGTCACAGTGATCACACTTTTTCTACTTTAAGAAGAATCCTAATGTTAGTCAACTACAGATGTCAAACTGACTTGTTAATTAAGTTACATTCAGTTGCAGTATTTGAAAATGTAGTACATTGGCTGTGTGTTACATTTTTAAGGCTGATTTGGGAAACTTCCTTGAGATATTAAAAGAAATTGTTAATCAGTTGTACTTCGCGTGGATTATTTTCTGTCCATTACCAGTTGCATGTTTTTTGAACATGGCCAATTTATCTTAGATCATCAAAGCCTAGAAAAATAAAGTTCAGTGGTGAAGAATCTCCTGTTTGATGTTTGCAATAATATTATAATTGTGCATGTACAGTTTTGCTGCAAATAGTGAGGAAAGCAAGTATTCACCAGTGTATTTTTAATCAATTCTTATTTCTCCCTTTGAAGATGAAAACACAAGTTTTTATTAAAAAGGAATAATTGTAACAAATTTAGTAGTTGGAGTTTAAAGCACTGATAACTTGTGGAGCTTTCTATTAAATCATTTGCTTTTGAAATGTCTTATTTTTAAACTCAAAAATTATTGAAAGAAAAACGAAATATATAAGTACTCTATGAGTGGTACTGAAATAGCTAAGGATAGCTTTAAAAGGTGTCGAGGAATTTTAATAAACTCACTGCTCAACATGTCGAGCAAATGCAGAGCTGCAATTGAAAAATCAAATAAATTGCTGAAACATATAGCAGGAGCAATACAGTACAAGTGAGAGACAGTCGTACTCAACCTGTATAATGTGCTATCACACCTTAACCACCCAATCAAGTTTTGGTCATGAAACATAAAGTTCAGAGGAAAGACACCAGGCTGATGCTTGAAGTTTTAAACTGAGTTATTAAGAATTTGGAGAAATGCATTTTAATCTTGAAAGGCAACCAAGTATTGACTTTAAAGGTATATAACATAATGAAAGGTAGGTTCAGAACACTAAGTCAAGAAATAGGACATCAGTTCAGACTTAAATGGTAAATTTAGAATTTATGTCAAAAAATTATTTTACACATGCAAATTAGCAATACATAGAGTGATCTTCTGGTTAGGGTTGTTTAGGGAACATTCTGAAATCATTTGATAAACATTTGGATCTTGTGATGGGAGGTCTGGAGGGTCTTTCTGAATGAATAAATTAGCAAGGATTGAATAACCTTCCTCATATATGCTTATCTTGTAATTTCATGCCCCCTCCTCTCCCTTCCCCATCCTAAACAACTGATTGGGCTTGAGTAAGTATGTTTCCTGTTATCCAATAGGGATCAACACTGACCCTCACCATGGACAGCTCTCTGACCCAGAATACCCAAATTCAACATTCCCAATATAGGAGGAAAGTATGGAGGTAACGAAGCTCTGAAAGATGATTAAAAATAGAGGTAAATGTTTTATAAAACATTATTTCAACATGATAGGAGCTTTTTCTGTCTTGTAATTTGATCAGATTATAATATTAAAAGTAGTAATGAGCAGGTTTACTGTATGCTCTTATTTACTACCACACAGATAAAGGAAATTATCCTAGTTCTAATTTTTCAAAATATGAAGAAAAATTGTGTGATACAACAAAGTGAGGCAGTTAAAAATTGATCAAACAGAAGAATTCTTTATGATTTACTTCCAGATTAAAAATCAAAAGCTTAAGGAGACAGAGTATCATTATTATAACTGTTTGACTGAATTTCAGTTTGCCAGAAGAAGATTCTTTCAATTTGGGTAAAATGAAGGAGCTTATGTGATTTGATCTGAAGTCTACCTGACAACAGCCCTGGGTGACATGGCTGTCAAGGATTAATGAGCGACCTAGTTATTATGCTGGAAAGAAAATGCAAGGTGTGCACATTTGGAGTCAATGGCAAAAGCATCTCTGTTTACAGTGGTTAGATTGTAAGTCCCAAAGAGGTGTTGAAAATATTGAGTTACAAACAGCTTTAATTGATAAAAAAGAGTTAGGTTCTGAAGAATAACTAATGGCATTTCACCTGGATTTAAGGCTCACGTGATTGATATTGCCATGGAGGTAGGATTTGAGAGGGGAAGAGTTTCTAAGATATTCTTGAAGACTCACAGACACAGTTAGTCTATCAGGATTCAAGAGAGATGGAGCAGTTCAAGGCTGAAAGTTTCTGTGGTTCATCATGCAAGAATGCACGTAAACTCATATTTGAATTCATGAGGATTTGAAATGTGTTTGGAAGATTTGACAGCTTGTGCTATAGGAGTATCTTCAGGAAAACCCTTCACATGAAAGACAGTTCGGGGGTTAAAAGTTACCAGGTTAGGAAAGAAAAAGGATTGAATTAAACAGAGCTAAGAATCACTTTGAACTGGTTTGTCTACTTAAGGGACAGTGTAGAGTGTCCCTGTAAAGTGGGATTTTCAGTTGTGATAAAAGTAAAAAGGAGAAAGTTCTGTAATTTAAAACATAACAATAGTGTTTAGTCATTTTTTTAATTGTTTGTTCCAGTGAAAGTGATAAAAAGTGAAATTGGTCATATTACCCTTTCAGTTGCCAACTGAAAGTTCAAATTCTTTATTTTTAAAGTTATTAGTCTTTACAGTAATCATGACAATTGAGAAATGGAGAGAGAACCCACCAAATAGTGCCCTCTTCAATGTTGCAGTCAAACCTTCTACTGATTCCAAAAATGCATACCTATTTGACCAGATTGAGACATCCAAACAGTTTTTCAACCATTATACTGATAGAAAACACAGTCACCTATCTGCCCACATAAATAATGGTCCCTAGAGATGTTAAGGTGCATTTAAAGAACCCAATAATCACATATATAGCAACATTTGAAGTCTGCCTCTGAACCTTCTTTTGGCATTATATTTTTTATTTATTTTGGTTTCTTCCTTGTTTCCACTTTGTTGGTGAGGAAATTTTGGACCAAGGTGTTTTGATCATGTCATTTTTTTTTTTGCAACTATGAAATTTGGTGCATTGGGTACGTTAATACAAATCTTGCTGGCAAGACAAGTTTGTATAGTGGTGAACAGCTCCCACCTGCTAGTACCTATCCTTCCACATTTAAAGGCAAGTTTACACTTATTTTGACCATAGAACATAGATCATTACAGCGCAGTACAGGCCCTTTGGCCCTCGATGTTGCGCCGACCAATGTAACCAATTTTATGACCCTCTATCCTAAACTATTCCAATGCTATCCATATGCCTATCCACTGCCCATTTAAACACCCTTAAACTTGACAAGTCCACAACTGCTGCAGGCAGGGCACTCCACGCATTTACTACCCTCTGAGTAAAGAACCCACCTCTAGCATCTGTGCTATAACTATCATCCCTTAATTTAAAGCTATGTCCCCTCGTGTTATCCATTTGCATCCGAGGAAAAAGGCTCTCACTATCCACCCTATCTAAACCTCTGATCATCTTATATGTCTCAATTAGCCTTCTTAGCCTTCTTCTCTCTAATGAAAATAACTTCAAGTCCCTTAGCCTTTCCTCATAAGACCTACCCATCATACCAGGCAACATCCTGGTAAACTTCCTCTGCACCCTTTCCAATGCCTCCACATCTTTCTTATAATGTGGCAGCCAAAACTGTACACAATACTCCAAGTGCGGCCGCACCAGAGTTTTGTACAGTTGCAACATAACATCTCTGCTCCAAAATTCAATCCCTCTATCAATAAAAGCTAACACACTATACACCTTCTTAACAACCTTATCAACTTGAGTACAAACTTTCAGAGATCTATGTACCTGTGCACCGAAATCTCTCTGCTCATCTACACTACTAAGAGTCCTACCATTAGCCCTATATTCTGCACACGTATTACTCTTACCAAAGTGAATCACCTCACGCTTTTCCACATTAAACTCCATTTGCCACTTCTCGGCCCAGCTCTGCAACTTATCTATGTCCCTCTGCAAACTGTAATATCCATCTTCACTGTCTACAACTCCTCCGACTTTGGTGTCGTCAGCAAATTTACTAACCCATCTCTCTACTCCCTCATCCAGGTCATTTATAAAAACAACAAACAACAGTGGCCCCAAAACAGACACCTGAGGTACACCGCTAGTAACTAAACTCCAGGTTGAATATATCCCATCAACCACCACCCTCTGTCTTCTATCAGCTAGCTAATTCCTAATCCAAATTGCTAAATCACCCTCAATCCCATGCATCTGCATTTTCTGCAGTAGTCTTCCATGGGGAACCTTATCAAACGCCTTGCTAAAATCCATGTATATCCATGCTAAACCATGCATAACTAACTAAATGAATCTTGTGTCAGAAGATACAGAGCCATATCGTTGGCAGTTGCAGATGCCATGTACTGAGGGGACGGCATAATAGTGGCAGTAACTATCAACTGGCACCCTGAACTCATCTTCCTTCATCTTGTTACAAGCATGTTACAATGTTCTATAAGGAGGTAGCTTTGGAATGGCGATTAGACATCACTTTCATTTTATTTTGCACTACTTCCACTTCACCGGTGATCAAACAGGTTTGAGAGTTGTCACATGGCCTTAGGGGTGGTTCCTGTAACAGCATTTATTATACTGGTATTGGGTTGTGCTTGCCAATTTTGTTACTTGAAAAGCTTTTGCAAGTTTCTGTTTTACTCTTATTTTGCCCTTGCTTTTGCTTTCCGAAGGCAATGTGCATCATTCTGCCATTCACACCTCCCCTAGAATATATTTTGTTTCTTTACTTGTCCTTTTCTTTGGTCCCTACACCATCAATTCATGTGTCATATAATCTCTCCTACCTGTAACTCCAATTATCGAATCATCTCTTTCGTCATTTTCCACCATCACCCCTCACCTGCTTAAAGCCTATTACATTTTTAACTTTTTTTCAATTCTGATGCTGCCTGAACTGCTGAATCCTTTGAGCACTTTTTGTTTTTATTTCAGATCGGCAGCATTTGCACTATTTTGGCTCTGTATTAATACTGCATTTGCAAAAGCCAGTTAAGGTCATTACATTTCAATTTCATTATCCCTTTATATTCACCCATTGTTTCTTATATGATGGATAGATAATTGACTTACTGAAAAATCTTCATGGTTGCAGATGCCAAATTGTAATACAATACAAATTAAACAAGTAACCTTAATGCATGACAGAGTAATAGCAATCATGAAAGTGAAATAAACATAAATAACTGCAATAGATTGCAAATACAGGCTTCTTTCTTTATTTTACAGAATTGAAATTAAAGGTCTATTGTACTCTGTTTTTATTAAATCCGTAGATTATATATTACCAGGCTGAGTTCATTGAATTCTCAATCAATTATATACTAGTTATGAGTTTTAGAAAGTAGGGAAATATTCAATTATTCTTAACTATTAAACACTGAATATACCAATTTGCAATGTTTGAGAGGATGTAGCTTGTGAAGTCCTTAATTTGCTCCCTGAAGCATTTCATGAATTTAGTATTCCTATTTGAGATGATTTTGAATCTGATTCCTCATAGTTGAATGCATGCTTGTTGTGAAATCTCAACAGCAGTTTAAGGGTTCCTGACAAATGATTAACTCCCCACACCCTCACCAACCCTACAAGACAGACCTGATATATGCCTGGAGCTTGCCCAGAATATTTAAATCGAGCTAATCTTACAAGACCAGAGGAGGCCAGTGTTCAAAATATTCAGCCAGCTACTAATAATGCATGGGTTGTGTAATACCTACTTGGAAAATTGACCCCAGTATATTAGATATCTTGATAAATGGCTTTATGTGAGTGGAATAACAGCAACAGATATTGACAGATTTGGAATGAGTGGTCTTGCTATGATGGCAATGATAAAATAATATAATGGAAGTTGCTACTGTATGGTTCAGAAAAAATATACTTTTCTTCTAACTTGGACCCATTTCCATTAGAAGTTATGACTAATTAACAACATTAGTAACATAATGTGAAATTAATTGAATGTCCAACAACTAATAAGAAATGTCACTGTGCTTCTTTAAATATGAATTTATTCCAGCAAAATGTCAATTTGTGGAGCTGAAAACTATTCATTGGGACAGCCCACTGTTAAAACATATCAATCTTTTAACTGATGATGGTTAAAGATAGCTGGCCTGGGGTGCATCTAGTTTCTGCTATTACATGACAAACAATTACTGTCAAGTCTTATAAATTGTTTCACATTATGTAACTATTTGGGACCCTATAAAGAGTATTTGTATCAAACACATGTCTTTTTGACATGATGATTGGGTAATATATCACTTACAAATGTGTAGTCCTTTATCTTTCCCTAATGATCTAGTAAGAAATGCTTTTAAATTGTGTATATTTTTCACACTCTCCTTGGGACATTCCACAGGGGGGGTGACCACTAAAAATGTCTGATGGACGTGATGTTAGTCTGCATCCTACTGAGATTAGTAAAATACTAAATTTAGTGGTCCCACACACATCAAGGAACTCCAGCATTGCAGGAAATGGTTTAACGTTTAGGTTTTTTTTGGAATCTTGTTTTTAGAATTGGGAGCAGAACATACCCTAGATCTCTGTTAGCAACCAAATGTATGCATCTAGCTTGATCCTTTTTAATAATAGCCTCTTTTCAGATTTAGAATCTCTATACAAAAGAGCAAAATGACCATTGATACTTCCTTGGCTTTTCTCTGGCATCTGAAACACAGTTTCTCATATTTAATGTGGTCCTTCAGCCCAAATCCCAGCTGCAGCAATAGATCAAATGACTGCAAGTAAAAATTATAACATCCTGTTCATTCCATGAAATATAGACTTCACAGATATCAAAAAGGCTGATGTCACAATGTTTCAGTCATCCCTGAATAGACAAATGATCTTGCCTTGGAACTGGAGAATAGTCATCGCATCACCTTGGTTCAAGAAGGAAGAGCAGAAAATGGTGTAACCAAGTATCAGTACTGAATTCACTTTTCTGTAGTGTGAATGTAGATTGTTTTAGATTTGTGAAGCACAATCTCAAAATGTGGGTGCTAATGATGCAAAAGTCAAGGGCTTTCGTAAACTGCACAGACAACTAAAAACTTTCAAGGATGTTGGCAGGTCACTGAAGTGGGCAGTAAGCAGCAAATGCATTGTCATCACAGGAAGCGTAATAATATAATTCAAAGGGAGAAACAATGTATTAGAGTATACATTCATAGAATCATAGAACCCTACAGTGCAGAAAGAGGCCCTTCGGCCCATCGAGTCTGCACCGAACATAATCCCACCCAGGCCCTACCCCCATATCCCTATCTATTACATCCACTAATTCCTCTAACCGCTGCTACCCTGGACACTAAGGGACAATTTCTTAGCATGGCCAATCAACCTCACCCGCACGTCTTTGGACTGTGGGAGGAAACTGGAGTATCTGGAGGAAACCCATGCAGACACAAGGAGAATGTGCAAACTCCACACAGACAATGACCTGAGCCGAGAATCGAACCCAGGACCTTGGAGCTGTGAAGCAGCAGTGCTAACCACTGTGCTAGTTAGATGCTGTAGGTTTCAATTACCTAATTTTCAGAAAGTGTTCGTGCATGTAGATAGAACCATTAAAAAGGCCAATAACATTTAGATTTTGTATATAATAGCACTGAGTACAAAATTAATGATAATCTATACAAAATATTGGTTAGAACACAGAGTGCTTTCAAGAACCTACCAAGTTTGCTTTTGAAAAATAGAATTACTTCCTGCATGATTTTCAGACAGTGCGTTCTGAATCACAACAATTCAGTGTTTTAAAATAAATAATTCAAGATGTCATGTTTTTGGAGTTTCACAGAATATTCAAAATGGTGTCAAAGACATGGATATTAACAAAATTAAGGGACTGCTTTATCAACAATTTTGAAGTGATTGATCTTAGCACATCAAAATTTGTGGGAAGTTTTTTAGTTTTGAGCACGCCATTGTAGTAAAGACAAGAATGCCATTAAAGTACACAATTCATCAGAATGATGCCACTGACTGGAACCATAGTTATTAGGAGAAACCTGAGATATGGACAGTATTGCCATTGGTACAGAAAGGCTAAGATGAAGTTTAATAAATGTTATTGAAATTATGACAAGTTTTGATAAAGTGAACAGAGAAAGACAATCTCCTGAGCTGAGTGACTATCTTCTAATTTGCAGATGTTTAAAGTTCAGTGTTGAAATTTAACATCAGTAGGTTTTAGGTAACAAATTTGTACTGAAGGATCTTTTTCCAGTTGCAGTCTCATCACGCATTTTTTAAAAATCTGATTTCTCCAAGTCACAGACCATAAGATTAACAATTTTGTTTTCAAAAAGTATAATTTTTGTTATATAAATTTGTTAAAAAATTTAGGCAGAAACAGGAATAAGAAGTTAGACCTCAGATCAGCCATTATCTCATTGATTGGCAGAACAGACAGGAGGGGCTACATGGCTTACTTCTGTTCCTTTGTTTTTGAACTGTGCTGAGTTGAACTGATTTCAATCACAGCAGTAACTAGAATCTTAAGGCTTTGTCATCTCTTTTTAGCAAGAGGGAAAAAAAATTCAATCAGTATTCACATTTTAATGGTTACCCAGTGAATTCTGAAGACAGGAAGGAGCATGAGAAAGTATCCAAAATTTAAAAGGATTTATTTTTAGGATTTTTAGGACTATGGGTAGAATTTTCTGCTCCCGCACAGTAGTTTAGCAGCAGCAGAGGCAGTCTGCTGCAGACCAGCAAAGGGATCCTTCAGTATTTCCGCTCACTGTCAGCATTCTCCATTCTCCACAGTAAAAAGTCTCACAACACGAGGTTAAAATCCGGCAGGTTTATTTGGCAGCACAAGCTTTTGCAGTTTCGCTCCTTCATCAGGTGAGTTCCCCGCTGCCAGGAAACCATGTCAGGGTGACCTTCAGTAGGTTCAGAAGATCCCACTGGCAGGAACAATTGGAAAATCCCACTCTATAAGTTTGAATCTATAGATTTGTAGGATGGTACATAATTTAGCACTGCTGCCTCAGAGCAGGGACCCAAGATCAATTTTGTGTGGAGTTTGCACCTTCTCCCCATGTCTACATGAGTTTTCTCTGGGTGCTCTAGTTTTTTCCCACAGTCCAAAGATGTGCAGGTTAGGTGGATTGGCCATTCTAAATTGCCCTACAATGTCCCAAGATGTGTAGGTTTGGGGAATTAGTGGGATAAATACATAGGGTTATGGGGATAGGGCAGTGGATGGGCCTGGGTAGGAGGTTTTATCGGAGGATTGGTGCAGACTTGGGCCGAATGGCCTTCTTCTGCACAATAGGGGTGCTATAATCTAAAACTACAAATCTGTAAGCAGAAAAGAAGACCATTTGGCTTATCTTTGATTGAGCACTTCGAAATAATTCCATTTCTCTGCCTTCTTTCAATATTCATCATTGATCTATACCTGTGATGAAACATTGCATGTTGGAATGAATCACCACACGACTACATCTTTTCTAACTTTTTCCTTCTCTTTTAGAGATAGTTAAATAATTGATGACCACCTCACCACTGCTGCCTAATCAAATGAATAGTTTCCCTGCTGAGTCTCTCAAAACTTTTCAGATTATTAAATCTCCTCTTAGCTTTCTCTGTTCCGGCAGAAATGGTTCCATTGGGTGAGATTTCCCACATGCCGCTGGAACATGCTTTGCAGTGGTGTAAGCAGCCTGTCATTGACCAGCAGTGGGCGGTTTCTGTTGTATGCACTCCCTGCTAATGGAAAACCTGCAGTGGGGGTTTACTGTCTGCGGGCTGGACTGGAATATCCACTGGCAGGAACAGCTGGAAAATTCAGGGCATTGTCTGGAATTTCTCCTCATAACATAAGTTCTCATCCTAGTATAAAAATCAGTTATGATAGGTTGCTTTTACTGGTTGATAAATGGGCATGGAGTCAAGATTATCACTAAAGGAGAAGTTATTTAATATAGGGTTATTAGAACATGGAATTCTTTATCACAATTGATGAGGTACAGACTTCTGTATAATGTAAAGAAATTGGATAAATGTTTGAAAAGAAGAAATATAAAATGTATGGGAGAAAAACAGGAAATCGGATTAGAGTGGTTGATTGCAATTGAAGAACTGTTAGTGGCATTATTGCAATGGCTGAATAGCTTTCTGTTCTGTAAATTGTTGGATTTTGTCATCCTTTGAAAAAAGTTAATTTCTACATCAGTATTGTGCTTTTGTGCTAAATGAAAAAAACTCAGGTTTAGCGGTGATCCACTCAATGGAGAACAATGAATCAACATGAACTGTAGAGATATCTTTGAAGAAGCCATTTGGTTGCGGTGCTATATATTGTTGGTAACTGTGGAACTGTGTCAGCTTGCTTCAGGAGCTTAAGGTTGAGGACGGGACGGGAGGACAGAAAAATCATAATCACTTAGACTAGGATTAATTTCCTTAAAGGCATTAATTAGCAGTGATATTACTACTGTAACTTTTGCCAATATCAGTGGCAGTAGAAGTTGACTTCTAGGCATGTTTCAGAGTTTGCCCCTACTTCTACCAAGACCAAATGAGGCAGCTGCCTATAGGAACAGGAACAGGCCATTCAGCTGCTTGAGTCTGTCTGTTATTCACTTACATCATAGCTGATTTGTGATTCAATTCCATTTATTTATCTTAGATCCATATCTCTTGATATGTTACTTAACAAAAGTCTGTGAATCTTGGTTTTGAAAACATAAGTTAAATTATCCTGCCGGGCAGATAGTTCCATATTTCCACTACTCTTTATTTGAAAAAGTGCCTTTCGATTTCAATCCTGAACAGTCTAGCTATAACTTTAAGATTATGCTTCATGCTGGATTCCACCACTAGGCAAAATAGTATTTTTAAGCTATCCTATCAAATTCTTTTGCCACGTTTAAACACTTTAGGTAGAACTTTACCTACATATATATAACCTGGGTGACCTTCCTGACTCCTACTTAAACACAACTTTATGGTGGGCAGTAAGGCCTCGGATGTACTGCTTGCCTTCACCACAGTTAAGACCTTAATTAGTCAGTTAATGGCCACTTGATACTTTCTACCCAACTCAATTTTTTAGGTCAGCAGATGGAGGTCAGGGACTGGGGAAAGCCCAGCAGGCTATCCTGCTCAGACTTTAGGTAGGAACATAGAGGGGAATGCATCTCATATGTGCTCCTTTCATAAGGAAGTTGGCCCCCTCTCCCCACAAGGTCTGGCACTCCCCCTCCCATGTCCTCCCTCACCACCACATTTCCAATGCTATTTTCTGCATAGAATCTTACCAAAGGATGTCATTGTAGATAGCATCCATAGGCACTCCTTTGGCCTCAACCGCATGACCTCCCCACAAAATTCAGTTATTCAGACATGATCTATCCATTACAAACTCATGTCGACTCCAATTAGTTCATTATTGCCGGAGTGCTCAATCACTTGGTCCATGATGACAGATTCCAGAAATGTGCCTGCAACTGACAGTCATGGTTTTGTTTCAATCTCTATCCCTAGAGTCACATTTACAATTTTCCAATTCAACACAACTCTTAAACCAAAAGTGCAATTCCTCACCTTTGTGTTTTAATGCTTTGAGGTGGGAATCAATAGGTCCTGGAAATCATCAGCTTTTGGAAATTACTATCTATTTTAAGCCCAATTATTTTCTTCAATATCATCTTTTTTCCTTATATGAAATAAATTCCTTTCCATATTGAGTTATTTTTAAATTTTCTTTCTTTTAGTATGAAGTTTTATTCAAAGTGCTCTCTTAACAATCCTGCCAATTCCTTTTGTTGATTATAGTACCAACTGTGTCTGCCTTTAATAGACCTACATTCCTCTTCACCACTCTCTTTAATGGATTCATAGAAATATTTCATCTAAAAAGGAAAAGTCTCAGAACTGACTCAGCACCTGACTGTTTTCTCTTTGGTAATCCCACAACTAAAGCTAATAAAACCAACCAGAGACTGATTTTATTCCCACCAGCATTTAATGTTTCGCTTTTATTACACAACGTCTCCCATCAAACACAGCTGTAGTTGAATAACATATGTCTCTGTGTGATAGAATACAAGTGCAGCTGTACTTTCAATTGTTTTATTTATTTTGCCCTGCTGCAATGCACTCTGGAATGCAAGGTGAAGTTACTTTGCAAATTGATTCTGCTGTTTAATTACCATTTATTAATCATTTCATCACAATCTTGAATGCTAGTTCTCTCTTACACTGTTTCACAATAGCTGTAAATAGAGTAAAAATTTGCCTCAAAGGTATCACTATCTTTTAATATATTACTTCACTCCAAACCATACATTCATGCTGCTTCTGTTATTCCCAAGGTCAACATTGCCACACAAACAAAATATTCATCAACAACTATTGATGATTGCTGGTATAGCAACTTGATAAAGGTTGCAATAGGCTTTATAAAATGCTACTTTGTAGAATAGAATTAACATTACAGTGAAACTATAAAAAATAACCACTTCAGAGGGATATTAGAGGGTATCTGTGGAAATGTACCATCGAAAATCTGCCTCATATAGTGCCTTTAAGATGAACAGTGTTCCGAGGTTCTTTGTTGAAGCATCATCAGTTGATGTAGACACGAAGCCAGGGAATAGGAGAGGATGACTAAAATCTTAGTCAGAGGTAGATTTTATACAGAGACAGTATGGTTTAGGGAGAGAACTCAAGAAAGTAACCATCATAAATTGAGATAAGTGGGCAGAAAATGAAAAAAGAATGGGAACTTCATGAAGGATAACTTAATCTGTCCTATATACACGGGGGACAGGTGAATGACCGTGTCACAATAAGTCACAAAAGACTAAATTGAATCTGCTGCCTTTTGTTACTTTGCATTTAAAATAGAAAGCTTCCATGTTTGTTTGGTGTTTTGTGTTCAAATGGGTTGTAACTATGGTAGGAGTCATTACTTTGAACATTTGATACAATCTTTAGGTATTCAAAACATCTTGATTGTTTTCATTTCAGTAGAATTTTAATATGCTGAATATGATGCTGACAAGAGATAACAAGAAGTGAAAAACAGTTCAAATTTCTTATCCTATTAGCCAGCAATTCTTAAATGATGTATTTTTTTTCTATAAACTTTCTTAATAGGGCCAATAGGTTGCAAGGTTTGAAAGTTATCCTCCAAACTAATAACAATGTTGTATTTGTAAGTGCTGTAATTTATGAAGTTTCAGTCTAGATTTCACTTTATCATTTAGTCTGTAAATCCCTTTGATGTTGTCTAAGAAATCATTACACAATGCTTTGTAGTAGAATAAGCTGTTAAATTATTAGACAGTTTCTGCTTTTTTTCTCTTAGTGTTGGCTCATGAGATTAATTTTGTACATAAGAGTGGAAGTTTGGATATTTTCATTATTAAACTTTATACTGATAGTGGAAAGAGACAGGGTAATTACGATATTAAATAAGATGTCGGATCTTCTTCAAGATGACTTAAGGTGGCAACAAATGTTGGCTTTGCCAATGGTACCCACATCCAATGAAAGAATTAAAAAAAAAATGACAGTAGCAAGTGGGGTTTTGGCACTTCTAAGGATGAGTATTTTTAGGAACTGCTTGTGATGTGTCTCTAAGCTTACAATTATATGCATAGAACATAAAACTAAACTTTTAAGTACACAATTAACTTTTTTAAGGTTTGTATAGGATTTGAACCATGGTACTTGGAAATGGTGGGTAATATAGAATGAAGGAAGTAGAGTAAGCAACTATAAAATGTAAACAGTAGTAATAAAAATAAAAACACGAATAGAAATATTTTATTTTCTTGCTCCCCTATTTCTGCTTATACCTGGGTTTGCTCATATTCACTAGGTTTCCTTTACACCTTTTTTTAACATGTGATCTGTAGACTAATGGTGTACAAATTTACTGTTTGATACAGGCAGGAACATTTTGCAATCAACAACCAGTTAAGATGATGGCCTAATTCTTGATCAATTAACTTATTAGAAAAATGTAATGTGTATTACAGTGAAGTAAATTTCTCGGAACCGTTTACAACTTGATCCTGAAGTTTAAAATTATGCACTATGCTGCAAGTATGAGATTAAATAAAAGAAGATCTGTATGTATTTTTGTTCAGAATTTTTGAAAATATCAGAAATAGTACTGGAGATCAAGATTTGCATTTATATTCACCATTTCTTTACCACAATTTAAATGCACCATTCTTTTGCAAATAAATAGCTGTCTGTACATGGACATATTACCATGAAAAGAGCTATTCTGTAATTATAGTAAGATCCTCCTATTAATAAAGACGCAAGTTTCTGTAGCATTTGTTCAGAGTAAATGTAGTGGCTCATTTCATTGCTGTGAAATATGCTCATATTGATGGACAGCTCAAACAGTATTAATCTTGTCAATTTTATTCTGTCTTCATTATATCATCCATATTCTTTGTAGCATGATAGAACCACACTTATTTTGCACAAGTTGGATGAAATACAGAGCGAGAATGAAGAGTTCAGAGAGTGTTTGATTAAATAATGGAACAAAGACTTGTTGGAATTTCACAGTAATGAGATGAGCCACTGCATTTATTCTGATCAAATGCTACAGAAATTGTATCTTTATTGATAGGACTGTTGGAGTTTTAAACACTAATACAAAATGCTTGAAATGACAAAGCTTTTCCATTTACAAAAATGAAACAGCACGATTTTAGCTGATAGTCATCATCTGTTCTCCCTTCCATACCCATGACCACAATCAATTTACTGCTAAATATTCAACGTTAAAGAGTATAATAAGAATATAAAGGGAACTTTGTATTTGTATTGAAGGATGAGTCTGCCAAGTTATATCCATGAACTCTGTGCTTAATTCTCCAGTGCAATATATGTTTTATTATTGCTGTTTGACTAGTTTCTCACAGTCCATTAAAAATTATAATTTTTTTGCTTTATGTTTAATATATCAAATTTTCAAGTTACAAGTATGAAATTTACTAATAATTGCAGATTTTATCTGTATTTTTGGGGCTTCAGAAATAAATTGCCTCAAATCAAATAATAGAATCCTGTAATAGTTTGGGTAATAGAGAATGCTTCATAGTCACTGACAGTATGCTGAGGGGATTGATTGGTTTGTACCAATGTTTGAACAGTGACATGTAGGAGCATCTCACAAGACTATTTTCAATCAAAGCTTTCTGCTCTCAGCTGGGTTAAATCACTCAAGCCCTGTCTGATTTTAACAGATACTATTCACTTTGCGGTTATATTTGTATATTTAAAAATATATAAAAAATAATTTACTTTTGAAAACTTGATACTAATTTCACCATAACATTTTATTTCAAATCAGTAAACCTTGAGACCCTGAACTTGTATGATATTAGTTTCAGTTCCTGTACTGTCTTTCATTATTCTTCCAGGTGCAATACAGTGATATGCAGAATGGCAAAGAATGTATGACGTACCTGACACTTTCACCTGTGCAAATAACTTTTCATGGCATAGGAAGCTCCATTGAAGCTAGCCGTGATCAGGTAACCAAAAATGTAATCTATATTAAAACTGAATATAAATGGTACATTTCTCATTTCCATTTCTGATGCATCCAACAAAACTAAGAAGACAGATTGGTGACCACAAGTATCATCAGGGCCTCAGCTGCTGAAGAATACTGAAATATGAAGCCTTGACGTTTTTATTTATTCTTTCGATCACTGAGCTTGTCTAACATAGTATTAGGAAACATTGGGAATCCATGTGTTAGCAAAGAATATAATTTAAGTTTTAATCTCCAAATGCATGTCTCAATACAGGGTAATTTTTTGTTCATCTATTTATTTTAGTAGTACCTATTCAAAAGTTTAATCTGTGTAGGATTTCATAACATAATGCTTTTAAGAAATTTGAGTGAGATGCATACAGACAAAAGTGCTGGTTTACATCAGAATAGAAACTCTGTAGAAAATGTAACTGAGTTGAAATTTTATTATTCCTGAATTCATTACAGTAAAGTACTATAAAGATAACATCAGTTTCATTCCAACATTCAGGTAGGAGGACTAGATTCATTGTTGATCCCTACTGAAGCATGAAATTAACTCCACAGAAGAGAGAGTCTACTGTGTTCATATATTATGATCCTAAAGCTTCATATTCTATTGAAGGTTTTTCATTACTGCTAATAGGTTTGTCATTGTATATTGTAAATGAGTAACAATTTTCATTATGATGATAAATGATTTCTTAAATATATCTGGCTTTTGAGAGTAGTGTTGCATGAGAAATGTTAAAGTTCAATTGGTGACAGAGAGAAAGGAAAATTGCCATCATAATAGTGCCCTCTCTCCCAAATCCTGTTCCAATAAAACAAAATAGCCATTCACCTCCATCAAGGAAAGTGGACAATATAGATTCCTAATTGGCTTTTGACATCAGTCATCTATTCACCAGAAACCTATTGCTATCAGTGAAGAGGGTCAAGGGCAATTGCTGTTAAAATAATTGATAGTTGCCCCTTTCCTTCCTGCCCCCTCCAATCCATTCCCACCTATCTCCCTCTTCTCCCACACACACCCCCCAACACACACACGCACACAGGCATGTGCACACAAACCCCTTAAGAGAATAGCTGAAGATTAGAAAAGCTAATCATTATAAGTTTGAAAAACAGGTTTATGAATTAGTTGAGATGAAATAAGTGAATACAGGAGTTGAAACTTTCTTTTGTCATTGGTTCTTTGCTCTATTTTGAGGTGGTTTAAGCTTGCAAAGATATAAGGAGTAGTTAAAAATTACGGCAAAAATGTTACACTTGGGTTTTTCCCAATATTGTTACTATCCCGTTTAAGAAGGTTACCAGCAGCTTCTCATGTCAAAAGTTGTTAAAAATGCTAAGAGAATCCAAACATTTTGTCTGAGAGTGTGATGTTTTGGAGAGGGTGAGATGAAGGCAAGAGCTATTTGACTAAATGGCTGGACAAGCATTCATTCAACAGAATCAGTAATGTTTTCCAATGATATAGTAAGTACTTTATTCTCAGTATTAATTGGCACTTCATGCAAGCATGATATAGTTTGTTCTACGTGTTCTGGACTCTCAGAGACTATTTCCCCAAGCTGAAATGGTCACTACGAGAGGACACAGATTTAAGGTGCAGGGAAGCAAATACAAAGGAGATGTCAGGGGTAGGTTTTTCACTCAGAGGGTGGTGAGTGAATGGAACCGACTGCCGTCGGAGGTTGTTGAGGCAAACTCACTGGGGTCTTTTAAGAGACTTCTGGATGAGTATATGGAAAAGAATAGGATAGGGTGTTATAGATAGGTCTGTGGATTGGTAGATGTGATCGGCGCAACTCGTGGGCCGAAGGGCCTGTTTGTGCTGTATTGTTCTATGTTCTACGTGTTATTTGAAATTATGGGGCGATGACATCTAATGCTTATAGACTACTTAGCAGTCCAAGAATGTTTTTTCTGCAGGAGTATTCTGGTTAATTTGACTGAACCTACTCTTCCAGTCATTAGCAAACAAAAGTTATCTATAGGACATGTTAATCAATTGATTTATCATTCAGAATAGATTCTGTTTATGTTTATTCTATGAATAATATATTTGGGTGCAATTAACTGATAATGTATATTACCAATGGATATTGTACTTTGTTTTACTATTTAACCTATGTGTTTCATTTTTGCAATATTTAAAAGCATGTGTCTGGGAAGTACTAATTATACACTTTACAAAATTCCGGTGCAGTCATTAGAATATCTAGTTTTTCCTTACAAAAAAGAAACAGATTTCCTGTTAAAGGTGCAATGTTTGTTTACCAACATCTCTTAGAGAGAGAATCAAATCTAAATAATGTAACTTTTGCCTTTGTTCTGGAGCTTTGTATTTTCTGGTGAAATAATAAGCTCTTTTTTCCAAGTTGATATCTAGTCTCTTTTGTTTATAGATCTGATCTCCCTAATAACTGTTGTGAGATGACACAAAGACAAATTCCTCGTACTCACCCTGTGGTGCATGTTCAGGTGGCCACTAAAGGAACGAGAAGTAGGATAACCTGCTTCCCCCATACTTGCTATTTGTGAAATTATGGGTCCCATGTGCCCCTGCACCATTAATCCACCTTTTCATATTTGTTCTTATCTAGTTTTATTCATGTGCAGTTCTAATTCATCTAACCCACAATGTCCCCCCCACATCCCCCCCGCCGCACCTCTGCAATTATGGGGCATTTCATTTGCTGAAGATTGAGATCTTCAATTAAGAATCAGAGTTGCATGATACAGTACATTTATTATACCTGTCTATTACCCTTAGGGATTTTTCTTTAATAATTGTATAGAAAACATGCAATAACGTTTGATCCTCAGAAGTGCTTAATTATATAAGTATATTCTGTGGAATAAATAGCTCAGGTTTGTTGTATGGACTGTTGACACCTGTTTATTAGTCACTGACAGTTCTGATTCATGACTGAGTGACTGCTGGACTGGTCTTCAAATGAACCCTGTTGTGAGCTCTTCTACCACCTACTGAATGCAGACTGTTTGAAGTTTCTTTTAAACATTTCTGAGACATTAGTGCAGCAGGACATCTCCAGTGGGGTCCTTAATGTCACCAAGTCAGCAGCTGTTGAAGTCTTTTCACTCTGGAATGAGCTGTCTTTTTCTTTAAAGGCTGTATTCCAGTTAGCATTACTGATGTATTACTTCAGTTAGACAAAACAATAACAAAATAAGTCTGTTGTGAGAAGAATTTTTTTGTAGTTGTGCAAAGCTCAATAGTACATCTCAGTATATCTTATACAATACAAATTTCCAATAGTAATATATATATAAAATAGAGAAACTGCCTTAGAAGATCTTTTTGTGCTTGAGTATTATGAACACAGTTTCAATGTTAGGTCAAGCCTTCATTTCAGAATTTTGAAAGCACGAGTGGAAATTTAAGGAAATAATTTGAAGGATCTTTAATCCATTAATGTTAAATATTGCATTCTGTCATCAAAGCTAACAGTGTAAAGCAGTTAGTGCAGATGTATTAAATTTGCCTCTTGAAAAGGTTTTATGTTGGACAAGGAAATGTGGGAGGAATTTATTTCCAGTTGTTGCCTGTCCCAGCATAATTAGTCCCATTGCATAATTTGTACGGCTCAGATCTTCCAGTCTCTGGATCTTGAGGACACTGTGGAAATCCCGATGCATGAAAATTGCCTGAGAAGACTAAACTTCTGATGGGCTGATTCTTTGCTGTCTCTGACCTCTGTGAATATTTCCAAGCTGAGGGACTTGCCTGCGTATTTATCTTGGAAACGTTAAGTTTAATACCTGGTGTAACTCAATAGTTAGCCAGAGTAACTCAACTAAGCACCACCATCCCAATTACTTCTGGCCCAACTAGCCCCTCACCTAACCAACCACTCTCTCCCGAAACTCCCAAATCCAATTACCCTCTCCTGATCCCTGACCAAATACTCTCCATGACATGACCGAAGTGCCCTCTCAATCACCCAGTCTAATCCAACTACCTCCATGACCACTTCCTCAGTCCTGACTCAATCCAACTAAGTCCCCAACCACCCAGCTATTCCCCCCGATTGACCCAGCCACCTTTCCCACAACCTGACTTTTCCCCTAACTTAGTCCAACTCTCCTACCAACCACCAAATAATCCCACCAAACAACACAACTATTCCACTCAACTTGAACCACTTAGTCACAAATGTGTAGAGTATAGGGCTAATGGTAATAGTGTTGATGAACAGAGGGATTTTGGTGTATATGTGCATAGATCCCTGAAAGTTGGCAATCAAGTCGATAAGGTTGTTAAGAAGGCATTTGGAGTCTTAGCTTTTATTGGTAGGGGGATTGAATTTCGGAGCCGCAACGTCATGTTGCAAACTGTACAAAACTCTAGTGCGGCCGCACTTGGAGTATTGTGTGCAGTTCTGGTCCCCACATTATAAGAAAGATGTGGAGGCATTGGAGAGGGTACAGAGGAGGTTTACCAGGATGTTGCCTGGTATGGAGGCAGGTCTTATGAGGAGAGGCTGAGGGATTTGAGGTTGTTTTCATTAGAAAGAAGGCGGCTAAGAGGAGACCTTATTGAAACATATGATTAGAGGTTTAGATAGGGTGGACAGTGATAGCCTTTTTCCTAGGATGGAGAAAGCTAGCACGAGGGGACATAGCTTTAAATTAAGGGGTGGTAGTTATAGGATGGATGTCAGAGGTAGGTTCTTTACCAGAGGGTGGTAAGGGTATGGAATGCCCTGCCTGCTGCAGTTGTAGATGCACCAAGTTTGGGGGCATTTAAGAGGTCAGTGGATAGGTTTATGGATGAAAAGGGAATGATTTAGGTTAGAGGGTCGTTGTTTTTTCTTAATTGGTCGGTGCAACATCGAGGGCCAAAGGGCTTGTTCTGCACTGTAATGTTCTATGTTCTAATCCCAACTGTGTGGCTACCAGCCAATCTGACTACTTCTCCTTCTCGACCATCTATCTACCATTTGACTATTCCCCATCCCAATCGCTATCCCTCGACCAGACCAACCTGCACACCTCTCTGACAACATTGCCCCCCCCCTCTCACCCGCCCCTCCCAATCCCCAATTGCCCAACAGTCCTCCCAACCTGCTTCAGCCAGGTTCAGAAGATGCAGCTTAAAATAGGTAGTATCGTCGGGTCAAAGGGAACTTCACAGACAATAGCATAGTGCCCAGCATTCTGCTGATCAGATGTTTAGATTATATGTCGTAAATGAAAAATATTGTGATGCTTTGTGCTCAGATTCCCTGCATTGGAAGAGTAAATTTCGCATTCAATTTTGCTGTATCACCATTTTTATCCTCTTACTTTAATTCCCTAAAGTTAATGATGAATTATTTGAATTCAGACAACAAGCTTTCTTGATTAATCATTTTGTAAAAGGTAATGCCATTGCATAATGACTGCTGAATTGTCACACGGAATGGTCATAATTTGAGTGCAGCATGAGCAGGGTATAAAAGTTGGGAATTTGGTATTTAGCCAATTTGTATGCCTTTTCCTTAGATCTAATGATATTTAATTTCCCTTGTAAACCATGGTTTGGCCACCTTTCACATTTTACTTTTGGGCCAGACAGAAATAAAGAATTGTTGCATAACATATCTTTAGATATGTTAAGAGTAGAAGATTGGTTAGGGCAAGATTAGGGCCAGTCATAGACAGCAGTGGGAAGTTGTGCGTGGAGCCTGAAGAGATTGGAGAGGCACTGAATAAATATTTCTCTTCGGTATTCACGCAGGGAGATGCAAATGTAGTTGTGGAGAACACTGAGGTACAGGGTTGCAAACTGGAAAGTATTGAAGTAGATAGGGAGGATGTGCTAGATATTCTCGAGGGTTTGAAGTTGGATAAGTCCCCTGGGCCGGACGGGATTTTCCCTAGGATTCTCTGGGAGGCAAGAGAGGAGATTGCAGAGCCTCTGGCTCTGATCTTCAGGTCGTCGTTGGTTACGGGTGTGGTTCCGGAGGACTGGAGGATAGCGAATGTGGTCCCGTTGTTCAAGAAGGGAAGAGAGACCTTCCAGGGAATTATAGGCCAGTGAGTCTTACTTCTGTTGTGGGCAAAGTATTGGAGAGAATTATAGGGATAGGATTTATAGTTATTTAGAGAGAAATGAATTGATTGGGGATAGTCAGCATGGTTTTGTGAAGGGTAGGTCGTGCCTTACTAACCTTATTGAGTTTTTTGAAAAAGTGACCAAAGAGGTGGATGGGGGTAAGGCGGTTGATGTGGTATATATGGACTTTACTAAGGTGTTTGATAAGGTGGCCCATGGAAGGCTCCTGCAGAAAATGCAGATGTATGGGATAGAGGGTGATTTAGCTAATTGGATTAGGAATTGGCTAGCAGATAGAAGACAGAGGGTGGTGGTTGATGGGAGATATTCATCGTGGAGTTCGGTGAAAAGTGGTGTACCTCAGGGGTCTGTTTTGGGGCCCCTGCTGTTTGTAATTTTTATAAATGATCTGGATGAGGGTATTGACGGATGGATTAGTAAATTTGCAGATGACACTAAAGTCGGTGGAGTGGTAGATAGTGAAGAGGGTTGTTATAGTTTGCAGAGGGACTTGGACAAGTTGCAGAGCTGGGCCGAGAGGTGGCAAATGGAGTTTAATGTGAAAAAGTGTGAGGTAATGCACTTTGGCAGGAATAATAAATGTGTAGAGTATAGGGCTAATGGTAGGATTCTTAATAGTGTTGATGAACAGAGGGATCTAGGTGTATTTGTGCATAGATCCCTGAAAGTAGGCAGTCAAGTCGATAAGGTTGTTAAGAAGGCATACAGAGTCTTAGCTTTTATTGGAGGGGGATTGAATTTCGGAGCCGCAACGTCATGTTGCAACTGTACAAAACTCTAGTGCGGCCGCACTTGGAGTATTGTGTGCAGTTCTGGTACCCACATTATAAGAAAGATGGGGAGGCATTGGAGAGGGTACAGAGGAGGTTTACCAGGATGTTGCCTGGTATGGAGGGCAGGTATTATGAGGAGAGGCTGAGGGATTTGAGGTTGTTTTCGTTAGAAAGGAGGAGGCTAAGAGGGGACCTGATCGAAACATATAAGATGATTAGAGGTTTAGATAGGGTGGACAGTGATAGCCTTTTTCATAGGATGGAGAAAGCTAGCACGAGGGGACATAGCTTTAAATTAAGGGGTGGTGGTTTTAGGACAGATGTCAGAGGTAGGTTCTTTCCCCAGAGGGTGGTAAGGGTATGGAATGCCTTGCCTGCGTCAGTTGTAGATGCGCCAAGTTTGGTGGCGTTTAAGAGGTTAGTTGATAAGTTTATGGAAGAGAAGGGAATGGTTTAGTTTGGAGGGTCATTGCTTTTTATAATGGTCGGCACAACATCGAAGGCCGAAGGGCCTGTTCTGCGCTGTAATGTTCTATGTTCTATGTTGCAGTTCGTCCGTGCACTCTTTGAATGTTTGCTATTGCCCATCTACCTTTAAATAATGTTTCCCAATCTATCATAGCTAACTCTCCTTGATTAAGTTTCAGAACCCTTGTTTCAGAATCAACTATGTCTCTCTCCTTGATGAAAAATGCTATCACATTATGATCGTTCATTCCAAGGGGTCTTGTGCAACTGGATTGCCAATTATTTCTTTCTCATTAGATAATACGCTGTCTAGGATGGCCTGTCCTGTAGTTGTTCCTAAACATATTGGTTCAGAAAATCATCCTGTATGCACTTCCGGAATTCCCCCTCTACGATATTGTGACTGATCTAATTTACCCAGTCTATATGAAGATTGAAGTCCTCCATAATTACAGATGTTCCTTTATCATATGTGTCCTAATTTCCTATTTAGTGCCATTCCCAGTATCAAAACTACAGTTTGGGGTCTATATTACAACACCTACTAACGTTTTTTGCCCCTTAGCTATACCCATACAGATTGGAGCCACAGTGTTGGAGCCAATGTTCTTTTTTGTATGGTGTTAATTTCCTGTTGAACCAGCAATGCAACTCCACCATCCTTTCCTTTTTGTCTGTCCTTCCTAAACACTGAATACTCCTAGATATTCATTTTCAATCCCTGTTCACCCTGCAGCTTTTGTTCCATAAACTGAATTGTATCATACCTGTTTACAACTATTTATGTAATTAATTCATCTACTTTATTGTAAATGCTACACACATTAGGGCACTAGGCCTTTAGGCTTGTCTTTTTGAGATTATTTGTCCCATTCGCACTATTTTTCACTGCGGCCCTGTTTGGTTCTGGCCCTTGATTTCTTTGCCCATCAATTATCCTACTCCCCTTTCTGTATTTTGTTCTTGTCTCTGATTCCAGCTCCTCTGAATTCTTGCATCAGTTCCCATTCCTTCTGCCAGTTTAGTTCAAATCCTCCCCGACCACTCTAGCAAATAATCCCACGGGAACTAAAAGAGAAAATGTTGGAAAATCTCAGCAAATCTGGTAGCGAGTATAAGGAGAGAAGAGAGCTGATATTTCGAGTCCAAATGTCCCTCCAAAGCTCAATTTGAAATATCAGCTCTTTTTCTTCCTTACAGATGCTACCAGACCTGCTGAGATTTTTCAGCATTTTCTGTTTTGGTTTCAGACTCTGGCATCCACAGGAACCTCTTTTTTGCTTTTAATCCCACTAGGACATCCATCCCAGTCATGCCAATGTATAATCCACACAGTTTATACTGGTCCCACCTCCCCCAGAACAAATCTCGATGTCCTAAGAATCTGGAACCCTCCCTCTCACACCATCTCTTCAGCCACGTAATCATCCGATATATCCTGCTATTTCTACTCTGACTAGCATACGGGAATGGTAGCATTACAGAAATTGCTACGTTTGAGGTCCTACTTTTCAACTAACTTCCTAACTCCCTTTTAGGGCCGTTCAGAGCCTCATCCTTTTTGTTAAAACTGTGCTGATTGTACCAATGTGTACCACACCACTGGTTGTTCACCTTCCCCCTCCAGAATGCAGTCCCTAATCACATCTTACCATGAATGTCCATCTCACCATGTATGACTTCCTTATGATTTGTGGTCCTGGTTGTATCAATTGTTCACATTTCTTAAAGAACCTAAGAACTAGGAGCAGGATGAGGAAATTCATCCCCCCAAGCTTGCTGTCCAATTCAATCCAACCATGGCTGATCTCGTCTTAGCCTCAACTCCACTTTCCTGCCTGTTCTTCATAACCCTTCAACCTATTACTAATGAAAAAATCTTTCTACCTGCTCCTTTAATTTACTCAGTGTCCCAGTGTCCACTGCACTGTGGGGTCGTGAATTCCACAGAATCATGATCCTTTGAGAGAAGTAGCTTCTCCTTATCTCTGTTTTAAAGCTGCTACCCCTTATCCTCAAACTATGACCTCTTGTTCTAGATTGCCCCACAAGTGGAAGCGTCCATTCTATGTCTACTTTGTCAATACTTTTTATAATTTTATATACTGCAATCTCCAATCATTTTTCTAAACTTTAGAAATTATCAGCCTAAACTGCTCAATCTCTCTTTATGTGACAAATCCTTCATCTCTCGTTAAGCTCCTGTGACTGGCTCTGATGCCACTACATCCTTCCTCAAATAAGGGGACTAAAACTAAACATAGTACTCCAGGTGTGATCTCACCAATGCTTTGTATAGTTGCAACAACACTTTCTTACTTTAATATTCTATCTCTTTAGCTATAGATGCCAAAATTCCATTTACTTTCCTTATTACCTGCCATTACTGTTTTCTGAAACTTAGGCAGAAGGACATGCAGATCCTTCTACACTGAAGATTGTCTCCAACCAAAATGATAACCTCACACTTACCCATGTTAAACTCCTTCTGCCACATTTTGGCCCATTCACCTATCCTATCTATAACCATTTGTAAATTTCTTATTTCCTCATTACAACTTAGCATCCCATCTATTTTAGTGTCTTCTGCAAATTTGGCTGTAGTACGTTCTATCCCTGCATCCAAGTCATTAATATAGATTGTAGATAGTTGGAGACCGAGGACCCTGTGACACCCCGCTAGTTACATCTTGCCAACGGGGAAAACATTTATTTATCCTGACTCCAGATGATCCCCTTGACTGGACCCCATTCTTCTGAAGCCATTGTAAACCTCAATGACATGGTGTCACGTTGGTGTGATATGAATATTTAGTAAGGGGGAATCATATGGTGGGGAAGCTCATTAATAGTATCAAATCCATTTATTACATCACTGGCGAGGTGGTGGAGAAAATCAGAAAAAAAATCTCATTTGCAGTGAACACAGGAGCAAAATTGGCCCCAGTGTTTATATAATTTTCAATTCATTAAAAAAACTACGTTTTGGCCACACCATGTAGAAACAACACAGCGTTGAACATAAATTACGTCACTGGTGACATGACATGCCTTGTTCTTTTCAAGATGCCTTAAAATTACATTTGCATACTGCTTCTTGGTGTGCCCCCACCCCACTCAAATGGGCTTCATCTAGGAGGATGCATCCAGCACTGTGGATGGGCATTCCTCTGATATCTTGACATTCACCAGAAGAGGGACCAGGCGCTGGTGTTCTCATCTTGTGCCTCCCTGAAAGGAGCTCACAGAGATGAAAGACAGCTTGCTCTCCAGCATGAGATATATTTGGACCTCTCTAATCACCATTGATGGACAAACAACTAGCTGAGTGATCAAATGCCTCATCTATCTTTCACACTGGCAGTGACCTCCTGAGTTCTGTGACAGTGTTGGGTTACAAGTCCAAGCACAACCCCAGAAACCCCAGACTGTTCCTGGAACTGCCTGTCTATGAGTTACAACTCTCTCAATGAAGGAGGCTATGTGCTTGGACTTCCATGTCAGCGCAGTCTCATACTTGGTATGGACTCCTCCATGATAGAGACCATGGCACCTCAGGTTCTCTGCCAAATCTCCCCATACACTCTATTGGACTTCCTGATGGAGGAGTCCAGAGGCTCGTCACCTGCCTTGGACTCAGATTTCCAGTCATCCTTCAACTTATGGTGCCCTGGGCTTCTCTTCCGCCTTTGCAGGCTCCTTATGCAGGTGTGATATGCCCTCACCACTGTGCAATACCTGCAGAGCCAATGACTTAATGCCCACCAATGTGTTAGTATCTACGGTGCAGCTTGCTTCAGGAGGTGTGACATTGGTGCAAGTGTCAGTGTCTCATCATCAAAGGTTAAGGAGTGGGCTTTAAGATCACCAGACATTCTGCACTTGTGGGAAGAAAACAACATATCAGTACATTCAATCATCACATTGTCAATGTGCAAGCTAGGCGGGCTGATGAGGCAATGGAAAATTACAGCTTGGTTTCATCTGGATTGGAGCTTCAATGGTCATTCTTGCTGGGATATTTCCATTTCAGGTCAGAGTTCCCACAATGTTTGCACTCCCCACTGCACTCACAGCTGTTCACTGCACCCTTACCTTCATCCGAGATCTTTGCCTCACCACAACCAGAAGATTGAGCTTTGTGGTGACAATTCATCTCTAATCCATCTATCCTGTAGCAGGTCAGGAGATGCAGATGGGGAATCCCATTGTCCATTCTGTTGTCCCACTGCCCATTCCTCTGTCCTCTGCTGCATTATGTCTTCTCTTCTGAAAGAGAAGAATAAAATATATCATTAGTGCTCCCTCTCCCTGAAACACCATTCTAGTTTATTCACATCCCCTTCCCCTTCCCCACCCAAGTGCCAGGTTGCAGGGCACACCTCACTCTCCAGTGCACTCAAGCAAAGAATGCAGACCCAGGCTTCAGTGCCAGTTGGCACGTACACTCTTGCACTCCTGAGCATCTCAAACAGTGGCCACCTGATTACACATCTCTACATAGTTTCATGCCACAGTCTGTACTCACCTTTGCAGAAGTTTGTTGAACCTTTTGTGGTTCTAAATCCACATGTGTCGCACCACACTGTGCCCAGGCTTTCTTGGTGACATGTGGCAACTTCCTCTTGCTTTCTCTGGAAATCAAAATGTCCCATCTTACACTGATCTCCTCCACCATAATTCCAAGGTATTCACTGAGGGAGATTGAGTGCTCATTGGACTTGTTCTGCAATCTTCTATGCCCACCAGGTGCCACGACCATTATTACTTTCTTATTGCATTGCAGAAAATCCACTCTGCCTCACCTACAACATCCAGCAGGCCTCAGGATGCTGACTGCAGAGTCTTTCAATTGCTTGCTGGATCCCCATTGGATTGGCACCCAACTAGTTCCCACCCTGCCTGCACTGTCAGGCTAACTGGAAAATGCGTTTCACACTTGGCATACTTTAATTGGTCACCCAGCGTGAAATTGTGTTGATGATGTGATCTCCCCATAGGCAGATTCTGCATCCATTTCTGGGCCTGCTGACTTTGAATGCATGCCAGGCATGAAATTCAAGCCTAAAAGGTTAACGCTCAATATTTTAAAGAGGCTAACCTTCTCAAGGGCAGCTAAGGATGGACAGTAAAATTAAATGGTGAAAATACTCAGCAGAACTATCAACATGAGAAAAAGGAGCAAACCATTGGACATTTCAGACAGAAAACATTGCTTGCAGCGATCATATCACAAGAGTGAATGTAAAATGCAAAAAAAATCCAGCTGTAGTCATTGAACGATGATTAGAATTGAAAACCGTGGCTAATTGTTTTCCTTTCCCTAGCTTGCAATGTTGAGACCCATTGTAATAGAACTTCTACTCTGGCTGAGATCAGCTAACTGCTACGAAGTTAGTATATTTGTACTGTGGACTTTTTCCTGCTGATCTCCCTGCTCCACGTCCTCCCTTTGTTTTGGTTAGCCTTATAAAGGGGTTCTTCTGTCGGCATTCAATCAGATCTGACAAAAAGCTTTCTGTCTGAAATGTCCATCGGCCTTTTCTCTTTCAAATGTTGACAGACCTGCTGTGTATTTTCAGTATTATTTATTTATATTTGGATAAAGGTGCTATTAGACAAGGGTGTTACTATAATTAAAGGACTTTAGATTTGTTTTTGTAGACTTGTGTGAATGTATCTTCTCTGTAAAATAAAATCTTGTTTGGATCACACACACAAACCCTTGCTTTGCAATCAGACTATTATTTAGAAATAAAAACAGAAAATATTGCATAAACTCAGCAGATCTGGCAGCATCTATGGAGAGAAAAACAGAGTTAATATCTTGTGTCCATTGATGCTTCTGTTAATTAGGCTGCTTTGTAAGGAAAGGCTGTGAAGATACAAAAACAACAGCTTAAATGTTAAATTGTTTTCAAATAAAAAGATTATGAAAATAACTATTCACAAACTTTTGCTTTCACTGATGTAGCACCTGTTGCAATGCAAACTTAACAATTCCAAGTTTGAACAGCATTAGATTTTCTAATTTCAGCTATTTATTTCATAACCTCAAATCATATTGGTATGAAAGGGCTGATGGCAAACTAACGTTCCAACTGTTGGGAACTACTGAGTCAGGAAGACTGGTAAGCAGAGCCTGGAGCTATGCTTGATTGTAATGTTGTTCTAACCTCTGACTTACTGACACCCAGGAAACAGCAGGGATACAAAATGGCGAGTTGAGCGGAGGGGGGGAACTGTTGTAAAAATAAATGATTGAAAAGCTGCTTTAACTTCCACCTTTAGCTGAGAAATGCAAGAGAAATTAGTGGAGATCAAGACAGCCAGAGAGTCATGATATAATGACGTAAATTACAAAGATAAATAAAATTAAAGCCCTTATTTTAATGGAATGGAAGTTGAAAGATATCTTGTTGGACTATGATAAACATTACGTAAAAATGGAAAGTTGCCTTTGTTAGATCAGTCTATTATAACAGGCCCATATCATTCTGGCCTATCACTGACAATGTAATAGAATTTTATCTTCGCTGAATTTTTGAATCATGCCTGTAGCCTGTAACTTATTAATTATCCTCAAACTGAAGATCTATTCACATTGCACCCTTATTTAACACTGGGTTGGCAGATGAAGTCAGGACAAATTGTTCTTTTCCAGTATGTCTTACTTCTAAATCAAGCGTATAATAAATGGATTATATTACCTTATATAGATCAGTTTAAACTATGCTCTGTAGTTAAACATTCCTTACAGGATGATATTGTGTAAATCAAGGGTCGGATTTCAGTGGGAGGCACAGGATTGTACAGCACCCATTTGTCAACTTGATGGCACTTCCATGAGGTTGCATTAGCTTTTCTTTGAAGAAGGGGGAAATTTTATGCAAGACCTTCACTATCGTTTACGCTTACACCCACTCCCTTTTTCCAGATTCTCAGATAATGCAAGGTAATGCCATGATACAATCAGTCAGTGTATGTGACAACAGCTTTCAGAAAACATTTCTAGTTTAAAATTGTTGAACGCAGTGAAAATGAGGGGGATTAACACAAATGTGTCCAGTATTTCCTTTGAACTATTGCAATTCACAGATCTCTTAAATAATTGAGTTTTTCCGCTTGCAGAATTATCTCAGGCAAGAAGAGAATTTGGTTTCACATTTCAGATGGTAATTTAATCAGAATACTTTCAACCATTTGTTAAAAGGAGCAACTCACCATGATAATTATTTTAGTAATTTTAGTTAGTAAAATGGTATAAGATAACAGAGCAGATCAAGATCAAGCATTTTATTAATGATTTTAAACATAGTTTGTCGCTTACAAGTTATTGTACTCATGTTCTTTAAGAAAAGTCAACGAAAAGGTTTGGCTAGTTCAAAGTAGAGTACTGGAACACATTGTCTTCTGATAGCTCATATATTAAACAGTAATTTCCACAACCTTATCTATGCAATTTTTTTAAATACTATGAAACTGTTAACTATGAATTGTGCAGAAATTAATTCAAAATACAAGCAAAGTAGTGTTACTGTACTTAATATGCTAGTTTTCAAAACAATGACTATTAATAAAACATTCTTCCTCTCTGGAATTCAGTTATTCAGACAATTCTTCCAAATTAATTCTAAGAGTTGAATTCACATAAAATCTGGAGTAAGTCAAACTTTTTTTCCAGCAGGAGTTTCAAAATGAATCACCCACATTCTATTATTGCAGAGTGCACTCGTGTGAATCAATCCAAAAAGCTGTGAGCTATTCCCGCTGGAGAGGCCAGCAGCATAGTGCTGAGTGGGCCACTGCATATGCACCAATTTGTCAGTGCCAACGTTGGCGCATGTGCAGTGACCCCTGTCTGTCGGCCTCCCAATTGCTGGCCAGTTCGATTGGCCAGCTCCATGATCCCTGCAATGCTACCCCTCTATGGCACAATTGCTGGCTTCCCAAGCATGCCCAGGCCAGCCTCGATAATGTCTTGCCCCAAGCCCACATCAACGTTGTCCACTCCCCAACCTGATCTCCTGATAACCCCCCCACCAATGCCAGCCCCGAACGCTGGCTTCCCTCCCTCTAACAAATGCACAGTGGCAATGGGGCTCCCACCCCCACAGATTCCCAGGGGACCCGCCGCCAACAGGCCCTCCCGTATTTGTACTGCCTGATTCCCAGTCAGCAGTGCCAATGTGTCCCCTGGGCATTGCCACTTTGTCCCTCGGAGGGGGGATGGAGGGAGATGTCGATAGCCCCCCCACTCCTCTGCCAAGCGGGGAGCTATATTAAACCTCGCTGGCGTGAACCACTCCTGGCATGGGGAGACACTGGCGAGCCCAAAGAATTCAATTTTGGGCCTGCTAATAATATTTATGTTGCATTACAATGAGAATTTACATAATGTATGCAGTTCTGTGCCAGAAATACAACTGTTGGAGTAGTGTGGAGGCATGGCACCCAGTGGGAGCTCACCTAGCAGGCTGGGAGAATCACCATCACTGTTCTTACATTCTGTAAATTTCAGAACTGTTTCCTGTCTTTATAGTTTTTCAGTTAGCCTAAACTCAGTAATGAAATTATGACGGCATTTTGTGTGTATGGAGTTTTATTTTTAGTTTGGGGAAAGGGGAACACAGCTTTAACTCAACAGCATCATGTATTCTGACACTGGTTAATGGCAATAACCTTAACAAGTGAGCATACCTTTGCAGACCATTGATTAGTGTATATATTTCACAGCCTTCCAGTCATAGCTCCCAAATTCATACTCAGTAACTTTCAGATATGATTAGTGTCTCAATTTTCAGGAGTTCTTATTGTTTTGCCACCATAGGGAAGAAGAAAATTAACATTGTCCAGCACGTACAGCTTTAGGCAGCTATTTGAGAGCTAAGCACAGAATGCATCCCTTTTCCAAACAGTGTTATTGCATCTTCTTGGCATCCTTCTATCTATGAAAGATGGTAGACGTGCAACAAGCAATCCATTTCAGATGGAGTGTCTTCATATGGTGTATCTTTGCTAATAGCTGAAGAGACTAAATATCCTGATTGGCAAAGAGAGAACAAAAGGAAGTCAGAGAAACTGGTGGAAAAGGGTGTGACATTATTTTAAAAGTCAGAAAACTAATTATTTAATAAGACTTTTAAAAATATGGTTTACAATGAGTCTTCGAAATAACCTATCAATAGAGTGTACAGATTCATACTGACAATGAAGGAGGACCATTGGTTTTCAAAAATCTCTATTACAATTTGACAGTATAGCATGAGGTTAAGGCTGAGTGTTTGAAATCAAGAGGAGTCTTAATTACAGGAAACAGTCTCTTCGATGAGACTAATGCAAAAACGCAGCTCTGCATTTGGAAGTGTTTTGGAAACCAGAAAGGAGGGGAGTGTTCTGTGCAGACAGATTCATCCAGGATGTGACAAGTGAGTGGAGCAGTTAGGGAAGATTCTAATAGTGCAATGGAAATGGATTAGGGTGGACAGGACTGAGTGCAACAAAACGTAATAGACAACAAAATTAATATGTTTTTGAAATTAATAAAATAGTGATAAGGTGCATTTGCAATAACTTAGAAAGCAGCTTTGAGAAATTGAAGGCTTTTTATTTTCTTAAATCACTTTCATTTCAGTTCATTTAAATCAGTTAAAAGATAACAGTGTTTTGTATTTGGTGGCATATTATTTCAAACTAGTTTGAGTTCAATCTCAATTCAGTTTTAATTTCATTTTATTTTCCATATGGAAATTCATTTTGGATGTTTTGCTCATTCACTTTAAAAAAACATAAATGAATAATAATAAGAAAATGTCTATCACAGAGATCTGACTGAAATTAAAATATGTATTAGAAATTATCTCAATGCATTATTTGGAGTTTTGCAAAATTTCTGTGCAAATCAACTTGTGATTTTTTTTAAACTATCATGAATAATCTATAGTAAACTAATGACAGGCTGTTGCTTTTCTTAAAACAACATGTAAATCAAGAAAATTTTGGTTATCAATGACACCGTTACATTTTTCCAAAATGAAATTCCACCTGAAAATTTGTAGGTTTCCCGGTTGTAAGTTGTGCCTAAATTTAAAAGAGGTATTCATTAAAAATTTGAGCTTTTAAGAATTATTAGATGGTTTGAGTAACATATAAAATGAATGCATAAAATATGTTTTGATTTTGGGTGAAATGGGAAATTTATTCATGTAACTTCAGGCAATTCAAAACTAGAACAGAATTAAGTTGCAAACTTCAATTGTTGGATTTGACAGTAGTTTCCATTTTTGTCAAATTACATACCTAATCTAAGTTTAGGGCATTTATCCCTATTACTTGCCAATTTTTTTTAAAAAAAGTAGTACAAGTTCCTTTTTATGAGTGTCTGTATTTTGTAACATCTTCTTCAGATGTTGTTTCCTTGATGGGGCAAATGGCTTCATAAGCTTGTCCAAGTAGCCTTTCTGTATTTGTAAGCGTAAACAACAAGTCGTAGGATCATGCAGGAGTGATGAAAAATTAATATTACTCTAATTCTCTTTACCCTTTGAATTTTTACCTTTTATTTATTAAGTAATTGTAGATAAACTTAGTGATGAGTTTGCATTTTTTAAAATTCTGTTTTCCATTTCTTGGTGTTACAGACAAATCTTATATTGATTATTAGAAGCAGTTTGAATTCATCCTAACAAGGTTTGAGTTTCTTTTTTTGGCCTTCAGTGGAGTTTCAGTGAGACCTCGAAAACATACCAAGAAATCATAGTTCTAAATCTGTGCCCCAGCTGAGCAGATTGCAGCCTGATTATGTCTCTTTGTTATCACTTTAACCACACTCAGTGTCCGATCAGCCATGATTATATTGAATGGCAGAGCAGGCTTAATGGGCTGAATGGCCTACTCCTGTTCCTATTTTCCCCAAGACCTGAATTCTGATGTTTAGCTAGTAGTTTAGTATACGGACTATGACTTGTGACCAGGATTAAATTTAGTCATGAATCTTAAAGCTTCTACATCAAGAATTATTGATAAAGTTAAACTGGTATCTGTCTGAACCTCAGCAAATCAATTAAGGCACTTAATAGAAGTCTGAAATGTGTAAATTAGAGGGTGAACCATGCAATATTTATACACAGCAACTAAAGTAGTCACTCATGAATAACATAGCTAAGAACCCTAAGAACAAGTCATCTGCTGGTCTACCTAATATTGAAAATAATAAAGTTGTGGCAAGGGAGGTAAATTACATAGAAAAAGAGAAAAGCAAAGGGAAGCAAAGCATTACTCAGTGCGTGGCATTTTTGAAGTAAAGTAAGTATTCATAACTTAATGTGTTTTCTGTTGTTGAAGACTGATGTGTTCAAAATTAAAAACATCTTGCAGTGTTTTGTTTCAGTGAAACTCAAATCTTGCTAGGATGAATTCAATCTGCTTCTGATAGTCAGTTCAAGATGTGTCTTTAACATCAAGCCATGTTATTTTTAAAAATGCAATCATTGCTAAGTCTCTCAGGACCTAACATCAGTCCTTAGTGTCATGCTATTTTATCTGGTTTCATTTTAACATTGATCAATTAATGGGGGCCATAATCTCTTAGTGTAGTGAATTTGATTTTAAAGTTGTTTTACACTGGTCTGACGTAGGGCCACGTAACCCAGTTGGTGCTATTTTTGAGATGTCTCTCCCTTACCTACCCTCTTGCTATCACTCCTTCAATTTGTGGTCTCACCTGTTCCTTACCCATCCGAACCTCCCAATCCCTGACTTTCCCACTCAGTATTTCCTTCTGTTGAACCTGCATTCCCATTCAAAGAAGGTCCAGATTCAGATCTGATTCAAAGTCAGAGGTCCAGGATTGCAAAAGTATGGATTCAGATGGTGCAGAAGCCTCAATTTGGGACTGTTAAAAGATAAAGGTTTTTGTTAATGCATACAAGAATACGTGAACCCAAGTATGAGCTTGCTTTTGTTCCATATCACTGTCAGCTGCGCACATTTCCACCATTCTTCACTGCAATCAGACTTCTAATGCACTGCTGCAGCTCCTTATTTTCAAGACACATCTCGAAAATTTTTAACACTATGCAAATCATCTTCCTGCTTGCAATATACTAGGCTAAATATGCCACAGGATTTTTTTTAACTAGCTTAAATCGAAGACTTGGGTAAAAGTTGCACCTATTGCTCTTACCGCTCATCTCCAGAGCCCTCACTCACAGTAAGCAATTGGGGGAGCAGAACATTCCGAGGGGAAAGATTGGCAAGTAGCTGAGTCAGAAAGTGACAGAGGCTGCAAGTTGGAGAGTCAGCAAGACTTTAGCTAAGGAACGGGGAAGCCCAGGAACTGGAGGGTCGGTGAAAGGAAGGGTCCACAGCCCAGGAAGGCTGGAAAGCAGGATGTGTGGTGAACGGTAGATTTGGAAAGCACGATCAGCAGAGAAAAGAAGATAAAAGTTAGCATATCGTATTTCTTTTAGATTTTTAAAATTTATTTTATTTTGAAAACTATTTCCTTTACCAATATAGCAATCTAACAAAAAATAATGTTTTAATCTTATTTTCTGATGAGAAATATGCTACAGTTTTGGTGTTGTTTCAACAGGAAAATGTGGATTGTTTAAATTGTTTCACTTAACATTGCACTTTTCAGGAACACAACTGAAACATTAAATGAGGATATACTGGTAGTTGTATATTATTTAATATTCAGAATTAGCAAGTAATTGTAGTTACTCTCCCTTCAGCAAATCCAAATCAGCTGTTACAAGTTTTAATAATAGACCACCTACCCTTTTGTCTGATAAGAACTAATTGCCATCAACATTTTGGTATGTGTGGACTTGCTGCAGTGAATCAGATCAATCTGGATTAGTTTATTTTTACTGGAGAAGGTTTTGGTAGACTGATCAAGCTTAATTTAAAAGCATTCCTTTCAATACTGACAGAATTAGATTAAACAGGTATTCCTTTATTGCTGGAGCTAAACTCATAAAGTTCATGGAAAAAGTGAAGTTTGTTGTCTACATTACTACCAGCATGTTTGTTTAAAAACATGAAGCTGACTTCGTTTATTAATCTTTACTACTTTTGGAAAGATTACAATTAATTTGTCTTCAGGTTTATTCTTGTAATTTTGGGAAATCAGAAGTTAGTTTGATCTTCTTAAATGAAAATTAGAGTTGTGGCCAAAATATATATTCATGCATTTTCCTTTATATTAGCACATGATGGAACTTACTACTTCTAATACTATGTAAATCAGTTCTTTAATCTTAAATTGTCAGTGCCACTCTACTCCTGTCTCATTTTAACGTAATTGTTATTTGACATAGAAACGTAAAAAAATAGGAACAGGATAGGCCAATCTAAAAGGTGTACTCTGTATCCTTGGACTGTGAACCCTAGTTCTGGATACCCCCACCATTGAGAACATCCTTCCCGCATCTACCCTGTTAAGTCATTGTAGAATTTTATAAGTTTTTATGAGATTCCTCCCTCATTCTTCTAAACTGAATATAATCCAAACCAACTCAATCTCTCCTCATACGTCAGTCCTGCCATCCCAAGAATCAATCTGATAAACATTCTCTGCATTCTATAGCAAAAACATTCTTCCTTAATTAAGGAGATGAAAATTCCACATGATATCCAGGTGTGGCCTCAGCTATAATTGCAGTAAGACATTTCTGCTTCTGTACTCAAAATCCTTTTGATATGACAACCAACATAATATTTACCTTCTTTACTGTCTGCTGCATCTGCATGCTTACCTTCAGTGATTGGTGGACGAGGACACCCAGGTCTCATTGCACATAGCACATTAATTTATAGCCATCAGATAACAACCTTTCTTGCTATTTTTGTTACCAGAGAGAATAACCTAGCATATATCCACATTATACTGCATCATTCTGATGCATTACCTACTCACTCAATTTATCCAAATTGCACTAAAGCATCTCCACATCCTCCTCACAATTCACCCTCCCACCCAGTTTTATGTCATCTGCAAATCTGGAGATATACATTTAGTTCCCTTATTTTAATCATTAATGTATATTGTGACTAGTAGGGGGGTTGTTGCAATGATCAGCAGTACCCCACTAGTCTCCCCCTGCCATTTGGATAAATGATCCATTTAATGCTACTCTTTATTTCCTGTCTGCCAACCGGTTTTTATCCATCTCAATACACTACTCCTAATTCCATGCACTTTAATTTTTCATGCTAATCTCTTATATGGGACTTTGTCAAAAGCCTTCTGAAAGTCTAAATAAACCACATTGACTGGCTCCCCTTCCTCTAGTCTACTAGTTACATCCTCAATGAATTCCAGTAGATTTATAGATTAGATTCATAGAGATTTACAGCAGGGAAACAGGCTCTTCAGCCCAACTTGTCCATGCCACCCTATTTTTTAAACTGCGAAGCTACCCCAGTTACCCACGTTTGGTCCATATCCCTCTGTATCCGTTGTATGCTCAGAATTGTCTAAATGCTTTTTAAAAGACAAAATTGTATCCACCTTTACCACTACCTCCGGCAGCTTATTCCAGACACCACGCTCTGCGCGAAAAAATTGCCCCTCTGGACCCCCCTGTATCTCTCCTCTCTCACCTTAAACCTCTGACCTCCAGTTCCAGACTTCCCTACCTTTGGGAAAATATATTGACAATCGTGCTCAAGCATGATTTCCATTTCGTAGATCCATGTTCACTATGTCCAATTCTGCCATTGTTTACCAAGTGCTCTGCTATAAAGTCTTTGATCATGGACTCTACATTTTTCTGCACTACTTATGTCAGGCTGACTGGTCTATAATTCCCTGATTTCTGTCTACCTCCCTTTTTAAAAAGTGGAGTTATATTAACTACCATCCAATCTGTGGGAACTGTTCCAGAGTCTTTGGAACCTTGGAAGATGATCACCAATGCATCCATTATTTCTAGGGCCACTTCTTAAGTGATATGATATTTGGACTTTTCAGTCTTTCTCTCTTTTCTGACTCAAACACATGTATCAACATCATTCTCAGTTGTAAGGCCAAGGTGGTTAGTTTATGGAAGGTAAATTGTAGCAATGGAATTCTTTGGCCAACTATGAGGAAAGTAGATAAATGCTGCAGTGAACAATCCACAACCCCTCTTCCCCAAAATCTGCCCAACTCTCCTCATCCCACTCTTTGCTCTCTTTTCAATGGAGTTTTAGGAGTTGAAGTAAATCAAGACTAGGATTTAAATTTTGATCTTCTGGTAGTGAATCTACATTAAGCTATGACAGAAAATTGAGCATGTTTAATACTGTATATGCAATGGATGTTGTGTAACAAATACCAATACTTTACAAAAATAAAACACATGATTGTTGTTTGTATGATGGGAAAATTGCAAAAAGTTTGATGAAATTTTTTTTTGATGAATAATGTAATTTTTTTCCATTCTTCTGTTTTGCATTTTTCTATATTTCTCAAAACAATTGACAGCTGTGAAGATCAAGATTTTTCTTGGTAGAATCAGGCTGATTTGCTTAAGACATTGGCTGGAATTCTCCAATGCCTTAACTGCTGCCATTGAGAATGGATAATTTGACATTCAGCCAAAACTTTCTTCATTGCAGCAAGACTAGAGAATCCCAGCCACAGCAAGGTTAGAGAATTCCAGACTTTGACTAGCTTCTGGATTTTTGTGGACTACAGATCCATTTAAAAATGGCAGGCCGGTCCCAATTCTGGGATTCCTCCCCCCATTCCGGGCGTACCCACTTTTTGTTCACTGGTTGAGAGTGAAGATAGTGAACATGTGCCCTGCACTCCTGACTTAGAACATAGAACATAGAACACTACAGCACAGAACAGGCCCTTCGGCCTTCGATGTTGTGCCGACCAATATAAAAAACAATGCCCCTCCAAACTAAACCATTCCCTTCTCTTCCATATACTTATCAACTAACCTCTTAAACGCCACCAAACTTGGCGCATCTACAACTGCTGCAGGCAGGGCATTCCACTCCGGAACCACCCTTTGGGTAAAGAACCTACCTCTGATATCCGTCCTATAACTATCACCCCTTAATTTAAAGCTGTGTCCCCTCGTGCTATCTTTCTCCATCCTAGGAAAAAGGCTATCACTGTCCACCCTATCTAAACCTCTAATCATCTTATATGCTTCAATAAGATCCCCTCTTAGCCGCCTCCTTTCTAACGAAAACAACCTCAATCCTTCAACCTCTCTTCATAGGACCTGCCCTCCATACCAGGCAACATCCTGGTAAACCTCCTCTGTACCCTCTCCAATGCCTCCACATCTTTCTTATAATGTGGGGACCAGAACTGCACACAATACTCAAGTGCGGCCGCACTAGAGTTTTGTACAGTTGCAACATGACGTTGCGGCTCCGAAATTCAATCCCCCTACCAATAAAGCTAAGACTCCGTATGCCTTCTTAACAACCTTATCGACTTGACTGCCTACTTTCAGGGATCTATGCACAAATACACCCAGCTCCCTCTGTTCATCAACACTATTAAGAATCCTACCATTAGCCCTATACTCTACACATTTATTATTCCTGCCATAGTGCATTACCTCACACTTTTCCACATTAAACTCCATTTGCCACCTCTCGGCCCAGCTCTGCAACTTGTCCAAGTCTCTCTGCAAACTAGAACACCCCTCTTCACTATCTACCATTCCACCGACTTTAGTATCATCTTCAAATTTACTAATCCATCCTTCAATACCCTCATCCAGATCATTTACAAAAATTACAAACAGCAGGGGCCCCAAACCAGACCCCTGAGGTACACCACTTGTCACCGAACTCCACGATGAATATCTCCCATCAACCACCACCCTCTGTCCTCTATCTGCTAGCCAATTCCTAACCCAATTAGCTAAATCACCCTCTATCCCATACATCTGCATTTTCTGCAGACGTCTTCCATGGGCCACCTTATCAAACGCCTTACTAAAGTCCATATATACCACATCAACCGCCTTACCCCCATCCACCTCTTTAGTCACTTTTTCAAAAACTCAATGAGGTTAGTAAGGCACGACCTACCCTTCACAAAACCAAGCTGACTATCCCCAATCAATTCATTTCTCTCTAAATAACTATAAATCCTATCCCTAATAATTCTCTCCAATACTTTGCCCACAACAGAAGTAAGACTCACTGGCCTATAATTCCCTGGAAGGTCTCTCTTCCCCTTCTTGAACAATGGGACCACATTCGCTATCCTCCAATGGACTTGGTCAGGTCCATTGCGAGAATAAGCATTTCATAGTTGCCTGCAATTTCTGTGGAGGCAGGCTAGCTTTTGGATGACTCATAGTTCTCAGCCACTCAGAGAGTTTGAGAAACTTTTTAAAGATAAGTCAACGGTCATACCCTTATTGCCCATGCCCCTCCATTCCAACTCAGTGCCAACCCATGATTCCTGCCCAGTTCTTGATAGCTCCCATGCCAAGTTATGTTCACCCATCCACTTCCATGGCCCTCAGATTCTCTGTGCCAACTCATGGTTCTTCCTTGCCCATTCACCCAGTTTACACTATGTACAGAACTATTGAGCAACATAGTAACAATTAAATGTATGAAAGTACTCAAAAGAAATCATCTGTCCAGAAATCATCTTTTTTAAAAAAGCTATTCCTAAAAGTCCTTCAGACAGACCATTGATGTATTCATAACAGAGACATCACTTTACACCTCTTAATCTTACACAAATAAACACTGAAGCATTGTCAAAAGAAATCACAAAGAGCAACTTGTTATAACTACTTAAAGATGTCAGTTCAGCCAAGTCAATAGTTCTTCCCAGAATTCCTTGCTATGTTAATCATTTGAGAGTCTGGGTTCTCAGCCAAGCATGCATCATTTGGACAGATAGAAGAACCTTTTCAGTAGAACTGGATGGCCTCATCAAGGCCTACATACTTGGCTTTACACTAGCACCGAAATTCATACACAGTATTATTTAAATCAGTAGTGGGCAGAACATCATCTGTTTGAACATACACAATGTCATTAAACTGAACTCAAATCATAGAATCCCTACTGTGCAGAAGGAGGCCATTCAGCCTTTCAAGTCTTCACTGACCACAGTCCACCCCATCCCAGTCCCTGTGGCCCCGGCTGGGATTTATTCTGCTAGCCCTCCTGAAACTAAAAGTCAATTCAGCACAGCCAATCCACCTAACCCACACATCTTTGGACTCTGAGAGGAAACCCACACAAACACGGGGAGAATGTGCAAACTCTGCACAGACAGTGACCCAAGACCAGAATTGAATCCAGATTCCTGGCGCTGTGAGACAGCAGTGCTAAGCACTGTGCCACCATGCACACGATTGCATAATTGCTAAGTTCATAAATTCAGAAATATATATTCAGAAAATGACAGCATGTCTATAGTGCAAGATATGGTGATATTTTTAATGTTTAGTGTCACAAGTAGGCCTAAGTTAACACTGCATTGAAGTTACTGTGAAAACCCCCATATCCCTGCTTTGATTCTGGGATGCTGATGTTCCAGTTCGACTCTTCAGTTGTGTTTGTGAATATAGTCTTGATGATTTTTCTGTCCTTTTTGTGAAGATTTTCTATGTGAACTACTCCAAGGCCGATTTGGCTCTAAAGAGAGAGGGGATCTCCAGTTTAGTCAAACCACGCTGGAGACCTGTTTTCAGATTTTTCCTGGCAGTCACCATTTCCTCTGAGGGTGGGGTGGTATGGGTTGTGGTGTGCATAGCCATGTTTCACAAAGGCAGAGGCAGCTGTACATGTAAATATAGATGTCTTCAAACAAATCCAATTTTTGTAACTAGGATGTCCAAAACTTGACTTCTGGATTTTGGACATTTCAGGAGGAAGTCTAAAACTGCCAAAGTTCTTTGGAGAGGTAGGGAACCATTTTGATTAAGTCCATGAACACCTTTGGGAGACATAATATGCCTTTTGGGAGAGGTCAAGTGCCCTTTTGGATTGTTTAAATTTGGCTTGAGTATGTGTAAGAGTGGTTAAACACATTGGAACTGCCAAACTATGAAGGGAAATGTCAAGCTGTGAAGGCATTTCATCTCTTGATCTTTAAATTAAAAAAGACATGTTGCAATGTAAAAACAAAGTTCTTGCTCTTTCACTGTATCTGTTGACATAAGCCTGAGGGTAATCATGGTAGGACAAAATGAAATGTTTAAGTAATGCCAGTTTAATAGTTGATTTATAATGGGCAAAAGATGGTGCACCATATATTGTTCATAATTCAAAGCTAAAGTACTGCTGGATATATAACCTCAAACTAGGAAATCAAAATTCAAAGTATAATTTAAATTAATATTTGCTGCTGTGTACTGCAGTAAACAATTCAAGCATTTATCAGGTTCGGATACCGATTCTTAAAAGAAATTAGCTGCTAACAACCAGGATTGTGGTGAAATATTAAAATAGGCCTCATATTTAGAGAGATAAAAAGAAGAAATAAAATAGCAATTTTCTTGATTGCGATACAATGACCCTGCTGGAAAGTGAACATGTCAGCTGATGACAAGATGGGGCTCAGCTGTGATAGCTCCTACAGTTAAGTGAAAGATGCTAATTACTTTTCCTATGTTTCTCATCAAGAAGAAAAAGGTCAATAATGAAAATAAAACATTCACTCAACAATTGGTATACATCATGTTTATAGAGATCAGCTATATAATGGACCAGATGGACAATAAAGTTCTCCATGCTATACCCCCAACAACTGCAATCTTATGAAAACATTCCTGCAGAGTCTTGTGACTTCAGAGTTTGGATATGGACTGACTGCAGTAGAATGTGATGTAAAACAATGTGACTGCTGTGCAGGATATTATCATGCATTTCATTGTTTTCTTAATTTACGTGGTGAAATAGTTCAGAATGTTGATGAAGGAGGCATATAGGGGCTAAATTGGCAACCCTTCAAAATGGGTATGGAGATTGCAATGAATAATTAACCCACAATCATTGATTGAAATGCAGGCAACATGCCTGCTCATTATAATGATTTCTGCATGCAGTCTGTGCTAACCAAATTGTTCATTGACTGCACAAATCACTGATTGTCAAGACTCAACTTCAAAGCAACCTGTACCTGTTGAAGGGGTGGTGCACAGTAGCTGGAGCAGATGCTGGGAGTTGTGCAGGAAACAAATCTGTCCTGGGAGACCTTGAAGAATTCCACAACACGGAAAACAGCAAGTATCAATGTTTTCTGGCACTACACTGGAGGCTGTGGTGGAGCAGGTGGAAAGGAGGTGTCCTATACCTACAGCAGTTGAGAGGCCTCAAGACATAGAGTCAAAAGCCAGTGGCATTGGATGGCCGTGGATGTCAATGTCAGTAGTTAAGTCTTGAGGACCTCACATGAGAGATCAAGGTCAATGAATGCTTCTTCAAAAGCCATATCCTACCAGCTACACCATTAGCAGTTCATTGTATGTCTTTTTCTTTTCAAGATAAGTTAAAGATGAAATGTATATGTCGTGAAATATGGCCCAAGTGTGCTGTAGCCAGTGGGGCAGGGGGTCAAGGATAGTACGTGTTCTAACTCACCAAAGGGGCAGGTCATATGTGGATCGAATCGCAGAGAAGTCAGCAGAATTCTGATGGACATGTAAAAGAAAAGCATAGTGCATTGAGAAGACTGCCTGAATCAATTAGAACTTATGTAACAATTTAACATAATAAAACATCCCAAGGGCTTACACTAGAGTATTATAAAACAAAGTATGGTACAGAGCCATAAAAGGAGATGTGAAGTCAGATGATCAAAAACTTGGTCAAGGAGATAGGTTTTAAGCAGTGTCTTAACAGTGAATTGTGAAGTAGAGAGCTGTAGGGAGGAAATTCCAAAGCTCACAGGCTAGGCAACTGTAGGCATAGCCAGTGAGGTTACACAATACTTCATCAGCATTATGAACTATTTCATCGCCTAAATTAAGAAAGCAATGTAATGCATGATAATATCCTGCATAGGAGCCACATTGTTTTTCATCACATTCTACTGCAGTCAGTCTATATTCAAAATCGAAGATGTTCAAGAAACTGAATTAAGTGAGCGCAGACTTATAGGAGGCTTATGGGGGTTGGAGAAGATTACAGGGAAAAAGAGAGGCAAGGCCATGGAGAGATATTAAAACGAGGAAGAGAATTTTAAAAGCAACATGTTGCTTGACAAGGAGCCAACTTAGATCAACAAGCACAGGTTGATTAGTAAAATGGGATTCCATGTGAGCTAAGGCACAGGCAGCAGAATTTTGGATGATCTCAAGTTTATAGAGGTAGACAATGGGAAACAAATCTGAACATCGTTGGAATTGTCAAATCTAGACCTAACAAAAACAGGAATGAGATTTTCAGCAGCAGATTAACTGAGTCATGGACAAAATCAAGCAATATTTACAGGTGGAAGTAGGTGATATTAGCAATGATGGGGTTACATGGTCAGAGGCTTTTCTGGAGATCACATATAGCATCAGCTGCAAACAAGCTGGTTTAATCTGTCCATTGTCAAGGAAAGGGATGAAGTTGGTAGCTAGGGAAATGGCTTGGTGCCAAAAGCAATAGCTTTATATTTAATTGGAGGATGTTTCTCTTCATTCAGTACTGAATATTGGATAGTAGTCTAAAACTTTAGAAACAGTGAAGGAGTTGAGAAAGATGGTAGTGAGATAGAGCTGAGTCTATTCAGTATACATGTGAAAACACAGATAGAAAATAGGCATAAGAGTGGCCAAACTGATATTATGATGACCAGTGTCAGAGGGAAGGGGTCAATGTGGAATTGGGGTTGTGATTATTGGTATTGTAATTTGGTTTTGTAGAGTCAGCCCAGCCAGAACGAGACTGTTTAGGTTGTCTTCTCCTCTTCTTCGTTATCATCTTTATCTTTCTCTTCCTCATGCTCCCCTTCCTTAGCCGTTTGCCACAATGTGGTGATATACATTAATGATTTTTACTTAAATGTCATGGGTGTGATCAAGAAGTTAGTGGATGATACAAAAATTGGTAGGGTGATAAATAGTGAAGAACATTGCCAGAGCACTACTAATTTTCTATGTGTATTTATCTGCCCTAGTGCTCCTCTGCTGTGTGGTAACCCAGTAACTGTAGCATGATTGAAAGAGACTGCAGATGTTCTTGGAGGGCAACTTCCTAAGCAGCTGTGGGCTCTGGGCTGTGGACTCTGAGCTCTGTCCACCTGACCGTTGATTGATAACCTCCTGCATTGCCACTTAGGAGTGGTATTGACTCCGTGAGCATGAGCCAACTATCCTCTCACGGGATGACAGCATTCATGCTCCCCACCACCTCCGCTTTTCTATTGTCCTGGCCTGCCATATGCATCACCTTTGCATATAGCAGGCCAGGAAAGTAGAAATGTTCCCCGGTGGTTATGGGGAACATGAATGCTTCATCCTGTGAGAGGATAGTTGGCTCATGCTCATGGAGTCAGTACCACTCCCAAATGGCAATGCAGGAGATTATCAATGGACAGTCAGGTGGACAGAGCATTGTCTAATGGAATTCAGCTCAGAAGAATGTGAGATAATAATTTGGGGAGGATAAAGATTACAAGTAGGATCCTGGATAGTGCTGAAGATCAGAGGGACCTTGGGATGCATATCCACAGATCCCTGAAGGTTAACACGGCTTTTCCAAAGTGGTCCAGGCAGAATGTCTTGTTTCAGCAAAACAGCGGTGTTCTCATCACGTTTCCTGTAGTGATATGGTTTTCACTTATACATGCTGCAAGTATGTGCAAAAGAGTTATCAGGCAGTACATCAACAGATCACTCTTATTGCTAAGTAGCATCCTTTTGATTTGCCATGTTGACTCAAATGCAGCTAGTTCAGCAGAATGCCACAGAATGAAGACATCATGACTGCTGGCAGGCTATTAAGATATTGACTTCTATGATTCATTGCCTATGATTGCACAGCAGCTTGTCATTAAGGGAATGGAATCACGTTCAGTTCTGCCATGTGACATATGGCGCCCACAAGAGAATGCGTTTGCAATCAGTGGCATACTGCACCACAGGTCTGCAACCCTGTTCTCGAACCACCTGCTGGTTTCTGGCATAAAATGAAATTTAATTAGCTAGACTCCCAGTGGCTTCCTTATGCAACAGTGGAAGGCAAACGAGAAGAGATTAAATGTATCTCTAGCTCAAATATAGACGGAACCAGACAAATAAAAGTTTATCATCACAGTAATCTTAAAAGTAATTAGCAGTGTGTACTTGCTCAGCTCTGGGTTGCAGTTAAAACTGCAACCCACAGCAGATTTTAGTGAAGACATCCTCACTGAAGTGAAAATGTCACATTGGTCAGAATTTAATGCCCCCCCTCCTCACCTTTGGAGATAAGTTGGAGACAAGGGGAGCTGTTCCACCAGGCAGGAGGATGCAGGTGAAAATCCCTCTACTTTTCCAACTCTTCCCAATAAGGCTGAACCTGTAACTGGGAATTCACCATCCAGGAAGACTGCCCAGCAAACTCTGTTGAATTTGCCTGTGGCCCAGTAGACCATTTAATGAAATAAAAGATGGTTTTCCTGCCATGCCGCACTTCTGGGTGTGTACCCCTCTACAAGAAGAATTGTGGTTGCTGTTGCCGCAACCAGGCCTCGAATCCTACCTAGAGCAATACCCAGTCTGCTACATTCAGATAACTAATTTGATCCCCAGCACGTCTGGGAATCAAGAAGTCAACTGTAAATTTTCAGATGTCCTCATTCAGTTGGCCTTAGCAGCTATTAATTAGTTCAAACAGCCACCTACTGGATATAGACAAGTAATTCTGCCACATCTCCATCCCACCTCCAGGAAAATGAACAATGGGGGGATGCATCCGAGAAGCAACACATCAGTCGGCAGTGTTATTTTTAGCACCAGCTTGCCTCCATTTCCAAGCCAACTGAATGAGGGCATCTGAAAATTTACAGTTGACTTCCTGATTCCCAGAGATGCTGGGCATCAAATTAGTTACCTGGATACAGCAGACTGGGAATTATTCCAAGTAGGCTTCGAGGCGTGGTTGTGTTGGGCAACAGCAGCCACAATTCTTCTACAGGGGTACACACCCAAAAGTGTGGCATGGCAGAAAAGGCCATCTTTTGTTTCATTAAATGGCCTACTGGGCTACAGGCAAATTCAACAAGGTTGAGTGGGCAGTTTTCCTGAATGGTGAATTCCCTGCCAGTTACAGGTTCAAAATCTAATCCCAATACCAACACAGATAAATAAAATTTACATTTATACAAGTGAATTTATGCAATGTTTATAATTTCTGATCAAACAAGTATATGCAAATCTGCATGTACAGTTTTATATTATTGCTAAATTGTGCTACTGGTTTGACAGGGAAACTTAGGCAGCAGAGGAGCAGGGTTATGTAGATTGAAGTCACAACATGAAAATTGTTGATTCAGTCTAACTGCTCCATGTCAGTATAGAAACAGTATTCTCTATGCATTCTGGTGTCTTGACCATTCCTATTTTTGTTATGTATTACTGGCGACTGTGCTTTCAGCTTTTTAGACTTTAGACGAAAATTTCCTCCCTCAACTTCTGTACCTCATTCCCTTCCTTTAAGATGTTCAGAGAAGTTCATAGAACCATATAATCCCTACAGAGCAAAATGAGGCCATGTGGCCCATTGGGTCTATATCAGCTCTCCAAAAGAGCATCTTCAGGACGAATGTCAAAGGTAGGTTCTTTACTCAGAGGATAGTAAGGACATGGAATGCCCTGCCTGCAGCACTTGTGGATTAGCCAACTTTAAGGGCATTCAAATGGTCATTGGATAGGCATATGGATAATATTGGAATAGTTTAGGTTAGAGGGTCATTAGATTGGTTCTACTGGTCAGCGCAACATCGAGGGCTGAAGGGCCTGTACTGCGCTGTAATATTCTATGTTCTGTGTTCTACCCAGGCCCACTCCCACACCCTATCCTTGTGACCCAACACATTTACCATGTCTAATCCACATAACCCATACATCTTTGGACACCATGGACAATTTAGTATGGCCAATCCTAACCTGCACATTTTGGACTATAAGAGAAAACCAGAGCACCCAGAGGAAACCCATGTAGACGTAGGGATTTTGTGCAAACTCCACAAAGACGGAAGTCCATGTGCTGTAGATACATTGATAGTGCTGTTAGGGAAGAAGTTCCAGTATTTTCCAGTAAAGTGAAGAAACAATGATATAGTTTCAAGTCAGGATGATGTGTGGTCGGAAGACAACTTGGAGGTGGCATTATTCTTTACTCTTTCATGGGATGTTAGGGTCATTCGCAAGGTTAGCATTTGTTGCCCATCCCAAATTGCCCTTCATCTAAGTGGCTTTTTAGCAACATTTTAGAGGGCAGTTAAGAGTCAACCTGTGGATCTGGAGTCGCATGTCAGCCAGATTGAGGAACGCTGGCAGATTTCCTTTCCTAAAGAACAATAGTGAATCGATTGGGTTTTTACAACAATTAATGAAGTTTCATGGTTGTCGTTACTGAAACTAACTTTCAATTCCAGATTGGGAATGCTGCATGACGTTACAGATTAGAGGTGAGACCACGAAGTGATGTGAATGCCTATACAAGAATTTCAAAATTGAAACATATTGATTAAAATACTATAACTCAATATGCAATTTTTGAAAGTTGTACATAATTTTTTGTGGTCTACATTTTCAAAGTAGTGTTGTTTATAATTTTAGTAGTAATATTTATTCAAGTTTTTTTTAGTTTCTTTAGCACTTCCAGGACCTATTCTGTAATACTCAGGACCACTTGACGCTGTTGGGTGGTATGATGGCACAGTAGTTAGCGCTGCTGTCTCACTGTACCATGAACCTGAGCTCTGCCTTGGGAGACTATGTCTTCTACGTTCTCCCTGTATTTGCTTGGGTTTTTTCCAGTTTCCCCCCACAGTCCAGAGATGTGCAAGTTAGGTGGATAGGCCATGCTAAATTGGTACAGACTCAATGGGCTGGATGGCTGTTTTTGTACTGTACGGATTCTATGGGAGTATCATCCACAGAAAACCTTTAACATAAATTTGTCCATTGATACAATAGTTACCAATGTGCAATATTCTTGATTCTTTTGACTACCAATTAGATATAATCAGAAATCAAACATTTACAGATTATTTTTGGTACTGTCTGCCTTTTGTATCTTAACAAAAAAATTGTCTACAGAATAATTGGACTTTTCATCTTAAGAATTGTTTGAAATGTACATTTTAATTAAACAATATTATTTCTCTTTTTGAACTTCTTGACCAAATGCCTCTACATTTGCCAAGGTTAATTTTGTTGTGTATTAACATCCATAGCTGCATTTATTGAATAGATGAGGCTGTATTTAGAGTTTTTTTTGATCATTTCATCCCATACCCTAGACATAACTGAATACATTATTCTCTTGTGATTTGTGATTTAGATCCACGGGGCATGTCAGTCTCACATTTGTGATTGTGGAGCAAACATGTGCAGTTTTAGTGTTGAGATTGCTAAAAGCATCACAACAATGTGCGCTATTGTGGAATGCATCCTATGTCCTGTTGTAATACAATCTTGCAGTAAAATACCAATGGAGTACAATGAAATGCAGTGGTTTACAGTAATGCCTCTAAGTGAAATCTTTTCAGATCTATTCTGAAAAGAGTGATTATCAATAGAATTAGATTTATTGTGTTCGTGGCCGACCATCTTTTGTGCTGGAAAGCTAATGCTGGAAGGCTTTGTTTTAATGAACTCCATAGGATCAGGAATGTTTGTGATGTTCTCTGCCCCAAAGTCAAATAACCTGTTGCCACTTACTATCAAGACTCATCCATAAATAATAGCCACTCAGAAAAGATACTCTAGGATAGTCATTACCTGTGGAACCATAACCTTGGCAATAAATTAATAAATTCAGGTTTTTTGCAGAAAATGGAAACAAAAAAAATTGATATAGTGACAGTTTTCTTTTGTTCCCAGAATTTAGGTATAGAAAAATTTAACCTTCCAACGACTTGACAAAAGCATGTACCATGGAAACTCTGGAGTGCAGAAGGAGGCCATTTGCCCCATTGAGTCTTGCACCAACTCTCTGAAAAAGCATCTTACCCAGACTGACATCACCGCTCTATCTCTGTAACCCTGTGCATTTACCATGGTTAATCCACTCAACCTACACATCACTGGATACTAAGGGGAAATTTAGCATGGCCAATTCACCTAACCTGCACATTTTTGAATCGTGGGAGGAAACTAGAACACCCGGAGGAAACTCACATTGAAACAGGTAGAACATACAAACTCCATGAAGTCACCCAAGGACGTGATATTCAAGCAGTTCAATATTTTAAAAATAAAATAGTATTTGCACTTCACTGACAGCAATAGCAATGTCTTCTCCTATTTCTTAGCTATGTTCTACTACTTGGTGACAACATCCTAAAATACACTTCAATTTCCACATGTTTGTTGACAACACCCAACTTTACCTCATCACCTCCTCTCTCAACTACCCCACTGTTTCTAAATAATCAAATTTGTCCCACATTCAATATTGGAAGAGCATATATTTCTTCTAATCAAATATTGGGAAGACAGAAGTCATTGGGTGGAACCTTCTACTCTCTCCAATGGTAGATTTGGAGGTGGGAAAGATATTTAATTGGATGGGATGGTAGCATATCTAAATCCTGCCACTTTGTAGCCTCCACCAGAATTGAGTTCTAGGCAGAAAGGCTCATGGTCAATCTTTCTGTCGTGCCACCAATTGAGGCCTGATATGGCAAATTAATGACCATGAAAGGGCCCCATCTCCTGCCACTGCTATTAACCCAGGGGCAAACAGACATGTCTGTCTTGGGAGGGGGAGGGGGCGCGAAGAGGGGGTGTCCCTCAATCAAAGGCACTCAGTGCCTGATTGAGGGGCTGCATACTGGGAAGGGCAAAACTGCTGTGAACCATCCGCCTGCTCTTGCTGCCAACACCACTGCAACTCCCTACCTATGACCCTCACCCTGCAAATCCACCTGTCCCCCCCTCAATGGCCCAGACTGCTTATCCTTCCAGTAGTGGCCACAGCTTCCCTGGTGGCATTGCTGCACACCAGATCTGTCTGCTTCTGTTTACACAGTAAGAAGTCTCTTAACACCAGATTAAAGTCTAACAGTTTGTTTGGTAATAAACACCATTAGCTTTTGTGGTTTGCCCCCTCATCAGAGCATATAAAGGCACACACAGTTTACAGAATATTGATTAGAATGCGAGTATTTGCAGCTAATCAAGTCTTAAAGGTACAGACAATGTGAGTGGAGATACCATGACTGTCACGGGCATTCAGCCTCTGATCTTCGGATAAACGTTCTCCAAGGTGGCTTTCACGACACATGACAATGCAGAGTCACTGAGCAGAAACTGATAGCCAAGTTCCGCACACATGAGGACGGCCTCAACTGAGATCTTGTGTTCATGGCGCATTACCTGTAACCCCCATGACTTGCCTGGGCTTGCAACATTTCACTTACTGTTCTGTCTGGAGGCAATACACATCTCTTTAATCAGTGCTTAATGCTATCTCCTTTCACATTGTCTGCACTTCTAAGACTTGATTAACAGTAAAAACTAACATTCTAATCAGTATTCTGTAAACTGTGTGTGCCTTTATATGATCTGTTTGTGATCAGAACTCCCACTCATCTGACGGAGGGGCAAACCCCGAAAGCTAGTTCCGTTTACAACCAGATAAACCTGTTGGACTTTAAGCAAGACTTCTGCTTCTTGGATATTGAGGAAAGATCTGTTTTTGGCCTCGCCATTGCCTGATTGATTTGTGGTTGGGGAGGCCTTTTCAGAAAGAGGAAGTACAGATCTGTAGTCGGAACGTCTGTAGTCGGAAAAATGCTTGAATCTGTCATCAAAGCAGAAATAACGAGGCACCTGGATACGAACTGTTTGATCAACTAGACGCAGCATGGATTCGATAAGGGGAAGTCGTGCTTGACAAATTTATTGGAGTTCTATGAGGAAGTCGCTAGTGCGGTAGATAGAGGGGAACTGGTGGAAGTAGTGTTTTTGGATTTCCAAAAGGTGTTTGATAAGGTGCCTCACAAAAGGTTGCTGCAGAAGGTTAGGGTGCAGGGAGTTGAGGGTAGGGTGTTAGACTGGATAGAGGATTGGTTGTCTAATAGGAAGCAGAGGGTAAGTATTAATGGGTGCTATTCTGATTGGCAGCTGGTGACTAGTGGAGTGCCCCAGGGTTCGGTGCTGGGGCCTCAACTACTTACCAGTTACATAGACGATCTGGAGGAAGGGGCTGAGTGCAGGGTGATGAAATTTGCTGATGACACGAAGATGAGTGGAAAAGCAAAGAGCATGGAGGGTGTGGAAAGCCTGATATTATTGCAGAGATCAGTTCTTGACCCGCAATTGCTCATTATTTATATTAGTGACCGAGACGAAGGAACAAAATGTAAGATTTCCAAATTTGCCAGTGATATGAAGATCAGCGGAAGGACATTTTGTGATGAGGATAGTATGATCCTGCAACGGGATATAGATAGATCGGGTGGTTGGGTGAAAACCTGGCAAATGACATTTAATGTGGGAAAGTGTGAGGTCATGCACTTTAGTAGGAAGAATCAAAATGCTAATTATTATCTAAATGGAAAGAGACTGCAGGTAACTAAGGTAGAGAGAGACCTAGGTGTTCTAGTTCATGAATCACAAAAAGCTAGCAAACGGAGTTAACAAGTAATTAAAAAGGCAATTTTAGCCTTTATTGTAAGGGAGTTGGAATTCAAAAATAGGGAGGTTTTGTTTCAATTGTACAGAGTGTTGCTGAGCCCCCACCTGGAATACTGCGTATAGTTTTTGTCCCCTTTTAAAAAAAAGGATATAGCAATATTTGAAGCAATCCAAAGAAGTTCCTGCGACGAGAGGGTTGTCCAATCAAGAGAGTCTAAATAGCCTGAATCTGTGTTCTTTGAATGAGAAGTGCTTCATTCAAGCATATAAGAGCCTAAAGAGGCTTGACAGGATAGGTGGTGAGATGTTTCCATTAGTGGGAGAATCTCAGACAAAGGGACATAACTATAAGATAAAGGAGCAGACATTTAAAACCAAAGTGCGTAGAAATTAATTCTTGCAGAGGATAGTGAATCTCTGGAACTCTCTGCCCCAAAGGGTGATGGAGGCTGGATCATTAGATGTATTTAAAGTGGAGGTGGATAAATATTTGATAGATTGAGAAATAGAGGACAATGGGAAAATCACACAGAAAAGGAGTTGAGGCCAGCATAGAACAGCCATGATCGTATTGAATGTCAAGCAGGCTTGAAGGGCCTGGTGGTCCACTTCTGCTTCTAGTTCGTGTTCTTGTGCATCAGATAAACAAATGCAGCTCCTATAATATCACTTCATACTTGCCATTGCAGTAACTGGTATCATTAACAGGCAGCATTACACTGGGTGAGATTAAACACGACAGGTGAGATCCTCCGGCCTCCAGCTGCATGTTTCCTGCCAGTGGGAGGTGGCATGTTGTTTGCTAGCAGCAGGATTCTCTGGTGCTGCCACAATCAATGGGAATTCCCAATGATGTCACCATAAACCAGCGGGAAATCCATGGGCAGGGTGGACTGCCAGCAGAACCAGAGAACCTTGCCGACATGAACAGTTGGGGAATTCCAGCCAATATCATTCATTTCTAAAATCTGACAGAATCACTTTTAGAGTTTTGGCTCCTGTAACAGAAAATAGCCATTCACCTATGAGTCAGAATGATGTCAGAATAATAATAATGTTGGCTACATCACTGAAAAAATGAGAACACTACCACCTGAAAGTTCCCCTTCAACTCACTCACCATCTTGACTTGGAAATATATCTCTGTTCCTTCACTGAGTCAAAATCCTGACACACACTTCCGAAATACATTTCTGGTGTATCCACACCAGATGGAATACAGTGATTCAAGAATGCAGTTCACCACCTTCTCAAAGACGGTTAGAGCTGGGCAATAAATGCTCCCCTAAACAGTGACACCCATATCCTGTAAATTAATTTTTAAAAATTCTGTCATTTACCCAAGCATTTTTTAAATAGCAGGCAGAATTGAATCATATCCAATTCCCATATTCTGCTTAACAAAAATGAGAAATTTATTATTCAGAAACGTATTCTAGCCCCTGTGTTGTACCTTCCTTTATTCAAGAAATGAGACAAACCCTGAAAATGACTATCCAATTAGTGTTTACCTATTACTAATCAGTTTCAACTGTAAATTTCTGATTCTCTTGACACACACAAGTAAATTTTTCCATCATTGCTGGGAATAAGGCCATAATGTGGGAAATAAGATTGTGTGGTAATACTTGTTTGAGATAGCCATGCTAAAAATAGCACTGAATTGACTTTTAAGGAAATGGCCATGTAAGGAATCACAGTCCATTTCCTATTCCTCATGGCATGTCGTAGTATCTTTATCCCATATTATTTAATGTTCAAATCTCATCAAGCACAGAAAATCGAACAAGTTTTCAGTATCTTCGTAAAATCTAGGTTAATTTTTCTTTCTCCTAGTGTACCAACAGTGTTCCTGATGCAGTTTGCAAATACTATACAGCTCTGCAGTAATGAAATAACATCTTGAAAGAATTACTTTAGCAAAAGAACAGATATTCACTAAGGTTAATATTTTGCCTTTTATAGGGAAGGGGGTAAACATGACCCCAGCTCTCAGAAGTTTAGGTAATTTGTTTTTGAATTTTTCTGGCTTTTTAGGAACCCCTTTCTAATAATAAAGGGATCGATTATTATGAGACATACCAATTTCCTTTACTCAAACTATTTAATCCTCAAATCCTTTTAAATTAAATCCATAAATTAGAATGACAGTGATGAATGCGAATTCTTTAAGTGGAGAGGATTGAGATGGAAGAATGTTGGGAACATCTGATACATAAAGGAGTTTTGTATATAAAAATAAGAAATCTGGCACTAAAGGTTAAAAGCATATAAAAGGAAAGGCACAATAATGAGTAAATAAAATAAGTATTTGAATACTGAACATTTCTTAAATCAGCAATTGAAAATGTGAAAATTCTTTTTGACCTACTTGTTATTAAGTCTACTGAAGAATGAAATGACTCATTACCAACTACTTTTTGTAGTAAAGCTAATCCACTTGTTGTTTCTCATGACACCCTTGCAAACAAAAGATATTCAGTTTCTGTAACTCAAGTCAGATGATCCCTGGATTAGGAGGCAGTCGTAACAGAGGCCTTTTAGAGGGGAGAAGGAAAGAAGAGGATAGAAAATTAATTCAGTGTTTTTCATAATTGCACCATGATGAGCATCTTGAAGAACAGCTCAATTGTATAACCTTTTATGCAATATTAAATCAAGGAATAAATATTAAATCCAAAATTCCATAAGTACAAGGCAAATTTAGGCAGTTAAAGCAGAAATTCACTGTGATGTAATTAACAGTTGCCTTTACAATTAAGTTTCATAATGTTTGTACAATGCAGAATATTCCATGTGTTTATCCAGAAGTATTGCTGCAGAACTAGTATTTAATTATCCAGTATCCATGATGTTACTGTTTCATTTATTTTGTATTAATTAACATTAATTAATGAACACCTCTGAGTTTCCTACTTATGTTGAAGAAGAACTTTAACTTCAAATGCTATAAGCTAAACAGCATTTTAAAACTTGAACTACTTTAGATTTACTGAAAAACAACTAGAACCAAAGCTTACTTCTATTCATTATTATGTAATCCAAATGTAAGTCTCCATTCTCTTTTGTTAATTTTTGTTAGCAAAATTGCTAACAATTTTGTAGCATGTCTGAAGACATTCAGTCTTAAGGGAATTTCGACGTGCACATCTGCCTTTGTGCCCATCAGGTATCTTGGCCCTGGTGCTTCTTCCAAGAGCTTCCCTAAATGAGCACAGTGGGATCTCTGTCAGCTGCAAGATTTATGTTAGTTTTCTTTTTTTCTGAGAACATTTCTTTCAGCTCCTGACATCTGGATTCAATTGAAAAGACGTTTAGTGGTTTGGAAAAGTATCTGACAAAGAAGAACAGTGCAGACAGGTCTGTTAGAAAACCAAGTGCCATTTGGTTAAATAATTCATAAAGAATTTCCAGCACATTTGTCAAAAGTTATTACTTAGAAGATGGACTTTTAATTTTCAACTGGGTTTCTTTTAATTTATAAAAAATCTCTTTTTCAAAGAATTTCCATATTTATTTTTTGAAACAACTCTCAGTTGCTGGGAATAAAATTCTACTGCATTTTTAAATTTTCTACAGTTCACAGCATCTGTATAATTTTTATGCCAAAATCATTGTATAAAAAGCAAACCATAATTTAAATCTAATGGACAGAGTACATTGCAAAAAGCAAATAAAATGGAAATCCAAAGCAGTAGCCCATACAAAATCTGACAAGAAGAGCACTGTATAGTTGGGTCAGGCAACTATTTTTACTAATGAAATACCTAAGGAAATGTATGATTTACATTTTTACAAAGATATTAGATAATATAATTTAAAAAATCTGTTTATCTTGACAGCAAGCATAGGACAAAAGATCAAATGCACAATATCTAGATGCCTTGAGCAAGGTTTAGAAACTAGAAAATCTTGTTTTTCTTAAGGATTGTGGAACAAATTTTCAGAAAAAGTGTTTGATTCATGAATAATTGAAGCCTTAGAAAGGAGCTAGGTTGACATTTATTAAGAACTAGACTGAAAGATTATGTAGGTATTCAACAATACTGCTTGATTTTCTGTTCTGGTGGGGAGAGACAGCTTGTGCTTGTAAAGTAGATGATGAACAGGTGGATTGGCAGGAAAGTCCATTCTAAAATAGCTTTATACATGTTCAGAATTAACTTGATGGATTGTATGAAATTTTCTCCACCTGTATTTTATGTTTTTATTTGCAAATGTTTCACTGTTGCTAAGATTCTAAGTTGCAGTTTCTCTATTGTGGATTGATTTTGGCACAAAAATGGCACATATGCTTCCGATTTTAATTCTGGATTTGTTCCTATTGTCTCCAGCTATTTTCTATTTCCCATTTACTATCATGCTTTTATGTATCCTAATTTTTATATTTATATTATTAGATTGACAGAACTTGAGTTCCCTATGAATCCATTCACATGTACATTTTAGCTACTACTCTGAACCCAACCTATTTCGATTTTTACTTTCTTTTTAGTTTTTTAATCTTTACTTTCCTGGACTCTCTTCTTTTGTTATGCTCCCTTTCACTTTCCACTCTTAGTTATTCTGCCTTTCCCAACCTTTCAGTATTCCTCGATCTTCCTGCTCTCTTGCTGCTAGCTCCTTGACTTCCTTTTACATAAGCAGTAGTTTCCTTCTGTGCCTCTCTTGGCAGCTTCCTATATGGTCTTATCGAGGCACTTGGCACTAATTCATTATGTGCAGCAATCCCAAGGCCTCATCCTACTCTCTTGCATTTCCTCACCCTTTGTGCTGTGTGGAGGTTAGTCTCATCAATTTGCTTCTTCACTCCTCCCACTGCCAATTCATCCTCCCACTGCGGATCTTGTGAACTTTGCCAGTGGATCAGTTCTCACCATCTTTCTACACAGCTCCCACCAGTATTTGTGTTAATTTGTGAACAAGACCCTTTCCATCTTTAACTTAACATGGATGACTGGCTGATGGGTGATGATACCTTTCCTCTCAATGAAATTTCCTTGCCTAGCTACAAATCTCACCCCTTGCGTTGTCATGACTGTTGCGGTGGTGGTGTGGCTGTTATCACCAGACACACCATGGCATGATCTTCCTAATCTATGAAAATTCCTCTTCCTTTCAGCCTCTTACATCGTTCCAACTCACCACATATATTTGAAATCATTGTTCTCTACCATATACCATCCCTAATACAACAAAAAATTTAACATTGAGATAGTTTCTCTGCATTGAATTACTTCTCATCCTCTGTGATTTCAACTTTTATCTCAACCCATCATATTCTTCTCCTCCCTAAATCCGTCCCTCTGTCTAACCTCCCCCTCCTAATCCATATTTACGGCCATCCCCTTGACCTTATCATCTCATATTGTGTTGCTAATCCTATTGTATCAGTTACATATAAGACTTTTTTGATCATTTCCTTGTATCACTCACCATCCACATCTCCCTTCTACATCCCAATCCTACCTCCTTCTGTCCCTAGGGAAAAGAAGTTATCTCCTAGTTCAATTACACCACACTTTTAAAATCCCAATTACTTAGCCTTTGACCCTGTGTTTGCCAAACAATTCTGCAGCTACGGATTTCCTTAACTTCAGCCTCATTTTTGAAACCCTAGTACCCAATAATACCATTACTTCCCAATGTGACATCGCAATGGTGAGATTTACAATAGATCTGGACTAACATGGGTGCTACAGTCGTTAGCTCTGCTGCCTTACAGTGCCAAGAACCTGGTTCAATCCCGGCTTCGGGTGACTGTGTGGGTTTCCTCCAGGTGGCTTAGTTTCCTTCCATACTCCAAGGATGTGCAGGTAAGGTTAACTGGCCATGCTAAATTGCCTCAGTGCTAGTGGGACTTCCTTTAGGGATGATCATGGGAGGTTCCCCTGTGTCCCTTTGAGGTTTCTTTTGTCTGTAAGGGGGGATTTTTGTTTTTACTTCTGGCTCTGTTGGATAAAGGATGCCCCGATCTTTGGGAGGTTGATATTGCCAGTGAGACAGTAAAAAGTGTTTAAGAAATTCAACAAGAAAAGTTGGCAGTGCAGCCAATGAGCTGCACACCTCTCTACACTTTTGGGAAAAAAGAAACCAGAAAATTCTGCCTTTTAAGCAGAAACCTATAGGCCAGTTAACCAAATATCTGTCATTGAGAAAATGCTCAGATCCATTTTTAAGATGGTAGTAGCAGGTCATTTAGAAGCTTCTAAAACAATTTGGCAGAGTCAACATGTTTTTGTGGAAGTGAAATCATAGGCAGGACTTTCTGTGCAACCTGCATACTTTGGTGGCTTCAGAAGGTTTAGGGATTTTTTTTTATTGTGAATGAAATATTTATATGTTTATATGTTCACTCTATTATTGAATGTTCATGTTAGTGTCCAATGTTGTACTCACCACTTTGTGTGACTTGGTTGAACTTATAAGCTCAAGCAATCCTCTCTTCAATGCATTATAAAGGATTTTGTTTGAGATCACTGTTAATAAAAATAATTGAAATGTTGCAGGTGAACACAAAAGTCCTGTAAAGGCTCTGCTGGCCAGTAGCCTGAAATTGACCCAATTTAGAAAATATTGACATTGCCCTTGAGGCCCCTCTGACTGTTCTCACCATTCCTTCCTAGCACACCAAAAACACCAGACCCTTCTCTCTTTCACATCGCCATGTCACTGACCACATTCCATTCATCCCCAATCATGACTCACCCTTGCCAGTAACCAGTATGCATTCAAATTGCTATTCTCCTTCTCTCTTCCTCTGTGCTGCAATATTCAAAAGGGAAAACTACTGGCCTCATACAGAATGGCAGAAAGTTGGCTGCTACATGCCAGCTTTAAACAAATGTGAACCAGGCACCACAAGATTCTCTGACTATGTCTTGAAAGTAAGACATAACTTTTAAAAGTTAATGAGTATTCATGGCATTGCTAAAGTGTTCAAATTGGGATCCCATCACAAGATGGCTTAAGCCTAACATACCACAAACACACCATTGACTTTATCACTTGTATTTCGACCTGCCATTGGGAAATCAGAATTTTAGTTCCTACCTAATTCAGTCAACCCACATGACAGTTCTCCCACTCTTGAAGGCTGTATAAACCTCCCAACCTCTTCCCCGCCCCCCCATTCAATTCCTTCCTTTGTAAGGGAATCTAGAACTGGGAACAGAGTTTAAAAATAAGGGATCTTCCATTTAAGTTAGAAATGAGGAGGAATTTATTCTGAGGGTCATACCTTTTTGGAATTCTCTTCCACACAGTCAGTGAAGGCTGGGTTATTGAATATATTCAAGGCTGAGTTAGACAGATTTTTGATCTGCGAGCGAGTCAAGGATTATTGGGATAGGTACGAAAGAGGACTTTAGGCCAGAACCAGGTCAGCCATGATCTTATAATTGCACTACTCCTGTTGCTATTTCTTAGCATCTGTTTTGGGATGTAAAATGAGCAGTGTATACAAATTTTGGATACGAGGTACTGCACAGGGCTACACCACCAACAAAATGCGAACCATATTGATCCTCATCTTTTAAATTTGCCCTAGCAGTCTTCTCAAATTAATGTTGGATTGATTTAAATATGTAAAAAAAAAAGTTCCTGCACTTGTTTCACAATCCTTTTGTACATTGCATGAAAAATTAGGGTGCACAAGTGCTGTACAAACTTTAAATTTTTCCAGTTTTGCAGGAGATTACTGGAAGTTGCTGAAGAAATGGTAGGGCAAGTATTTTATTATTTCTATTTCTTTTGTGCCTGGAGGAACTGCATCTACTGTGGGCGGTACTGGGGCTGCGAATTGTGGATGGGTGAATTCCAGGAGACGTGTGGGAAGTGTCATCACGGAAAGTTATCAGAAATGACATCACAGAAAGACATCAGTTTGGTGCAAATGGGTAAAATTAGGGAAAAGGCCTATGACACTGAGTGAGAGGAAGTTAATCTATCTCTACTATATTCTATTACTGATCTAAATAGTTCCTTCCCTTGCTCTCAGGGGGTGGAAATCTGTAGCATACCACAGTCTGCCCTGTCACTTTTAATGCAATCTAAACTAACTATGAACATCAATAACTAATTGATCACTATGCCAGTATCCAGCCACTTTCCTTTTGCATCAAAAACATCTTTGCAACTTGCAACAACCTCTTGGGCAGGTTGTGAACACGTTCTCATTTCTCTGCTAGCACTGATTCTTCCTTCTCCACCTGTACAAAAGCTACTGGTATATCTTGCATCTGGATCTCAGAGCCCATGGCATTCTTAAGACAGAATTTTAAATCCCCAGGCAGACATGTGCCTGACCTGAAAATGTGTAAAAGAATGCATGATAACCTTGGGTGCGGATTGTGATATCATCCTGCATCCATGCAATATTTTGGTCAGCAGACACAGGCACCAATCAGCAGTGCGTCAGCCCACAAGTAATGAGACAATTGAGGGATTTTCTATCATTTTGCCCAGAATATTACATTGCCTGTGTGATTTATGGATCATCACACAGGCAGAATGAGCAGATGGGTAAACTATTCTCTGTCTCAGGCAGGAAGAGGTGGGCACCTCCATTTGAAGGTCCTGTCAGAATTGGGGCACATTTCCCTTTCCCTGGGACATGGTTGCTCTTGCCTCCTAAAATTGTGATCACCACTTTCCTGACTCCCCAGAACATTCCCAACTATCTTGCCCCAGAACGTATCTTGGTAACAGTCCTGGAATTTAACTCTAGGCAGACCTGTGCGGTACTACATTTTCTATATCTCCAATTTCCTTGCTGATTCCATCTGACCCTTTTCCTAAACTCAACTGTCTGTGTGAAATAATACACAAGAGCAGCTTCCGAGATCTTTTTACTTTGTTTTTCAGCCAATTATGCCTTGGCCAATTCAATTTCATTGCTTTCTTTTCAAATTAGGTAAAATATCTTTCAGCTCCATTCTCTGTAAAATAAGGCACTATTGAAAATTATTGGTTGAAACAAATTCCAAAAGGAATCAAAGTCACCATCTGAATCATTTTTCTCCTTTCTCCCTTTATTTTAAGCTTCACTTTAAAGAATACATACTGTTTGGCTTTTTTTCCTCTGTGAAGCAACCCTATCTCTTTTCCTAACCCATTCCTCAATAGCTAACTTCTCTCACTGAAGTTCAAGTTCAAGCTTTCACATTTCTGTCTCTTGCAATCTCTTCTTTTCCTTTTCCTGCTGTTCTTTTCCCATTGAAACTTTTAATTTTTATTGCTTTTGATCTATCGCTTCTCTTGTTGTACAACTCAATTTTTAACATTTCTCTTTATTTTTCTTCTTTTGATTCAAGCTTTTGCTTTTCTTATCTGATCGTGTCGAGCTGTTTCATTTGCAACTGAAGACTTACTGTGACGCAATGCTGCATAAATAGTTTAACCATATCAGTCTTACAAAATTCTGTTTTTATTCTACCTGCACTTTATCTGTTAACTTGCTCAACTGTGATTTAGTAAGGGCTCTCAAAAACCTGACATTCACCTTCCGTGTTCAGGAAAGTCTTAGCAATTGCTAAAGCCATTTTGCAGACCATCACTTCAGAATCCTTCAATGCTAATTCCTGAGTTGTGTTTTTCTTTTACTCGTATTTTTTAGATTCACAAATTTCAAACCAATCAAAGAATTCTAATAATTCTGCAGATTGCCTCCAAACTTGTTATGACCACAGCATACATTAATTGCTGAGCAAACCAGAGGAAAAGAATTGATTTCAGAAGAAAGAAGTCCAGTAACACTTCAGCGACTTTAAAAAAAATTAAAGGTTTATTAACAAGAAGAAAACTTAAGCACGCAAGATTTCAATTACACAGTAAAAAATAACCTTACAAAACATTTCCCTCAAAAGCTCCCTAATTCAGATACAAGATTGTTTCTCGTAGCCTAAGATTTTCCTGGCTTGACTGGATAGCTGAATCAAACTTGGAACAGAGGGCATAGTTGCTAGATAAGGGGGTGCTCATTTAGATAGATTTGAGGAAGAATTTCTTCTCTTAAAATGTGGTGAATCTTTGGAATTCTTTATCCAAGGAAGCTGTGGAGGCCAAGTCCTTGAACATTTTCAAGGTTGAGTTGGATAATTCTTTAATCAATAAAGGAATTAAAGATTACGGAGATGAGGCAGGAAATTAGACTTAGTGAGTGTTAGATCAACCGTGACCATATTAAGTGTGGAGCAGACTTGAATGGCTGAATGACCTACTCCTGGTCTTATTTCTAGTCTAGCCCAGAGCTGTTTTCAAGAGATCTTTCCCACACAGCTAACAACAAATCCTTCCGGCATCTCTCCTAAGAGTCAATTTTTTCCTTTCATCTATGATTGCATTGCCCTCAGCACTTCTTTGAATACAACTTTTTCCCAATTCTAAAAGTTTTTCATGTTTCTATTCTGTCTCTGTTTTCTGGTCAGTAAAATATAATGTGCCCTCTTCTGTTTACCTATTTCTTGTCATCTCCAAATTTTCTTTGATATTAAAATAAACCTTTAATTTTTCTAAAAATACAGACATTAGATCCAACCTATTTACTTGTACCTCACATCATAATATTTCATTAAAAAGGCACAAATTTAACACCTCTCCCCCTCCAGAACAAGCTGTCTCTAATAACCTTTTTCTGATTTAATTAAATCACTTATGCATGGAGATACAGCTTTCTTTATAGAAAAACATAGTACTTCCCAAGAGATATTTTAAAAAATAACATCGTTCTTATGCTTAAGAGGTGTAAGCAGCTTTCACTATCTTCTCACAGTAAAGTCCTCAGGTTTCAAATACCTATTTACTTACTATTCTCTGTCAGTGCTGCTCATATTCACCAAATTGCTGTTTATACTTCTGGCTTTGCAGGAAATGCTGGGTCTCAGATCCAGCTAGTTGATAGTTAGTTCTGATGAGTAGTCATCATCGACCAAGACATTGGCAGAAGTTTTACCATCCTATCTGTTATGGGAGTGGAAAAGGGACAGAGCATGGAAAGGTTTATGACCTCCAGGCAGAGCATGGAAAGGTCTGTTGACCTCAGGCAGGGTTTTATGATTTCAGGACGAGCAAGCTCGTAAAACCCCGCCCATTAACTTTGTTTCTGTTTCCATTGTTGCTGCCTGACCTGCTGAGTATTTCCAGCAATTTTTGTTTTCATTTCAGATTTTCAGCATCTGCTGTCTCTGATCACTCCATAGAGTCAACCCCCAACCTTTATTCATGTAATCCTTAACACTGGACAAGACAAAGTTTTAAGTCCAAAATTTGTAGTGAGGATATTCCAGGATCACTTGCTCAGTATATAGATTGCATTCTTTATCATCTGAAGTAATCAATCACACAATGTGACACTCACAGTTCCACCCAAGAGTACTGACCCAATGTTGCTACCATTCACGATTTTAAAACAAAAAAAATTTCTGAAACCGCTTTGTCACAGTATTTAGTTTATTGCATAACACTGTTTCTTTATAACTTTATCTTAAAAATCAGAGAGCATTTTGGTTGGAAGACTAACTTGCAGCAACTAACAATTTTATTATTGGTCCACCAGTGTTGAAACTTAAATTCCTTCACAAAATATAAATATCATAAAATTGTTTATCCACTTTAAAGAAGTACAGAAACAGACAAGAAGAGCTGAATATTTCATGTCTGAATTTCAATCATTGAGAGTATTACACAACTTAAAGCTGTTCCAGACAGTTTGGCAACAGTCAATTATAGTTCTTAAAACTACAAATCTTAATTAAAGGTGCATCATATTCCTAAAAACGGTGACTCGTGCTGCAGTGCAATTTCTGACAATCTTGGGTATCTAATTCAACTGACTATTCCTCAATGTGAATATAGGCCTTTGAAATTCTTTGGACTACCACCAATCTTCAGTCGCATCTGTTTTTACTTTCTGTTTTTATTTCAGATTTCCAGCATCCACAGTATTTTCCTTTTGCATTTTAAGTTTTTTTCGATCTAGATTACAAAACCATATTAGAAATCCTGAGTATTAACAAGCTCTTTTATCTTATAGATCCATTTCATTTGGACCTAATCTTGTTCACACCCTAACTACACATATGCCTCTAATAAGATTGAGAACCCCTGCTAGTTGTTCTCCTCCTACTAAATCAGAGTACTAAGATTAATTTTAACTTGTGGCTAAGATCAGGAATTGATCTTGGAACCTTCCAAGCTTGTATTGATTAGTATCACACCTGCCATTGTATTTACTCACAGAGCTATTAGAGAAGTGAAATTGCCAACTCTTGTATAATGCATTATTCAAACAAAGATTTTGAAAAGGAAGTGTTAGACCTACCTTGGCATTGCACGTACTTCCTCATTCAGCTTGTCAGAATATTGTTCTAGAGGTTGAAGCCCCACCATCAGGTTCATTCCTGGGTTCTGCCCCCATTTAGCATTGGTGCCTGACATTCAACACAAGGGTTCAGCAATCTTAATAACAAATTTTTAAAATTCAGTCAAAATGCAATATTTTAAGGAGTGCAATATTATTACTTGGATGCCAACAATAATGAGAAACTAGACAAAGAGACATCTCAACAACATTTTAAAGGTTGATAATAAAAAGTTAGCTGAAAAAAAATCTTCTCACAAGTATAATGTTAATTAACTTTTAAACTTAAAAACATTCAATTACCCTCAAAATTGGTTCCATTAATCTATCGAAGTTAGGAGCCGCTAAAGTTCTCTATGAGGCAAATGCAGCTTCTGAGCCACGGATTGCCAGACTCCTTTCTAACCAACATTCCTTTAAACAAACTGACCAACTAGTGGCCAGGGGCAAGCTCACCAACCAATTAGTGGAAGTAGAGACATGCTGTAGTTCAAACAGCAGCAAGGCTGTTCAAAAAAAGCCAGCAACCACTATTATGTTTGCTAGTTTCCAAAGAGGAGGATCTGATCTCAGCACCATAAATACCTAAATAATCTTTTGTGGACTTACAATATAAGTGTAGTGCTGCACCCATTTCACAATCACAAGCGTACACATGAGTTGAGCAGCCTGATGGCATAATTCTCCTGAATACTCCAGACGTGGAGCCAAGAACAATCACTGATCTGTGAACAAAGCTGACGTCTCTATTAAAAGTGCAGGATGCAGCACTGTAGCTTGTGTCATCATGTATGTTGATACAATTGAATATAGTCAGAGAGTGTCTTAACGTGCCCACTTGACGTTTCAAGGAAAGAGTGTGCATAATGCCAGAGCAAGAACTCAGTCAGGTGATGATGTTGCAAACCTGGCTGTTCTGATGGCATTGGAGGAGTTGGCTGATCAGGAAGCCACAATATGTGGGAGTGGGTAGCAGTGAAATGAAACCTGGCCAACATCATCCTGGCCAAGGCAGGGTGAAAAGATTTAAATACATGATAGGTATGGAGTTCCCTTCTCCCTGTTTGACTTCATGCCCAAGGATCTGCTTCAGATCTGCAGAAGCAGGTGAAGACAAAGATGATTCAGCATAACCACTGTTTTATGTCTCCTACTGGCTTAATATTGACGGGGTGACAACACAGTCAAAGCCAGTGTCATTGGCAAAGGAGGAAGACATAGAACTTGCATCGTCACCAGTCAAGATACCAGAATAGTATCTTGATGAGGCCAATAGCTGCTCTATGGTGGTCCATGTGCTGAGATGGTAGCAGTTAAAGTGCCTCTGTGAGTCTGCATTTAGGTTAGAAGCCATTGACTAAATAGATAGCCTTTGTCTTTTATCTATCGCCATAGCCTCTCTAGGGCAATGAATAGCTGCAGCAGGTATGGTTGTTTCAGGATGAAGAAGTCATGGTAACTGTGTAGATACCTTGCACAGACCTGGACCAAATACTTCTGGTGATTGCACACCAGATAATCATTGAGAGAATGAAATCCTTTCCTATTCACCAATACCCCTGGCTGCTCTTACAGTATCCTGATGGCCACATGGGTGCAGTTGATAACAGTTTGCACTTGTCTGAAACCATTAGCTTTGGGCAGCCTGAAGTAGTTCAGCATTCATTCTCTTCAAGAGAGCTTTTAAGGCCATAGCCTTGATTTGTTTGTCATATAAATGCACACCATGGCTAGATGAGTTTTGTCAATCTTGAATGGATATTCAAATTGCATCTTTCACTGAATCATCATGAATTAGTATTAATGATGACTGTGGCATTATATCATAACCTGGCCATCTTTAAAGAAGCTTTTGCTTTTAAGTTTGATAGAAACAGTGACACTACAAATGAAGTGGAGTTGACAACTTCATTGATGTATCTGAAAGGAAACCATTCACAAAGGACAGTATTGTAAAACCTTTTAAATGAGCCACATCTATTATTATTCTCTTGTTCACTATCTTTCTCTATTCATTTGAGCTTGATCTATTTAATATAATACCTTGAAGTTGTATCATTGTAAATTTCAATGGAAATACTAACAATAGACTTTGCCAATGAAGAATGAGCTCTATTTAAATGGGATCTTTTACTGTTTTTTTCATATTATTAGAGATGTATCACACATTGCTTTTACCTGATTCTCTCTTTATAGTGGGAGTGGTTACTGATTTGGCAAGAAAACCTGCCTTTCCTTGATACTTTACCTGATGGAGTCACATGCATTTACTTTTACTGCCTCGTCAGTCTGCCAACTTCTCATCTATTGTAGTAACAGAAATGCTGGAACCATACAACAGGTCTATTAATAGGTCAGGTGAAGACCATCTTCAGAACTGGCATCATGCTGACCTCAGGACTAATAAAGACAAAGAGGAGATGTAAATAATGATGAAGAGTACTGTAAAGACTTTTACAAAGAAGCAGTTAAAGAGTTAATAAACTGAAATAAGTAAAAAAAGCTAGTTATATACATTGAACATTTCAGTAAAGTTGTAAAAGAATTAGGAAACCATAATATGAGTAATAACATAAGAAATAGGAGCAGGAATAGACCACATGGCACCCCTGAATCTGTTCTGTCATCAGATAGGATCATGGTTGATCCTGTACTTCAGCGTCATTTTCCTACCTGATCCTATGATTTCCTTAGAGCCCAAAAATCTATCAAATCCAACCTTAAATATATTCAACAACTGAACGAGTCTAGTTCTAGTCTCTCCCACAAGAGGAAACATCCTGTCAGTATCCATCCTGTCAAGTCCCCTCAGGATCTTAGATGTTTGAATAAGATCAGCTCTCGTTCTTACAAACACAAATGGATACAAACCCCAACCAGACCAACTTTTCCTCATAAGCCAACCCCTTCACCAAGGAATTAGTTGAGTCTCTGAAGAGCATCTAATGCAGTTATATACTTCCTTAAGGAGATAAAAACTGTACATGGTACTCCAGATGTGTTCTCATCAAATGTCCTGTACAATTGTAACAAAATTTTCTAATTTTTATATTCCATTTATCTTGCAATAAACAACATTTGCCTTCTTAACTACCTCCTGCAACTGCATACTAACCTTTTGTGACTCATGTACCAGGACACCAAGATCCCTCTGTACTATAGAGTTGTGCATTCTCTCTCTATTTAAATAATATGCTGCTTTTCTGTTCTTTCACATTCTCCCATGTTATACTCTATCTGCCAAACTTTTGCTCACTCACTTCATGGGTGGATTTTTTCTACGTTTTCCATAGCTGATTTTGTGGCAGGCAGGAACAGAGAATCTAGTGGGAGCCAAAAAATCAGAATTCTGCAGCATGAAAGCACTTTGCAATTCTCCTGATGGAGGGTTAATGGTGTTTTGGGTATCCCGCTGACGAGTGAAGCGAATACCATTTGTGTTCATTACCACCTCAAGAATGCTTGTTAAATCTGCTGCTCACCAGAATCATGTGGCACATTCCAATCTTGTGTCATTACCACAGCAGTCAATCTGAATCACATTTGAAAAAGAGTGGCATGCAAGGTTAGATCTCACTTGACTTGTGACTTCAATGTTCATAACCTACTTGCCAAAGCAGTGAGCTGTTTGATTGTGATGCCAGTGGAACGTCACATTGCTGGTGGTGCAAGATTGGTCTGATCCTGCCTCTATGCTCCAGAAGGACAATGGTGTGCAGAGGTACTCAGGCAGGGCTGAACATTCAGACAGATACCAACATTTTAACTGACTGAGGGGGACACAGGGGTGAGAAAAGAATACATGGGTAGCAAAGTGGAAGTAGGCATTGCAAGAGACTGAGGAATGGGATGCAATGGAAGGTATCCATCTTGCAGTGAGTTCTACATTCTAACTACTCTCTGGAAAACAAAAGTTTTCCTGAATTCCCTATTGGATATACTAGTGAAATTAATATAGCATAGACTTAGCCAACAAAATATCCTCATGTATGTTGTACCTATTTTAAGTTATTATTTTTGGACATAACTTGCTGGAAGAGGAAATACAGAAAACAAAAAGGTAAAAATATAAACACATAATATTTTTGTCAGAACAAAAATGGAAAAGCATGGATGAACAGTTTTGAAAACATTTTTATTATAAATTAAAGTTGCTTAATCTGAACATTACGAATAAACCACATGTTACAAATAGAGGTCTAGAGGTACAATCCTGTACCAAACTTATCAAGAGCACTAGATATAATCATCTTATTCCATTACACAAATTATAAAGATGCTCAAGGCCAGTTTATTCCCCAGGAACTGGTGCATCTTTAGTGACAGAACTTCTACACATTCTTTGTTTGTATTCATGACTGCCTCCCATTTCCAGAATAAAAGCCATTTTATATATTGAGAGTGGATGTTAGGGTCACTGTCAGCAATGGAGTATTCATCTCACTTGGAGAGAAATTATATGCCTATTATTTTAAAGAGTATGTTCAGTAGTCATATTAGCTATAGATGCTTAGAAATTTGTGGTATTTTAAAATTGGTATTTGCATAATGGAAATGGTTGCCCTGTAATGCCCTCCCATCTGACCTTTGGCAGCATAAACATAACTGTCTACTGCTTTCAGTGATGTCAGGACTGCAAAAGATAAAATAACTGTGTTGTGAAAATTCATTGTAAAATTTCTATGTAATGTAATAAAATAATGCACAGCTGGTCCTACTCTTGTTTCCACTGCAAAGTAGTGTTTCTTTTACTCTGATTCATGTAGGCTGCTTTTATTACCTCTCTGAAGTAGCCATTCACCATTCACAAATCTTGACAATGATTGGTCAAGTCTTTAGGTTCAGTCCTTTAGACCTTAATGACTATTGTCTGGTGGCTCTGACATCCATCTTGTGAAGTGCTTCAAAAGATTAGTCATGGCACAAATCAATTCCAGCATCCCGGACTACGTAGATCCATTACAGTTTGCTCACTGCCACAACAGGTCCGCAGCAGACACCATTTCGTGGTACTGCACACAACCTTGGAACACCTAAATAAGAAGACCACCTATGTCAGACTCCTGTTTATTGACCACAGCTCAGCCTTCAACATTATTATTCTCGTGAAACTCATCTCCAAACTCCGTGGCCTGGGCCTCGCCACCTTCCTCTGCAACTGGATCCTGAATTTCCAAACTCAAAGACCACAATCCGTAAGGATGGGCAACGACACCTCTTCCACGATTTTCCTCAACTCCAGTGCCCCACAAGATTGTGCTCTCAGCTCCCTACTATATTCCTTATGTATCTATGACTGTGTGGCCAAATTCCCCTCCAATTCGACTTTCAAATTAGCTCAAGACACCACCGTAGTGGGTCAGATTTCAAACAATGGTGAGACAGAGTACAAAAATGAGATAGAGAGTCTGATGAACTGGTGTGGCAACAATAATCTGTCCGTTAAGATCAGTAAAACGAAGCGGATTGTCATTAACTTCAGGAAGCGTAAAGGAGAACATGCCTCTGTCTGCATCAACCTGGATGAAGTAGAAAGGGTCGAGAGTTTCAAGTTTTTAGGTGTCCAGATCACCAACAACCTGTTCGGGTCCCCCATGCCTACACTATAGTTAAGAAAGCCTACCAAACCTCTACTTTCTCAGTAGACTAAGGAAATTTGGCGTGTCAACCATGACACTCACCAACTTTTACAGACGTACCGTAGAAAGCATTATTTCTGGTTGTATCACAGCTTGGTATGTTTCCTGCTCTGCCCAAGACCACAAGGAGCTACAAAGGTTGTGAATGTAGCCCAACACATCATGCAAACCAGTCTCCCATCCATTGACTCTGTGTACACTTTCCTCTGCCTTGTCAAAGCAGCCAGCATAATAAAGGACCCTATGCACCCCAGACATTCTTCTTCCACCTTCTTTCTTTGGGAAAAAGGTACGAAAGCCTGAGGTCATGTACCAACTGACTCGAGAACACTTCTTCCCTGCTGCTGTCAGACTTTTGAGTGAACTTATCTTGCATTAAGTTGAACTTTCTCTGCACCCTAGCTTTGACGGTAACACTACATTTTGCACTCTCTTGTTTCCTTCTCTATGAACAGTATGCTTTGCCTGTATAGTGCACAAGAAACAATACTTTTCACTGATGTTTATACATGTGACAATAACAAACCAAATCAAGTCCAATTCTATCCTTAACATGTGTATGCATATTTGCTGTTTGGAGTAGAAATCACTGCATGATGAGCAGTAATAGGGTAATGGAGGCAAGCTTTACTGCTTCTCTTGTCATTTATTAGATTCTTAGAATGTATATTAATTTTTTTTAATTGTGAAACAAAACACTAGTGAAGAGAGGAAGTTAAAATGTTATCAGCAATTTTTTTTATCAGTATTCATTGTTTGTCCCCATTTTGGCACATATTCTCCGAAAACAATATTTGTTGCAACTGATGACTGCTTGCTTTCTTAATTTTCAAAACTATACTGTTCCAAGCAATATATATGGGGTTAATTCTATTAAAGGGAAAACTTTGATCTTTTAAAAGATAAGATCATAAGTTCAAATTGTAATACTAATTAAAATTAATCAACGTCCTAAAGTATAGCATTATTTAGAATTCAAATTACAGAAAAATGCAGCCTGAGTAAATGTATGATCGAGATAAAACAAGATGATTATTTCGAAACATGCCAAAATATGAAACCAAAGAACCAATATAGAAATAAATGCAAGCAAATATTGAAAATATCAAGGAGAATAATTTCCATACTCAAAGATTAATATTTAGAATAATCCAGAAACAAAATAATAGAGGTAAAAACACTGGAATTGTTCAAACTGTGATTAGTTGGAATGGTGAGAGAGTTGATATACTAATGGGGATCAGCTCTGTTTGTTAAATTGCCTTTTGCATATCTCTGCTTTGGAGCCATTTGCTATTTTTCTGTAGTGGCAGTTTTTCAAAAATGTAAGTAGGTCATTAATATAGTCCCTTTTTCTAAACACACCCTGACTGTATATCTAACACTGAGTTTGTTACTTCCCTTTTGGTATGAACCACTTCTTAAGTGGTTAAGGTTCACTCACTTTGTAACATGAAAATAGCAGGCTGAGAATCAGCTCATGTTCTGGAATAAACTCAAAACTGAACTAGAAACAAACAGTATTTGCATTTTTTCATTTTTATTTGCAAATTACTGAATTCATTAAAATTGTGATATTTTAAGTTTGAAAAAACACATGCCTTTTAATATATTAGGTCCTTATTCGTAGTCCGTGATAAAGTAGCCACTGCAAAATGCAAGTATTTTAAAATAAAGACTGAATGGAGCATAAATACTGACATGGAGTAGTCAGGCTGAATGGCCTGTTTCTAAGCTCTATGTCCTACTTAATCCGCAATAATATATTTAGTACAGTTCCTCATGCTGTATTCCAGGGTAAGTACTAATTACAAGGTTTAGATACATGGGAATGAATATTTCCAACTCCTGGAAAAGAACTTGGAGATGCGTGCAGTGGTAAATTGGCAAGGGGGTGTCTCTAGAGGGAAGTCTGATGTGTTCTCACCACCACAGATATTATCAAGGGCACCTAGGATAAGAAGCAGATGGCTAATTAAGTTAATTAATTTGCATATTGATGACCATTTTACAACTATATAGGATTTTGCTAGCCTTGAAATGGTCTCATGCCACATGATGAGTCTACCAGCTACATCAGTGGTTCCCAGTGTTTTCCTTTCTTTTCTGGAAGCACTACTGCTCATGATGGGACTCTCAATGATTGCAATGACTACCCCTGCTGCTTAGAATTTTTCACTAGAACTTTGAAAGTCTTTGGAATTCTCTTAAAAGGTAGTAGAAACGGAATCTTTGAATATTTTTAAATCAGACCTGCATAGATTCTTAAATAACAAGGGAATGAAAGAATATTGGGATAAGCAGGAAGGTAGGGTTGAGGTTATAATCAGATTGACCGTGATCTGAATGATCTGGCCATGCTCCTCATTCATATGTTCATATGTACCGTTGCTGGAGGGTTCACCTCTGCAATTCACTGTCTAGCCCTGGCCTGAAACGATGCTTTTTTACATACCTGCGAGTGCATTTCAATGTGGAGGCACCCTCTCTTCACCCTTGCAGCCTCAATGTCAGCTACGTTTATTGGTGTCATTGCTAAGGTTGCAGAGCTGTTGGATCAATGAAAGCACAACAGCTTGGAGAGGCAAGCCACCTTCTACACTTGGAAAGCCATCCAACCTCTTAGTGGTCTTCATCTGTAAAATTGCTCCCATTATTAGTCCACATTGACTCAGAAACTGCTTTTAATCCCAGTGGTAGGATCCATGGCATACAGTAAAATATCAACCTAGATGTATAATTTTTGGGAATTGAATGAGGAAAAAGTATTATGTGAGTTTTGAAAATTGTGTATGTTGCCAGGCTTATCAAGGTTTGCTTTCTGCTTCTGCAGGCAGCTTTAAGTGCCTTGAAGCAGCTGTCTGAACAAGGACTCGACCCAGTGGAGGGTGCAATCAAGGTAGAAAATGGATCCATTGAAATGTAAGTGTATGAAAATTATTATTTGACAATAGAGAGTTGGATATTCCTGAAAAAGGCACATTTTGTAGAAGCTTTTCATCTTGCATTCACCAGGACAATTGACAAGAGTACCAATGTAAGGAGAAATAGTACATTTATACTGTATGAGAAAAGAGTGCCAATTAACTGCAAATGAACTCTGATGGGGTGAGATACTGCGATGGAGAATGCACCAGTTGAAGTTGATTGACAGTTAACTGCCGAACATTGTTTAAAGTTCAAACCAGACAACTTGACTTTAGTCAAGACATTGCCCTATGAAATGAATCAGCAAATGGCCATCACTTATTTTGTTTAGCTGAAACAGGCACAGTGTGAGTATATGTTCTTTTTGTCTGCAAAGAATAGAGCATATATGTAGTTTCCTGTACATGTAAATGCATCACACTGCGAGCCTAACCAAATCTTAAATTTGCTGTCAGTGTAATGCTTAGCACACTGAACATCTGCATGTAATAATTTCCTTACATGGTCTTAAAGGGCTCCAATTTGGGCACTGAATTACCATTGAAATGGGCAGTCAAATGAACTCCTTTTTCTTAACATACTAGCTGAGAATTCTGCCTGGAGCTTATCTACTATGGTCTACTGCAAGCCTACCTCCACTGGTCAATATTTGCACTGGGATTCTCAAAGCTCCACACACTATAAGGTTGGTCCTATCGGCAATCTCACGCATAATGCTGAACCATTTCCTCACTGTGCAAGTTTGATACTGAAATAGGGTGCATCAAAGGCACGCTGCAGGATAATGTCTACTTGATCAAATTGTTTTGCACTATATATCACACAGGCTCATGAACAAGCTAAGGTCATTATTTTGAGTCCTGTAAACTGCTCAATCCACCTCAGATTACCCTAGAAAGGCAAGGTATCTCAAAATTTGAGCAACAGGTGAAGATAGCTGTTTTGTACTGCTACTATACAGTAATAACACAAGTTTTCACCACTAACAGAATGCTGCTGTCAAACCACAAAGACATTCTGCACATCTCACAAATGAGTAATGTGGTATATGAATTTGAGACGGTGTGGTTTTAGGTATGTAGACCGAACGCCCAGAGACTGGTAGATCATGTCAAACAGCATGTTCCTCTTGCTATTTGAAACGGGTAAGATGCAGACCACACCTAACCAACCTATGTTTGCAAAACTCAGTGCTCGACATTATATGTGATTCCACAATTGGACAATATTTGCTAAATAATCCTCAGTGTGCTAAGAATTATGTTGACAATCAATTTAAGATTATAAGAACAATGTAGCACATTTATGTATATTTATGTGTATACTAATATACAGGGCCATGTTCTTTTGCAGACAGAAAGAACAAGTACACACATTGGGCCTGTTTCAGCTAAACAAAATAAGTGACAGTCATTTGCTAGTTCATTTCTCAGGACAATGCCATGACCAATCAGGATGCGGAGATGCCAACATTGGACTGGGGTTGGCATAGTAAGAAATCTCACTACATGAACAGGTTTATTTGAAATCACAGCCTTCAGAGTGCTGCTCCTTCATCAAGTGAGTCAGAAATCAATTTTATACTCAACTAATGAAAGCTCATAATTCCAAATAAACCTGTTGGATTTTAACCTGGTGTTGTGAGATTTCTTGCTGTTCAATCAGAGTCAAGCTTCACGCTTTAAATTTCAAACAAAGTTTGCCAATTAACTGTTAATCACCATCAACAATAGTGTTGCATATTTTCCATGCACACTATTGGAGTCCATTTGCCAATTATCAGTACTCTCCTCTCATAAAAGAATAAATTTGTTGTTTCCCCTTGCATTAGTATTCTTGGGAATTATCCTGATGAGTTCCAGATGAAAAACTTTGACAAATTCTCATTTTTCAGCAATATTCAAGATGGTATGCACTAATAATACTTTGGAGCCCTTTAATTATTTTTCTTTGCTTTGTTAAAGATATGGTAAACAGATAATACCAATGTGGGAGGCAGAATGAAGAATGGAAGCTATGGAACCCAGTTTGAAAAGAATTTAGGAACTAAGTACATGGCAATGCAATTCAATGTGAATAAGTGTAAAATAATTGTTATAGAACCAAGAAACCAAATGAGTATCCCTCAAATATTACCAATAGTTGTCAAAAGACTAATTTGTTCATTTCATTTTATTTCCTATTGGTTTAATGGAGATTTAACTTTTTAAATGATAAATAGATGAATGATACACAAAATTTGAATGTCCCTTCACCAAAATGCTCAGTAGCAACTTTTAGATTGATATGAGCCAAATGAAACTTTGGTACAGTATTACTAACCACAAAATCTAAGGCATAAGATCTATAAAACTGTCAGCACTATTTGTAAAGTTAAAAAGATGTCAGTCTGAGCTAATTGGCAGAATTCTTATCTCTATGTCAAAAGATCAGTCCTATTTCAGCACAACAACAATGATACTTCAGTGTAGCACAGAGAGTGCTATGTTGTTGGAGGTCCCATCTTTTTAGGGTGAGGCCCCATTTACTTTTTAATACATAAAAGATTTCTTAACATTAAAATAAGGAAAGTGCTGGAGTTGCCCTTGCCAACAATTTAACCTTTAATAAATACTACTAAAAATAATCTTTCCTGCTAAATCTATATTAGGATCTTGCATTGCATAAATAGACTTTACCAGCACTTTGGGAATTATTGCACTTTGAAAGTACTTAACTGACATGAAAGATGTGGCTTTCATTGTGGCTGTAAATGGTGCTATTTAAATGCAAATGTTTCTTTTAAAAAAGAAACTTGCATTAATGGAGAGTTGAGATATAAAAGACATAAGGTATTGACTTCAACTGAAATCCTATGTGTTCTTTCAAAAAGGCTACATAGGCTTGTTTTCTTTAGAAAAGAAACTTTGAGATGGCTGACTTGAAGTTCTAGAGATACAATAAAGTTGACAAATCAAAATGTTTGCACTAGTAAAGAGTTCAAATGGCAAGGGAATTAATTAAAAATTAGGATCCTAAAATGGTATTTTAGAGGAAGTGTTAAGTTGATCTTTTTCTACATCCTAGCTATGAATGTAACACTACATTCTGCACTGTCTTGTTTCGTCTGCAGTGTGAGAAAGAAACAATACTTTTCACTGTACGTTAATACATGTGACAATAATAAATCAAATCAAAAATCAAAATCAAAAAATCTTTAAAATAAAAGCAATTACTAGTCAAGAGAGGGATTTCAGAAAAATACATTAAACTTTCATCATTCATTCATTTTCACTTTAGCCTTTAGTGGCTGTTTGCATCATCTTGCTTCTTTAGTTATTTCAACTCTTCTTCAGCCCACATTGCAGTTATCCACCCATCTGCTTTTTCTTCCTCCCCTTCTGTTTTTATGTTCAATTTTTCCATAATTATTGCCATTACAAGGCTGATGGATCTTTGTTTCCAATATCCATAGTTGGCTATCTTTCTTTCTCTATCTGTACTTTGCAACTCTTTTGATTTCTGACCTTCTACTCTTGACCTAACTGATCCCATTTGCCTTTCTATCCATCTTAGCAGTTTCATTCATGAATTAGCATTATTGTCCAGAAACGTTGTTCAGGTCATTTTAACTTATCCCAACAACAGAAAACTAGGGCTGGATCTTGCAGCCCCCACTGGGCTATTTTCATCAGGGGAGGCACATAAAATTCAAGGGGTGTCAAATCCACTCCTACCCCATCCACTCCTGAGCTTTCTCCATAACACAGTAGGTGGGTGAGTGCCAAAATTGCCAGTCTGCTCACCATTTTTAAATGACTAATTAACAGTCAATTGAGTTTGTTATCAGAATCATAGAATTACTACAATATCAAAGGAAGCCATTCAGCCAACCATGTTTGCAAAAGCACTCTGAATGTGCAATTCACTTGGTGCCATTCTCCTGCCTTCCCTGAGTCAGAGGAAGACTGAAAAATTAAGGCCAGTGTCTCCACAGTTTCCATTTTTATTCCCCTCGTATCCTTAGTTATATCTCATCCAGTCCTGGTGCCTCATTCACTTTCGTACAGACAGCCTTTCCAATACCTCCTTCTGATCAATTTTAAACTATTCTAAGTGTCTTTCACCATAACTTTAGTAGTATCTTCTTCCTTGGTAAAGGCAGATGTAAAGTATCCATTTAATATCTTAGATATGCTCTCAGTGCTTTTTTTGGCCCTGCTTGCTAAACCCGCAAGGTTTTCTTTCTCTAAAAGCCAATTGACCAGAATAATACATTGTCAACATCTGCCCTAGGCAGGTGGGTGGGAAGGAATGAGCTGCTGCATTTTTAAGGCAGTTGCTTAATAAGTATTTCTTACTGTGTGTATTATTACTTAATAAGTAATTCTGTTTGTAATTTTTATAAATGATCTGGATGAGGGTATTGAGGGATGGATCAGTAAATTTGCAGATGACACTAAAGTCGGTGGAGTGGTAGATAGTGAAGAGTGGTGTTATAGTTTACAGAGTGACTTGGACAAGTTGCAGAGCTGGGCCGAGAGGTGGCAAATGGAGTTTAATGTGGAAAAGTGTGAGGTAATGCACTTTGGCAGGAACAATAAATGTGGAGAGTATAGGGCTAATGGTAGGGCTCTTAATAGTGTTGAGGAACAGAAGGATCTTGGTGTATGTGTCAATAGATCCCTGAAAGTAGTCAGTCAAGTGGATAAAGTTGTTAAGAAGGCATATGGAGTCTTAGCTTTTATTGGTAGGGGGATTGAACTTAGGAGCCGCAGCATCATGTTGCAACTGTACAAAACTCTAGTGCGGCCGCACTTGGAGTATTGTGTGCATTTCTGGTCCCCGCATTATAAGAAAGATGTGGAGGCTTTGGAGAGGGTACAGAGGAGGTTTACCAGGATGTTGCCTGGTATGGAGGGCAGGTCCTATGAAGAGAGGTTGAAGGATTTGAGGTTTTTTTCGTTAGAAAGGAGGCGGCTAAGAGGGGATCTTATTGAAGCATATAAGATGATTAGAGGGTTAGATAGGGTGGACAGTGATAGCCTTTTTCCTAGGATGGAGAAAGCTAGCACGAGGGGACACAGCTTTAAATTAAGAGGTATGAGTTATAGGACGGATATCAGAGGTAGGTTCTTTACTCAAAGATTGATTAGGGAGTGGAATGCCCTGCCTGCAGCTGTTGTAGATGCGCCAAGTTTGGTGGCGTTTAAGAGGTTAATTGATAAGTATATGGAAGAGAAGGGAATGGTTTAGTTTGGAGGGGCATTGCTTTTTATTTTGGTCGGCACAACATCGAAGGCCAAAGGGCCTGTTCTGTGCTGTAATGTTCTATGTTCTATGTTCTAAGTGGGCAGGAATGAGATAAGCCCTTCAGAGGAATGCATGGTATTCCCTCCCCGTGATGATGCCCCTTTTTGGAGACCTGTCTGGTCTCCAATTCCATGTCCTTGCCCCCTTTCCTACGTCTCCAGAATCTTCCCTGCCCAATACCCCAACTTACCTCTCTCCAGGATCAACTGCTCCTTTCAACTGTGGACTTTCTGGCAGTTCCAGCAGTTCAGTTCTGGAGTTGCTAGGATTGCTGGAGCTGTCAGCCAATCTGATTAGCTGTAGCTCTTGAGGGTGGGATAACCACCTGCTGAGGGGTGGAAATCCACTCTCTGCTTGTTTAGCCCACTAGCAACATGTAATGGCTTCAGGCTGAACTACCTTTAGGTACGTTGGCTACCGGCTGACTCTTGCAAAAGGATGTGGTTGCAAGCAATATGCCCCCCACGAGATGCAACTTCTGGTCTTTTCAGATCAGTCATCAGGGGCCTGAATTCTTGCAGTAATAAATATTCACAGTGTTTCAAATTTGTGTTAAATATGTTGTATTAGCTGTGTGACCATCAGCAGCTGTTGTGATGTTATTTTAAGACTGACATGCAAATATCTGCATCCAGATCAGGAGTAGGCCATTTAGTCCCTCGAGTTTTCTCCATTTGATAAGAACACGTCTGATTTACTCTTACCAGGTAAGGATCTAAAAATAATTAAACCCTATTATTAAATTAATTATTATTAATTTAATTAATAATTAAACCCTATTATTAAATTAATATATAATTAAACTGGGATACAGGGTTGCAAACTGGAAAGTATTGAAGTAGTTAAGGAGGATGTGCTAGATATTCTTGAGGGTTTGAAGTTAGATAAGTCCCCTGGGCTGGACGGGATTTACCCTAGGATTCTCTGGGAGGCGAGAGAGGCAATTGCAGAGCCTTTGGCTCTAATCTTCAGGTCATCGTTGGTTACGGGTATAGTGCCGGAAGACTGGAGGATAGCAAATGTGGTCCCATTGTTCAAGAAGGGGAAGAGAGACTTTCCGGGGAATTATAGGCCTGTGAGTCTTACTTCTGTTGTGGGCAAAGTATTGGAAAAAATTATTAGGGATAGGATTTATAGTTATTTAGAGAGAAATGAATTGATTGGGGATAGTCAGCATGGTTTTGTGAAGGGTAGATCGTGCCTTACTAACCTTATTGAGTTTTTTGAAAAAGTGACCAAAGAGGTGGATGGGGGTAAGGCAGTTGATGTGGTATATATGGACTTTAGTAAGGCGTTTGATAAGGTGGCCCATGGAAGACTTCTGCAGAAACTGCAGATGTATGGGATAGAGGGTGATTTAGCTAATTGGGTTAGGAATTGGCTAGCAGATAGAAGACAGAGGGTGGTGGTTGATGGGAGATATTCATCGTGGAGTTCGGTTACTAGTGGTGTACCTCAGGGATCTGTTTTGGGTCCCCTGCTGTTTGTAATTTTTATAAGTGATCTGGATGAGGGTATTGAAGGATGGATTAGTAAATTTGCGGATGACACCAAAGTCGGAGGAGTGGTAGATAGTGAAGAGGAGTGTTCTAGTTTGCAGAGAGACTTGGACAAGTTGCAGAGCTGGGCCGAGAGGTGGCAAATGTAGTTTAATGTGGAAAAGTGTGAGGTAATGCACTTTGGCAGGAACAATAAATGTGTAGAGTATAGGGCTAATGGTAGGGCTCTTAATAGTGTTGAGGAACAGAAGGATCTTGGTGTATGTGTCAATAGATCCCTGAAAGTAGGCAGTCAAGTGGATAATGTTGTTAAGAAGGCATATGGAGTCTTAGCTTTTATTGGTAGGGGGATTGAATTTAGGAGCCGCAGCATCATGTTGCAACTGTCAAAAACTCTAGTGCGGCCGCACTTGGAGTATTGTGTGCAGTTCTGGTCCCCACATTATAAGAAAGATGTGGAGGCATTGGAGAGGTTACAGAGGAGGTTTACCAGGATGGTGCCTGGTATGGAGGGCAGGTCTTATGAAGAGAGGCTGAGGGATTTGAGGTTGTTTTCGTTAGAAAGGAGGCGGCTAAGAGGGGACCTAATCGAAACATCTAAGATGATTAGAGGTTTAGATAGGGTGGACAGTGATAGCCTTTTTCCTAGGATGGAGAAAGCTAGCACGAGGGGACATAGCTTTAAATTAAGGGGTAGTAGTTATAGGAAGGATGTCAGAGGTAGGTTCTTTACCCAGAGGGTGGTAAGGGTATAGAATGCCCTGCCTGCTGCAGTTGTAGATGCGCCAAGTTTGGTGGCATTTAAGAGGTCAGTGGATAGGTTTATGGACGAAAAGGGAATGGTTTAGGTTAGAGGATCATTGCTTTTTCTTAATTGGTCGGCGCAACATCGAAGGCCGAAGGGCCTGTTCTGCGCTGTAATGTTCTATGTTCTATTTCCTCCACTGGGGAAGAGAATTCCACAGACTAACGACCATCTGAGAGAAAAAATTCTCCTCATCTTCATCTTAAATGAGAGACACTTCATTTTTAAATTGTATCCCCTAGTTCTGGTGAGGTGAGGTTTCACTCGGAACTTATAGCACACAATAATTAAACCTGATCAACCTCAACCAAAAGCAGCGAAGATGTTCTGTAAAATATTCCCGTTACAGAATTTACCTAATTCTATATCCATTGAAATCATTTAAAAAGAAAATCAGGTGGTTTCTATAACAGGCAGCATATTCACAGTGCTAATTTTATGCCCAAGTAGTAAGTTTTCAATTTATCCCACAGTAGTAGTTTGAGGTTGACTCGTTGTGGCTCAAAGTGGTTACCAACGATAAAATAGTTATTTACAAGCAAGAGTATGACAATTAAATATGTGATGATTCTTCACTCCTCCCTGGCTCCAGGGGATCTTTCCTGAGGATCTTTCCTGTCCCAGAACACACATCTTTGCCACCTGCCTTGATACTATGCAGGGTCTAGCCCAATGATGTGGTCATCAGGGATCACCCCCTTCAAGGGGTGGTGCTATTACGTTCCTTCCCCCACAGTTCCTGTGTTCATCAATGGATGAAACAAAAAGAACATCATTAACATCAGCATGCAAATTACAATACACATCGGGAATACCCCAGGAAAACTCATCATAAGTTGATCCATGGATTTCCGAACCCTGTTATAATGTCTCAATTTTGTGTTATGCTCTTCAGGAAAGGAAGGATCTGGTTGGACAGTTGCAAAAGGCAAATTCATCATTCTGGGCTCATGATCCTCCTCTGTAGCTGCTGCCTCCTGAGTTAAGAAAATGCTAATTGCTCTAGTTCCGCATTTACAGATGAGACTCCTGTAACTAATCCTGATGAACCAGAATTTACTGCAGGGTTTGGCTGTTGAATCTCTATACAGATCCAGTTGCTTCCTCAAATGTTCTACATGTTTCTTGACACAACAACCATCTATCTTTACAACATAAGACACCAGTGCTGTTTTTTCCCACAATCTTTCCAGCCACTTATGTTGGTCTTACTTCAAAGTTTCTGACCAGAACTAAATCATCAACTTGGATAACTTATTTTCTTGAGTTGCGATTTTCTTTGAGAGGTTTGTCTCGTGTCTATCCTCCCTGCCAAATCTAGAAGTATCATACCTAACTGTGTCTGTGAGCAGTATCCCATTAGTAGCTCAGCTGCTGTGACCCTGTGGTCAAAATTGGTGTAATATTGTACGTCATAGAGGAACTGGCTGTATGTAGAGGTGGAAGCCTAATAACTTGTTATTTCACTGATGATTTGAATGTATGTAAGGTGCATTCTGCTAACTCACTTAAGGCTGGATGATCAGATACTGATCTAATGTGAAAAATACCATTTGATTTGACAGATTTTTGAAACTATTTTATTGTAAATGATGTGCCATTGTCTGACACAAAGATCTTTAAGATGGCATGGATAACAAAGATTTTCCTCAATTTGTCAATGTGGCAGTGGCCATTATGGAGTTCATCAGTTGGATATTTAACCATTTAAAATGCATATCCACTAATATAAGAAACATGTGTCCCATGAAGGGCCTTGCAAAGTCTATATGTATTCTTGCCCAAAACCTGCTTGGTCACTTCCAAGGATGCATATTTGCCAGTGGTGGCAATGCCAGTTAGGCATCATAACTGAGGCATTGACCATTTTTTCAATTTCTTTATCAATGCCCAGCCACTAAACATAACTTTGAGTGAGTGCTTTCATCCTGCTTTGTCCTGGATGTGAGTCATGCAATTCCTGTAATAAAAGTTGCCTCCCTTGGGGTGGGACAGTAACACACAGGCATCATATGTTATCTCCGTTCCCCTGTGTGGGTAAGGTTTAAGTATTCTGACTTATTTATTGCCAACTTCACATCACCACCTTCTTACTTTCAATAAGACTTGGTCTCTTTCCATTAAAGTATTTATGTGTGCTAAGGCTAGCAAAGTCTTTACCAGGTGCAGAGCTAGAACAACCTTGTGGGAAGATACTGTCTGCAGCGAGGACAAATGGCTGAATGCTTCCACATTTGGTATTTGTGTCCCTGCGCGGTGCTGAAATGTAGAACTGTGCGCTGCTAACAATAGAGCCCACCTCTGTACTCTTGCAAAGGCTATTATAAAGAACAAAGAACAAAACAGCACGGGAGACAGCCCTTCCGTCCAATGAGCCTACGCTGTCATTTTAACATTGTGAGTGCCCTCCTTTACCTATGAACTTTGTCTACGCCTATTGGGGAAGATTGAGGAAAGACTATTTTAGGGACAATTTGTTACACCGGTGAGCGTAAGAGCACATTTTTGGGGTGTGGGAAGGAACCGGAGCACCTGGAGAAAACCCACACAATTACGGGAAGAATGTGCAAACTCCCGCAGACATTGGCTCAAATCCATGGATCTGCACAGCAAACAGTGATAGTCACTGAGCTGTTATGTTGCCCATCAGATGGTCCAGTTTAAGCGTACACTAATGACATGAAACACTAGGCAACTCTTGAAGCAACATCCGTGAGCAGCCCTTGCACGACCCACCACGTGTATGCCCTTTCTTAGTCAACAAGGTGGACTGAATCACCTGTGAAGTAAAAGAAAAGACATCAATAAACATACATTAGTGACACTGACTTCTCTGAATGAGGTCAAAAGTGAGAATGTTCACTGATGCACAATGTTCAGCACCATTCATGACTCCTTAGATACTGAAACAGGCCATGTCCAAATACAATAAGATTTGGACAAAAGCCAGGATTGGACTGACAAGTAGCAAGTAACATTCATACCACACAAGTGCCATGAAATGACCATCACCAACAAGAGAAAATCTAACCATCACCTATTGACATTCAATGCATTACTATTGCTGAACCTCCCACTGTCAACATTCTGGCAGTTATCATTGAGTAGAAACTGAACTGGACTAGATATATAAATACTATAGCTACAAGAGCAGGTCATTGAGTAACTCATCTCCTAACTCCCTAAAGTCTGTCCACTCCCTACAAGTCACAGGTCAGGAGTGTGATGGCATCTACTCCAGTTGCCTGGATAAATGCAGCTCCAACACCACTCAAGAAGCTCAGCACCAACCAGGGAATCTGAAGATTTGACTTCTACCATCATACTGGAAGATATTTGCTGCATTGCCACTTGAGCAGTGTGTGAGCCAAGATTTGAATATTGTGAGGATGTTTGACCATTGCAGATATCAAGCCAAGCCAGTCTTTGTCTTTCCACATATGTACACTTGATATTTCAGAATGTCAGTGCAACTGTACTATTTCATGTAAAAACAAAATCCTGCAGATACTGGAAATCTGAAATAAAAACAGAAAATACTTAAAATAGTAGCAGTTCAGAGAAAAAGAATTTGCAATTTAATTTTTTGAACAGGGTCATAATTTCATGCAGTAAGTATACTGTTTCAGTATTATTGCAAATCATATTAAAGGTCCCACGGGGAGGACATAGGACAGATTTTGTAAATCTTCTAAGGGGTGATGTACCCAATAGCCTGCAGTTTGCTAATGTCTGCTCACAGCATGAAAAATAACTAACAAGAACTCAAGAAAATTTCTTCTAAACCAAGAACACATCTTTAATATTTGATTTGTCAAAACATCCAGAATGATTATGTTTCTCTCTGTTCATATTTGCTATATTCATAAATATATTTATGTTGTAATATTCCACTATTTTTTAATATGTTCACTGTTAAATATCTTTGTAATCTATTTAAATGCATTGATATCATGTGATTCATTTTTTTTTAAGAAACTAATTTAGATCAATTCATCTTTGCAGACAAGTCAAACATCTGGCACAGAAAACAGATCATAAACAGGCTAACTCAGGCACCACAGCTCAGGACTGCAAGGATTCAAAGGCTGTCGTCAAGGAGCCTGTAGCACCCACGGCTGCCGCTGCATCCTTATAAACCTGTCAACACGCGATAGGGTGTATGTGTATGAGGAAATGACCAATACCATTATATGAATTTATGTGAAGACAACACTAACAGATTGCAAGTGAAAAAAAAATGCATGGTACTGTTAATTCACAAGGGAAATGACCAGACTGTATAGATTCCCCTTTGCAAAGAGAAATAAATACTTGTGTTGGTTGCCTGTTAGCACTAGATTTGCTATCATGCTGCTGAACTCATATCAATTTTTAGTGGAAAGTGATTTTGTAAAAAATTGATAAGATAAATACTTCACCACCATTGGCTATAAATACTTCACCATTGTTACAGTAACCACCAATTTTTCTTAGTGTAGCGTTAGTTTCAGCTTTTATGATGCTTGAGTATTTAAAGTTAACCAATGGCAGTGCCGTGAGAGTTGTAGTTGTTGTCTTCATATATAGTCATTCAGCTTATCTTTTTATGCTGATATAAGCATTTGTCATTCTATATGCATATATATGATTAAGATACAGACTGCTACTCAAGAGTTGTATGCAAAGGCTGAATCACAAAGAAAAATGCTTATTGATACATGAACTGATGTTAGCAATGATCAGTAGAGGTTATAAGATTATACTCCAGGAAAGCAGTTATGGTGTTTGATTTTCATTACCATCACAGAAGTTTGAGATGTCTTGCCTAGCAGTAACATTTTGTACCCTTTGCTCATCTGTTCTGTGAAGCACATCTACACCCATTCTGTGTGTTGTACAACCCACTGTGTGCATCAACTGAGTGTTTTTAATAACTGCATTCGGACCTGGATAAACAAAGTAATCTTAGCAGAAGGCAAGGTCCACATCTATAGCAAAGAAAATACCGCGATATATTTGAAATATTCTGTTTGTTGGGTAAACCATGATAATTGGGCAGAAAGTGTGAAACCCAGTTGAATTTTGTATGGATTAGTTAATTTTGAATTAATAATTGGCCAAATGCAGTAAAACCACATCAGTTCATGAGTAATTTTGTCTTATGTCTTTATTTAAGTACAGTTTTTAATGCAATACAAAGGTACTGCATTTAGGATATCAACCCTGAAGATAGTAATCCTTGCTTCAGATTAGATGGGTGGGATTTAATGCAAATGATGAAGGCCTTGTCCACCAACTTAAAGAGCTGATGGGGAAGATCTGCCAGATTAAATGTCTGTAAGGAGTAGGGGCAGCCATGAACCCACCAGAAGCCTAGGATCAATGAAGGGCAAGTAAGGGCAGGATTGCAAAGTGAGAGGGTTATGGGATGGGGCGGAGGGAGGTCAGAGGCAAAGGGCAATGATTTTCAGCAACACCTCTGCTTTCCAAGCCTGATCCCTCGATCACATATTCGAGCAAGCAATTTTCAGCTGCTTCATCAATGGCCTTCTTTTCATCATAAGGTCAGAAGTGGGGATCTTTCTTGCTAATTGCACAATGTTCACAACTCCTCAGATATTAGGAACAAAGAACAACACAGCACAGGAAACAGGCCCTTCAGCCCAACAAGCCTGTGCTGCCATTTTAACATTGCGAATGCCGTCTTCTATGTATGACATTTGTCTACGCCTGTCGGACTCCACAATAAAGGAATTATAACCAGACTGAGGGACGTCTAATTTAAGGACAATTTCTTAACACCAATCAGCCTAAGAGCACGTTTTTGGGCTGTGGAGGAAACTGGAACACCGGGAGAAAACCCCCCATGCAAGCAGGGGGAGAATGTGCAAACTCCCACAGATACTGGCCCAAATCCGTGTATCTGCACAGCAAACAGTGATAGTCACTGAGCTGTGATGTTGCCCGTCAGCTGGTCCAGTTTAAGCCTATACTAACGAAGTGAAGCACTAGGCAACTCTCAAAGCAACGTCCAAGAGCAGCCCTCGCACGACTGACCGCGTATATGCCTCTTGTAGATGTAAGGAGAAAAAAAGGACATAAATCAACACACACAATTTGTACAGGCAGTCACAGAATGCCCAGAAGCTAAACGTAAGACAGATGACCCATAAAATATGTTGGACGGTCCATAGGAATCTAATAATTCCCAGGAATGGTCTAAGGCTCTTGATCCTTATTTAGAACAATTTTTTATATCCCTCCATCTCTAGTCTGTTCATGTGCCTATCTAGGTAAGTCTTAAACAGCTCTAGTGTGCCTGCCTCCGCCACCCTACTTGGTAGTACATTCCAGGACCCCACAACCCTCTGTGTGAAAAACCTCCTTCTAACATCTAAATTATACCTCGCCCCTCTCACCCTAAGTCTGTGACCGCTTGTAATTTTCGTATCCAACCTGGAAAAAAGCTTACCACTGTTCACTCTATCTGTACCCTTCATAATCTTATACACCTCTATTAGATCTCTCCGCATTCTCTTCTTTCTAAAGAGAACAACCCCAATTTGCCCAATGTCTCCTCGAAGCTAAGTTCTTCTATATCATGCAGCATCCTGGTAAACCTCCTCTGCACTCTCCAGGATGTCCATGTCCTTCTGGTAGTGCGGTGACCAGAACTGGACGCAGTACTCCAAATGCAGTCTGACCAATATGCTATACAACTGCAACATTAGACGTCAGCTTTTATATTCTATACCCCTTCCTATAAAGACAAGCATACCATAAGCTGCCTTTACCACCTTCTCCACCTGTACTGCCACATTCAAGGACTTGTGTACTTGCACCCCTAGGTCCCCCTGTGTTTCTATACTCTTAATAGTCCTACCATTTATTGTATAACTCCCCCTACATTATTTCTTCCAAAATGCATCATCTCATATTTATCTGGATTAAATTCCATCTGCTATTTCTTGGCCCAATGTACCAGCCTATCTATATCCTGCTGTATTGCCTGACACTACTCATTACTATCTGCAAGTCCAGCCATCTTTGTGCCATCTGCAAACTTGCTGATCACACCAGTTACTCCCTCTTCCAAGTCATTTATGTATATTACAAATAGCAAAGGTCCCAGTACTGAGCCCTGTGGCACACCACTAGTCACAGACCTCCAGCTAGAAAAAGACCCTTCCACTACTACTGTCTGTCTCCTTTTACCAAGCCAGTTCTCAATCCATCTAGCCACCTGTCCTTGTATTCCATGAGCCTTAACTTTTTCTACCAATCTAGCATGAGGGACTTTGTCAAACACCTTACTAAAATCCATATAGACAACATCACAGCTTATCCTTCATCGACCGTTTCTGTCACCTCTTCAAAAAATTCTACCAGATTCGTAAGGCACGACCTCTTTACAAAGCCATGTTGCCTATCACTAATCAAATTGCCATGCTTTAAATGTGTATACATCCTATCTCTAAGAATCCTCTCCAACAACTTCCTTACCACTGATGTCAAATTCACTGGCTTATAATTACCCAGGTTATCCCTGCTACCCTTTCTAAACAACGGTACCAAGTTCGCTATCCTCCAGTCCTTTAGGACCTCACCTGTGTCCAAAGACGAGACAAAGATTTGCGTCAGAGGACCAGTAATTTCATCTCATACCTCCCTAAGCAGTCTAGGATAAATGCCATCAGGCCCCGGAGCTTTATCAGTTTTAATACATCCTAAAAATAATATTGAAATAATTCATGTCCAAATACAGTAAGATCTGGACAATACCCCAGGCTTGGGCTGACAAATGACAAGTAACATTTGTGCCACATAGGTGCAAGGCAATGATCATCTGTAACAAAAAAGAATCTAATTATCACCCTCGACATTCAATGACATTACCATTGCTGAATCCCCGCACCATCGACATCTAAGAGTTACCATTTACCAGAAACAGAATTGGACTGGCCATAAAAATACTGTGGTTACAACACCAGTTGAGAGGTTAGGAATCCTGCAGAAAGTAACTTGCCCGCCCATCATCTACAAGGCATAAATCAGGACTGTAATAAAATACTCTCCACTTGCCTGGATGAGTGCAGCTCAACAACACTGAAAAATCTCAGGACAAAGCAACCCACTGGATTGTTATACCTTCCACAAACATTCACTCTAGTGGCAGTCTTGTGTTGCATCTAGAAGATGCACTCCAGGAATTTACTAATACCCCTTAAGTAGCACCTTCCAAACCCACAATCATTATCATCTAGAAGGTCAAGAACAACAGGGACATAGGAACACCACTTATCTGGAAGTCACCCTCCACGTCGCTAATCCTGACTTGGAAATATATAATCATTTGTTCATTGTTGCTGGGTCAGAATCCTGGAATTCCTTCTCTAATACTAACTGTACCTATACTCCAAGCACAATAATGGTTCATTAAGGCAAGTCATTACCACATTCTCAAGAGCAATTAAGAAGGGAAATAAATGCTGGCTTAACCAGTGATGTATTCCATAAATGAATTTTGAAAACAAAAGGTCCTCCAAAATGTTGCAGTTTTATCTTTGACTTCCTGTGTGGTGACATCCCCATTTACTGCTGGCTGAATATGTGAGGCAGTTAGCTGAGGCTAAGTGAATGTTAATTGCCCACTCAAGAGCCTCAATTAGCATCTGGGCAGGAAGGTGGTTCATGAGCCTGGTTTAATTGAAGTGAAAAGGTGGCAAATCTCCTACTTAGTGCCAAGTAATTGTATCTCATGCCATGCAGTATGGATATCTCTTGTTAAAAAGAATATTTGACAAAATCCATGTTTTGAAGAAAACAAATTTGACAGGATGTAAAATGAGCAGCCATTACCCATTTTACATAATTACCCAAAATAGAAATGACAAAGAACAAAAAAAAGCATGGGAAACAGGCCCTTCGGCCCAACGAGCCCGTGCCGCCACCCTGATATTCCCACCTCTACCTGTGATCCCTGTCTATGTTTATAGATCTATGGGCGTTCAATGACTGCTTCATCAGACATTTGGAATGAATTTTAATACCAGATTCATATAAAGTAAATGTTTTAAAAACAAGCACAAAGCAATCAACAATTAGTCTTTTTAAATATATATTAAATATGATGGCTGGAAGCATACCAGTATTCTTGCTGTTCTCAGTAAGACCTTTTAGCTTAACATCCTGCTTTATATCAGATACTCTCAGTTAATGCATTTCACTAGCTAGATGCAGTTAACATACTATATGATCATATTATTCTGTCTTACAAGCTGTTTCAGCAATATGTACAGCTTTCCCTCCGATATGATTTTTGAAAACATTTACATATGAAATTCCTTTTTCACAATTGAGCACAATATGCAATTGACAATAGCAAGGATAATGTTTGACTTGTATTGATTGCATCAGACTTTGAATTAATCTGCTGTCAACACAAATTTGCTGTGCACAGAAGTCGCAGTTACTACCCCAGTAGTTTAGTGGTCTTGTGGTGTAATGGGTAGCATCCTTGCCTCTAAACCAGACGTTCTTGGTTTGAGTCCCACTCCAGGACTTGATAGCCACAGAAGGTGCATTCATAATGGGGTCAAAAAAGTTGATTATCAGTCTATAAAATTACTTCCCACCAACAGTAGGTGGGAAGAGCTGGAGAGTACATGCTCGATGTGGAGTGGCACATTTCAAACTGTGGCCTCTGGAAATTAGCAACTTGTTTCAGGAAAAATTAGTTATAGAAACAAGTGTAAGTATGTGCTTCATATGATTCATTTATTTCATTGAGGACAAAATGAGAATCAAGAAAAAGATGTTGTACATAATTCGTATATTAGTATTACCAAAGGAATCTGCATGGATGTAGTCAGCCCACAGCACAAAGATAGTGAGGAACTGGGACATCAAAAAGATAGGAGGCTGCTACTGGGAACCCAAAAGATTCTTCCTCAGCAACCAGTTCAGAATTCCTGCTCACTCCTCCTGATCCACAAAGGCCAGAATTCTCCAGCTGTTCATGCTGCCAGAATTCTCTCATGGCACCAATGGCACAACTCTTGCCTTGGATTTCCTGGCAGAGTAGAATGTCTTCAGTGGGAATTCCCATAGCATCCTACCATCAGTGAATAGCATTCCATGTTCTGCTGCTAAAACAATTGCTGATGGGAAGCCAGAGACTCTCAACCATGAAAAATAAAGAAAAGCTAAATCTTTTTCAGGTTCCAGCCTGACCTGGATAGCAAATCAGCAAAAGGCACGATTTTTCCAATGCAGATCCCTGTTTAAAATTTCAGCTGGGTGTTGATGAAGTCAACAGAACAAATCTGAATTTTTTTAAAATATATTTTTATGGAAGAGTTTTCATTTTATATACAAATGCAATAAACCCTAAGATTGATACAGTACAGCAGGATCATTTTCAAATAAATACATCTGGGAAGAAAGAAAAAGGTTACCAACACAGTTGATTTAGATTATTAATTATGAATGGTGTCTCCCACTTTACAAAAGGAAATTGAAGGATGCGAGGTGGAAGTAACAGGATGCAGCCACAAAAGGTTCAGCAGCATAGAATCAAGTTTACAGGATAACAGCAACTGAGCTACAGAACTTATGGAAAACTTTGCAGGAGTAAACTCAACAATGTGGAGCCTAGAACTTTAAGATAAGAATCCCAAACTTTATGGAGTGTATCCGATTTAGCTCAAAACAGACAAGTCAAAAATTCCATTGCTTATACATTCCAAAATGATTTTATGCCAAATCTGAATTGAAGGAGGCAGATCACTAATGCATGAGAAAATAATATTCTTCCTTGTAAATGTTAAGATATGGTAGTTTTTTTCCCATTCTGTATTATTAACCTTTGTCACTAGGAGATTTAATATTAGATGCAAGGGATCAAATTCTAAGGCTGTATCAAAGATCCTTTCAAGCTCTATAAGAACATGAAAGCAATAGGCCTTAATCTTGACACAGTCAATGCAGATAATTGCTCTTGTCCACGTTGCATTTCTGGCATAATGAGGATATGGTGGGGGTCAAACGTGTGCCACAAGCTTGGAGTAATATGCTGATATTGCAATATCTTAAGTGGAATTTCTTTTGTTTTATTTCAAGCAGAAATTTTATTAGTATATTTGCAAGTATCACCCCATATTTCCTCAACAATATTTACTGAGGTCCTTCTTTCAAGACCAAGCAGTCCAATATATTATCACCACATTTAGAGCATAAAGTGTCATAAAATTTACTAACTAATTCCACAGATAGGAATGTTTCCACCAGGCAAATCTTAACATCAAATTAAGGACAAAGGGGAGAATTTTCCCATCCTGCTCACAACAGGCATTGTCGTGGAAAGGAGGAAAATGGGGATGGCAGATCACGCAAAGGTCTATTGACCTCGGGCAGGATCTACTGGTTTTGAGCTAAGCATGGCTGGAAAATTCTGCCTAGAATCTCAAGTTGCAAAGATCTCAAAAAGGACTATTTCAGAATATCAAGCTGGTGACATAGCTGCTCCAAAGATCACAGGGTAGTGCCATCCAACATGTCCCCCAGACTAAAGGCCTTTATACCTCCAGACCTCAAAACCATGGTCCATAAGTTCTGACAGGAAATCCAAATTATTCTGAATTGGAGAAAGAGTGAAAGTTACATTACAGCTCTCCACCAACTCATGAGCCATTCTCCAAACCTTCAAAGTGTTAATAATAGGATTATCATACTTATCTAACTCCACTTTAGGATCCTTAAAGAGACTACAAGGATTGATCAACTTCATCATGAAGCCATATGGAAAGGGTATCTCCCCCAACCCATTCACGTATAAATCTAAAGTGGGAGGCTAACCGGTACATCTCAGAATTTGGCATCCCTAGCCCCCCTTTAAAACAAACAGTCAGAACTTAGCTAATTTTAAAACAGCATTTTCCTATTCCAAACAAAAAAACTAAATGGTCCACAACAAATGAGAATATTTAAAACTAACATTCATTGCCTTCAGGAATGAGAGATCTGTCAACATCTTTTAGTGTAGGCTTTGTAGTAATTCACGTTCCCATTCCAATTTATTTGATTTTCAGATTGTGCTGTATAAATACTGCTCCTATATCAGTCATTTAGTTTCATCTGCAGAAATATTATTTTTATAGCTGAATTTTTTAAATAGTTTAAGATTGAAAAGATTACTGTTTATTCTTGAGAGAATATCTTTGTTTCTGAGTAGTCCTTATTTTCTAAATCAAAACCAGATTCTTATTTTTGCACAGCTCTTTATCAATTTTTATCTTTGCTAATACTTCATAATATTAATATTTGACAGATGAAGTTCCAACAAGAGAATTCACATCAAAGCAGAAAATATTGGAAATACTCAGACGTCTGACAGCATCTTTGGTGAGAACTTGAGTTAACGTTTCAGGGCAATAACATATCCCCAGAACTGGAAAACCTTATGAAATGTAACATGTTTTAAGCAAAATAGAGACAGGGAAAAAGTAAATTATGCAGTCAATGACAGACACTATCTGCTACTGGAATTATTTGCCCACCTGCTCTTCTGTGACAGAAGCCTTATTCCAAGAGGATGCAGATGTCAACAGCAACCTGCCAAGAGATCCTGTACCTTGTGAAGCAGAGGAGCTAAGGTGTTTCAATAGAGCTGACCCTTTGCATTAAGTCCTTGAGTTGAGCATCTCATAACTTCCCAGCTCGATCTCAGTGTCCATCCCATGCCCACTGGAGAGGGATATGGCTGAGAAGACAGTTGATGTTGCTCCCACTGCTGTTAGGGCTGTTGATAGTGGTGTGGTCTTTGTTCTTTTACCTTAACAGAAGGGTAAGTTAGAGCATAAGCATTTCCTATGCTATGTTGAAGAGTGACAGCTGTGAAATGCAGCTGAAGGTGAATGAAGTATTAGGTCACGTGCCTTGCAAGAAGTTGCAATCACTTTTCAAGCAGTGAATACATATTCTGTAGGATAGAAAGTGTTGTGAATAACAGCTTCTTAATTGGCCATAGCTGGAGCTTTTTGTTACACTAATGAAAACCATTGCTGCTCATCAGTTCCACTGAAGAAGTTCTTTCCATTGTGCATTAATCTCACTGACCTTGGTTGTAGATAATTCCAGGATTTAGGAAGAGTGCAGGATGATGTTGAGATCACCATAAATTTAGCAAACATACATTCAATCCTGCCATCCAAGTCATTGATAAAGGTCACAAATAATTGAGGCCATAGCAGTGATCTCTGCAGCAATCATTTTATGTAGTAACCTTTGATATGGTATCCTGTCAAACACTTCCCAGAAATCTGAGTACATTATATCTGCTGGTTCCCCTTCATCCATGTTGCTTGTTCTTCCTTAAAAGAACCCCAATTAATCAGTTAAATATGATTTTCCTTTCACAGAAATCATTTAGAGTCAACATGGTTTTAACTGCCCTGCAAATCCTCGTCAATAATAAATACCATTATTTTTCCTATGACATATATTTAAGTAACTCCCCTGTAGTTCCCTGCTATCCTCCTTCCTTTCTTGAAAGAAGGAGTTACATTCCGTATTTTCCAATCTGAAGGGACATTTCTAGAATCTAGGGAATTTTGGTAAATTAAAACCAATGCAAAAACACCTTACTCAGCAACTACTATTTTTTTTAAGACCGGAGTCCATGAGGATCTTGAGACTTGTTATCTTTTATTTCTAATAATTTTCTTAGTATCCTTTCCCTGGTAATTGTTAATTATTTCAAGCTCTTCCCCCTTCATCTCTCTATGCACACTTATTTCTGGATGTTATTTGTATCTTTTACAGTGAAAACAAATGTAAAGTATCTGTTCAGCTTGTCCACTGTTCACTTATGCTCCATTATGAATTCCCAGACTTGCTCTGAAGAAGACCAACATTCACTTATTCTTTTCCTTTTTAAATACCCCAAGAAACTCTGCTTCCACATAAATAGCCATCTTTCTCTCATACATTATATTTCTCTCTTTTTCTTCAGCAATATTTTTGCTTTTTGTATTCTGTCCATTCTTCTAAGCTGCCACTAATCTTCCAGAATTGTACACTTCCTTTCAACTTGATACTATCCTCCACTTCCTTAGTTAGCCATTGATGATATATTCTTCCCCTACATAATCTTACTTTATTACTGAAATATCAGCCATTGCCTCATGCCTTAACCTAATTTTCCAGTTCACTTTAGTCAGCTCTGTTGTCAAATCCTCAGCATTGCCTTTACTCGAGTTCAAAACTCTAATCATAGAACCACTCTTTTCTCAAAAAGAGAAAATTTCAACCATGTTATCATCACCATTAGCTACAGCAAGTTTTACTAAGGGGGTTATTAATTAATTTTGTTTTGATGCACTTTGCCAGATCTAGAAAAGCTTGCCCTTTGGTTGGCTAGTGTATGCTACTCTAAGAAATTGTCCTGAAAATGATATCTCTCCCAGGCTACATTTGCCAATCTGATCCATGTAGATTAAAGTTATCCATGATTATTGTTATTGTTTCTCAATTGCTTGCAGCAGTATCCATATCATGACTGAATTCAAAAAAATTAGCTGCCTCTGCAGCATCCTCCTTTTAATGCTCTATCCACTTTAGTTCTTCTGTGCTTTCCCTTCCTTGCTCTCCAAATTCTTCTCAGCAACATGCCACAACTCTACTTTCTTGATCTTATCTCACCAAAATTGCAGTCACCCAGCTTTCATTCCTCGTCATCATGCTAACTGACACACTGATTCCCTCTCCTTTCAAAACTGCCTTTCAACTCCTCGCATTTCCATATGTTCTCCAGTCCTTGAATATGTTGTCACTGGGTGGGCAAGCTTTTTGACAGGACAACTTCCAGGCAGAGAAATTACATTGTAAAGCTGCCATAAATGCTCAAAAGAGAAATTTGGTGCAGCTGAACATAAAACCATTATTATAATCATAACATCAATACAATGCATTACCTACAATAATGAAACTAAATGTGTATGAACATTTCACACACTCCTGTCTTCACATAAGAATGCAATCAGGAAAAGGTAAGTGGATAGCTCTGACATTTAAGGATGATACAACAGAGAGAACGTAATTCTAAAGATCAAGATGTAGAATCCGTTTAGGGAGAGATAAGAAATAGTACAGGTAGAGTATCATTTGTAAGATTAGTTTATATGCCTCATTAACTACACCATAGGATGAAGTATTCAGGAAGAAATACGTTTACACATTTCTAGTCATCTTGAGAAAGTGGTAGTAAAGTGACAAATCATTTTTAAAAATTACTTGTGAGCAGGTACTTCCACCATCCTAATTAGGAAATCAGAATGGGGTGCGACTTGGAGATGGTCCTGCTATGTTCCTGTTGTCCTTCTAGAATCATAGTAGAGGTCAAACATTTGATTGCTGCAGTATCCATCTTAATGCCAAAAATTCATGGGGAAGGTGGATGTAGTAATTGGAAGGATTGGTGACCACCAGTTAGTATAGCAAACAGTAATAGTTTATTTATGAGCATATAAATACAGAGTATTCACTATGTTAACACTTCCAACTCTAGGATCTACTCTGGCTGTAAAAGCTCTGCCGAGATCCCCATGTGTCATTCCCATTAGGCGATCAGGTCACATGACCCTCCCAAAATACACCCCTTAAAGAGGCAAGCTACCACTGCGCATTGGGAGGATTGGAGGGTGGGGAGTTTAAGAGAAATTGTCAATAGTGGAAAGAGTAAGCTGGGTACAAGAGCATCAAAAGTAATAGAGACTACATTAGGCATAATTTTAATGAATGACAGAGGAAGCCAAATCTGATTGTGGTTTTAACTCGTGTCTGCCTCCTCCCCCAGTTTCTTTTAGGTGCTCCCTCCCTCCCCCAACGCCATTGGAAATCTGTATAGCTCAGTTTTGAATATATTCAATGATCCAGCCTGCACTGCCTTCTGGTTGAAAATTCCAGAACATTAGTGACTCAAGAAAGACTTTCTTATTTGTGTCTTGAATGAAAGACCACAGTTTTGTGAAGCAGATGCATGGGAACACCACCACCCACAAGTTCTCCTCCAAGTCACAGACTATCCTGATTATATTGATCTCCCCCTAACAGAATAGTGTGTGTTCTTGCATGGCATAGATTGCAGCTGTTCAAGGTCATTCCTCATTACCTTGAGGGGCTAATTAAAGATGAGTAACAAATTCTGGCCTCGACAGTGATGCTCACTTCCCATTAAATATATTAAAATTTGAGATTCCCCTCCCAATCCCAGGAACCCATCTGCTCAGCATCTGCCTGTCTTTTTTTTGTTTCAATAAGGTCACCACTCACTTTTCTGAACTCTTGAGTATAGGCCAAACCTGCTCATTCCATTCCTCATAGGACAACCTCCATCATAGGAATCAACCTAACAAACCTTCTCAGACTCTGGAGGCTGTTTTTTGAAATTGAAGAATGGGATGCAATAGCACTCAGTGATTAGTGAGTAAACCAATTATGCAGCATATGTGCTTAAGTTCACACTTTGGATGGGATGGGGTAAGTAAATGTATATACCTGGGACAAAGGCATTAAAAAGGTTGGGCAGACCAACAGCTGCAGAAGCATCATAATAAAGGAGTAAAGTCAATTAGAAAGTGTTTGATGGTGCAATGGATCGAAAATAATTTATTCACGTGTGGCTACAGACGTTGGGGTTAGAAACAAGCTACATGGGTCATTTGAAAAGATTATGTTTATATTCAAGACCTTGGGAATAGTGAGGTAAGCGTGCAGCATGATAAGGTTAACAGCATCAAATATGGGTAAGCTAACTTAAAATGGAAGGAGTAGTTAAGAAGAAAAGTGGACAATGAAATCAGAACTGCAGGGAAAAAGAATTGGAAAGCACATGATGAATAGATCATTAATTGTTAAAAAGTGACAATGAGGAAGAAAGATATTAAAATGCCTCACCACGCATGTTAAACAATATATTTCAGATAATCTAAAAAGAGGTTTAGCTGTAATAATTCTTATTTTACCCCACTTATAGTCTAGAACGCCAAAATCTAGAAATCAATGCAAATGAAGAAATAGCAATTAACAATAGTTTCAAACTATTAAAAGATATGTGCACTCTTCAAAACAGCAGGGAGAATTCTCGACCACTGTTACTCTCCTTGAGCCATCATCCCTCCCTCACCCTTGACTAGATTGATCAACTTTATTAGGGGTTTCAAAGTCTTGTAAAATGCCTGCTATGTTCACAAGTACAAGTTATGAATTCATGTTTATGAAATTTTTGGGAGGTAGCAGGGTCTCTAAAATACAGGCTGAAAGAGAGAACAAACAGTTAACAAACACAAACAGGTGAAAACTGCTTTAAATGCTAGGCACATCAGTGTTCAAGACTTGGTTGATCTACTTAGAAGAAAGCAATTGTTGAAACCAAATTTTGGCTCTTGTAACAATAGATGTAAAATCCAAACCTACTAGATAAAGACAAACAGTGTAATGAAAAAAAAATCAGACTATGCAATAATTGAAATTATTCCAACTCAACTATTTTGCTTTTCAATTAGTTAACTTTTTATTAGAGTTTTTCCATTGTTAGGAGAATTGTATTAAATACATTGGAAACAGTATAGTTGTCCGGTCAATATATCAAAGCTACAGGGACAATTTATTTTAATAAAGCTTCATCTGGCAGAATTTTGAGTGTTTACTGGCCTTCAATATTTCCACAAGACACTCCATGACCTGTGCTACATAAAAGATCAAGCTACACAAATTGTCCCAAAATGTTAACATTGACAGTTAAAATTATTAATGTTCATAATCAGTAAATGCTAAAAAAAAGTTCCATCAATATTGTGCAGTACCATGGCATAAAAAAACCAGAGACGTTACAGTAAACTATATGAAGGGATTACATCTTGGTCGAGTTATATCCCGAAGGTGTGCAAGTATAAGTGAGCCATTTAAAGAACAAATAAATCAAACATTTTGATATGAACACATTTTGAAAACAATGTTTTAAAGTTACCATGGTTAATTGATCTCCTGCAAACTATACTCGTTTGAATTCTAAACAAATGCACATTTCTAAAATAAAGCTGAATCCAATAATGGTACAGTTTATATAATTCTAAGGTGGAAAGGTATGATTTTATTCACCCCAAAACAATGTTTTTCCCGGATTCCAATACATTAGTCAATGCATGGTGAAAATGGAATTCCAGTGATTCTCATTAAATAAAGCAAAAGATGGGGCTGAAGCATTTGTCTGCATCACAATTCATTAATACGCCCTAAACTTTGCAGTGTGTCAATGGAAAATCTTTTAATGCTTTAGAAAGAATGAAAATGACATTTTGGGAGCCATAAAGGGGTAATATAAATTGATCAATATTTTAATTAGAAATGTTAATCAAATTAAATTTATTGGACAGTTGAAACTACTACTGTACACCCAAGATGTATAGTTATTTGCTAACCACAAAAGAGGCGTACTGAAGTTCTTTTACCTTGCACTAGTGACAAAATGCAAGAATGCCAAATTTCAAACAAACAATCACAACAATTTATACCACAGGAGAAAAGGATGTTGATTGCTTAGTGAACTTGCCAATCAACAAAATATAAATTCCTTAAATGCTCAAATAATTCAAAAAAGCACTAGATTTGAACAGGTATTCGTGCAGGTTCTCTGCAAAAATGTTGCTTCTGGCAATTGTAAATGAGCCATGTTACAAGCTTTCCTGATCATTGGTTGCAAGTGAGGTTAGCATACAAGATTATTCAGCATGTATTGCCAATTGCTTCACCAACAAAGTGTTCACTTTGCCAACCAATCAGCACTTTTCTATAAATAGTTGCAATAACTTGAAATTTGGCATTCTTGTGTTTGTTCTGGAGTGCAAAATTAAAAGCTTGGCAACATGGTTCTTTTACATAAAAATTCAAACTCAATACTTCGAGGAATCAATTATTACCAAATGATCAAGTTTAAGAGACAAAAAGAGAGAAATTTAGCATGGCCAATGCACCTAACCAGAACATTTTATGGACTGTAGGAAGAAATGCACAGTGACCCAAGCCAGGACCAAACAGCGTGTCCTTTAAATTTCCCAGCTTAAAGCTGTTTAATCCATTATCCTTTTGGGTCGGTTTCTCTAATTTGCATTGCCATTTTCATTTTGTTTACATACAATGGCATCTTCCCAATGATGTTGGACTGATATGGGGTCCACGACATGAATGATACAATTCTGAACTTGAGGGAAGTTCAATTTGAAAAATGTTAGTGTTTTTAAAAAAAAAATTGAAACCAACAGGCTTTTTTTGGTACAAGGAATAGGTTGAAACCTGGTCTATTTCTTGACTCTGCAATCTGATTTTACTTTTAGATCTGCAAAAATGCTTGCTATGGATCTTGGGTGAGATACCATTTTAAAATCCCTTGTTTCAGGCTTACAACTTAGTGTTGTAGTCTGTTGGAATCACTTTAAAACACCAATCAGAAACATCCAACCTGTAGTCACAGCAAGGCTGTTGCAGTTTAAGAAACAAGTAGAATTATCAAACTAGCATGAAAATTGAATATTTTAGCCTTTTGGCCAAGATCAAGAACAACACCTTTCCTTATAGGCTCTTATGTGGAGACTATGAATTGGATTCAATTTGAATTAGCTTGCCTTGTCACTCAACTTTAAAGAATAAAAAAAATTGAATGTTTTAAAACTGAGCTGGAAGCAAGCAATTAGCAGAGTACTTGGCCTATCTGCATGAATGGCTAGACCCACCATAGTAATGACACTATCAAAGTGTGCAAAGTGTCACATCTTTAAGTGTTGGTGGGGTGTCAGACTAGAAGCAACACAATGGAGAACATGGAAAGACTCTTGGCAATCTGGATTGAAGATCCAAATCAGCACCTAGTGCCTATTAGTTTGATGATTATCCAAACAAAAGACTTAGAACGAGAAATGCAAGAGTTTGCAATCAGAATGTTTCAATGCTACTTGTGGATTTCTCAAATACTGAAAGGTGTTCTTAACTATGCAACATTAAAGTGACCAGTGGGGCAGCTAATGCCATTACAGAAGTAGCTGATGGACTTTCTGCTACTTAAAGATATGCAGATATTGGCATTGGACTGGGGTAAGAACAGTAAGTCTAACAATACCAGGTTTATTTGGTAGGACAAGCCACAAGCTTTGAGTACTGCCCCTTCATCAGATGAGTGGGAAGCCTGTTTGTGAACAGAACTCCCACTACCTAATGACAGGGCAGTGCTCTGAAAGCTTATGTTTTGTGCTATCAAATAAACCTGTTGGACTTTAATTTGGTGCACAAGACTTCTGTGTTTAAAGACAGTTACTGGAGATGGCTACTTGCTGAAACAAGTTCTTGAATGTTGATGAGACAAGGCTTCTTTGAAAGTATAGTTCACAGAAAATGCAAATTTCCAAAGAGAAGATGGCAACTCCACAAACCCACCTAGGTTTCATCAAGGAAACAACTGTGAAGAGCAAGGCCATGAAAATCTTCAAAGATGAAGAAGTGAATAGGGTAATCAATGACGGCATTAACTACTAAAGATATCTAACACCAGGAGAAGCAAAGGAAAGCCAAAGGGAAACAGTCCTTTACTTCCCACCCCCACCTCCAGGATCCTGGCTCTTTGACACATTAACTCAGCAGGGTGTTACATGGCACCTTCAATTCAGAAACAAAAGTAGTAAAAGGAATATGAGGATCTCAAAGACAAAAGCCATGATACCAGCCATCTCAAACATCCTCCAAATTCACTGATAAGAAAGGCTATGCAACAGCAGAATCTCCCCATCCCCTAAGCTAACATGCCCAGCAAAGAGATGTCCTCAAAATATCCTAAAAAGGAGACCAACATCAACACATGGCACCAACTGAAATGGGAGATGGTTCATTTGGGAAGGCACTGAAAAATATTACTTTATCATGAACATGCAGATGCCAAGTTAAGGTGCAGAGAGTGCAAAAACCTCTGAACTCCTCCAACTTGTCCTCCAAATAATACCTGCCCATATGTGACAGAGGCTGGGGATTGGTTCAATGGGTTTCAATATGGCTGTTAAGTTTAATGCCCTAAGCGAAAGCAAGTCAGCCTCGAATTTAAGGGATTGTACGAGAAATTGGAGCATATAAAGAACAAAACAGCACAGGAAACAGGCCCTATTGGAATTCATGCAGTATTTATGATATATTTATTGTGCAAGTTATTCTAGCTCAGAATGCCATGTTGAATATATATGGTATTGTATTTCAACTTGTTCAGTGGTTTTTTTCCCCCCAGACAAAAAATATCCCAAGGATCCTAGCTTTAGTATTTATTCCTGTGGGAATCCACAAATCACTTAGTTATGATTTTCAAAAATGCAACCACAACTTCAAGTGAGAAGTTTCTGTACTGGCATATATCAATTTCACTCCAGTCTCTAGTTCTTTAGTTGCTGCAATGCTTATTAAATTAGCATTAATCAAAACGAAGGAGATCAGAAAACCTGGACATTTTTTCCTAATTCATTTTGGTATAGCATTAGCATCTTGACAAAAGATTAGCTTTGACAGTAAAGAACATAACCCAGAGATTTACTATTTATATATAAACCTATAAAAGGTTTATTGGAAGTTTAGATTTGAACTGATGTACTCTAACCAACTTTTTGTACCACAATTACATTTGCTGAATTTAAAGGCTTAAAAGTTATCACAAAAACCTTGCTTTTTTCAAAAAAGAGCAAGTTACAATACAGCATGTAGATTTGTCTTAGCTTATCCAGCCTGAAGGCATATACGTAGAAGCTACAACATAAATATTTTCAGCCCAACCACTCAATTTGAGAGAAAAAATACCGAGTGCCTTAGTTACTAATCCTAGAAATGAATTCCAAGAATATAAAGTTTCTCCTGCCCTCAATCTGCTACATTCAATATATCTATAGATCCTTATTTCCATCTACCCTGGCCCATTCTTTCATAGTTTAATATTGTCCACATGATCAGTGTTGTTCCAAAGATTAAATAAATTTGTTGCCTCGGTCAATGCATTTAATTGTAACAAATTTTCAAACTAAATGAATTCATTATAGCAGCCAAATAGTATGAGTGCCAGACCCATTTCTTGATTGGGCTGTATCTTGCCTAAAAATGTGAGCTTCATTGGTTACGTAGACTAGACAGCATCATTGGTGGCAAGGCAAATAATTTCCCCAATGCAACAAAAACATGGCCAGGGATTATGAAGTTTCTAACTGACAGATGTGAACTTGGAACATTATCCTAGGCAATAAATCAAGAGAAAGCTGCGTATTGAAAATGTTAATAGGAGGAGTAATTTTAAAAGAATTGAAGAAAAAAAAAGTTTCAGTAACCCCAATAGACCCTGGGCATCAGAAAAACTTCAAATTCTTTCAATGCGGTTATCAAATGGAAAATGACCAGTTATTAATTGCAGTGGTATATTTTAGGGATTATGGTACAAAGTTCTCAATGCTCAAAAAATGTATTTATATAATGCAAGGGAATCTAGCTAATATAACCAATAGATCACTTAGCATATATGGCTGAGACAACGTCAGAAAACATTGGCTCTATTCTCTCTCCACAGATGCTGTCAGACATGCTGAGATTGTCTAGCATACCCTGCTTGTTTCAAATTCTAGCATCTGCTGTATTTTGCTTTATCTTATGTATGGCTGAGATTTCTGTTGATGAGACTCATTCCAATTCAAATATTGTTTCTCCAAGCATCATAAAAATTGCGCACATCTTTTGCATCTTAAATGGTATTTTAATTAAAAATTCTTTACAATTAGCTATATTACTTAAAAAACTGACTAGATATTAATCTAAAAGTGATCACAAAAGATACACAAAAGACATTACTTTTAAAACTTCTGATAAACAAATTTAGGTGTTATTCAAATAGATATACAAAGGAGGTAGAAATTTCAGGCTTAAAAAAATGGACCACTAATCCACAGAAAATAGGACAACATTTAAACTAGATTCAAAAGGCACACCAATGAGAGATTTTCCTAAAAAAGTATTCCAGTGTTCTGTTCTGGAACAGAACACATGTTCTGCAATTTTTAACTGCAAGATCATTTGGAGAAATTTACAGAATTTTAGTGAAGATAACTGAATATTCCATTAGTAGTAATTCTAAAATTTGTAGAAGTACTTGCAGTGGACTGTTGGAGAAGTGAATAATTACAGTGCATTTACTATTTAAAAAGTTATAGTAACAGGAATTTTATAAAGTACTGCACTTATCTACATCTCTAATTGAATATCACATAAATACAGCTCTAACAGCAAACACAAATTGCATTGCTGAGTAAAAGTCAAATGTTAAAAACATCGTATCTTACTTTGCTCAGTTGGCATGAAAATGTGTGCAAGTCTAACCACTAGAAAAATTATACAAAGATTGGCATAATACATTTATCTTGTGATTTGTTCAATACACAGGTACAGTATTAACTGTTTTATCCACAGTGATCATGGAAAGCTAAAGCTTCACAGCTGTTTGCCAAGAGTGCATCACTCAAACATAGTCACTGCAAACACTGAATTGTATGGAGATGTTGATGAGTCAAATATTGCATGCACTTCTGTGAGGAGGCCCCAGTGCTGGATGCAGCAAGCAGTTTTGTTCTAGATTTCATTTTTGGCTTCATTGTTGTTTAAAGCCTGTTTTCGCTCAGCAATGAATGGATACATGCACTTATCTGCTCCCAAAAAACGGTACATACAAACGACAGCTTCCCATGGCATAATGCTGAAATAGAAAAAAATGTTTTATTTTTAGAGATTTTGTTTAAGTTATTCAAGCATAAAAAATGCAATAGCTGGGCTAGATACCAGATGATCCAGATTGAGCATGCACACAGAATGACTTAGGTCAGATTAAATATGTAGGATCCTAAATGGATAAAAAGAAAATTCTAGACAAAGGGGAACACTGGAATGAAGGTACAAACTAGTTACAAACAGGACAAGAAATTTTGTGTTCTCTCCATTACGATACTGAGAAGCAAACTGCCTCCAAAGATGGATATGATTACTTAATGATGAGTAACATTCCCTCTTCAGATAATGATGGAACATGTATAAAAAAATGGATGCCCTCAACTACAAAAATACAAAATTACCATGGCCTGAATTTTTCAGAACACAAATGAATATGAAGTGGGATTTATGTTCTCACTTGGGAAGGAAGTCCCACTTTAGAGGGATTTCCTAAGGTGATCCTTCAGCCAATCTGATGAGTCTGTTGCTGCAGCAACAATCTGGATCAATGCATGGTTGAGAGGAGACTTCAGATTCTTGGGATTAATTCATGGACTGAGGGTGCCTATTCAAAGAGGTGTGTTGCATCTCAACAGGACTGGGACCAGTGTCTTTATGGGGAGATGTGATTGTGGAGTGCTTAAACAAAATTAGCAAGGGGATGGGTACCAGCATATGGCAATAGAAATGAGGTGCATAAAGCTAGACAATACAGAAGGGAGCAGCTCCCTATTAGATACAAGCAGACTAATACAAGGAATGCAAGTACAGGATTCAAAGCACACATGTAAACACAAGGATGGTGAGCTACATGCACTAATAGAAGTATGGGAGTACAATATCATGGCAAAAAATGGAAGTGTGGCTTAAAATGGAGAAGAGGTACTTAATGCACTATAAAGAGTGTTCAGAAAAGAGTACAGAAGGGAGAAAAGAGGGGTGGCAGTACTGATCAGGGACAACAGTGTTGGAAAGCAGAGATGCCCTTGAAGGGGGCAGCAAAAAAGAAAAGGCAAAATCATGCTATCTGGGATATCCTGTAGGCCTCCAAATAGTGAGAGAACTAGGGAATCAGATGTGCAAGATGTACAATGTGGCCATGTTGGAAGACTTCACTAATTACCCAAATACTGATTGGGATAAAAGGATTGAAGGAGGAATTTCAGTACTGTGCTCAGGTGAACTTCCTTGATCTGTTATGCTCTCAGCCCAACTGGAAAGAAAACATTGCTGGATTTGATGCTGAAAGTGAGGTGGGCCACAGATAGTGTTTGTAAGGAAATATTTGTGTAGATGATCATATCACAAGATTTAAATTAGTACTGGAGAACAGCAAGGAAAAATCTGATATGGAACATGTTGCAGTTGTATAAAACGTTGGTTAGACCTTATTTGGAATACTGCGTCCAGTTCTGGTCACCTTACTACCGGAAGGACGTGGAGACTCTGAAGAGAGTGCAGAGGAGGTTTACCAGGATGCTGCCTGGTATGGAAGGTCTGAGTTACGAGGAGAGATTAGGCAAATTGGGACTGTTTTCCTTAGAAAGACGTAGACTTAGAGGAGATCTGATAGAGGTGTACAAGATTTTGAAGAGGATTGATAGAGTAAACAGGGTTAAGCTTTTTCCTAGGATGGACTCAAATAGCACGAGGGGTCACGGGCTTAGGGTGAGGAGGTAAGGTATAATTTGGATGCTAGAGGGAGTTTTTTTCCCCACAGAGGGTGGTGGGGGTATGGAATGCGCTGCCAAGTAAAGTGGTGGAGGCAGATACTCTGGAGTTATTTAAGAAATACTTAAATGGGCACATGAACAGAATAGGAATGGAGGGGTATAGAAAACTGATTTAAAATAGGGATCACGAGCCTTGGGAGTTCCTGGAAAGTGAGTAAATAGATGATGGATAATATTGATGTATTTGTTTTTAATCCTACAGGTACTTTGGTCCACCTTGTTGTCTAACGAGGGGCATACACGCGATGGGTCGAGAGAGGACTGCTCTTGGATCTTTTGAGTATCCTAGTGCTTCACGTTGTTCGTGCGCGCTTGACCTGGACCTTCTGATGGGCAACATGACAGCTCAGTGACTATCGCTGTGCTGTGCAGATACATGGATTTGGGCCTGTGTCTGTGGGAGTTTGCGCATTCTCCCCATGCTTGTGTGGGTTTTCTCCAGGTGCTCCGGTTTCATCCCACATTCCAAAGATGTGCTCTTAGGCTAATTGGCAAAACAAATTCTCCCTAAATTGTCTCAAATTTGGTTTTTAAATCCACTGATCTATGAACATGGACAGGGATCGTGGGTGGAGATGGGAACGTCGGGGTGGCGGCGCGGGCTCGTTGGGCCGGTGGGCCTGTTTCCCGTGCTGTTTTGTTCTTCGAACTTCTAAATTGGAAGAGGGCTAATTTTGTGGATGGAAGTAAAATGGCAGTTAACATAAAAAGGGAACCCAAAAATCTTCCATCAATATGTAAGTAGGAAGCGGAGAGAAAGGGAGGTGGGTGCAATTAGAAACAAAGAGGTCAATATAAGCCTCAGCTGGAGGCCAAGGCTAGAATGCTTGAATGTTTACTAAGGAAGAGGAATGATAAAATAGGTTAAGTGCAGATAGTGTGAAAAAAGGAGTGATCCAGAAAAGGCTAGTAATGCTTAGAATAGGCAAGTCTCCTGGCCTGAAAAATTTACATCCCAGGTTGAAGAAGTGAGGGTGGAGATACTGGGAGGGATTATTTCAATCTTCCTTATAAATGGGGAAGTGACAGTAGATTAAAAAGTGGTAAGTGTGACACTCTTATTCAAGAAAAGGTGTCAGAAAGGTCCTAGTAATTATGAGATGGTTAGTTTGCCATAAGTGGTGAGTAAAGTTTTGGACTTTATATTGGGAGTAGGGGAGTATAATGGGAATAGGGGAGAGAAAAAAAAAAGCAGAAACAGTAATTGGCAATGTTCAAGTTAATTAAAAAGAAAGTGTGGAGGTGAATTTGTCAGATGCTTGGCTAATCTAGTTGAATTTTTTTGATGAAACAGAAGGCTGATAAAGGAAATGCAGTGGATGTTGTCCATATGGATATACAAATGACTTCAATCTTGGAATACAGAGTAAAATTAAAAAGTTTGCTGATGATACCAAACTTCAGGAGTGGCACAAAATGGAAACAACAGCAATTGCCTGCAACAGCACTAGATAGGCTAACAGAATGGACAGAAAGTGCCAAATGCTCTCTTCCCATTAGAAAGACGAGGGAACACAGATTTAAAGATTCTGGACAAGAAATGCAGGGGAAACGTGAGGTTTATCCAGCGAACAGTAATGATTTGGGATCATTATCCACAAATGGGGATGGAAGCAGAAAGAATGATTTCAAAAGGGAATTGGGTAGACATTTGAACAAAATAAATTTGCAGTGCGATGGGATCAAGCAGTTGAGTGGGATTGACTGGATTGTCTACAGGAACTGGCATGGACTCAATAGGCAGAATGGCCTCCTATGCCCTCACATATTGTTAATTTGCTCAAATTGTTTACAATTAATGCGTTGGAAGAAGCTGTGCTTTATACAAGCTGGACAGATCTGTTCACAACCTTGCGTACAGTGACGCTATCAAAAGCCCTTACACAGAATCAAACTGTTCCATGTACAGAATGTGCTACAGATGGCAGCTCAGAAAGAACAGTCATTAGCATGCATAGTACATTGGAGGATATCCAACTGTATTACAGCCCTGGCAGCTCAGATTTTTAAGACTCCAGTGATCCAAGGGCTGTTTTTGTTAGCAGACTAAACATTCTTGCAGAATGCATAAGACCTCTGGGGGTGGGGGGGTTGAGAACTTTCATGATCAATTGGAGACAAGTATCAACAATTTTTTTTTAATTATTGGGGCTACCTCTCAACAATTAGGCAGTTATGCAATGTCAGTATAGCTGGCACATCAGTAAAGTAATAATGGTTAGGGCAAAATCAGAACTATAGTGTTCAGAAAAGAGTACAGAAGGGAAAGAGGGGTGGCAGTACTGATCAGAGACAAGTGTTGGAAAGCAGGGATGCCCTTGTAGGGGCAGCAAAAAAAGGCAAAATCATGTTCTCTGGGATATCCTGTAGGGATATCCAAATAGCAAGGGGACGAGGGAATCAGATGTGCAAGATCTACAGTGTCTATGTTGGCATTGGAGGAATTTGTTGTGAGGATACAAGAGGCTGGCAATGTAATGTGACAATCCTGGACATGCCAACCAGGTGGAAATCTTAGCAGTCTTTTCACCTTTCAACTAGCCAACGCACCTCCAGCAGAAACAAACAGCTTACACACTTGTGTATGACAATACATTTATGTGCATATAAAACAGGTTGTAAATAATGCACCTGCTACTGCCAGAAATGACAATACATCAAGTGGACACCATTTCTGTTGCAAGACCAGACAGAAGATAACAGAAAATCTAGGCACAACTGTTTCTACTTTGCTTATGGGACTTTCACAATAATAATTCATTAGTATTCTAAATCAGTTCATCATGGCATCATCTCTATGCCAAGTGTGCTCAGGAATGAATCACTATTTGCCACAACTGTACTCTAGGAAAGGAATCTTACCTGCCCCCAAGACATATACATTACCTCACCAAGCACTAACTGGAGGGCTACAATAAAAACTGGTACATCTGGAATATTTGTTGAAATGTTGCATAATTAAAGTGTATAAATTAGTTATATTCCAAGTCTTTACAATTTTCTGCTCTGATGGATAATTTTTTTAATCTATCCTACTTACCTTTTCATGAATGTTACTGTATACATTAGTCGAGGTGTACAAATCATTGGTTGGTCTGTGAGGATGGCTCTCATTGCTTCTTTCACACAGTATTCTGGTTTCAAAGGTGGAAGGAATGGCTCAAATTCTTTCCTGCAAGAAAATTAGAACAATCCTTTTGATTTTTATAAAAAGATTCCTGCCAATAATTGTATGGGTTTTGCAAAGAACAAAGTATCATTAAACTAGTACAAATTTTGCAAAGTGTTTTGTATTATCTAATTATATAGTTTATACTAATAGTACACTGGATGTCTGAAATCTATTGGAAACTGTGCAAAAATAAAATGGTATAAACTTTACTTTGGTATTTACTGATGTGGAAAAGGACAGCATGAGGACAAAATGCAAGACAGCCAATAAATATTGAATTTAATGGACATACAAAAGTCAAACAGTAACAAAACACAGGTGATCTTCACTGTTTAAAAGGAAAATAGGCAACATTGGAAAATTGTCAAGATATTTACAAAGTTCTTGATTCAGAAACCATTCCTTTAGAATGGACATGTCACTTCATTAATTAAGGCAGCATGAAAGGGAGACCACCATCACACCTGTATTTATGCAGTATTTTTAATGTATATTTCAAGGCACTTCAAAGTAGCGTTATACATAAAGACAGGTAATAAGGCAGATGACCAAAAGTTTGATCGAAGAGATGGATTTAAGGAGCACCTTAAAAGAGGAAAGATGAGATTTTGAGGGAATTCCAGAGCAAAGGGCCTAGACAGCCAACAGTGATGGCACAATTACAATTACAGATGGTGAAAAACATTCAAATTCAATAAGCAGAGAGGTGGCAAGGCCATGTAAGGATTTGAAAACAAAAATTAAAACTAAAGTACTACTGATTGACCTACACTGACTTCCAAATGGATGAACAGAGCTAGTGGAGGCAAAGATACTGGAAGTTTTGGATAACCTTGGTTTATGGAGAGCAGAGTTCATGAAACTAGCCAGCAGCATGTTGGAATAGTCAAGTTTAGAAATAACAAAGCCACAAACGAAAGCTTCTGTACCAACATGAAGTCAGGCAATGTCAGAGTTGAAAATAGATGGTCTTATTAATGGGAGTAACATGGATGTAAGTTCCTTGTGGTCAAATATGAAATGCTTGCCAGCAGTTTGGTTCAACACAACATAGTTCCCAGGATGAGAGATGGAGGTGGTGACTAGAATACAGCTTTCATGGCATGGACAAAGCTTTTGTCATCCAAATATTAAGTGAGGAAATCTCTATTATTCAATACAGATTTTTGATAAGTAATCTGACAATAAAGAGACAGTTGAGGTGTCAAGGGATGGCAGTGACACATAGTTGGGGATTGTCAGCATCAATGTGAAAAATAACACTCTTTGGATATCATAACCAAGTGGCATGATGAGAGACTGGGGTGCCCCTTGGCCCACTCAAGGTAATAATAAAATGCTGCAATTCTGAAATAAACAGAAAATGCTGGATCTGGTAGCATCTGTTGAATCTGAGATTATCCAACATAGTTTTATACTCTGCAGTAACAGTGCAGGAGCAGGAAGGAAAATCAATGAAATTGACCCTCTGGCTATGATTAGACTTGATGTGATGTGGAGATGCCAGCATTGGACTGGTGAAAACAAAATAAGTCTCACATCACCAGGTTAAAGTCCAACAGGTTTATTTGGTAGCAAAAGCCACTAGCGTTGAGTACTCACTGCTTCGTCAGGTGATCAATATCCATAAACAGCAAGTGCTCTGAAAGCTAGTGGCTTTTCTATCAAATAAAGCTGTTGGACTTTAACCTGGTGTTGTAAAACTTCTTACTAAGTTTAGACTGAAGAGGGCAAGTGCAGTTCCACCCAACTGGATAACAGTGGAAAGGTGTTGGAGGAAGATAATGTCACCCATTTCAAAGTTTGCAGACAGGGAAAGAACGAGGGATAGTTTCTTATTCACAGTTACATAATATCAACTGTGATTTCGATAAAAGCCAGTTCTATATTGCAGTAGGGACAGAAACCAGATTCTAGGAACCAATGGTTTTCAAATGTAGGCTTTGCTAGCAAGGCCAGCAATTATGCTCATAATGGAGTGATTGCAGGGCAGTTTAAAGCCTACCACATTGTGGTGGATTTGGAGTGATATAGACTATGCAACGATAGCAAATTTCTTTCCTCAAAGACATGAAAGAACCAGATAGGTTGTTCTGACAATCAACAGTAGTCTGTAATAATGGCCATGAATCTAACTCAATTTAAATTTCTACAGCTACCATGGTAGGATTGGAAATAGTGACCAAGAGCCTGGCCTGTGAATTTAGTCCAGTGACATTACCACCATTTCCCCTGATTGGGCACAGGTTTGGAAAAGCAAGGAATTATACATCTATTAACCCAATATCTGCTGGGAAATTGCTCGTCTATGGTTAAGGATATGGCGATGGAATATCTAGAAGTCAGATGTTCAGAGAGTCATGTATGGATTTGCAAACAACAGATCATTCCATGATGAATCTGACTGTTTTGCACAAGTGACTCAAGTATTGGATAGGGGAATGTTTATTGATATTATTTGCACAGATTTTCAGAAGGCTTTTAGGGAAATTAATTCTAATAGCCTCTTAGGGTGAAGGCAAACTAAATTTCTTAACCAGGGAAATATTCAGTAGCAAGGGATAGAGAATAGAAACAATAGTTAGATCTATAATAATTGGTAGAATGTGACAAATGCTGATCTGTAAGAATCTGTAATTGTGGCCTTAAGTAGTCACTTTATTTATTAACTACTTAAAGGGGTAGAAAGCCACACATCTAAGTTTGCTAATGATACTCAAAACATTGTAGATGGAAGCATATCATGTTATTGTTAAGTGAGTGGGCAAAACTATGAAAAATGTATTTTAAGACAAGCAAATGAGGTCATCCACTTGGACGCAAAAGGATAGAATGTGGTACTTTCTAAATAGTGCAACGCTTGAAACATCAATGGTCCAGAGACTCAGGAGTCCAGGTAGGCAGATCATTAAAATGTCATGAACAGATAGAAACAATTAAAGCTAATTGAATGCTTGCTTGTGTACCTAGAGGCTAACAGAAGGGATTAAATTCATATTTCAGCTATAAAGGCCCCAGTTGGATCATATCTAGCTTAGAGTTTAATTCTCCCACTATACCTTGACCTTGGAGAGTGCAATGCAAATTTACCAGAATACTGTATTACACAAACTACAGCTGCCAGGAAATACAAGGAATGATGTGACTGAAGGTTAAGATACAAAGGTAACAGAGTGTAGATAGAAATTACAGAAATAAACAATTAGAACCAGATCTTTCAGGAGCAAAATTAGGCAACACTTATACAAAAGCTGGTATTTGCTTCCACAAATGGCAATTGATGTTAGATAATTCTTAATTTCAATTTCACAACTAATTTTGGTGAACAAAAAGCCTAAGGGATATATGGGGAAAGGGTAGGATAGGTTGCAGCTTAAAGTGTAAATGAGAGAAGATCTAAAAGTCTGTTGGAAGTGAACTAATTTAGCAACTGCCCTACAGGTTTAATAAGCCTTCAATTTCAGGAGTGTCTAAAGCTAGTTTTACTTCATCACCTGCTTATTCCAAATGTAAATCAGAAACCCAGTTGTAGAAATGAAAAACAACTAGTTGTATTTCAAATAATTCAAACCATTACTATTGAAGTAGGGAGAACTATATGTGAACTACAAAAAGTCTGGAAGAGCCAAACAGACTCCCTGTAGAGAATGAAATCAATGACAATAAAAACAGCAATATTAAAGACTTCTTGAAAACTAAGAGGCTTAGAAGGGCTTTTTTATTGAACAAAGAATATTTTAAGTTCATTCCCTATGTCAACTTTTTTTTCCTGTTATGTTGAAAGCCTTGGATAGCTAAATTGGTATAAAGAGTAGACAATGGTTAGATCAGATATCAAAGAAGTTTATGAAATCAAAGATGGCAGTGTTAGCATTGCTGCCTCAGCATCAAGAACCAGAGTTTGTTTCCCAGCTTGGGTCACTGTATGGAGTTGGCATGTTCTCCCCATATTTGTGTGGGTTTCCTCCAGGCGCTCCAGTTTCCTCCCACATTTCAAATATATGCACGTTTGGGGCAAATGAGCATGGCCAATGAACCTTAGTGTTAGGGAGATAAGCAGGGCAAATACAAGGGATTGTTGTCAGTACAGGCCTGATGGACGAAATGGCCCTTTCCTACATTGTAGGGATTCTATAGAGAATTACCTCACATTACCTCAAGTGCATTGTGAGGTAATGCACTTTGGCAGGAACAATAAATGTGTAGAGTATAGGGCTAATGGTAGGGCTCTTAATAGTGTTGAGGAAGTGAAGGATCTTGGTGTATGTGTCAATAGATCCCTGAAAGTAGGCAGTCAAGTGGATAAAGTTGTTAAGAAGGCATATGGAGTCTTAGCTTTTATTGGTAGGGGGATTGAATTTAGGAGCCGCAGCATCATGTTGCAACTGTACAAAACTCTAGTGCGGCCGCACTTGGAGTATTGTGTGCAGTTCTGGTCCCCACATTATAAGAAAGATGTGGAGGCATTGGAGAGGGTACAGAGGAGGTTTACCAGGATGTTGCCTGGTATGGAGGGCAGGTCCTATGAAGAGAGGTTGAAGGATTTGAGGTTGTTTTCGTTAGAAAGGAGGCGGCTAAGAGGGGATCTTATTGAAGCATATAAGATGATTAGAGGTTTAGATAGGGTGGACAGTGATAGCCTTTTTCCTAGGATGGAGAAAGCTAGCACGAGGGGACACAGCTTTAAATTAAGGGGTATGAGTTATAGGACGGATATCAGAGGTAGGTTCTTTACTCAAAGAGTGATTAGGGAGTGGAATGCCCTGCCTGCAGCTGTTGTAGATGCGCCAAGTTTGGTGGCGTTTAAGAGGTTAGTTGATAAGTATATGGAAGAGAAGGGAATGGTTTAGTTAGGAGGGGCATTGCTTTTTATTTTGGTCGGCACAACATCGAAGGCCGAAGGGCCTGTTCTGTGCTGTATTGTTCTATGTTCTAATTGATAACCAAATCTATTCAAGCAAATAGAAGTTTTATGAAAGTAGGGCTAATGAATTGAAGGTCGTTTTGATTAATTCTCTAGTTTACCAGTGAAAGTTCCTATTGTAGCCATCACTCAAGAGAAATGTGGTAATCAGTGCTATGAATTCTCAGGTCTCAGACAGACATTCTTGCTGAAAGTCCAGTTTACTTATTCCTTCGAATTGCAAAAGTAACAGAAGCACCATGTCTGAAGTGGTACACACCTGCACTGCTCAAACCTAACTTAAAAGCTTTAGTGGTTGCCCCACTACATTTTTGTGGCTTGAAGTAACAAATAAATTTCATATCCTGAAATGCTGCAGGTGCGTCAAACCTGGGGTATAAATAGACATCAACACAAATGCCTTTCAGCTATAAATAAATGACACAATTACCAAAACACACATCATGGAAAATTAATCAGTTTTCAACTACGCCTTTATTTCAGAATGCTGGAGGCTTACATTCATTAAATATCAACTTGTCATGATCTATCCTGGCACCCAAACATATGAACAATGTAGCACTGGAAGATATGCTGATGTTTTGTAAGAGAGGGATGCTAAGATGGAAAGTGGTAACCTGAACTGTGTGTCAGACGAGCCAGTAAACAAAGGCGCTATTTGCTTCTCCGTGAACACTTATTTGAAAAGAATCAAGCAATTTCTAGAAATTCTTTGATAACATTCCCCTTTCAACTAGTCATTCATCTTAATGCCGTTTTGTGGGTACGCTTTGTAAAAGGGACTAGGTATGATACTCAGTCGATGCTGACATGGGCTAACTGGCCCATTAGGATTCTATGGTTAAGAAAAATGGGCACGAAAATTCTAATATGAAAAGGAAATGCTGCATTTATTCCAAATTTAAAAACACAACTTCATTAAAATAATTGGAAATAAATACCAAAAATTTTGTAATGTGACATTCCAAAAACTGTTAAACACTTGAGCTACGCATTTTTATTTAACCCCCCAAAAATACCTTTTCCTGCCATTTGCCAAACACTTGAGGGGAATAAAAGGAATACGCCCTGCACCATACTCTAACCAGTTGTATTAAGGCTGGGTACACATTGTAAAGTGACTTAATGTAAACTAATGCTTGGTCAAATTTCCTCAAGTTATCCTCATCATTCCTCTGAAGACAAATCATTTTTTGACCATGTAACAGACTTTTAATTCAGTGATTAAATATACAATTTAAACCTCATGCACTCAACAGCTCATTATTCACCTCACCTTATTCTGCAGCCACGAAACATACCGGTGTCCACTAAATACGGACAAACAAGTGTCATCTTGATCCCATCTTTCTCTGAAGCCTTCAACTCATGGCTCAAGGATTCATGAAATCCTATTGCTCCAAATTTGCTTGCACAGTAATCCTAAATGATAGGATAAATTTATAATTCAGAACCATTTTTATTTCAATTATAATAAAAGCCATTGATGCACATTTAATTCATCAACAAGTTTACCAGTTGTGTGAATAGCACTGATCTTCTGTGGCCAAGATGGATCATGCTTTCATTAGTAATTCTGCCACTTACCAAATTGGGTGGTTTCTGAAGGAATGGTAGGAGAATGAATGAAAAATGAGCAGAAGCATTTCAGCTAGTCACATTTGGAAGTGCTAAAGCAAATCAATGTAATACATGTCAGTATTTTGGAATCAAACATTTATGTTGGTCATGTCACTAGTAGTGAATGAAATTTGAATCCAATTAAATGATGCAGTAACTGAACAGGTACATATGTTTAACAATTAGAAATTAGTAGGGAATAAAAATAAAAATGCAATAAAAGGTTTCTCCAAGTATATAAAAAGGAAAAACAGTAGCTAAAGCTTTGGGGAATTAACAAACAAGAAAATGCCATTGTTATTTCTACCAGCTGTTCCAGACACTTCTCCTTTGAAAATCTTTTTGCCATTCTAGATTTTTGGTTTTCATTCCAGCTTTATCATTTTCAACATCTTAACTGATTCTAATAAGTTTGAGGCACCCTGTGTTTTTCCTTCAGAATTATATTTCCTGATATTTGCTGCAGATGAGAAAGAGGAACTTTGTCCTCATGCTTCACTTAGTCAGGTTGGTCTTTGACAGTCTTAATTTGTTCCAGTTCTGCTATCATGCTACTCAGTTTCAGTATCTACTCAGCTTGGAAAACCTTTCCTTTTAATGCCTCTTCTTCACTAGTCAGCAGGTTCTTCAGCCTAAGAATCTCTGTTTTCATCTCATCTTTCACTTGGTTCTGCTGCAAAAGTGGGAGTGAACACTGATGGTCAAATTGGAGCTGTAAGTTTTCTACTTCTTGTTGCCCCTGTACTTGGATTTCTTTTCCTCTGGAAGTCCTTCATTTTGTAGTTTGACCTCTGCATACTTTATCACTTTTTCCATTCATAGTATTAACAAGTTTGCTTTCCATTTCATGTGCATTTTTGGAAATTTTTTTCCCCCTGTTTTCTAAATATTCTACCATTTTCTTCAGCTCTGCAGTTTTTGTAGCTCTGGCTACCTCCTGGAGGATTGAGCATTGCTGAATCTTCTCTAAAAAGAAAAACCATTTGGCACAGTGACATTAAATTTTGCTTCTCTTCATGATTTTCCAGACAAACAAATGGTGACTCAAGGATCTTTGGAGCATGTGAATGTCATTCAACAAGGTTTTTCCCTTTGTGAAGCTCAGTTGCCTGATCCTGAGATTTCTCATAATTTAGCATTTGCTTTTTTCCTGTTGTTCAAGATAGTTCTCAGCAGCGGCACTGTGGTTGGCACTGTTCCCTCAGTGCCAGGGTTTCAGGTTCAATTCCAGCCTCGTGTCACTGTGTGAAGTTTACACATTCCACTTTCTGCATACATGTCCACTGGGTGCTCCAATTTCCTGCCACAGTCCAAAGATGTACAAGGTTGATTGGCCATGCTAAATTGATTCTAGTGTCATGGGAATTAACAGGGTAAATGTGTGGAGTTGCAGGAATCAGGCCTGAGTGGGATTGTGGCCAATACAGACACGATGGGCCAAATGGCCCCCTTCACTGTAGGGTTCCATAACTACGTATTCCTTTTGCATTTGATCATGGAGAGCAATTAACTATTCATTTTCTTGTTGACTTCTTGACAACACACAGTGCTTTGTTGCGGCTGATAGTTCCAAAGCAGCTTTTTCCTCAAGTTGTATTCAACATTAAGCTCTCATTTATCCAGGCTCATGTAATGAGCCTTTCAGGGCAGAAGCTGAGTGTTTTTTCTACCTGTTGTGCTGGTTGTGTTCTTCCACCTCATTTTTGATATGATCATTTCCCAATGAAATAAGTTAATTTTCTTTTTGCAGTTTTGTGGCTTTTGCACTGCACCAGTTAACATTCCTTCATTCACAGCTATCTGTTCACTCTGCACTGCCACCAGCAGTTTGGGTACTGTCAGCATTTTTAAAAGGTTGTGAGAGATACCATATTCCTCACTCAAGTCTCCTTGCACTTTTGGTGCTTTAGAGTGTTCAAGGCCTTTTATTTTAAAAAATATGGTCTCCACAACTTTGAGTTTAAAGTACTTGTGAAATGGCTTTTAATACCTCATGTGGTTGAGGATTCATCAATGCCTTATCAAAAATTTCACCAATTACAATATATTAACTTGCACTACTTTTGGTTTCTACTTAATCCTGATATACTCCTGTAACCTAAAATTTCACTTTTCTATGATGCCCAGTTTGGAGTCCACGTAGGCCTAGGCATGAAAAAGTAAAAAGTTTATTTATTAGTACCACAAGTTGCTTTACATTGACATTGCAAGGAAGTTAGAGAAAATCCCCTAGCCAGTACATTCCAGTGCCTGGAGGGAGAATTTAGCACAGGCAATGCACCTAACCAGCACGTCTTTTGGACTGTGGGAGAAAACCAGAACACCCAGAGGAAACACAAATAGTAACCCAAGCTGGAAATTGAATCCAGGTCCCTGGCATGGTGAGGCAACAGTGCCATTGTGACCATGCCACCCACCAAGCTCAAATTAGTCTGAATTTCAAAAATCTGATTTCAAAGTGAGCATTTAGTTCAGCTGAATGGTATGGCATACTCTGGATCCAGCTGCATGCTATTAGCATGAGCTGATTATTTTTAAAAGGCTACTTCAGCCTTAATGAATTTTTTTCACTCTGACACTGCATCTGATCAGGTTGGCAGTGTATCTACACTTGCATGGATGGGGTTCCTTTCAGCTGCACAGTGAAATTTCCTTCACTTCCTCACCTGGAATGCATCTTTTTAGGCAATCTCCAGTCCTGTCTTTGATTTAGGCACACAATACTACTGCCTGACCTCAGATGTTTTCATTGATATTTTGGGGTTTTTCACCTCCTGCCACCATCATGTTTAAAAAGTTGTTTGGTGTCTGAGGCCTGGAGGCTTGTGTGGTTGAACATAAACTGTATCATTAGCACACAACTATTTACATGCTTGTCTCCAAGATAGTGCATAGTTAGTGCTGTTTCTTCACACAGAGTTCTCTCCTGTTCTTTCCACAGAGAGCTTATGTGACTCTTTACATAATGTGAACAGTACATTTGCCCATGTTGCACATTAACCCTTACTACAAACTACTGCACATGGTGGATGCTGTAGGGAATAGAATAAATGAGTCCCTCAGATTGGCAACTGTAACTAGTCGAATGCCACAATATCACCAGGGTCTAATTATTTATCATCTAAAAATAGTTTGGAAGTTTTCATGGGGACATCAGTAACATTGGGGGAAAATAAATTTACAGTTATACCATGTAAAGAATGCTCTGGAAAGAGAAGATGCTACCTTGAGAATTCCTTGGAAAAACTGAAAATATGGGTAGGCCCAAGTGTGTTTGCAACAAGTCAGTTTGTTAACATTCTTGCTACTGACTGGTTGTTTCAGTGGTATCTTTCTTGATCAAGTGTGTCCAAATGTCACTGACTGGGCAGGCAGGAAAATGGATACTAGAATCAGTTCGGTCATGATCTTACTAACCTTTAAGAACAGGCTTGAGGGGCCAAATCTTGTGATCTTACAAGATTTAAGTTGGATAGTTTTTATGAAATGTTCCTGTGTCATGGCTGTTCAAAAACAAAGATAAAAATGATAACAAAAAATCCCACCCAAGTCAATTTTTCTAGTAGCATGGAGAATAACATGCATTTGATGCAGTATGGAAATTAACTGCTGTGCATAGTGTGCTTCATAAAAAGGGAAAAAGATACTCTTTAATCAGAGACCTCCTGTACTTTAGACAATTTCTTAAATTCCTTTGTTTTATGTATTAGAACTCATTTTAAAGGAGCTGCATTATTACATTCCAAATTAGTGATGGAATGGCAGCAAAACACACCATTGGAGTAAGGCAATTCTTACACTGATAGCAACTTTAAAACAGATAGAGACAGACAGCAAATGAGTACAAGACAGAGCATCATGTGAAAGAGCTTGCCGTCCTCCCTTTCTATATTCACTGTCATTTTTTCTTCTGCTTGGCTGAACAAAGTTGTCTTAATTGGAGCACAGTGGCACAATGTTGTAAATGGATTTGAAGTTGAGCACATGTAAACAAGAGAATAGCTGACCAGCTGTAAAAGGGGCCCAATGCGAGGAAGAAGGAATCAAAAAAGGCCAGAATATAACAACACAGGAGATGACTGAGGTATTAAAAATGGTTATCAGTTCAGTAACTAATTTGTAAATTAAGGAAATATTGCTTGCCAAACCAGTTTCAAAAAAATTTAGTTGGAAACATAGGGTGGGGGAGGAAAGAGACAGATTCGAATCGAGGTATACAGTTTCGGTGCTGAACACTATGTAACTCAGGAATGTTCAACCTTTTGGATGTGGGTGGGGTGAATACAAGTTTCAAAGCTTAGTAACTGAGTTCCATTGATTACACAAAGACCCAGGAGGGGAGAGTTCATGCAAAATACTTCAAATTTTTCTTTCCCCTTCACTGCTGCCATCATGAGATCTTCTGGTCCCCCAAAAATATTTTGTGTGTTGCACAAAGCGAAACAATATTTTAGCTGCTTAAATTCTAATATTTGCTATTTGCTCAATTATAGCAAGATACTATATATTGACTAGAAAATAACAATTGATATGCTGAGACACCATGGCGCATTTCATTTCAAAAACATAATTTGGGACTGTGGAATGATTTTTTTAAAATTTTAGACCCTTAAGGCATTGCTTGTTCTTCAAAATGAGAAAATGCATCAAAAAAAGGAACATTTTTCTGGAGCAATAGTTAAAAAGGTACTAACCTCAACACCAGCAGTGCTGAACAACCCTAAGGAACTTGCCACTGTCACAATATGTCCATGGTTCATTTCCAGCATCTTGGGAAGAAATGCCTTGGCAGTCTGATGAAGGAAAGTCAAAATAATTTTGTTTCAAGACCTACTACACAAAAAAAAAATCAGAACTGTAAATAAGATCGTGTTCTCACCAAAAAAACCGAAGTTCAACCCTATACAGTCTCCTTAAAGCTAGGAGTAAATGATAGTGAAAAAACAACAAAGCAGTGATTCAAATGACAATGATCTTCAGACATAGAAGAAAATAACTGCTCAAATCTCAGTGGAATAGTTTTAGAATCATCTGATAAAGACATAGTAAATAGTTCAGGTGCATAGTTATGTTTAATGACACATTTAGAATAAAGTACATTTTTCAGAGTAATGATTTATTTACCAAAACTCAAGAAATATCTTTCTTCTCTATTCAATGCAATCACAAATGTTACTGTATTCAGTTAACCTAAAGTCAGAAATATCAGAGGAAATCAAAGTTCAAATATTAGCACATTCCTGTCCCTCCTTCCTAGCCAGACCTTAAGTTGAAGTTCACTATGCAAATGAAAACTGCATTAAGAGATAGTTACTTTTCATAACATTGACTCATTTCTCTTGGGTGCTGTCTTCACCTTCCCAATACAAAGTTGGTATCCATCAGAAAAGGGAGTCAATTTCAATTTATTATAAATGAATTTATTCCATTAATTTAATGATCCATGTAAAAACAATTTAGCAAACTCAGTGGCTGTTGTTAAACAAAATGCTACAGCTGTTCAGTTTTTTTTGTAGCTCCAAAGCTTTAACTGCAATATATCCAAGTTAGTTTTAAGTTTCAATATCATCTGCATGGAAAGGACTCAAGAGCTTGATTAGGGAAACAATGGTTGCATCACTCCTTCAAGGTAGAGAAAATTAGCAAAGGAGCAACCTAGAACTAAGCCTAGCAATTTCAAAAACTATAAAGACTAGTTCTGAGACAGAAGGCATCTATATTCAACAGGAATGGGTTGCAAATCAACAAGGAATGCAGGGAAGTGTGGATTGGGAAGGTTTAAACTAAATTGGCTGGGAATGGGCATCAGCACATTTGAAATAGAAAGAAGGAAGACCATGTATAAAAAGTAATGGATAGTACCAGAGAAGGAAGGAATGCCATTTCAGTTAAGAGCAGACAAGAATACAACTCGCATATTTAAAACAAAAATGAGTGGTTCAAAAACACTGGAAAACTGTAGTGGGTCTGACAGCATCTGAGGAGAGAGAACAGAGCCAACATTTCCGCTGAACATGTATTCAGGAAAACTAAGGGAGGTGGCTGATAGAATGGATCAGGAAAGACATTATACAGTTGGAAAGAGAATCTCCTTGTCACTCAAAAACACATTTGTTTAAACTTGAGAAACTAAACACTGTTAGGGATGATCAATGGACCACAACATCATATGACAGATAGAAAAGCAAATCATATATTCAAGGAGTATAACGTAGTGACATCAAGGGAGCTAATCATCCCAAGACGAGGTAATGTTAGAACAAAATAAAAAGCACAGGAGGGGAAATACATTTTTAAAATGTGTTCAGCAGAAATTTAAGCAGCACTACCTCAGTGCAATTACAAAGGAGGCATTGCTGTGGAATAAGTTGGGCTAAGTGTCTGTTGGAAAAGTGGGTAGGAATTAAACTGATATATTAAATTTTTCCTTGTTAATTTCAGTTAAAACTTGGGGGAAGAGGGATCTTGCCCTGAAAAATATTAAACAGTTTGACAATTTCAAGGAAGATGCTTTCAGGACTAGACCAAGTACAATGCAGAATGAAAGGCAAGGAAGTTACAGCCAGAACTGATAAGGAAAATAAGAAACAAAAGGAATAAGATATCAGATGAATTTTTCAAGCAGGAGCAGGATCAAAATTAATGAGTTTGAATAGAAAATGATAAATTAAGACTTACATAGAGATAATGAAAATAGAATGACAATCAAAACCCTAATAACTTACTAGTACGTAACCAGTAAGCAGGATAGAACAAATTGGGAGCAAAGATGTTGATTTTAAACAACTGAAACTCCTTTTTCCCTTATTATCCATAACTTTTCCTTTAAAAACGTGTGCTTAAGCAGAGTACATGGTCAATTTAAATAACCAGCAGCAAGCTTCTGTAAGTTTAAATTGTTGTTTATTCACACTTTCACCTTGAAAAATATAATGCTATGACATGCACATTTGAAAAAAATTTAAAGAGTTTGCAAGTCACAAACAAATGAATAGTTTGCAAGTCATGTAATTGTTTTGGTAAAGGAGATTCTTTTCCACTTGCGTGGCTAAGTGAATTCAATATTCAAAAAGTATTAAATGTTGTTGCAGGATTCCCTTGAAGACGTGGATTTTTCAGGAGGTCATAAAGTTAGTTACGTATAGTTTAAAAGGATGGTTTTCTGCACTGGTGTCCCTTAAAACAGGTTTGGAGACCTTATGTTACAGTTTAAGCATAGATATTGCTGCTGCTTCTGTGTTGTTTGCTGACTGTCTGGTTTCTCCCTAGTGCTTGGAGAAGTTTGGTCAGAACTGATCAGTTCTATCAGGTGAACACTTCTGTTGTTCATCTAGAACTAAGTCTGAAGCCACTGCTATGCAACGGAGGATGGATGGTGTTTATTCACACCAACTCATGTTGTCGTCCCACAGCTAAGTTTCAAGCTCAGACAAAAAGTCCATGGATTTTATTGCTTGGGAACTTGCCCAAAAACTAAGTGTTAATTCCACAAATAGTTTTGTCTTTTTATGTTCATGGTATTCTACTCAGTCTTTCAATTAGGAAGATCCCCCTAGCCCCAGCATCTGAGGGAGTTGAGTTTATGCAGAAATTGTAAAGTTACCTGAACCTTGCCAGCCATGTTAGCAGTAGTTTAGTGTCCTTTTGTTTTAAAAACATTTCAGAAAAGTTATGCGAATACAGTCCATGTTTAAAATTATGCATATGGCATTATTCCAGTGGGCATGCCAAAATGCTGAGAGGTTAGAATACTTCATGAATATTTTGTTTTAGTATTTTCAAAGGCATGGGATGCTGACAAAATATTGTTCAAAGCAACAGGATTGAGATAATAAGTGAAACCTGATTGTCAGCCTTTTGATTTATATCCTGTCTGTGCTGATGTTGGTAAATCCTAGTTCAAGTTCCTAATGGATGTAGGGGGTCAAGATAACAAAGGCCTTCCAAAAAACCTCCAATCTTCACTAGATACAGGAAAGGTGCCAGCAGACTGGATAAGTGGTTAATATGACCTCCTCATTCAAGGGTGCAAGAACATTCCTGGTAACCAAGGAAGTCCATTCAAATGTAGGCGATCTCAAGAAACAATAATCAGGAGAAAATCAACAGCACCTGGGGAGTTTCAGTTAATTAAGGAGATCAAGCAATGGAATGTCAGCACTGATTGCTCATCCCAAATTGCCTTTGAAGTGGTGGTGAGCAGCCTTCTTCAACCACTACAATCCAAATAGTGTAGGTACACTCAGGGCTGTTGGGGAAGAGATTTTAGTTTTTTTTGACCTACTGACAGCCAAGAACTAACAATATCCAAGTCAGAATAGTATAGGACTCAAGGAAACCTTGCATGCAGTTGTATTCCCACGCATCTCTTGCCCCCAAATTTTAAGGTGGTACAGGTCATGATTTGGAAGCCTTGGCAAGTTGCTGCAGTGCATTTTCTAAATCCTATACACTACTGGTACTATGCATCAGTAATGGAAGCAGTGTTTAAAGGTGGTGGATGAGACCCTGATCAAGCAGGCAACTTTATGGCTGATTATTTTGAGCACTGTTGGAAAAGCACTCATCCAGGCAAGTGGACAGTATTCCATCATACTCTTAACCTTGTAGATGGACAAGAAACTGGACCCACAGGAGCAGGTCAGAGGCTTTGAATTTTGCAACAAGTAATCAACCACCTGACTCCCCAAAAGCTTCTCAAGTCAAGAGCATGACGGAATACTTTTCACTTGCCTGGATGAGCTATGCTCCAACCATGCTCAAAACCATCTGTTCCGAATCATTAAATACTGATCATGCCACATGACATTGAATGTCCATCTGAAGCCAGGATATTATCTCTACAAGAATTATGCTGTAGTTATTCCTACTAAGTTGATGGATATTTGCATCCATAACAGATGGGCAAGGACAATAGGCCTTCCCTTATGTTGGTTTGTTCACCATCTACAGGCCCCATCTGGCAGATGTTCAGGATTTAGCCATCTCTAGTCAGCCATGATGCTACCAAAATACTTTGATACCATAAATATTAACATGAAGAAAAATTTTTAAAAATTGATGAATCCAAACTTGGAGGTGTGATAAACAATAATGATGATACCAACTGATTGCAAGAGGACAAAGGTCAGCAGAATAGGCAAGATCAGGGGTAGAAATTTAAGTGCAAGATGATACATTTTGACAAAAGAGACAGAGGTAATACAGACTTACTAGCACAATTCCAAAATATATGCAAAGACAAATTGAACCTTGGGGTTCATACACAGACCTCTGAAGGTGGAAGGATATATTGAGATTAGCTAGCAAGGCATAAGGGATCAAAAAAATAAAAGGCAGTGTGTTGAAAAATAAGGGAAGTAAAAAATTAATTTAGTCCATCAGAGTGTTGCATGCACTTCTGGAAACCACAAGGTCATCAAGAGGGTTCAGAGATTTACTAGAGATGAAGGAACTTAACTAAAAGATTGGTATTCATCTTGGAGCAAAGGTTGAAGGAAGATCAAATGGATGTATAAAATTATGACCAATTTGGAGAAGATGGACAAAGAAAATCTGATCCCATTAGCAAGGACTGGTGGACTTAGTGGGTTTGAAGGTTTTAAGAGATGTATAGAGAATGGATTTGTTTAAAAACTATGATAGGACCTGCAACTTGTTGCCATTTGCTCCAATTGAGAACAGAGACAGAGTGATAAAATAAGAATTTTCAAAAAGGAAATAAACTTGCAAGGCCATGGTGTTAGAATAGGACGGAAAGGATTGTACTGCAGAGCTTGCATAATGGAGCCAAATGATTTCTTCCAATATTACAACATCCCAAAAACCTATACTGAAACACAATCTTTCACAATGTATCCTTTAAACCAAATGGAAATCAAAGCAAGTAGGCATGCTGGGTAGCTTTATTGGATGGGCAAGTAAATATTCAGTTTTGAACATATCTTTAAAATCATGGATCGCTGTCATTGTACACAAGTGCCTACAGCGTGTATTTTAGCGTTTACATAGTCTACCAAATGGATATGACAATTTAATCTGTGCCCTAGTGACAAATACATCTATCATAATGGTTGGAATCAAATTCATACAATCCAAGAGACAGCCATTCAGCCCATTACGTCTGAAGCCAGGATCTCATTTCCACAACAGATGTCCCACCCAGGCGCTATCCATGACCCCATGCATTTACCCTAGCTAATCTCTGACACTGAGGGACAATTTGGCATGGCCAATCCACCTAAGCTGCACATTCTTGAACTGTGGGAGGAAACTGGAGCACCTGGAGGAAACCCATGCAGGCATGGAGAGAATGTGCAAGCTCCACACAGTGGAGCATGTTGGGAATTGAACCCAGGTCCCTGGTGCTGTGAGGCAGTGCTAACCTGTGCCACTCAAATGTTAGTAGTGAATCTACAAGTATCCCAATGAGTAGGGCTGAAATACATGGAATATATGCCTAATATTTAGAATTATGTACATGTTGGAGCCAACTATACATTTCAATACTAGGCAAAGTAATTTCAAAACAAGAAAATTAAGGCCACATGGATACAGCAAAGCTCATTTGCTCCAACTGAGAATCCAATTACATTTTGAATGATGCCATACCTATTTCAATTGTACCACTCCTATCAGAGGGGACAGTGAATATGCATGTTAGCATACAAGTCAAATTGATACTTCAGTGAAATGCCTGTATGGGGATGGATAATTGCCATTTCCAAATGGCATCTGTTTTTGACGCAAGATCTCTGCGACATATTGAATTTTGTCCCTTGATCCCAGTTTAAAAAGATAAACATGCATTTGAGGGGAGAAAAATTGAAGCAGCTATCACAAATATAGCATGCTGTGGCTGACAAAGATGTCAACCTATACAGTGAATATATACCTAAAACAGGACTTTTTTTGGGACTGAGAAAGAGTCAGGTTATATACATCAGAATTTGCAATATAGTTAAACATCATTTTAAAAGTTAGGCCAGGAGGACCAGAGAGGGAGACTGTTATGAATAGTATTTTGTTGTACACATCATTTATTATGTTATGAGATAGTTAGTTTGAGGGACTCCTGATAGCAAAAAAAAGTACATTGAATGAATGTACATTTTTAAGTATTAACTGATTATACAACATTACATTAAATTGGACTCTGGTGTTATTAGCAACTCCTGGTATTTTTGATCATGAGCCTAAAAGCTTGGCAACAGTACAAAAATTGTGAAAATGCCCTAGAATTAAATTAAGCAACTGAGCCAAGAAAAATAGCCAACATTCCAGTTTCCCTATACAAGAACAAGAAATGGGTGCGTGCAGGTAGAGGGAGCAATGATTAGACAAATCAGAAATCCCATAAAACAATCCCAGATATTTACACATGGCTAGTAAGTTAAACTTACTCAAACTCTTAATTATTTTTCTCCCATTATATCTACAGACATTAACTAGCATCAGCTAGTTACAGAGTAGGTAGGTTTCAAGTACAAGTTTGCTAAGTAGCAATATAAAAAAGTCAGATACACATTCCTGTATAGATTAGAGCATATATACACATTGACAATTTTGCAAGATGTTACACCATCTGAAGTGGAAAGTCATAATTCTTGTATTTTCATTTGCACTCAATAGAAAGTATTAGGAATTGCCCAGGATTTTGGGGGGGGGGGGGGGGGAATGGAATGGCAGGAAGAGAAGGGTGGCAGTTGTTTAAAATGCAAGGAACAGCCTCACCCAAAGTTTTATAACAAGCAGAAGGTAGATAGAAAGAGCTGATCGTAGAACTCAGCTGGGTAGAACAAAGACTGAAATAAAATGGTGGGAATCATAGCCATACCCACTCCTCTTCATAGTTTTCACATACCTGCATTTCCTTGTAGAAGGCATTGGATGGCAAGTCAGGATTGAGTGAAAACTCCTCAAGTTTAAACACAGGAAGGATGGATTTTGGCTTCCAATATTAACTCCTCTCCTTTGCTCCTGATTCCAATCACCTCCCCTGTCAATAGTTTAGTCTTAAGTCAGGTTATATAAACTTAAATTGTTCAGCCAAAATCCACAATTGGCTGCAACATTACTTGCCTCCACCCCTTCATATTTCAGTCACCTCTAAACTCATTCTCCTTTGCACACATCCCATCTTCTGCCTATTATAAACTAGTTGGCTGCTCAAATACAAAGGTCTCAAACTGGAATGAGGTGAGGCAATGGAAGGATTTACAATTATGTTTGCACCTACTTCCACATTAACCAATTTACATCTTTCTCACCACCTCCTAAAAATTACAATTTAATCTGCACAATTATTTCATCCAGACTCCAAACACAATGTTTCTAGCTTTTGTTCCGCTATTACAGTACTTTTTCTGAAGACCTCAACTTGTTCATTTCAAAACTAACCAGAGTTTGCAACAACTGAGCATCCTCAAATGTTGAGGTGTTGCATACAATTAGGTTTGCAACTTTTAAAATATCCCCATTAGCACCTGATTAGAATAAAAATAGAAAAAAATCAATTAGAAGAGGGACAATGTCTATAATGTTTCAATTTCTCTAGAGGAGGAAGCTATTTAAAGGTAGGGAAGATCAGCTTTTTTCTGGGCTTACCACAATAATGCAGTTGATTATTTACAAAATCCATACTTAAAAACAAAAACTATCACATTTACATAGCACTTTTAACATGTTAAAAAATGCCTAAAGGGTCTTCACAATAGAAGTGGCACTTCCTTTAGAAAATGTCAAAAAGATTCAATGAGCAACACTTTCAGCAGATACAGAAATAGCAGTAAAAGGGGTTTAAAAATTGTTTGGCACAAAAACAGGAATTATTTTCTTTCACAAACCTGATGACAAAGGCCAGGTGCACCCACCACCTAAACAGCAAAAACTCCAATTCATACATTTGATTTGCCTTTATTCTGTACTACAAAAAAAACAGAAGCTCAATTGGGCATGTTCAAATAATTTAAATGGGTAAATGAGTAAAGAATGGTATCTGGTCATTATTCAGTGATCCCATCTAGACAGTGAACAGGCAAGAGCAATTTCAGATCAGGACACACCTAAAATTAGCTAGTTGAACAGCTGTGCTGATATTATACTGCTTAAAGAATACGTACTAAAAATATTGGAGAATTGTGGAAATATGCTAATGTAGCAGTACAAATTAAAAACAAACCTAATAAAACTGGTTGCAACATTTGGTCAGACAGCAAATTTAGGGGAAGGCAAGTGAGGTGTACAGGGAAAAATGTTGGTCAGATTCTGTAGTACAGCTGTGTTGAAACAACCAGATCTTAGCCCAAAGTGTCAAATTTGTTAAAATACCCAAATGATGCTCAATGTCAAATGATTCATTATGAAGAATGTCTCATTGCATGAAACAGAACAATGATACTGTGGGAAATGATGTGCTGCTCTAAGGGCTTTGTTTTTCACACTTAAAGCAACAATGGATCACATTGACAAGTGAATTATTAGTCTCTGAAGTGACTAATCCACAGTTCTGACCAAAAAGTAAGATTAATCAGTATACATTATGAAACTCAACCAACCATTCAAATCCCAAAAAGGGTTACGGAAAATAATAAGAGCAGATTTTGCATCAATTGCATATACATTTTAAACAAAGCGTCTGATTTTTGCTGCCAGGTTGGGTGTGGAGACTGGAGAATTCCTGGCTCTGAGAACCCATGTCCAATGTCTGCTTGGACTTCTGATTTTATTTGGGGGCCACATTAGTTGTAATAAGTAGCTGGAGGAAAGGGGCCCCAGCACAAATCAACCATATAGCCATTCAAGAGGCAGGATTTCACTGGCAAAGTCCCTGGCATTGCAAGAGATATTGCATCATCAGGAATGTCCAAACTAAATGTTGCCTTGTGAGCCGACCCCAAACTGGTTGGCCCATCATAGGTTATTCTTATGGGAGAAATATCTTCGTCATTGCCCTCTACTGAACCACTCAAATGGTGGAGTAGCTGGTCCCATCTCTTTCCCCATGTCACCTTGTGACATTCTATGAATAAAAATGTAAAGCAAAGTCATGAACTATTCAGATTACAATACTGTATGCTTACATGTACTATTGTTAATGATTACTGGTAAAGTTGTGGCAAAAACTTGGATTTCAGGGGGACCATACTAATTTTTAATAGTAAGTATGTAATCATTACTTGAATGGAGGAGAGCCAATAACGTAGTGGCAGCAAATTATGATGGCCTAAATTTGGTATTCAAAGTAGAAGGAATATGGGCTTTCAATATACAAATTAAAGCAATTAAGTGCCACCAAAGCCAGTTAGCCTAACATCTGTCCTTGGGGAAAATGCTGGAATCAAAAATCAAGGTAGTAACAGGACATTTAGAAACTCAATAAAACTTCAAAAAAAAAAAATCAGGAAGTTGCCAGACAAAAAGGTTGCTCTTGGATGTTTGAGGTAATAGACTAATGTGGATAAATAATTGGCTAATTAAGAGAATACAGGTATAATAAGCAGGTCATTTCTCAGTTTGGAAAAATGTAAACAGCAGGAGGCTACAGGGTTCAGGGCCATGGTCTCAACTAGTTACAATTTATGTTAACAACTTGGATGAAGGGACCAAGTATTTTAGCTAAATTTGTTAATGAGACAAAAAAGGAAAGCAAGTTTGAGTAGGATACATGGGGATATAGCTAGACTACAGGAGTGGGCAAAACGTTGGCAGTGGTAGAGATGGGCCATAAATGCATGTCATGCATTATTGTTGGTCTGCCTTCTCAATTCTATCATTTGGATTCAAATAGAAATCCTTATTATCTCAATTATTGTTAAACTGAAGTGTCTAGAGGACTACGGCGTCTTGGACTAGGTGCTCAAATGCACAAGGTTTGATCGGCATTTGATGCTCACTGGATGCCCAAATTTTTTTCCCGCCAAATTATAATTCTATATTTAATACTAGCTCTGAGTCTTTCCACTATCTTGTTTCTCTGGCTCATCTTCAGAAGTTGAATCTAATTGTAGAGTTTCCATTTACTGCTAAATTTGCTTTTAATGCACTAACAGAATGGAAGATTTGAACAACTAGCAAGAATGTACAAACTGAAGCCAATTTAATGGATGAATGTGGCCTTGAGGCTCTCCAAAACACCAAATGTGTTAAACCAAACAAGGCTCCACATCCTAGTTCAGAAACTTGGCTGCTCTAACTATTGTTAGTCACAAAGCAGCCTTCAGTTTCTGCTTATGGCAGATTAATTCACAAAAGTGGAGAGATTTTGTTTTGCTCGCCTGCACCTCTTAATTAAATTTTCCTGTTGCCTTTTTAACAGGAAGAATTGGGATGGGTTTTAGGAAACCAAGCTGATCACAGCTGTAGTGTCATCCCACATTAGTGCAATGAGGCAGCTGAATCAACGTTTAAACAGACATCATTTTCAAAAAGCCACCTGGATTTCATTAGTTGAAATCCTTATTCTTGTACTTATAGCCACACCACAAAACCTGTCATATTAAGATTTATCAGAACAAGTTTTATTTATAATTCAGCTTACTTACATTTGTGCTTGTAAAACAAATAAGTCCATTTGCCAACTCAGGCAGCCTTGAATTACTTTCATCTGATGAATTTGAGTACAACCCATAAGCAATATTCTAGTATGTTGTCAGACCAGCAACTAATGGTGCAATACATAACAGTAGTTCGACATATCCCTTATTAGGTAGGAAAACCTTGCAGCTTATAAGTAGGAGAATCACACGACAAAAGCAAATTATTGCAGGTGTTGGAATTTGGAGCAAAAACAGAAAATTCTAGGAAAGTTCAATAGGTCTAACAGCATCTGTGGAGAACTAACTTTTCTGCAAGACAGTTGGTTTCACACCAAATATTTATATGGCTGAACAGCAGTATAGTACATTCCTAGCCAAGTTTCAATATCTTTTTGGGTGGAGCAGCAAGAAATATTGTACAGAGTTGGCACTTTGAAATGTTTTAGATCAAGAAGTATTTGCTAGAAATTATTTTCCTTATTTGTTGTTTCATGTATTCCATGTTGCAGAGCTGCAAAACATTTTGCAACACCTGAAATTCCAACCAAAATATTATGTACCTGCCTATTGAGACTGAAGTGGGTGACCTGAAGAAAACAGACATGGGATTTTCTGCTTTCAGGGATGTGCATTAGTTCATTATGTACTATGTAGTCATTGGATTTCTCTTCTCCCTCCTGCCCCTAAAACTCATTTCAGAACCAAATTAGATTAGTTTATCTAATACAATAACATTCTGAATAGAACTGTTAATTTTCTATTTATATTAACATAAAAGTGACATTTGCCAATGAGTTTCTCTACTTCAAGAGTAGAAAGAATTCATAATTATCTCCAAAATCACCACATCATACAAGTTATGAATGATTGGCTTAGTAGGAATATCAAGTTAGTTTGATTCTCATTCTCTTCTAGAACCCAAGTTATGAATTGAAGTCTTTTGATTGTTGCATGGGTTTGTGCGACATATTTTGGTAGTCAATCCCATGTCTAATGATATTTTATATGGAGACCTTTAGCAAACTATTTTCTTGCCATGGTCTACTTTCAGCACGAGTTTAGAAAGAACAAGAGTGGAAAGCTCAAACAATGAGCAATGTCCTGTTGTTCATAGAAATCACAGAAACCCTATAGTATAGAAAGAGGCCATTCGGCCCATTGAGTCTACACTGACCACAATCCCACCCAGGCCCTACCCCTGATATCAGTACATATTTTACCCACTAATCCTCTAATCTATGGTTAATTTAGCATGGCCAAACATAACCCACACATCTTTGGACTGTGGGAGGAAACTGGAGGAAATCTATGTAGACACAAGAAGATCATGCAAACTCCACACAGACAGTGACCCAAGCTGGGAATTGAACCTAGGTCCTTGGAGCTGTGAAGCAGCAGTGCTAAACCACTGTGCTACTGCACATGTTAATAATTCTAAAGTGTTTGAAGTATTACAACCATTGCTTTATATCCTGTAAATCTAGAACAAAGCTCCATTTAAAACATTGCAGATTGTTACCAGAAAATATTTGTGACTTGCTATAATTCAAGATTTAAAGACACTATTGAAATAGAAAGTGGATTGAAATGTATGTAATTCTGAACTAGTAAAGAACATATCTTTGGCACACAAGGATCACAAAATGCTTTTTACATGTGTAATACATATTAACAGTTAAATCCCTTTGCCTGGCAAGCTTGATTACCCTCAGAACAGTGAGGAATTCTGTGCCATCAACATGGCATTTGCACCCTGTCATCTGGCATCTTGTCAAACTGCTCCCCAAAACAAGTAACCAATTGTAAAATAACTGGGTCAGCTCAGCCCACCTTTTGAAATCACTGTACCTCATCTAGTGGCTTTTATTTCTTAGAGCTCAGAGCCAAATCTCCTCCAAGCTGCTCATGCACAAACTGGCCAATTACACTTTCCAGTCACAAGTTTGAGAGCCACAAACCATATTTCAATTTGTATCTAGCATTACCTTCAATATTAACTCAAGTACAACAAACTATAGTTTACCTAGACATTGGCAGTCACAAAAAGGCAACAGGAAAGACTAGCAAGTCTAGAAATAGAAGGTAGTCTAGTTTCAGGATATCAACACTGTAGTTTGATTTACATAGATCATATTTGGAGTTTGATATTTTCAATCCTCTCTTCCCTGAGGTGTGGTACTAGTCATGGATACTTATAAATTTACAATTCAAGTACAGCACTACTTTGCTAGTTTTCTTTCTGAAAATGGCAACAGCTTTTATTTTCTCTCTCTTCCAAAGCAAACTGAAAAATGAACAGAGTTTGCACTCATTTCTCCAGCATTTACAGCTTTTTTTTTTTGCAGAGGGATAAAAGGCAATGTCACCTTGACCAATCACTCCAAAAAGATGTTACCAAAACAAATTTTGGCCCAATTATAATTATAGATACAGCATTTATTGTTCTGTCAATGTAATTACAACTAAATTAGTTATCAATGGAGAGGTCAAGAACATAGCCCGTGTGACCGTGCACTGCTGTTTTTATAGACTATATTTTAGAAAAATTAAGGAAACAAATCTTATAATGCATGCATGGGCACACACATTGTCTAATGCAATAAGTGGAGGGATTCACTTAATTTTGTGTTTCCCCCATCATCTGCCATACCCCAAACTAAATAGCTCATCAATATGTAATAAGCTAAAGTCCAATTTAATGAGATCATAAACTCTTCATACAAGTGTTTGTCTTATGTCCCTTACTGTCTTTGGTTAAGAAAAAAAATCCAATTTAAAATTAACAAATGATCTAGCATTAATTGCCATTTGCAAAGAGTTACAAACTTCTTACCATCTGTGTGCATGTGTGGAAGGGTTTCCCAATTTTACTTCTGAAAGTTCTGGCTCTAATTTCCCCAATCCAGTTCCTTCATGATCTTAATTTCATTCAACTCACTTTTTCCCCCAATATCAATGGATTCTTCAAAAGTTTCCAGAATCTGGATCCACATCATCAAAATCTAATCAGTTCTTCTTTCGGTTGTACCCTCTGTGTACCAAGTTACAATCCATATTATTCTGATACAGATTTAGAAACAAACTAACTATCAGGGTTAAATCATTATCTCCACCACCAGCTTCCCAAAATTCTCACTGAATCCTGTCACCCAGCCAATTTCCAATGCAGGAAATGTCTTTAATGTCAGCCAACGGTTTATTAGGGATGTCTGCAAATTTTGTTGATATGGATTTGCAGAAGGCATTTGGTATTCTCTAATCCACTGCTTTAGTTACCTCTTCAAAACACATCAGGTTCAACTGGCATGACCTGCCTTATACAAATCCACTTGGAGCTGACAGATGAACAGCATCTTGCCAAAAATGGCATCAATACCAGTAAAAAGCCTGATTATTGGCCTGTAAATGCAAAATGAGCCCAACAGCTTGTTGATGAAGGATGACAGCCTCAAAACAAACGTAAAGACGATTGGAAATTGTATGCTTTCCTGAAAAAAGTAAATCATTTGACCATTTAAGCCTGCTTCACCATATTGGTAGATCAGAAAGTTCTTTCTGATAGCTATTCAAGTTAGCCACTACCTTTAATATGCTTAAGCACCAATTAATCCTGCTTTGGTGATTTTTTTTGATTTTTCTCAAAAATCAAATGGTGCTTGCAGGAATTTAACTTTGCCAGTTCAGTTCAAGTGTTAAATCTTCTCAATTCTCCCACACATCTCTGTAGTAGGAAGCAGTCTTCAGCTCAATCACTATCATGTTAACATTTCAAGAAGATCATCCCTTAATCTTGGCTGCAAGTCTTGAAAGGCAGTGAATGAAAAAAGTGTCAAAACCAACTGTAAAAATCAATTCAAGATTCAGATTTCATATGTTTTAAATGATTAACATTTACTCACTTACCACAGTTTAAGTGTTTAATTTTTAAACAGATATGTAAAGCAGGCCACTTAAATGGCAAAAGCATCAAATCCAGGCAATTCACTAATAATCCAGATAATAGTCAATATCAAAACTGCATTTGGAAGTTCCTTTTCATTATTTAGTTTCACTTTATGAAGTTATACGAAAAGGAAAATGCATTGTAGAACAATTTTCAAAAATACTGAACAAAGTAATCACATTTATTGACCAAAAATAGCTGGTTTTAAAATCTTATGAAACAAGGGCTGTAAATACTATTTAAATCACTGAAGTCATTCACAAATTTATGATGAAAAAAACTAGTCAGACAGCATCTGCTGAGGGAGAAAACATAAGACAAATCCTAGCTGACCAATTACAGTTCCAGTCTACTTTTGATCAAAGTGATGGATGGTGTCATTGACATGCTATCAAATGGCACTGACCTCTCACTAACACTCCATTTGGATTCTATCAGATCACTGTGCCTGACCTCATTATATACAACCTTGGTCCAAATAGTGGTAGAAGAGGATGACTGCTCTTGTTAAGAAGGTACCATTTGACCAAGAGATGGAGAAAAATTGAAGTAAATGAGATTCAGGGAAAACTCTCCACTGGTTGGAGTCATACTTTGAAAAAAAATGATAGCTGTGGTTGTTGGAGGCAATATAGTCCCAGGACACTGCTGAAAGAGTTCCTCAGGAGTGCCCTAGCCAACCATATCCAGCTGCTTCAATGATCTTCTCACTACCATGTCAGAATTGAAACTTCTCCAATATTAAAACAATCTGTCCATATGATTTATGCAACATTCAGTTTTGGGCTGCCAAGTTGCAAGTAACGTGTGCACTATTCAAGTGCCAAGTAATGATTGTCAACAAGAAAGAATCTAACCATAGCCCCATTACATCCAATGAATCCCCCACTTAATATCCTGAGGATTACCACTGACCAAGAACTAAATCAACCATATAAATATTCTGGCTGCAACAGCAGTCCAGAGACTGGGAATTCTGTGGCAAGTAACTAAGCTCCCAACTCCCAAAGTCTGTTTACCATACACAAGGCATCAGTCAGGAGTAACACTCTCCACATGGCTGAAAGAGTGCAGCTTCAAAAGCACTCGCTCTAACTATCCAGGACAAAGCAGTTTGCTTGATTGAATGTTAAGTGGTGGATGGGATGCCAAAGTTAAGTGAACTCCCTGCACCATTGTATCATGGTAGCAGTGCACCACTACAAAATGCATTGCAACAATTCACCAAGGACCTCTACGTGAGGAAACAGCCACTCATATCTGCTCTAATTTTAACCTCAGCTCCCCATTCATGCTTTTTAACCCAATAACCTTTCACTGCCTTAGGAGAATCTCAGCTTCCACCTTTGAGAAAGAGGATTCCAAAGATTCAACCCTCGAGAAAATATATTAGAGTACAGGTGATCTCTTGATCCAGATACAGAGGAAACATCCTTGCCACATCCACTTTGTAAAGCCCACTCAATCTTATATTTCAATCAAGTCCAATGGATTGAAGCCTCACCTGCCCAGCTTTTCCTCATGATCCATTCCATAATTGAGACAATTCACCTCCACTATCAGTAAGGGCAGAAAACTTGGTAGTTGGCCAAATTTGCATTCATTAGTAGGACCAGAGAATCTTGCTGGCATGAAATGCCCAAGAATCCCACCCATGCTCTGAAGGAGTCATATGGACTGTTTCTCTCTCCACTGAGGTTCCTAGACCCAAAGTTAACAAAAGCTGCCAGATTGGAATCCTGTAAGAATTTAGCAACACCAATTATTAATCCAACCGATTTATTTGATAGTAAATCCGCGAGCTTTCAATCAAATAAATCGGTTGGATTAATAATTGGTGTTGCTAAATTCTTACTGAGTTCTTACCACCCCAATCCAACGCCGGCATCTTTACATCATGACTGGATTGGAATCCTTCCAGCATCTATTCCAATATTGCCTAGTATATCTTTTGACTGCTATTAACATGTTTATAATCTTCCTTAAAAAGATCAATACCATACATAGCATTCCCGATCCTTCAACAGCACCTTCCTCAACCATCTAGAAGGACAAGGGCCCTGGGTCACCAACATCTACAAGCTACACACCATGCCAACTTTGAGCTAAATTCCCTTCCTCCACTGTTACTGGATCAAAGTCTTGGAATTCCCTTCCTAACAGCTCTGCAGGAGTATGTAGCAATTCAAGGGCAATGGTGTCTGTTGCTCAGATGGGGGGTGGTTTACGCTGCACTCTCCTGCACAAAATTGGTCATAAAACCCCAATTATTTACATGGTATCACAGCATCAGAGCCCTCCTGATGAACAAGAACAAAACAGCACAGGAAACAGGCCCTTTGACCCAACGAGCCCGCACCGCCACCTCTACCTGCGATCCCTGTTTATAGATTAAAAACCAAATTTCAGACAATTTAGGGAGAATTTGTTTTGCCAATTAGCCTAAGAGCACATCTTTGGAATGTGGGAGGAAACCGGAAAAAACCCACGCAATCACGAGGAGAATGCGCAAACTCCCACAGACACAGGCCCAAATCCATGTATCTGCACAGCACAGCAATAGTCACTGAGCTGTCATGTCACCCATCAAATGGTCCAGGTCAAGCGTACACTAACAATGTGAAGCACTAGGATACTCTCGAAAAAAAATCCAAGAGCAGCCTTCTCATGATCCATTGCGTGTATGCCCCTTGTTAGACAACAAGGTGGACCAAAGCACCTGTAGGATAAAAACAAGTACATCAATATCATCATCTATTTACACACTTCCCAGGGACTCCCAAGGCTCATGATCCTATTTTAAATCAGTTTTCTATACCCCTCCATTCCCATTCTGTTCATGTGCCCATCTAAGTATTTCTTAAATAACGCCAGAGTACCTGCCTCCACCACTTTACTTGGCAGCGCATTCCATAGCCCCACCACCCTCTGTGAAAAAACTCCATCTAGCATCCAAATTATACCTTACCTCCCTCATCCTAAGCCCGTGACCCCTCGTGCTATTCGAGTCCATCCTAGGAAAAAGCTTAACCCTGTTTACTCTATCTATACCCCTCAATCTTGTACACCTCTATTAGATCTCTAAGTCTACGTCTAAGGAAAACAGTCCCAATTTGCCCAACGTCTCCTCATAACTCAGACCTTCCATAGGAGGCAGCACCCTGGTAAACCTCTTCTACACTCTCTCCAGAGTCTCCACGTCCTTCCGGTAGTAAGGCGATCAGAACTGGACGCAGTATTCCAAATGAGGTCTAACCAATGTTTTATACAACTGCAACATTAAAGGCCAGCTCTTGTACTCTACAAGTTCTCAGATTGGAGAGTGGTGCCAAAGGATATAAAATTTCAAACATTGGACCTCAAATAGGTGCAACATAAATCTAACCAGTTCAGCTAAAGTGATGGGAAAATTGCTAGAAACAAATCAGGGGCAAAAGTCACATGGATGAATGCAGGTTAAAAAGGAAAGCCAGCAAATTTAAATCGTGGAAAAAAAAAAAATCACATTTAACTAGGTTTTTTTTAAGATGAGGAAATGAATTTGATGAGAGTAAGGCCGTTGTGGTGGTGTTCATGAACTTCCAAACAATAAGATGCCACACAAACTTACAAGCAGGTTGTGGCTCATGGAATAAAAATGGATAAGTAGTAATATGCATATTAAATAGGCCAAGTGACACTAAACAGTAAGTAGTGTTAATGAACATTTGGTGTTCTGGAAGAAACTTTGTAATGGAGTTCCTCGGAGTCAGTGTTGGGACTCTGGCTCTTTAGACATTTACTCGTGTTTGGATACAAACTTAAAAGTTTGTAAATGATACAAAACTTGGAATCATTGTGAACTGAACTATGAAAATGCCAAGGTAGAACTTCAAGGAGCATAAACAAGTTGCTGGCATGGGCAGACGACAAGTAATTCATTTCAGTAGAGCGAAAACGGAGACAATATAAATTCTAATGGGGGTGCAGGAGCAGAGGTACTTGGGTGTATATACACAAGTCGAAGGTGACAGGACAGGTTGAGAGAAGTTAAAGCATAGGTGTCCTAGGCTTTATTAATAGGAACATTGAGTATGAGAGTAAAGAAATTGTGTTAAATTGTATGATACTGGCTTAGCCTCAGCTAGAGTACTGCATTTGGTTCTGAGCAACACCGAGAGCAGAATAGTTGCACAAGAATGGTTTTAGGGATGAGGAACTACAGTTAGAGAGTCAGAGGTTGGGACTGCTCTCCATGGAGGACAGGTCAAGGCAATTTGATTTGATTGTCACATGCATTAGTATATAGTGAAAAGCATGGTTTCTTCTATGCTGTACAAAGTATACCATACATACAGAAGGAGACAGGAGAATGCAAAATGTGGTATTACAGTCATAGCTAGGGTGTAGAGAAAGATCAACTTAATGCAAGGTAGGTCTATTCAAAAGTCTGATGGCAACAGGGAAGCAGCTGTTCAAGTTAGCTGGGTAATGACCTCAGACTTTTGCATCTCCTCTCCCACCCCAAGGGAAGAAGGTAGAAGAGAGGTCTGGGGTGCCTGGGGTGCTTAATGATGCTGGCCACTTTGTTGAGACAGCATCAATGAATGGGGGGCTGGATTGGGCAACATTCATAACCTTTAGTTTCTTGCGGTTTTGGACATAGGAGCCATATCAAACTGATAGCACCAGAAAGAATGCTTTGTGGTGCATCTGCAAAAGCTAATGGGAGTCATAGATGACATGCCAAAGTTTTAGGTTTGAGAAAAGAGAGCTCTGAGCAGGTTTTCTTAACTGTAGTTTTGGCGGGGGCAGTGTCAGGCAGAAACCAGGACAGATTTTTGGTGACTTGGACACCTAAAAACTTGAAGCTTTCAACCATTTCTACTCCATCACACTGAAGTAGACAGGGCACGTTCTTCATATACTTTGAAGAAGTTGATAACAATCTCCTTCATTTTGTTGACAATTGAGAGAGATTACCATCACACCAGTTCACCAGATTCTCTCATTCCTGTACTGTCTTGTCATTGTTTGGGATATGCCCCAGCCATCAGCAAACTTGACAATCAAGTTGAGGGGAAATTGCCCACATAATCATAGGTGCATAAGCAGTATAGTAGGGGGCTGAGAACACAGCCTTGTAGGGCACCAGTGTTGAGGATGATTTTGGATGAAGTAGTGCTGTGGCCAGTGGGTTAGGAAGTTCAGAATCCAGTTGCACAGAGAAGTGCCGAGACCCAGGCCACAGAATTTGGAGATGAGTTTTGTGGAAAAATATTTTGAGGGCTGAGCTGTAGTCAATAAATGAGTCTGACATAGATATCCTTGTTATCTAGATGTTCCAGAGTTCAGTGCAGGACCAGGGAAATGGTGTCTGCTGTGGACCTATTGTGGTGGTAGGTTAACTGTACTGGATCCAGGCAGTCGGGGAGGCTGGAATTGATTCGTGCCATAAGTAATCTTTGAAGTACTTCATGGTGGATATCAGTCATTGGGTGATGGTCATTAAGACATGCTACTTGGCTTTTCTTTGGCACTGGGGTGATGGTCATCATCTTGACGTAGACAGGGATCTCAATGTTGTAAAGACAGATGGAAGAGGTCTGCAAATACCCCTGCCAGCTGATCCACATAGGATCTGAGTGGTCATTCATATACACCAAGCAGACCAGTCACTTTTCAGGGCTTGACCTTCAAGGTGGCTCTGACATCTGCAATGACGACAAGTTCACCTTGAGGCTTCTCAGGTGGATGGCATGCTCTTGTTGACTTTTTGCTTAAAATGGGCATAGAATGCATGGAGCTCATTAGGGATGGGTGCATTGGAGCTCACAATTTACATGCCTTCATCTTGTAGTCTTTATGTCTTACAGACCTTGCCACAATCAGTGGGGGTCTGTGTGGCTAGCCTGGGACTCTAGCTTGGTCAGATACAGTCTTTGGATCTTGATGAAGATTCAATAGTGGTATTCAAAATCATGATGGGGCAAACTCTTCCCACTGATGGTTCAACAATGAGGGAACATGGATTTAAAGGTAATTGGTAGAAGCGCAATGGAAACACGAGAAAACTTCCAGCAGCCAGTAGTTAAGATGTTAAAGTACTGCCAGATCATATAGGAGTCATGTTCAATCAAGGCATTTAAGAGGATATTGCATCATCTAAAAAGAATGAACAGGGTTATGATAAAAGGTAAGGAATGGCAATAGTTGCACTGCTCATTTGGAGCTGGCACAGGTAATGGGCCAAATAGCTGCCTTCTGTGAAAAATTCATAGTCTGTGGAGCATTCCTTAATGTCTTTTACAGTCAAAGCATCAACCTAGATTCTAAACATGTCTGGAAAGAAGGTTTGGACCCATAAGGCTCTGGTTGAGAAAAATTATTGAACTAAACTGATACTCAGAAATAGCTGTCAATCGTGGCAACTAGAAATTCAATCAAGACCTTCAGTGTGAAAGTTTAGTGGTTTTCAATATCATAACCAAGTAAAAACTAATTATGCAGCAATTGCAAATAGCAAACAAATTTTAAATTAGTAACTGAGAAATTGATGTGGCACAAATTTCTCTCCTGAAGTTATAAATTAAAAACACATACAAATACTAGCAAACTTTTAAAATAGTTATACATCCAAACATGGAAAGTTAAACTTCAGAAATTATTCATTCTCAACTCAATAGCATTAGCAAATATATATCAAAGATTTGGCAAAACTAATGAGTGAAGTCTTCTACTATCCTACATATGATTTACTAGGAGAAAAATGTCAAACTTCCTATTCTTTCAAAAGGCATTAATTGATGAGTGATCAGGCAGGTATTAGATTTTTCTCAGCAGCAAAGCCAAAAGTCCAATAATACTGACTGCATGATACTTGTTCATTCTTTATGACAGCTATTTGTAGGACACGGTCACTATTAGGCTTACTGTTCCTTCCTTCATCATGGAGTTTATGTTTTGGAATTCCCCCATTTCCAAAGCACCAGTCATTCTTTCTAAAATAAAGGTGGGGATCACAAAATATCCCAAACTAGTTTATAGAAGGAAATGAATTTTGTTTTCATTCCCTCCTAGTTAATAGTTTATCACAAGGATTTAAGACTTGGAAATCCCCCACTTCATTTACAAACATTTAGTGGGGAGGAATCTCCCATATTCCTACCTAAAGATTAAGAAAAAGGAAATGCCTGTTAAAAATACATTTTATTGAAATAAACACAATGCTCCCCTTCAACAGTTGCAGCTTGTGTTCAGTGCCAGTGTTTGAGTGAAAAGTCAAAGGTTTGATTTCTTATTCAAAGTGGAAGTTACAACATTACTTGGCAGGCAGAAAGGATAGCTCATTCCAGGTAGCAATCTGTGCCTCCTCACGCAGACATGAAGGATAACAGGAATTTAGTAACAGACCATTCAGTTCTCTCATTACCAGGGCACAAAATCTTGGCAGACTGAAAAACCTACCCTAATCAGAAATAATGTCATGTATAACCTACACATTTAAAAAGCTGTGAAACATTTACAGAATACAGCTTATAAAAACTAAACAGCAAGATTGGAATTGCATTATCTAGCTATTAGATGTTTAGAAATGTAGAATAATCTTTACTTATTCTTAAAAAATTCAAGTCTAAATAGTTCACATCCAAACAATTGGTGATAAAATTCGTGATTCCCATCTGTACATTCTTCCATTAAAAATCACCAGCAATTTTGTCACCCTTATCTTTTCTATACCATACTTAGTTTACACAAGATAATTAATTAGCCCTTAGCAAGATCCAATATAGTAGCATTTATGGATCCCAGCTGTGCCACTGTTAAATGTTGCACATACTCCCTGCTCTCCTTAGATCATATTTTTTTTGCCATGTTGCAAGGTACTTTGTAACATTGCAAAAGAAAGTGCATTAAATTACAGCATTAATTAAATTGTCTGGATAAGTTAGCAAGAGCTTGAAATGATCCAATCTTCTGTTCGATAGTAAAAAAGTGCTCCTTTTTACTAAAACCCGACATGCTAATAGAAATAATTTTAAAATCAGAGAAATACACAAATGCAGAAGCATAAAATATAAATTAGACCACTACCTCATGTTTTCTACTATATCCAGTATTGCAGTATAGATATCAGAATTTGTTTTTGTAGAAAGAACAAAATCCATTTGTTATTGGTACAATTATTTCTCACTGAATCCTGTGAAGGTAGTGACAACTTAATAAAATTAATGCATTCTCTCTCCACACAGCACTCCCACTCCCCCCCGTGTTAAGCATCCATTTGCCAATACACTTTGCACTATGTCATGAAATTTCATTTTTACATGTGAAATATGGCCAAAGTATGCTACATTTGAGACAACTGAGTGCAAGTGCCAAGCTGTACACCATCTTTAATACTGACAGTTAATGCTCACTATGGGTGTGAATTCCAGCACATCTATGGTATTTCTAATTTACGAAGATCTATAGCAAGTGACTACCTGCTTTTCCTTCATACAAAAGAGCTTGATGTCGATGGAATCTCACCTTAAAATCCTGTGGTTGAGCACAAAAGTTAGTGTAAAATTTACATTTTGGTTTCTGAAACCAGTTGCATGTGACAACATTTTACGAATTTGACTGAAATAACATGCTCCAGCTACTCCATATTTGAAAACAAGAGAAACTACACCACGAATATTTTAAAAATCAGTTAGAAGATTCATAGTAGATCCTTGATTCTTGCATGCCAATACTGCACAAATTGAATTTAATGGTTTCACATCTAGATTTCTGGAACAAAAATAGGGAAAAAAGTTACTCAAGTTCTCCAAATTCACACAAAGCACATAAATAAGATTTAAAATCTGATTAGTTGACAAGATCCTTTGATCCGCTTCTTGTGGAGATGGTACAGTGATCAAGGGAACTGCAACATTGGATAATCCTCTTAATCTTCCATAATAAGAGTCTGTCTGAAATTCTGGCAGTTGATTGTAGAGTTTGTTTATTGTAACATTCTTCAAAAGGGAAGGGATTATTGCATACATTTACCATTAAAGCAGAGAATTCCAAACAGATTTTTCTAGAGCATTCCAACAAAATTCTCTTTCTGGTCACTTCAGTGTTATGTTGGCAAAATACTGGTTTGTACCAAATAGCAAAAATGGTTCGCATCCCTAATTCACACCGTGGTGGATATGCACAACCCTAGGAGAAAGCTCCTTTCAAACTTGCATCAAGTTTAAGCAGTTCACAAATCAGGTTTAGTCATATGTACTAAATTACCAATATTACATGCCACAGTACAATGACTATCTTAGTGGTACTGGCAAACTAAGACAGTGGAGAGCATTTTTGATCCTAGCAGCTATTTTACTCCTCTCAAGGCAGGGATTCATTTGGGTACTCGAAGGTATTACAGTACTTCATTCCAAATTTAAAAAATTCTTAGGATACAGCTACACTGCTGGCATGGATGATATTGATTGTATCTACAGTGGCCTCAGAAGTTGTGATAATCCTTCTTGAGTCACTCACTGCAAGATGTTTTACACAAAAAAAGTTAGTATTAGTCCAAAAAAGTTAAACCAAGTTAGTTAAACTGAAACTGCAGTCTGAGAATGGCAATCTCCTTGAAGAGATGTGTAAGCAAATTATATTTTTCTTCAACTAATTGCTAAAACCAGGCATTTTTCTTACTTATAGATTTAAAATCTTAACTGCAAGATCTCATGATTACTAGCTCAATATAACCAATGCCCAACAATATTCCACTTGTTAGCCAAAACCAGACCAAGATTAAAATCTTCAGTCCGTTTCAGGAAAATCCTCGAGCACAATTCTTAACCAATGCATAAAACAGGTAAGCTCCGTCTAACTGTGAATTTGACTGTATAAGCTGCCACTTTGCAGTTCAGTCATTTTCTGTATTTTTGGATCTTGTCTCCTTGTTCATTTGGATGCAAAATCCCATGGCACTACTCAACAAGTAGCATAGTGGAGAACATGCCCCTGTCTACACCAATGATGAAGAAGTAGAAACGATTGAGATCTTCAAGTTTCTAGATTTCCAGATCACCAATCACCTGTCCTGGTCCCTCTTGCTGATGCTATAGTTGAGAATGCCCACCAATACCTCTACTTTCTCAGATTTAAGGAAGCCAGTACATCTGCTATGACATTGTTTCTAGGGCGCAACTATCTTTGATGTAGAGATGCCAGCATTGGACTGGGGTAAACGCAGTAAGAGTCTGGCACCACCAATTTTAAATCCAACTGATTTATTTGATAGTAAATCTGCTAGCTTTCAGCATTTGTGCCTTTGTCAGGTGAATGACGAAGGCACAAACGCCAAAAGCTAGCAGATTTACTATCAAATAAATCAGTTGGATTTAAAATTGGTGGTGCCAGACTCTTAGTGAGGCAACTATCTTTTCCAGATGTATCACAGATTGGTACTTCTCCTGCTCGGATCAAGACTGCAAGAAACTATGAAGGTCTGTGAACATAGCCTAGAACATAATGCAATGTTCACAGACCTTCATAGTTTCTTGCAGTCTTGCCTACATCTTATTCGGAAAGGAAATGGATAAATATCTACAAGAAAAAGTGGAATGGAATTAATTAGATAGCTTTCTGAACTAGAGTAGACAAAATTAAATGTTCACCTGTTGTGCCATAGAGGTAATATCATTTGTTCACCTGAATTGTATCTGGGGAATTCTTCTCACTGGCTGCTATTTACCTATAAAATAGTGGCTATATTAAAGTTAGCAAGAATCTCATCACGTTAAGATCAACATAAATGCTCCTGCTCTCTTCTTAGCTTGCTCACATCTCACTGTGAATGAACACACTTTACAAAGAGGCGCTGTAAACAGACATTCCCAAATGTTAATTTTAATTAAGCTTTGGTCTAACACAATAGAAGATTTTTCTTGGTTAATTTTTCTGGAAACTAGAACTTTTACAGATCAGGAAAACTGTAGTTATAATCCTTATTGTCAGGATTAAAATTGGGAGATAACAAATTCACCTTAGAAGTTGTGAATTATTTTATTTAGCATGTTGCCGATTGTCTCAGTTGATGTTCTGAAATTTCTTCGTTATTGTCAAAATGCAAGCAGAGTTTTCAAAGCAGGTTGAATGTGGATTGGCCTGAAGCCTCCTCTGGATGGAGCTGCTCAAGATTTTTTTCCTGCTTTGTAGTAAACCACAAGGAAACTACATAAATGGTAATAATGCTGAGTTACCACAACAGGGCAGAAGAATGCAAACTACTGAATGTCCTCCTCACTGTTCTGAGACTGTGATAGCAGAATTTGAAACATATGTCTGTTAAACAAAGTGAAGCCATTTTGTTTTCTCAAATGTAGTTTACAAACAAACTTACAGACTAACATTCTCATTAGTTGGTGCTGGTTTAAATTTTAGTACCAAGGGTATATTTCATTATATTAGATCAAAAAGAGCTACTTCAGATGAACACAACCTCACTGACAGCCTTTCAAAATCTGTTGAAGGATTTAAATAGGTGCCATTTTTGTTACTTGGTAACAACTTGTCATTAAGGTCTTTTGTATTTTATTCACTGGACACAAGAATACCAAATTTCAAAATGAAAAGTTTATATTGCAAAGAGAAGGATGGTAAGTTGACTCCAATTGGTCAATATTTTACCATGCTGAACACACCAGGGAAAATTGTTCAAGTTTTTGTTTAACTAAAAAAATGTAATGCCTGGACATGTTCATTTGTAGAGGACAGGGCCATGCATATGAATATGTCTCAAGCAAGTGCAATTGAACCACTGGATCCAACTGAATCTTAAATTGGCTAGTATGCAATTCTTAGCACACTCAGGATTGTCCAGCAAGTGTTGGTCCTATTCCAGAATCACTGATTATTGAGTACTTGTTTGGCCAGCAAGGGCTGGTTTAATATAGTCAGTATTCTGCCCGTTGCAAATAGCAGAAAGGATGTGCTCTTTTGCAATCCTTGTGGCAGCATCTTGGCCACAGTAGACTTGTGGTTTTTAAAAAGTTTGGTGGATAAGTGTTCCCTGGTTAAGGCAACTCCTTAACCAGAGACCACTTGCCAACCAATGAGCACCCTTTTTCCTCATGCATTATAAATTGTTGTTTCCTTTGAAATTGGCATTGTATCTGCTCTGATGAGCACAGGATGAAAAGCTTTGGCAGCACCTTATTTCAGAATAACAGATTTTTAATACTAAGGAACTACCATATGCTATTTTATAGGCTCTTACTTTATTTTTGAATTTATATCAGCATAGCATGACTGCATTTCATTTCAGATGTCTATCATCACCTCTCCAAAATCTAAAGTAGCTTCCTTGCCATCTCCCTTTAAGATCAACAGCAGCCACACAAAGAATGGAAAAACGCACTACAGCAGACAAGCATTTTCCTAATTGTGCAAACCTCGTGGGTCAATAGGTTACAAAATAGGCCCTTCCCCTGAAAATTAAAGCTGAGATGCATATTTACCTCTGTCCAAGAGCTCATACTTTAAACATCAAGATATTTAAGAAATAGATAGTGATACAAATAATGTTAATTTTGTAATGCAAGTAATACAAGTTACTTTCAAAAGATTATGCTCCCACACAAAGCTGCAATCCAAAGCTTACATCCTAATCTTGGAAAAATATCTTCAAAGAATTCCTTGTACTGTAATGATCAAAAGTAACTATCCTAAAAAGAGTTCAGGGCACAGGCAACAGATGCAAATAAATTTGGGGGGGGTGCGGTGGCTACAGGGTAGTAGAGTTCAACAAAATCATAAGGTGCAAATTTTGAATAAAATTAAGAGGTCCAGTAGCCAACAAAGGTCAGTGAGGCCATGGGGTGATAATGAGCTAATAGGGCAAGATATGGGTCCCAAGGTTTTGAGCATGCATGGGCAAGAGAAATCTTTATTGGAGATGCTCTGGCTACAATTGGTTTCACTCTTGCCTATCCTTTGAGAGCTAGACAGAGAATTGCATGAACAACCATGGAAAAAGTTGGACTATAAATCAAAAAGCAATACTGCAGAATAGTGGGTGCTGTGCAAATTTAGTTTGGGCTACTTACGAATGGCATGGCAAGATCATTTATTTGAAGGGATTGCAGAAAGACTGGAAACATAATCAGGTGGGAAAAAATGGGCCTGAAAGAAACCAGATGTAAACTATAGCTTTATCTTCAAGAAGTAAATAGGGATTGAATAGGTTATTTTGAAAAGAAGAAACTGCGGTCTTGAAGGAAAGCGGGCAACACTTGATGAAACAGAATTATTTACATTATTAACTATCACAAGGGCCAAGGAAGGAGGTAGATTTTCTTGAACAAGGTCATTTCCATCTAATTTAGGGCTGGGGCAGTAAGAAAGAGTGACTCAAGAGTAGAGGCAGCTGAATTGAGTTGCTTGATAGAGTCAGAGTTTCACAGAACAAATTCTGCCATTCTGCCCATTACATTTGCCTGCCATCAAGACCTATTCATTCTAATCTTATTTTCCAGCACTTGATCCATAGCCTTGTATGCCACAATGTTTCAAGTGCTCAAATGATCTTGGTGAGTCATCCATGGGGCCTTAACAGTGGTTCAAGGGGCTGTGAGAAAAATTAAAAAGGAAATCACTTGAACTCCAGGGATGAGTCTGGAATAGTGGGAAACTTGGAAAGAGAAGTGAAGACAGATGGGTTTGATGTAGTACAGTTGGTACTGGCGATAGAAAGTTAAACTAGTTCTTTGCTAGGTACACAAGCCTGCATTCCTTGAACTTTGAAGATGAAGACCATTACAGGAAAAATAGAGGCTTTGCTGGGAACAAGGACTACAAAAGGTAGAAATGAGCAAGTGACTGAAAAGCATTTTGTTGAATGAAGAGCCACATGTTGGGCAGTTTCGAGTTTCTACATGTACATGAAGTGCTGTCAGGGGAGAGTATGAAAGTCCATCCATCCCCTCATGCTTGACAGGGACTGACTACAGAGGCTGCCAGAAATAATAAAATTAAGAAGTGGCAGGGTAGTAGAGTTTGTATGGGAGGTTAAGATTAGGGAAAGACAGGAGGATAATGAAATTAGAAGAGGGGACTAGGGAGCCAAGATGAAGATTGAGAGTGAAGAAAATCGTCAACACAGAAACAAGACATTGCAAAACAAACTTGAGGGGTAGTCAAATTATATAAAATCATTAATTTTGTTGGTGTATATGAAAATGTAATATTCCTTTTAAATCACAAAGGAAATATGGAAGAGGTTATTAACCAGCACTAGAGTACACCAATGTTTACAGGATTTACCATGACAGTACGTACATGTTCAGGGCCAACAGGAAGACAAATGGCACATTAAGCTATTAATGAATGAAGCTGGGATGGGATAGGATAGAGAATTTATAGGCAATTCTGAAATATGCAAGAACAGGGCAGTAATATGAACACATTTTTAAGAATGTACTAGGAGTCTCAGATCAGTTATGTTTCTAATTTTAGAAGGAAAAGCAACTTCCAGTTCTCAAAAGTGAAGGTGGTGCATGAAGATATCAGGGTGAAATCAGTAAACAGTGGCCACAACATTCAATAGGAAAGAATGACAATAACGACTGGGTACTGGATTAGGATAGGACTAAGAATATCTGAACAGAGAAAAATAAGTTAACACTGGGAAATCTCAAGTCGAAAAGCACTAGAAATTAATACATTAGGTACAGATGTGGATAAGTAAGAACATTAAACTTAATCAGCTAACATTAAATATAAAATCAAAAAAGAGGTTAAAAAAGCAAAAATATGAAAAGGACTTTAAAAAAATGTTTGTAGACATTGTAGTAACAACACTACACAGAAATGGAGTCTACAATGTAACGGATAAAAAAATTTTAGTGAATATAACTCACTAATTTACACAGGTGCAGGTGGTGGTTAGGGAGAACTGTAAAAAGCAAACTAGTATTGAAATGATTCAATCAAGGTGAATAAGTCAGACTTGAAATGGCATACAACCCAAGCTGTTAAGTGAAAGAGATGGAAGAGGTTCTGGACACAAATGTTCAAACCTTAAAAATTAAGTGCACCATAAGCTAGACAATTGCTGACACAGCAACTTCATTCAAGATGGAGAAGCATAGGCAAGATATATTGGTTTGTTAGCAAAACGTCAGTTGTGGGCAGATTGTTACAAGATATCAATTTAAAAAAAGCACTAAATTGTTTACGGACTTTGGCAAGTTTAAACAAATGTCCTCCCTTGTCCAATGTCACTAGAATTTAGGCTCCAAGCAGTAATTCTACAATTTAGATTATTAACTGCATGGATGATTTCCTCAAAATGTAGCTAAAATCACAAAAATAGGAAGTTGCCATTATTCTGCAAAGAAAAACACTACAACATTTCTATTACAAGTAGTACCGGATTCCCAGAGGTATTCCTTGTATACAAAATGCTGAGAGCTTTATTCTCTATTTGTGATAAACAAATTGAAGAGAAACTAAATTTATTTGTTTACACATACTGCATCAGGTCAGGTAGAACCAAGGGAGATGAATAGCTGGAATTTTCAAAGAAAGCAAATTAAATTTAGACAACATCTCCAATATGTGTGGGGCTGCTTGTGCCTCAATTCAGGAATTTAAAATGACAATTCTCATTGCTGTTGCTAATGTCGAGGTTGATCATGGCGTGACAAGAACCCAAGAGACTCTCTACACTCGAGTACAAGCAAGCAAATATTTTTAAGACTGCTTTAAACCCCTGCATAATTTTATTGTATTTGTACAAGTCTAATAAGTGGGGGTTTCAAAAACACAAATGCAGTCAAGGTTCATCATCTTGATCTGAGAGATGAAAGTAATAAACATTTCCGAAGAGAAAAGTGCTATTTGTTTCAGGTAACTTCTCTTAATGTCAGGTCAAATAAGATACAATAGTGCTTCATTCTGGCCCACTGCATTAGAATGGGGCAAATATAAAAGCAGCGTTGAGCTTCAAAGTGTTTTAGCAACTTAAAATACATTCTTCCTTCCACTTATAACTCCAGAAAATTGCAGAATACTAAAAGTTACTATACAGGCTCAAATTACTTCACAGCTGCAAACAGAATACCTCTTCAAATTGCAAACATTATGTCAGTTTACTAGTCAATTGTTTCCTTGTGATTCATTTCTTCAAACTCTAGTCCAGTTCAAGGATGGCACAGAGGCAAGCTACTGCTGCCTCCATGCCAACAATATATGTTCAACCCCAGCCTCAGGTGACTGTGGATTTTACATTTGCTCACTATCTACAGGGGTTTCCTTGCAGTCCAAAGATGTACAGGTTAGGTGGATTGGCCATGATAAATTGCCCCTTCAGAGGGATTAGCCAGATTGAGATTGCCGTTGTGTAGGCTTAATAGGCCAAATTGCCTCCTTTTGCACTGTAGGGATTCAATAAATTTATCTGCTACTGCCCATCCTGCTGTTTCTCCTAAAACTGCAGGGACAAACTAGGCCCTTCAAATCCTTAAACCCATTCAGATTACAGCAGATTGTTATCCTCTTTCTCCACACCCCCCTCCCCCATCATGTTATCCATAAGTGTGGTTTTGATGGTTTTAGAGAAATAATTGGAATGCTAAGTTTAACATGTCTTATTTTCATTAAATCAAAGGCATAAAAAGGATATTTGTTTCATTAAAAAAAGAAGATTAGCTTGAGAAAAATTTAAAGATTGAGTTTTAGCCCAAAAGAAAAATTACAGCAGTGCCACTCAATGGTCAGGAAATGTAGTTGCAAGAATATTATACAACAAAATTTTTTGGCTGCATCTTTGGTACTGCAAAGGAGACTTTCATTCCACTCTGTTGGCATCTCTCTTCACATGCAGTTTGTCTCACATTACCCTTCAGAATGCAAGGGAAGAATGGAGGCTAGTGCTATTTGTTAACAAAATGGGGAATGCTGTCATTTTCTGATCAGTGGGGGAAGGCAGAAGAAAACACTGCAACATGGTGGCTAGTGCTGCTCCCTCAGTAGCAGGGACCTGGGTTTGATTCCCAACTTGGCTCACTTAAGTTTGTACATGTTTTGTCTGTGGGGTTTCCTCCCAGTGTCTATAGACGAAAAGGTGCCACTTCATTATGTAGTGTAGTATGGTTATAGGTCAGTGAACCACAATTCATTGTAAATAGACTACAGATTCAGTTTAGGGGTAAAATTGTACTAGTTATAGCCAATCATACAGTTATCACCTTCTGTGCCTCATTTAGCTGATCAGAAGGAAGTGACATACTGTGTTTTGCCAAGTTTGCTGTGATTCAGTGTTTTTCTAAATTAAAGAATTGTCAGTCCAATACATTGCAAGCATCCAGATTTAGTTTAGCATTGTGAACTCAAATTGTATTTCCAGTGCACAGGAGCAGACTGTGTGTCAACTGTTAATTACAGTCAGGTATCAGGTTGTTTGTTCAATTCATAGTCTTCCTGGAAGTTTTTAAAATGTGTGCAGCTTCTTCACTATTCTTAAATCATTTACAGCTACCATTATTTACATTTTACCTCAGATTTTTATTAATATAGCTCAAGTGACATCAGAAACACTTAGTTTTAATAAGTAATCTAGCTCTTTATTTCATTTATTGAGCACAACAGATGTAGGTTGAAGAGGCTGCTATTGCAAGTCTAATACAAAGTGATAAATCACTCAATAGAATCACAGCCACACATTGGACAAGTTGATCAGCTGCAGTCTTCATATAGATGTTGAAAGAGTCCAATTTCATATTCTCAGGGCATCCAATTAAACCAATTTTTATACCATAAACAAAACTAAACGATTCTTCTCAATCTTGGAGCCGTGGTCTTCAGCGTTTGATTACAAGAGAATTCTGCTCAAGACAAGTGAAATGATTTGAGAAATGAACCAAAATGGTTTTATGAAACGTTGAACATTCGGCTCTCCTCAGTCCCCTCCCTCCGCAAAGTACCCCAAGACAATTAGAGGTAGCAAGTTTTATACAACTACATAAAATCATTCTTTAAAACGGGGCACAAGGTCCCCAAGTGTTTGTCTTTGTACAGTCACTTCACGAAAGTTGTGTTCATTATTACGACCTGGAGTTAAAAACATTCGTGTAACTCGATAGGCGCCAATCGAAAATGGAACAGTTCGGATGGTTCAAGGATTTAGGGGATACGGATTCACATCAAAAACACCTCACTTTTAGTGGTGAGAGATAGAAGACTTTCCCACAATTTAGACCGGAGATGAGCACTTGAAATTCTGGCCCCTTTAAAAGTGGTGTTAATGTTTTTCCAGCATTAGGATTGTTTTACAGCTAGCAATACACCAACCGATATGAAAATTGTTGCGCTCATAATATCCCCAGTTATGTATTCAAACCACCACAAATTAGTCTTTACGCGATCTTACAATCAGGATCGTAAAACGAACCCCTATCTTTTGGGTTTAGTTTTGCCACGCGAGGTTGTTGGGCAAGGAGCACACTATCCAAAGACCAGACAGACATCTTATTTCTATAGGGAAAAGAAAGTCTTTCACAGTAAAGTCCCCCACGTTAAGGGCAGCAGCTCAGGACCGGAAACTACTCATATCACTAAATTACCAGGAACTGCTCTGAATCATGAAGACATTAATATTAAAAGCCAAAAAGTGCTTGGATACAGTTAGTAAAAGCTGCGCGACAGCACCATGTAGAAGGTCACATTAATCATTAATAAAGTGTTCACTAGTGTTTGTTAATACCCAAGGAGCTGATTCACAGCTTTATTTCTCTTTAAAAGCTTAGCATCGACACCGCGACTCAGTGATAACTGCTGTTATGTAAAAAGTTATTTTCCAGTGAAACGCCATTTACTGGGATGTTCATAACATCTTAGTATGATAAAGCTTGTCGCACAACTCAACAGACCAAGGAGTGTGTTTATGGTGTCAAATTAATTTGGCTTATTAGAAATGATGCTTACTTTAAGCAGAGGCTTCAGTTTAAAAGTGAGAATACTTCACGGACAACATAACTTATGCAATTAAATACAGATTTCCTCAGCTTTTCACACTCACCCAAAAGTGAGCGTGGCAGTTGACCATCATGGTCCTCTCGATAAGTTCATCGGGACACTCGAGGAGATGGTGTCCGGATACCACACCTGCGTTATTGACCAGCACAGTCACATCTCCGATCTCCCTCCTCACCAGATCGGCCGTCCGGTACACACTACTTCTTTTACTCACGTCGCAAGTGTAAGTGTAGACCCGGGCGCCCAGCTGCCGGACCTTCTCGGCCGTCTCCTCGTTACTCTCCCGGTTGATATCCCACAGTACCAGGCTGGCGTTCCTCTTGGCGAACTCCAGCGCGAAGAGGCGGCCCAGCCCGCTGCCAGCTCCCGTGATCAGGCACACCTGGTCGCACACGCTCTTCTCCTTGGGCTTGATCAGCCATCTGGCGGCGGCCAGGACGAAAGCCCACAGCACTTTGAAAGTGACAACGAAAAACTCGGCCGCGATGTTCATGGCTGGCGCCGGGCAGGAAAGGCTGGTGGGTTGCCGCACAGAGAGCTGTCAGAGGCGGCTGGATGGTGGTGATGCTGCTGAGGTGACTCCCGTTGGGCTGGGCCGGTATCCAGCCAGTACCACCACCGCCTCCTCCGGACTCTGATCATCTTCACTCCGCCTCAGCCTTTAAATAAGCAACCGGCCCTCCCCGCGGGCAAGGACCCCTCCCAGGGCCAGGTCACTTCACCACTGCCTCCTCTGACTGTCCTCCGATACTTTGCCTTCAGCTTTTCTTTTAAAAAAAAAATGCCAATTGAAATAAACAGACGGATGTTATTAACGACATTGAAATCGTTGCATCAGTTCAGGCAATATCAGGGACAGCGTCCAAAGGTAGGTTTATAAATATCCTCTGCGCATGCGTGATTCCTCTTCCCCCGCCCCGTGGGCTCCGGTGATCATGGCGGACCAGAAGTGAGTGTGGAGTCAACTGAATTAAAATCCGAATCCATCCGTAGTTAACTTTTAATTTCCAACACTGTCCACCGACGGGATATTCTTGTATGACGAGCTAGCTTACGTTTATACCTTTCTGTTTAATCTAACTGTTTGGATGCGGTGTTAGGACGACTGGCTTATCCAGATCCGGCTGCTCAGGTTATATTGCGCCCAATTGAAGCTTTCATTTACTCTTAACTAATGCAATTGACTAAGCAAGATCTTAGAAATAGCATTTAAAAAACAAATTTTGTACCAGGACCATATTCACTGTAAATATGCATTTAGTGTTTTCACGATCAGGCTGTGGCCTATTACAGTACACGTTGTTTAATATCCCTATTAAGTGAAGGGCACTGAAAATAATTTATGATAAAGTAACATTAATTCCATCTGTTTCTTTTTAACTAGAGCGAAGAAGGTGCCATCTGTCCCTGAAAGTCTTTTGAAAAAGCGCCAGGCGTTTGCACTGATGAAGGCCAAGCGCATCAAGCGTTTGTTGGTAGAAAAGAAGGTTTGTGAAATATTTCGATCTATTGAACTATAACTTTTAATCATCATTAATAAATGTGTGACAGTAAAAGTTTAAATGCCTTTGTCTTATATTGCATAATAATGGAAACATTTCTGCCCATGTACTTCACTATTAAGGACACATGAATGGTGGTTTTGGGGAGGGGTGCAGCCAAACTCTGACATGATCCTCCACAGGCCTTGTCGGCTGAAGTGTTGAAGGCTTTCATGAGATCAACAAAGGTTGTCTAGAGCTCGCAATTCTGCTCCTGACAGTTCTTCTGAAGTTGGCGCACAGCAAAAATCATGTCAATAGTCTGCAACTGTTGTGGAAGCCACATTGTGACCCTGGAAGCAGGCCCAGATCTAGATGAGGACTTTTGTTAGGGTTTTTCCTATGATGGACAGCAGCGAGATTCCTCTGTGATTGTCGCACATTTGCCGATTGCCCTTCCTCCTATAGAGGTGTATGATGGAAGCATCAAAAGTTTCTGAGGAATGGATCCTTGCTTGCAAAAGGACTGGAACAACTTGGTTCTCATTGACAATGGAAGAACAATAATAAGGCCACATAATGTTCCTATCATAAATATATTATTTTCAGTGGTGGTTCATAATCTTCTAATTTTTGCAGACAAAATCTTTAATGCACCTGTTTTCCAATGTAGTAACAATTAAAAGGCTATCATTTATGGTAAGTTGTACATGGAAAAAAAAAACTGAGGATCCAAGGATGCACTTAGAGAGTTAATTTAATAGCAGTTGTAATGCTTTGTCAATAAGACAATTTTTGAAGTTGAAAACAAAATGCTACATAAAAATAGCAGGTCAAAAAGCATTTGTGGAGAGAAGCAGTTAAGTTTTGATAGACTGAAAATATTATCAGTTTTTCTCCACGAATGCTGTAGACCTGCTGAGGTTATCCAGCATCTTCTGTTTTTATTTCAGATTTCTAGTATCTGCAGTATTTTGTTTCTATTACAATTGTTGAATTATTCAGTTATAGAAGTAGTTTCAGTGCCTCTAAAGACAGCTATGACACAAGTTGGTAGAATTATTGCCACTGAGTCAAGAAGTTTTGAGTTCAATTTACACTTAAGGATTTGAGCAAGAAAGCTAGGCTAACATAGTGCAGTACTAACCCGCAGGTCCCATCCTTTGGATAAAATGTTTACCAACCAAAATCACCAGGTTTGATAGCTTTATGCATCTGTTTTTTTTACTGCTGTTTATATGATTTTTGTGCAAATTGACTACCATGCTTTAATCTTCATTACCGATATGGGGGAAACATCAGAAATATTTAATTAGCTATGAAGTCGTTTTGGATGTCCTGAGGTTGTAAATAAAGAATAAAGAAGATTACAGCACAGGAACCAGCCTTTTGGCCCTCTAAGCCTGCACCAACCATGCTTCCCGATTGAATTAAAACCCCATACCCTTTCGGGGACCATATTCCTCTATTCCCATCCTATTCATGTATTTGTCTAGATGTCCTTTAAAAATCACAATAGTATCTGCAAAGATCAACTCTTTGTAGACCACAAACTTACCACAGAGCAGAATTTAAATACTATCATGTACAAAGTAACATTAGTCTGATGATTTGGAAAAGAGGGAATAAAGGTAGACGTGCATTTATATAGACCCTTTCAGGGACACCAGGCATCTCAAATGTATCTCATGTGAAGTTACTGTTGTATTGTGGGAAATTCAGCTGCCAAATTTCATACAAGCTCTCCAATAAACAGCGCAATAAAGACCAGATAATATTTTCATTATGTTGATGGAGGGATGAATATTGGTAGAAAATACTAACTTGCCAGTTGATCAGGTTAATCAAATGCTTTTCAGACGGTCTGTGCTGACTTGATAGGTTATATTTGTCTCTTTCTGCATTGTAGGGATTCTATGTTTTTTATTTTAACTTTTTTAAACGGAATATAATGTAAGCCATGTATGTTTAGTACATTTTAAGCAAATGTGCCTTTCTTTTTAAGATGAATAGAGTGAACAGAAAACTAATCTACAAGAGGGCTGAGTTCTACCACAAGGAATACAAGCAAATGTACAGACGTGAGATCCGCCTTGCCAGAATGGCACGCAAAGCTAATAATTATTATGTCCCTGCGGAGCCTAGGCTAGCTTTTGTGATCCGTATTAGGGGGTAAGTAGAAATGCAGGGTTATTCATCAGTGTAATGATGGGTTAATCTGATTTTTTTTCAAGCCATTACAAATTGACAGCAAATAAACAACTACTTTTAAAAGAATATTCCTTTATCTATGTTGTTAATTTCTGTCCTTGGTTCACAGCATCAATGGTGTTAGCCCTAAAGTTCGTAAGGTGCTTCAGCTTCTACGACTGCGTCAGATCTTCAATGGAGTGTTTGTGAAACTGAATAAGGCTTCAATCAACATGCTCCGTATTGCAGAGCCATACATTGCATGGGGGTATGTGGTTAGAAATAAGCAATTAGCAAAGACGAAATGGTATGTTTTTGGTCAAGTGTTAAAATATAGTATGGTGTGAAACCAGGTTTTTTTTTTAATGCATGTGATTGGTGGTTTAATACAACAAACCTCAAACAGGCATGGATAGTGGCCTACACAGTTTCTGTCACTGTTTTTTATTACTTAATTGGAAAACATTCTAGTCTGCTGTGGTGATTAGGGAACATATTCTTTATATTTAAGATAAACTATTTTTCCTAAGATATTGACAACTTGCATGTCCACATTGTTAGATATTTTGGCATTTGGTAATCATGACATCAAGGTGCAATTCAACTCTTAATGGCCTGTTATAAAACATAGCTTGATTATTTCATCACCCAAAATTTCACAAGTTTTTGTCTAGTGGAGGTTATTTAAGAAATAAAGACCATTGCTGTTTCATTCCCATACCAGAGTATTGAGGTTATTGGTTGTGACATAGGTGTCAGTCATAACTCAGAGCCAGCACCTTTCCCTCAGAAACAGAAGGTTATGGGGTCAGGTCCATTGTCCCTCAAACACACAGTCCAGTTTCAGATTTTAATTCTACACTGAGAGACTACTGCATTGTTGAGTCATCTTTGATCTTTTGATTGAGACATTTTACCTCTAGGATAGATTCCAAAATTACTGTGGCACTACTTGGTGAACAAGGGATGTATCCTATTCCATGTTTATGAGCCACAATCACCAACTTATGATAGCAGTAAGGCTATTGTTACTGCTATTTATATGACTTTTGTGCAAATTAACTCTTATGGTTTTCCTTCATTACAATGCAGGGGAAACATCAGAACTACCTAATTAGTTGTGAAGTCGTTTTGGATGCCCTGAGGCTGTAAATAATAAAACAAAGAAAATTATCACAAAGGGACTGGCCCTTTGGCCTGCCAAGCCTGCACCAATCATGCTGCCTGACTGAAGTAAACCCCCTACCCTTCTGGGGACTGTATCCCACAATACCCATCCTATTCATGTATTTGTCCAGACCCTGCTGCTGCTATGCCTCCTCTCTGCCTGCAGCAAATTCCAGGCACCCACCATCCTCTTTTTAAAAAAAACTTGCCTTGTACATCTCCTTTAAAACTTGCCCCTTGCACATTAAACTTATGCCTTCTAGTAATTGATTCCTCCCCCCTGAGGAAAAAGTTTCTGATTCTCCATTTTGTTCAGGCCCCTTATAATCTTAAAAACTTCTATCAGTTTGCTCCCAATCTCTTGTTCCAGTGAGAACAAACCAGTGGATAGTAACATACTTGCTGTTTTTCTTGCTTTCATTTTCTCTTCCCGGCTAAACTCTATCCCTTTTGAACCATTGGGGAACATCTGGTTGTTTTTACGTTTGAATTTCTGCCCTAGCATGGATTAACAAGCCTTTTCATAATAGGCATGGAAATACAATAGAACTGAATTGCTGGGCTTTGTGGGTCAGATATACATTGGAGAACACTATAAATATATATTTCTGATGAAGAAGACACAACTTGACAGTGTCTGGTTAAACATGCCTTCCAAAATGGACAAGAATTTTGATTTGTTATAGCTAGGGACTAAATATGTCACTTTAACAGAAATTGATCTACATTTGTATTGGTTGAAACTAACTGTTCTTGGTGATTTAATAATATGTGTACTGGGAGTTTAACCAGGAGATAGTATGTCATAGAATGGTGATAATTTTAAAGAAATATTCATTTTCTAGATATCCAAATCTGAAATCTGTCCGTGAATTAATCTACAAACGTGGCTTCGGCAAGATCAAACATCAGCGCATTGCTCTTACTGAGAATGCATTGATTGAAAAGCAGCTTGGTAAGGTTATTTTCATTTAATTGGCACTGATTTGGTTTGATAAAGATGTATGTTCAGATTTTACAAGTTATGTAAGTATTTTTGTTTTATAGCCGTTTGTCTTTCTGATATTTGTATGGCTACACTAATTCATGGTTTCCCCAATAAAGTGGGTGACTGAATTTTTCCTGCTATTGGAAGTTTGTAGATTTTTTTCGATTTGGCTTTCTCTCTTGGTTTTATGCCAATGATATGTTTCAAAGGAAGAAAATTTAGTCCATTTGCAATACTACTCTGCAAGATAGTTATCCCTAAGGTATTCTCCAAACTACATTGTGGACTGTTGGGACTCCAAAGATATTCTTTCCTGATTATTAGTTGAAGTGCAAATTTAAAGCACCAAAGCAAGCCATTTGCCAGCTGGACTATGCCTTAAATCAGTTGATAGCACTTTCGTCTCTTAGTCAGATGGTTGTGTGTCCAGCAGTGTCGAACCCTGTCCAGCAGTGGGCTGATACCCAGTGCAGTACTCTCTCAGAGATGCTGTTATTTCAAATAAGACCTTAAACCAAGATTATGTCAGTGCCCTCAGTTGAATGTCTGGAGTTGGGAGACTGAGGAGGGGAGGCATCTGGAGGAAATAAAGTCAATAATGGTGTTGGGGATAATAGCTTAGTGTGGTGTGGTCTTGGTCTGGGGGGGTATCTGAAAATTGGTGATTAGCCTCTGTGAGGTAGAAGTCAATATGCCAGACAACGACACTGCCCACTTTGCTGTAATCCACAGTAATTTACATGGTTCTAATGTTGTGATCAATCAATCCTCAATCATTACCACAAAGCCAGATTATCTGATCATTATCATGTTGATGAGTGCATGTTTACTATAGTAGAACTGTTACTGCAGCTTTGGGATGCTTGGTGGCCCTGAAAGGCACTATATAAATATGGATTTTCCTTTTTGCACTCGTGAGCTTCCTGTGAGCTGACCTTCATCTAACCCCATCAGCATAGACTTTTATTCATTTGTCCCTCATGTGATTCTCTAGCCTTCCCTTTGATGCATATATCTTATTTACTTCAACTACTTTTTACGATAATGAGTTCCATGTTCTTACTAATCTGGGTATTTTTTAATTCATCCATGGGATGTATGTCTTATTGGCAAGCTTAGACTTTATTGTCCATTCCTAATTGCCCTCAAGAAGGTGATGATGAATACATGTGAATGATGTGCTTAGCCATTCCAGAAGACAGGGAAGTGAGATTAACATTGCCCTAAGTTTGGAAGCTGGATTGGGCAAAGATGCTGATTTCATTTTTTAAAGGGCGTAAATAAACCATTTAGCTTTTACAGCAATCTGATCACTTTATTGTTCACCATTGCTAGCTTTTTTCAGAATCCATATGTTGTACATTGAATTTAAATTCCCCAACTACTGTGGTTGAATTTGAATGCATATTGCTGGATCATTTATCCTTGCCTCTGGATTACTATTTCAGTAATATAAATATTTTGCACACAAATAGGTTTCTTCTTTTCTCCTCCACTTTCATCTTTCCCTGAATTTTGGGGTGTCCACAATTGGATGCATCTTCTCCATCCATCCTATCAAACCCTTTTTATATCTATGGACACCTATTTTAGATTATCCTTTCCTAAAAATTTCCTAGTTGGAAATCTTGTTCATATTCCTTAATGCCTCTATATCTGAGGTCGCAACTGGAGTACTGTGTGCAGTTTTGGTCCCTGCATTTGCGAAAGGATATATTGGCCTTGGAGTACAGAGAAGGTTCACCAGGCTGATACTGGAGATGAGAGTGTTAGCTTATGAAGAGAGATTGAATAGACTGGGTCTGTACGCCTTACAGTTTTAGAAGGCTGAGGCGGGGGATCTTATAGATTGCAAGATAATGAAGGGCCTAGATAGGGTAGAGGTAGAAAGATTCTTCCCACTTAGAAAGGATAGCAGAATTAGAAGGCACAGCCTCAAAATAAGCCGGGGGGGGCACTTTAGAACAGAGTTGAGGAGGAACTTCTTCACTCTAAGGATGATGAATTTCTGGAATTCTCTGCCCATTGAAGTGGTGGAGGCTAGTCACGGGTAGATAGATTTCTGATAGATGTGGGAATTAAGATTATGGGGAGAAAGCAGGAAACTAATCGACTTCAGATCAGCCATGATCTTATTGAATGACGGGACAGGCTCGAAGGGCTAGATGGCCTCCTCCTGCTCCTATTTCTTATGTTCTTATCCATAGTACAATATGGCAACCAGAACTGCGCACTTAGCTTCCAAGTATGATCTAACCAAGGTTTTATGGGTTTAACGTGACTTGTCTGCTTTTCACTATTTATAGTGATTTGGGTATCTATACCGCTAGGTCCTTTTGCTTGGACTGTTATAATTTTGCCATTAGTATTTTTAATATGTGGAGAGTTCTTTGAACTCCTTCAAACATAAATGCTTTTAAGTGAGAAGGAAGCTGCTTGGTGGAGAATTGTCTGCTCTGTCATTTGAAATATGAATTTCTGAACTCTCAGCTTGCAAAAAAACATGTTGACTATTGCAACAGCACCATTCTCTACTATCCAAGTCTGGAATTGATTATCCATTGATCTTGCTATGATATATTTCACTCATCGGGCTTTAGGTAATGGTTAATGTTATATGAATTAGCTGCCATAGTAGGTGCAAAGTAGTCATTCATTATGAATGAATGCCCGAATTAATAGGAAGTTGTTCTAATTAAATCTTACATCAGAGTAAGCCAAATGGTTACCCTTTGACTTGATTATGTGATAGCAAACCTTTTGGTTATTTTTCCACATGAAAATAATCAGCACATCATAATTACTTTTTGTTATGTTAAAAGCATGATAAATGTAACATTTTGTAGTTACTTGCAGCCTTAAAGCAAAATTAGACATTGAATCATAAAAGGTGATAACAGGGCAGATGGCTAAAAGCTTGGTGGCAATGTTTTAAGAAGTGCCTTAAAGGAGGAAAGAGGTAGAGAATTCAGGAGGTAGAGGAATGGAAAACCAGACCTTGGAACTAGCCAGTTAAAGATGTGGCCAATGGTGATGAACTAAAATCAGGTGCTCAAGAGGTGTGTTGGAGAATCGTGGAGGTGATTTAAAGAGGTAGGGTACAGCTGAGGCCATGGAGGAATTTGAAACACAAATGGGAATTTTAAAATCTTTCTTGACCCAGAGCCAGAATAGGTCAGCATGTACATAAGTGATGGATGAACAGGGCTTCGAATGAACGAGACAGCAAGTGAGAGACTAGCCACTACCAATTGGAATAATTGAGCCTTGGCATCCAGGAGTAATTTTATGAGCTCAGGAAGTGTGGAATTGTTTAAAATTTCAGTCTAACCATTTAATTAGTTCAGAAGAATGGTCCACTTGGTTGTTTTTTTTGGCTGGTGTAAATCATTTTGGAGATATATGAGTAATGCTGTAATATTATTAAAACTTTGAAGGTTGTCAAAAAGTCATCACCATTAGATTCATAGTTCTAGCAAATTGCATCTTTGGGTTCCAAGTGCGTATGTGCAGATGGGTATCAGCAACCATCTTGGCTTGGCAGGACATAGTGTTATTTCATCAATGATCTCATCTGAGTTGTCAGGTAATAAATCAGCAGCCCAAGGCAGCAACAAAGGGACAATAATCATTGTGAGTCAGAGAAACAGGACACCCTATTGCAATCATTGTGTTCAGTGGTGATTATCTGGGACAAAGGTTGGATTCCTGACTAGTTTAGGGGAGCGACCTGAAGTCAGTTACTTGGGCCATGGTTATCTTATTTGAGAGAGGCTGTGGGGAAAGAACCTTCCAGTGGGTTGAATGCTTTATTCTGGTTAGATTTTTGTCTCGGGGAGCCATTCTGATGGGGGATTATCATTCTTGGTTAGTTTCTCCATTTGTGGTACAGACAAGTCTTGCCTCAAAACACCAAATACCTCTGTTACAGTATAACTTACATATTTTGGTTATTAAATATATTTCTGAATTTTGTTTCAAAAAAGAAGAAAACAACTCTTTATCAACATAAAAACCATAGAGCTTTACAGCACATAGGCGCCTCTTGGCCCATCATGTCTTTGCTGGCTGTCATGCATCTATCTATTCTATTCCCATTTTCCAGTGTTTGCTCTGTAGCCTGTTAGAGACAGACAGAAATGTTTCAGTTGAATGTCCATTTCCAGGCTCTGAAGTTGGTTTTTAAAAAAAAATTGCAGTTCTTGGACACTAAATCTTCCTTTATTTATTATACTTTGTTTTTGCATAGGCATACTATCAGTGGAATCTTAAATTTTTTTTGTAGTACTCAGTTGTAAAGCAGCATCTGTAAAGGGAGAAACCGAGTTAATGTTTAAGGTCAGTGCAGTTGATCAGAATGGGGAAAATTTAGAAATTGTGACATCAAAAGAAGTAGAAGTAGGCCATTCAGCCCACAGAGCATGTTCTACCATTCAATAATATGGCTAATCTGATGGACGGTTTTAAGTACAGTTCTGTCTGTCCCCACAATGAGTTAATTGTCTTAGTTGACTAACTCTGCCTTGAATTTATTCATTAACTCAGTCTCCACTGCTTTTGTTGAAGAGAGTTGTAAAAAGACATGACGCTCTGAGAAGAAATTCCTCTTTGCCATTTTAAGTGGAGAGCCCATATTTTTAAACTGTCCCATAGTTCTAGATTCCCCCATGAGGAGAAATATCCTCTCAGCATTCACCCTGTGAAGCCCCCACAGCATCAATTATGTTTGAATAGGATCACCTGTTACTGTTTTAAACTCCAACAAGTATGACAAAACCTTTTCAATCATGCTGAATCCATGAATCAACCACAGTAAAGCTTCAAATGCAATTTGTATCCTTTTTTAAATAAGAGACTAAATTGTGTGCAGTATTTTAGATGCATATCACAATGTCCTGTACAGTTACAGCAAGATTGATTACTTCTGTATTAGATATATAATAGATTTTCAGCAAGTGAAAAAAAGGAGGGTTGAAAAAGGACAAAAGAGACGTCCTGTGATAGGGTAGGATAAAAGTAAGATTATATGAAAAAAGATTTGGTAGTCTAGGGGTGAAAAGAGTGGTAATAGGGCAAATAAGCAAAAAAGTACCTAAGAGATATGATGATAAAATGAAGAACTGACTGAAACCAAAACCTGCAAAGAAAAGGGCAAAAATACGCGCAGAGATTATAGTCTGAAATTGTTCAGAAGACAGTGGGATGCCAAACTGAAAGATGAGGAATGTGTTCCTGTTCAAGATTATCTTGCATTTCAGTAGAACACTGCAGGAGTCCGAGGACATGGAGGTCAGTCTGAGGAAATTAAAATTATAGGTGACCTGGAAGCTTGGGATCATGTTTGGTGTCTGAACAGAGGTGGTCTGTAAAATTGTCAGCCAATCTGTAATTTTTTATTGCACTATTTTTTGGGGTGGGAGGGAGGGATGAATTATTATAATTGAATTTATTTGATCCTAAAGTGGAGCATAATGTAAACAATATTAATTTATTATTTTTTAAGCAGTGCTCTTTATTTTAGATAAATAAAGGGCTAAGGGTTACCATTAGCAGTATGAACAAATGTGGATGAGCAAAGTTAACGTTGAGCTTGTAAGATTGTTTTTCCTCTTCCAAATGGAAATGATCCTGGTTTTAAACTGATTTACTCTGTGTGGTTTACAATCCATTTTGTCCATTATTGCATGGCCTGAACCAGTGTAGAAGGCAGACAGGATGGTTTCGCTAATATAGTTCCTCCTTTTAATGGTGCATTAGAGAAACATTTCCAGATAACATGAAAGCAAATAATCCATTTATTTACTTTTCAGGAAAATATGGTATAATTTGTATTGAAGATCTGATCCATGAGATCTACACAGTTGGCAAGAACTTCAAAATGGCCAACAATTTCTTGTGGCCTTTCAAGCTATCCTCGCCACGTGGTGGCATGAACAAAAAGACAACACACTTTGTTGAGGGTGGTGATGCTGGTAACAGAGAAGACCAAATTAACAGAATGATCAGAACTATGAACTAAAAGTAAGCTGTTCATTTGTGCTTTTTTTGGGGGGGAGATGGTTTGTGACTGGCAGTAGAGTATTGTAGTTCATATTGAAACATATATTTCATTTAGTGATTTTAATCACGGGTATACTAGTACTCACAGTTTTGATCACAAAAATTGGCATGAACAATTAATAACGCATGCAGGGAAAGTTTTCTTGTGTTTCATATGATACTGGATATCATTTTTTAAAGTGAATTATCTTTGATAGCAAATTAAATGAGTGAATAAAGCTACAAGAAAACTTCTTGTCCTTGTTAAAATGTTTACTTACATTGACATCTAATTTGCCAAGTATAAAATCTTTATAAAACATAACCAACTAAATATTTGAGTTTGAGAAATGTAATTTATTGAAAAGAATTATGGTAATACAGATTTCAGATTGTAAATTTGAAATCTGAAGTAAATTCTGGAGATTTTTGCGCAGCAACTCAGCACCTATAGCTATAAAAGAAAAATCACAGCACAGGACACAAATATCCTAATTATTTTCCATAATGACTAGAGATATTAAGTAATTAACTGTCTTCATTTAAGCTGAAAATAGACTATCTGTTCAAGATATGTAGTCTTGGGTATTCAGTTTATTTGCTGAGAATAAATGTGAAGTTCCACAGAGCCAAATCCCCTTTAAGGGGAAAGCTGAATGATGATGATTTAATCTGAGGACTACCACACTTCAAGCGAGGGGCAAGATTAAAAAGGCACACCTTCATGAATAACCTCAGGCAGTCCAGGAATTGAACCTGCGCTGTTGGCATTGCTCTATATCATGAACCAGCCATCCAGCTAACCAACTTCTTAAACTGAGAATATCCTCTTAGGGAGAGGGTAGCAAGTTTGATTGCCAGGCAAACTGGGAAGTTCCTGAGCAGGAAAGAGATGGGGGCAGCATATTCATTTCCTGGGAACAGTAAAAAACAGGGTAAAGGAATTTATATCCTGCTGTATTCTCTGATGGTCCTCATTGCTATCGCAAATCCACCAATCTTTGTGGTGTCCACAAACTTACTAATCAATCCAGTTACATTTTCCTCCAAATCACTTATATATATTACAAACAACAAAGGTCCCAGCACTAATCCCTGAGGAATATCACTTGTCACAACCCTCCATTCAAAATGCACCCTTCCACTGCTACCCTCTTTGACCGAGCCAGTTTTGTATCCATCTTGCCAACTCACCTCTGATCCCATGCGACTTCACCTTCTGTATCAGCCTGCCATGAGGGACCTTGTCAAAGTCTTACCGAAGTCCTTGTAGACAACATCCATTGCCCTACACGCATCATTCATTTTTCTCACTTTCTCGAAAAACTCGGTTAAGCTTGTGAGACGCAACTTCCCCTTCACAAAACCATGTTGCCTCTCATTAATATGTCAACTTATTTCCAAATGGGAATAAATCCTGTCTCCAAGAATCCTCTCCAATAATTTCCCTACCACAGATGTAAGGCTCACCAGCCTGTAATTACCTGGATTGTTCTTGTTACCGTTCTTAAACAAAGGAACAACATTGGCTATTCTCCAATCTTCTGGGACCTCCCCTGTAGCCAGTGAGGATACAAAGATTTCTTTCAAGGCCCCAGCAGTTTCCCCTCTTGTCTGTCTCGGTATTCTGAGGTATATCCCATCAGGCCCTGGAGACTTGTCTACTTTGATGTTTCTCAAGAACCCCAATACCTCCTTTTTGATCTCAATATGACTCAAACTATCTACACATCCTTTCCCAGACTCATCCACCAGCCCTTCTCTTTGGTGAATGCTGACGCAAAGTACTCATATAATACCTCACCCATTCCTTCTCTATGTCTTGAAAAGTTTGATTATAATGTGTAGAAGCTGTGTAATAGGCTATTGAGTTTAAATTTTAAATATTCAAAGCAAGTGCTGGTTTTGTGATTAAATAAATGAACTATGAAAGTTAAACTTACTGGGGCAGGTGAGGTATGAGCATAGTACATTAAATTAGTGTAAAACTCTGAGAATAGCTGCAAGGTTGTTGGGGCAGAGTATGGGAAAAGATTATTCTGCACCTGGCTGCAATTATGAGTTGGTTGAGTCTGATGCTAGGCTGTTAATATATTCCTTTTAGTTAGTTTGGTGACTGGAAAGAACTGTCATCTCGTATAAGTGGCCACGTAACATTTTCTGCACAACCCCACCTAATAGAAAACACCTTTACCACTGTTCCTCCATTAAGAACTTTTTATTCTTGCTTGGCCAGAAATGCTGGTAATGTGGAGCATATTTTTCAATTTTCAAAGCCACATAGTAATAGTGTGTTCTAGTCTAGTTGCATGACAAGGGGCCATTTGGTACAAAAATGCGTAACTAACTTCGTTGGCTACAAAATGCTTGTGCAGCTGAGGAGTATGGGATAGTAATTAAAATGTTATCTTAGTAACATTGTTTTTTGCAGCTTTTGTAAATAATTTGGTTGATCAGGAAGTTGTGTATATTTTGATTATTGTTATGCAGTTTTTGTATGGAAGGAATTCGTCATTTTAACTAGAATGTTAGTATCAATGCCACTGAAGCTATTAACATTCTGAAGTTGTTTCAGCACAAGGATTTCATAATCCCCAAGAAAGCAAAAAAAAAATTAGTGTTTGCATATTAAGGAATTACTCATTTACAATTGCAGTAGACACTATGCAATGACTTTATTCTAAACTGTATAAAGAATGAAACAAACATTTGTTTTATAGGATAGGGTTGGGAAAAATATCTGTGATTTAATGCTACTGTAAAGGGCAAGAGCAGCTTGTTCTTGCTATCTCTCATAAAAAGGAGTAGGGGAATCCTTGGAGGAACAGAAGGAAATAAAGAAGGCACGGGTATGTAATTTTTGAGCAAATTATTCATGTAACTAAAGTTGACTGTTAACTGTTTCTGATAAAAGGAATCTCTAGGTTTTTGCCAGATGCAGTGTAGTCCACTTTCTGTACAAATAACCCAAGAAATACTGTCATTGTGTTTATAAAGTTTTTCTACTAAAAGGGTTTTTTTTCTCTTCTAGGTAAACCACGGATGTGAGATTTCCACCATGTTCTGTTAAATAAAGAAATTATTTACAAAATGTTCTTTTGTCCTGGACTCTTGTTTGCAAGTTCAGTAGAATTTTTAAGTAGTTAATACTAAATTGAGAGGTACGCCATTCAATCACAGAACTCAAAAGTATAGCAGTGAAAGTGGAAAGCTTGTGATTTTGGAATTGTCAAAGGAAATATTTGCAAAAATACACATGTCAATTCACGGGTGGGAAATAACATATGTAGCCTTTTTCTAAATTTAAGTCAATAATTCAGTGGTACTCCTTAATTGCACAACAATTTTATATTAATATTTTGAAATGAACACATTTTCAGCCTGTTTATTGATTTGAAATAGCATGCAAATTTGCATTTGATATGGGTGGACTGTCATCCCTCAAATTAATTGCTTGTGAACAAAAATTTTGTTCATGTGGTTTCTTTAATATGTTGAGATTTATTTGCATTGGCTAATTTATACAACATTGTGTTATTCTAACAATGGGTGCGCCTTTTTGGTGTAAAGTGACTGATGGATTAGTTGAACCTTTGTACTGGAGATGTTTGACGACATAGAGGAGAGGCAGTTGTATTGTTACTGGGACTAATAATTCAGAAACCAGGGATAATATCTGGGGACATGGATTTGAATTCCACCATGATGAAATTTGAATCCAATAAATCTTTCAGTTGTTGCAAAAATCCATCTAGTTCACTAATGCCCTTTAGGGAAGGAAATCTGCTATCCTTATCTGAAGTGTTCTACATGTGGCTCACATTTACAGCAGTGTGATTGAGTGTTAAATAGCCTAGCACACCTCTCAGTTAAAGGACAGTTAAAGTCATAGAGGTTTACAGCATGGAAACAGGCCCTTTGACCCAACTTGTCCATGCTGCCCTTTTTTAAAACCCCTAAGCTAATCCCAGTTGTCTGCATTTGACCCATATCCCTCTATACCCATTGTACCTATGTAACTATCCAAATGCTTTTTAAAAGACAAAATTGTATTCGCCTCTACTACTATCCCTGCCAACTTGTTCCAGACATTCACCACCCTCTATGTGAAAAAATTGCCCCTCTGGACACTTCTGTATCTCTCAGCTTAAACATGTGCCCTCTAGTTTTAAACTCCCCTTCCATTGGGAAAATATATTGATTATCTAGCTGATCTGAGTGCCTCATTATTTTATAGCCCTCTATAAGATCACCCCTCAGCCTCCTCTGCTCCAGAGAAAAATGTCTCAGTTGATCCAACCTCTCCTTATAACTCAACCCATCAAGTCCTGGTAGCATCCTAGTAAATCTTTTTTGCGCATTTTCTAGTTTAATAATATCCTTTCTATAATAGGGTGACCAGAATTGCACATAGCATTCCAAGTGTGGCCTTACCAATATCTCGTACAACTTCCGACAAGCCGTTGCAACTCCTGTATTCAGTGTTCTGACTAATGAAACCAAGCATGATGAATACCTTCTTCACTACTCTGTTCACCTGTGACTCCTTTCAAGAAGCTATGAACATGTAGCCCTAGATCTCTCTGTTTTGTAACTCTAACACCCTACCATTAATTGAGTAAGTCCTGCTCTGGTTCAATTTACCAAAATAGATGACCTCGCATTTGTCTAAATTAAACTCTATTTGCCATTTGTTAGCACACTGGTCCAATTGATCAAGATCCCATTGCAATTGGAGATAACTTCCTTCACTGTCCACAATGACACCAATCTTAGTGTCATCTGAAAACTTAATAACCATACTTTCTATATTCTCATCCAAATTATTAATGTAAATGACAAATAACTGGACCCAGCACTGATCCCTGAGGCACACCGCTAGTCACAGATTTCCAGTTTGAAAAACAACCTCTACAACCATCCAATTTTGTATCCATTTAGATACTTTGGATCCTGTAAGATTTTTAACCTTGTGCAAAAACCAACCATGTGGTACCTTGTCAAAGGCATTTCTAAAGTCTATGTAGACAACATCAACTCATTGCCCTCATCAACTTCCTTGGTTACCCCTTCAAAAAAACTCAATCAAATTTGTGAGACACGATTTTCCACCCACAAAGCCATGCTGGCTGTCCCATATCAGTCTTTGCGTCTCTAAACGCCTGTACATCCTGTCTCAAAATACCTTAGGGATGGCCAATAAATGCTGGCCCAGACAGCAACGTTTTCATGAATGAATTTTAAAAATGTAAAGATGTTTTGAATTTTACTAAACTCTAAAGAGGAGAATGGTCATAATAAAAGTAACAATTAACCTCATCAATTGTAAATGCTGAACAAATTTAATCAATTTTTAAATTTTTGATGGGTGACAAGATATGCCTCCCAATGACCCTGAGTGGTTTGGTTGTTGTAGCAGAAATAGAGTTCTGAGGTAAAGCTAAGGATTGATTTGACTTAAATAGTGGGCTTTAATATTGTTTCTAAAACACTGAAAGGCTGTACTCAAAATTAGAAATGAACAATGCTTTTCTCCCCCACATGTTGCAGAGAAGCTTGTGCCAAAGTCACTTTAAATTGGATGGCTATTCTGAGTTTTAAAAAAAATATATTTTCTTGCTCTTGTTTTTTTCCCTTGATGTAGGCCTGATGTTTTTAACGTGGCCCCTTCTAAGAATAAATTAACTTCACATTTTTAAAAAAATTAGTCCCTGAGTAGGATTGGAATATGAAAACAAAAGGAGACCTTCCATTGGAGCTAGGATTAAAAACAGGCAGGAGTTCAAAAATATTCCTCTGGTTGGTGTGCTGGTTTGCTGACTCTAGCCTGTCTCATCTATTTTGTGAAGATGTAGGGCTATTCAGCTAGATGCAGTGGGCTCGTTAAGAATCTAACTGAGGCCAAAAGGTTCTTGCAGGCATCAGGAGCCAGCTTAATTGTCTGGATATGGGAATACAGGAAGATCCAGAGACAAAAATAATGGACAAGCAATTAATAAGGATAGCAGAGTCTACAGATGGATGTACAAGTTAGGTGTGTGGGCAAAAACTTGGTGGATGGAATATAATGTAAGTTATGCACTAATTGGAAGAATGAAAGGGCTCTACTATTTAAATGGAGAAAGTTGCAGCACAAGGATTTGGGGGTCCTTATATATAAATCTCAAAAAACTAGCATGTAAGTTCAGGAGGAAATTGGAATGGCAAATGGAATGTTGGTGTTTATTTCAAAGGGAATGGGGTAGAAAAAATAGGGAAATCTTGCTAAGACTCGAGGTACCAGTTAGACCACATCTGGGCTACTGTGAACAGTTTTGGTCTCCTTATCTAAGGAAAGATGTACTGGCATAAGAGGCAGTCCCAAGTATGGAAGGATTTTCTTACAAGGAGAGGTAAGTAGGTTGGGCCTGTACTCACTGGAGCTCAGAAGAATTATTGAGACGTATAGGTTTGACACAGTAGATGCTCTAGTGGGAGAGTCTTAAGATCAGAAGGCATAATCTTAGAGTAAGGGGCCATCCACTTAAGACACCAGATGAATTTCTTCTCGGAGAATAGTGAATCTGGAATTCTTTTCTGTAGAGGCTGGGTCATTATGCCCAAGACAGAGAGATTTTTCATCAGTATTGAATTTTATGGGGATAAGGCAGCAAAATGGAATTGATTATGTCAGATCAGTCATGATTTAATTGAATGATGCAGACTTGATGGGTTGAATGCTTTCTTAGGCTCCTACGTCTTGTATTTCTGGACCTACAATGTTTGTGGAAGGTCCCCTGTCTAAAGTTGGATCGAGGGGATGTAAATAGATCCAGAAAATATTTTCAGTTTGCTGCATTGTGGCATAGTGGTTTGCACTGCTGCCTCACAGTTCCTGTTCAATTCCAGCCTTGGGTCACTAGTACGTTCTTCCTGTGTCTATTAGGTACTCCGTTTCCTCCTGCAGTCCAAAGTGCAGGTTAGGTGGATTGGCCATACTAAATTCCCCCTTAGTGTCCCAAGGTGTTTAGCTTAGATGGATTAGCCATGGGAAATGTGTGCGGTTATAGGGTGCGGGAGAGAGCAGTCAGAGTTAGTGCAAATGGCCTCTTCTGCACTGTAAGGCATGCTACGATTTCACTGCCTGGAATGACTGAATATCTTCCATCCATTATTGCTGATGATCCAGTGCTTTCATCTGTTGCAATATTTCATATTCATAAAACAAGCATTTAATGTTGGCTTAGAACATAGAACATTACAGCACAGAACAGGCCCTTCGGCCTTCGATGTTGTGCCGACCAAAATAAAAAGCAATGCCCCTCCAAACTAAACCATTCCCTTCTCTTCCATATACTTATCAATTAACCTCTTAAACGCCACCAAACTTGGCGCATCTACAACAGCTGCAGGCAGGGCATTCCACTCCCTAATCACTCTTTGAGTAAAGAACCTACCTCTGATATCCGTCCTATAACTCATACCCCTTAATTTAAAGCTGTGTCCCCTCGTGCTAGCTTTCTCCATCCTAGGAAAAAGGCTATCACTGTCCACCCTATCTAAACCTCTAATCATCTTATATGCTTCAATAAGATCCCCTCTTAGCCGCCTCCTTTCTAACGAAAACAACCTCAAATCCTTCAACCTCTCTTCATAGGACCTGCCCTCCATACCAGGCAACATCCTGGTAAACCTCCTCTGTACCCTCTCCAATGCCTCCACATCTTTCTTATAATGTGGGGACCAGAACTGCACACGATACTCCAAGTGCGGCCGCACTAGAGTTTTGTACAGTTGCAACATGATGCTGCGGCTCCTAAATTCAATCCCCCTACCAATAAAAGCTAAGGCTCCATATGACTCCATATGGCTTGTTATGTGACTTATTCAAGAATAATTCCCAGACTTGTGCCCTCGGATCTTCTGGGTTTCTTGACACTGCTGATCAACTTCCCTGTTAACTCATGCCCTCAATTCAAATATTGCCCTCAAGCACTACTGTTCCTTAATTGTACTTGATTGTAAATTGGTGCAGACTACCCAGTAGCTCATCAGAAGCTTTTCTATACAGTTTGAAGAGTCCAAAATTCCTACCAACAAAGATGTTGTAGGAATGAGTAGTTGAAGCAAGACAATCATTGAGGCTTATGTTCAACAGCGATTTTCTTAGGCATACTGTACCAGTAACTTGGTGAGGTTTTTTTCAAAAAAATCTTGGCTGGTAACATGACCACTATGTTCCTTAACACAGTGGCAGCATCACATATAATTTGAATCAATTGCATAATTGGCGTCTTTAGTGTTGCTAAGCTAACTAGAATATGAAAAGTAATTTCATACTTTATATGGTTCTGTAATGGTAATCTTAAACTAGAGGCCTGGACAAGTTCAGAGAATGAGTTCAAATCTCCACCATAGTTAATTTTAGAATTAACTACTTTGTTAAAATTAAAAGGGATAGCAGAAAGGGGTTCACCTGGGTGCAGTAGAATTATGGATGTCATGGTCGCAGATGAACTACAGTAGATGTTTGAAGATACTTCAGGACAGATGAGTGTGAATTCCAATGCATCTTAGCAGGAGTAACTGTAAGCAAGACTGGAGAATAGTTAAAAAAGTAGAATGAAGAGCTGGAACCAGTAAAAATGACCATGAAGTTGTGGGATTGCTTTGAAAACTTAACTGGTTCACTAAGTGTATGTAGTTTTGTTTACAAATTAAAAATCAAGTTGAAGCTGAAGTTTAAAGTGCTTATCTTTTCTGAATTCTTAAATTCATTTAAATGTACACATATAAAAATATTAATTGCGTATATTTTCTGAAATCCTAATAGACATGGTTTAAGTCAGATTCTATTCTTTTCCTGACCATTCTTGTCCCAGAATGTTTGCAATTTTAACCTTGAAATGAATTTATCAATTCCTTGTCTGTTTCATCACAAAGACTGACTGCTTCTACCCAATCTCCTCAATTAATCGGTTGGTGAACAGGCTCTTGCCAAATTCAACTGTTGCAATCCTAGTTCAAAGACCCTCCAATTGAACATATGGTTATCTCATTCAAAGTCCTGCTGCCCATGCCTGAATTCACACCAAGTCCCCTTGTTCAGCTGCCATATGTTTTGAGTTTATTTATTATCAGAAGTAGGCTCACTTTAACACTCCAATGAAATTACTGTGAAAATCCTTCAGTTGCATTTTTGGGTACACTGAAGGAGAAAATTAGCATAACAATACACCTAATTAACATATTTTTCGGACTGTGGGAGGAAACCTATGCAGACAGAGAATATGCAAACGCCTCACAGTGACCCAACCTTGTAATCAAACCTGGGTCCCTGTTGCTATGAGGCGGCAGTGCTAACCATTATGCTGCCCACAAACACTGCAGTAGAATTACTGTGAAAATCCCCTAGTCGCCGCACATTTTGTTTGTGTATATTGAGGAAGAATTGAGCGTAACCACTCCACCTAACCAGCATATCTTCTGAACTGTGGGAGGAAACTGGAGCACCTAAAGGATACCAAACCACATAGATGGGGAGAACTTGCAAACTCCAAACAATGATCCAAGCTAGGAATTGAACCCGCATGCCTCCCTAACTAATGCCCTGATTTTTATATTGTCAAAAGTCTCACAATACCGGGTTAAAGTCCAATAGGTTTATTTGGTAGCAAAAGCCACTAGCTTTCGGAGCGTTGCTCCTTTGTCAGATAAGTAAGTGGAAGTGAGGTAACTTATACTTACCTGACGAAGGAACAATGCTTTGAAAGTTAGTGGTTTTTGCTACCCTTTAAACCGGTGTTGCGCGATTTCTCGCTGTGTTTATTCCAGTCCAACGCCGGCATCTGCACATTTTGGCATTGTCATTATTGTTGCAAACTTCCCCGTTGTCTTGCTTGCCCTTCTGTGTAATGTGCATAAACACTGTAACAATGAAGTAATATTTTTATAAATTTGTTTTGTGGTCTGATTTAGTTCTCGATCTATTGTGTTGTGAAAGCACGGTCTTCCATGTCGGGTGGAACACCTGTGCCCGTTGCTAGGAGACTGCGCGGGACACAATGGCAGTTATAGAAGGTGCGCGGGTGTTGGGCGGGCTAACGGCCCGCCTCGCTCACAACAATGGAAGCACTGAGCGCGAGGGAGTGTGGTCAGTGGCTTTGCTCCCGTAATCTGTCTATTGATCTTTTAACATAAATGAGGACGATAAATGTCGTGGCTGGATGCGGACGACGACGATGAAGAGGACGACGACTACCAGCTCCTGGAAGAGGTTTCTGAGAACTGGCGACGCGGACCCACAGTTCCACCCCGAAGTGTGTTCAAAGTTGACGGCCTGGTGCCGGCCCTCTCACCTTTGCAGCTTGGCCTGGGCTCAGAGCTGAGTCCTGAAGCTGGACTTCAGTCTCCGACTAGACACAAAGCCAAGCCATTGCGGGACAACGATAAGAGTACTCAAGAACGAGAGGATATGTATGAAGTGGAACAGTTACGCGAGTAAGTGCGGAGCAATTACCAGTCCTCTAAGTTTAGGAGGTGTGAGGGACGAAGCATCCCGGCCTTTGTGCGTCGGTAGGTCGCTTCTGTCCCAGTATTGCACCCTCAGAAGACAAGGGCAGCAAGTTGTCCAGCAAGAATGGTGGTTGCCCAATTCTGATTGCCCTTCCAAATGATAATTATTTTTGTATGGATACACGTAGTGAGTGTTGACTCACTATTTGGTGTGGTGCTTGATCGTGCCCTCTTGATATAAAGTTACATAGAATCAAAGACACACAAACAAATAATTCAGCATCTGATTTGTGCTAGGGTTTATATTCCACACAACTCTTCTCTCACTAATTACCTCGTCTCACTCTATCAGCTATCCCTCATCCACACGTGAATCTTTCAGTGTTAGTCCCAGCATAGTGACACAGTGGTTAGCACTACTGTCCCAGAGTCAGGGATATGGGTTCAATCCTGGCATTGAGTGACTGTGGAGTTTGCATGTTTTTCTCTTGTCTGTGTGGGTTTCTTCTAGGTGCACTGGTTTCCTCACACTCCCAAAAAACGTGTGGGGTAGATTGATTGGCCATGCCAAATTTTCCTTGTATCAGGGGGACTAGCAAGATAAATATGTAAGAGTAGATTGAAAAAGCCCAAGCTAAGAAAGCAGTGCTCTATCTAATTAGCTTACCCAACACAGAGTGTGTATTAAACTTGGAAACTTTCAGACCTATATGTTGTTTAACACACAGTGCAGTTTATTTATGTTCAACTTCCTTGTTTAACTACAGGATATGAGAGCAACAACTATTTTGCAAATTACTGTTATTGAAGCAGTCAGGTGATGGGATCCATTAAAATAACCCAATTTTTACTCATAGAACAGTTGTGTTAGTGTGGGACTTTCATTATTGTTCGAGGCACTATTCAGAATGTTGGTGATGATAAGATCTTGAACTATATTAAGTTGTGTTTGTGGAATACTGAAGAAGATTGGTTAACATTTTAAATGACTGGGACAGAAAATCTCTCACTTTTTGGACATGGTTGTGTTTTCCATAGTTAGCTATCACCAGATTTTAAAAAAAGGGAAGATATCAGTGATTTAGTAAGAATTGATCTTGATTAGAAATTTTCAGACTGGGGGGTTGGGGAGGGCATGTTGATGGTCATCTTCATCTTAAATGTAACTCCTTATTTTTAAACACTTATCCCCCTCCTACATTCTCTGACAAGAAGAAACATCCTTTCCAAATCCATTCTATCAATATCCTTCAGAATCTTAAAGGTTTCGATCAAGCCCGTAGCACCGTAAAACATGGGAGCAGAAGTAATAATTTCATTTCATTGAATCCGTTCTGTCATTCAGTAAGTTTATGACTGATCTGATCTGATAGTCTTCAACTCCACTTTCTTGCCTTATCCCCCTAACCCTTGATTCTACTGATGAAAGATCTATGTCAGCCTTGAAAATATTTGCTTCACACTCACGTCTTATTTTTCTAAACTACTGCAGTGGTTCCCAACCAGTGTGCCCTGAAGATCCCATAAGTATGCCACAAAGAATTCAAAATTCATGTAATTAAATTAAAACCAACCTTCGTCTTCAGCTTTGTGGTTGACATCTCCAAAATGCAACGAGTCTTGAACCTCGTGTGTATTTTATAATGGTGAGGGCAATGTATGATCAATGGGACTTGGAGCTGAAGACAAAAGTCCCATGCTTCAGTGCAAAATCTCAAAAAGGGTGCAAAATCCCTAGGGGAAAGTTTTTAAAAAAAAAATGAACAGAGGAAAGTTAAAAATGAATTTTCCAGCAAGGGAAGAACATGGAGAAACCAGGAGATGTTAAAATCTTTTATAGTATACAGTTGTGCCATGACACACACAAGACTGGAAACTACTGCTCTTCTGGCTACAAGCTTAATCTTACACTTTCCTCATAAGATAACCTGTCGATTCTCAGTATTAGTCTAGTAAACCCTGTCTGAACTGTTTCCAGCGCATTTACATCTTGCTATAAATAAAGAGACCAGAACTGTATATACTGCTCCAGATGTAGTTGCACCAATGACCTGTACAACTGAAGCATAACCTCCCTACTTTTGTAGTCAATTCCTCTCTCATTAAATAGTAATGTTCTATTAACTTTTCTAATGACTTGCTGTATCTATATATTAACCAGTCTTTGATTCATGGATGAGGACACCCAGCTTCCTCTGCACCTCAGAGCTCTGCAATCTGTCAACGTTCAGATAATTTTTTTTTATTCTTCCTGCCAAAATAGACAATTTCACATTTGTCTACATTAAACTCAATTTGCAAGATTTTTACCTGCTCAATTAATCTATCTGCATTACTTTGTAGTCTCCTTTCATCCTCTTCACGATTTTCTTTTCTACCTTTGTGTCATCAAATTTAGCAAGATACTTTCAAGTCCTTTTATCTATCTCCTTGTGGCACACCACTCACCACATCCTGCCAACCAGAAAAAGACCCATTTATGCCAACTTTGTTTCCAGTTAGCTAGCCAGTCTTTAGTCCATGCCAATATGTTATTCCCCACATGAAGAGCTTTTATTTTCCACAATAACATTTGATATGGCACCTTTTCAAATGCCTTCTGAAATCTGTACAGTACACCCGCTAGTTGTCCTTTATCCACAACAAATGGGGTGGCATGATGGTTAGCACTGCTGCTTCACAGTGCCAGAGACCCAGGTTAAATTCTGGCCTCAGGTGATTGTGTTGTGTGGAGTTTGCACATTCTCCTTGTGCCTGCATGGGTTTCATCCTGGTGCTCCGGTTTCCTCCTACAGCCCAAAGATGTGGGGAATAGGTTGATTGGTCATGCTAAATTGCCCCTTCGTGTCATAGGGATTAGCAGGGTAAATACATGGGGTTATGGGGATAAGGCTTGGGTGGCATTGTTATCAGTACAGACTCAATGGGCAGAATGGCATCCTTTTGCAGGGATTCTACGATTTTTAAGTGACTCCTACAAACAACTCAAATGTTGGTTAAACATGACTTTACTTTCGCAAAACAGCATTGACTCTGCTGATTGCCTTGAATTTTTCCAAGTGTCTTGCTACAACATCTTTTAATAATAACTTTTAACATTTTCTTTATGACAGATATGTGGCTAGCTGAGCTGTAATCTGCTTTCTGTCATTCCCCCTTTTTTTTGAATGAAGGAGTTACATTTGCTATGTTATAAAGGAGTTACATTTGCTAGGTACGTTCCAACAGGGCTGAAAGGTAAGGGGAACCAAATCCAGCGCTCCTTGCACGATGGCAGAATTAGAGATACGATGAAACAAAAAATGAGGGTATATAATACATGTCAGATGAATTTTTCATACCGTAACCAGTTCAAATACAATATGTTGAGTGGGGAAGTGAATAAGGAAAATCAGACTGGTAAAGAGAAGACAAGATATGAGAATACTGTAACAGTAAACATAAAAGGGAACTCAAACATTTTCTACCAGCATGTAAGTGGGTGGTGAGACGTGGAGTTGGCATTTGATAAAGAAAGTAATATAAAAGGCACAAGGAAAAGCTGGAATTCTAGATGTGTTCTCTAAGGCTGTGGTGTTTTCTAAGGAATCTGACCGTTAGAAGTGGAATTAGTTGAGGTAATGGATGGGATGAAAATTTAAATGGAAGAGATACTGCAAAGATTGGCTATGCTTTGAGTGAACAAATTGCCTTTCCAGAAGGCTTGCGTTCGCTCTTCCTTTTTGTGTTGCTAAAGGAAATAGGTGTAGAGATAGCAGAAGAGCTTGCCATAATCTTCCTAGGTACAAGGGAGATATTAGAGGATACAAGAGTGACAAATATAACATTCTTATTCAAGAAGGGGTATAAGGACAGTCCAAGCAACTACAGGCCTATTAGTTTAACATCAGTCTAGGAGACAATAATCAGGAAAAAAAATCAACCAGGCACATAGGGAGGTTTGAATTATTTAAGGAAAATGATCATGGATTTGTAAAAGACTAATTGATTTTTTTCATGAAATAATAGGTTGATGAAGGGAATGCAGTGGATGTTGTCTATATGGATTTTAAGAAAATTTTTGATAAAGTATCAAAGCTTGTTAACAAAATTGAGTGTCTATGTCAACTTGGATTTAAACAAAAGGGTTTCAAGGATAGAAAAGAGTGAGTACTTTGCGTCGGTATTCACGAAGGAGAGGGGCTTGTTGACAGCTCCTGTCTTTGAGGGAGCTGTGGACTAGTTGAGGGAAATATCCGTACCGAGGGAGGAAGTGTTAGAGCTTCTAGGTAGCGTTAAAACTGATAAATCTCCGGGGCCTGATGGCATTTATCCCAGGCTGCTTAGGGAGGTGCGAGGTGAAATTGCTGGGCCTCTGACGCAAATCTTTGTCTCTTCTTTGGACACAGGTGAGGTCCCAGAGGACTGGAGAATAGCTAATGTTGTACCGTTGTTTAAAAAGGGTAGTAGGGATAACCCTGGAAATTATAGGCCGGTGAGTTTGACGTCAGTGGTAGGGAAGCTGTTGGAGGGGATTCTTAGAGATAGGATGTATAGGCACTTAGAGCGTTGCGATCTGATTAGGGATACGCAGCATGGATTTGTTAAGGGGAGGTCGTGCCTTACAAATCTGGTAGAATTTTTTGAGGAGGTGACGAAAAAGATGGACGAAGGGCGAGCCGTTGATGTCGTCTATATGGATTTTAGTAATACGTTTGACAAAGTCCCTCATGGGAGGTTAGTTGAGAAGGTCACGGCTCATGGGATACAAGGACAGGTAGCTAGATGGATAAGTAACTGGCTTGGTAATAGGAGATAGAGTAATAGTGGAAGGGTGTTTCTCTAGCTGGTGTGCCGCAGGGCTCGGTACTGGGACCTCTTCTATTTGTAATATATATAAATGACTTGGAAGAGGGAGTAAGTGGAGTGATCAGTAAGTTTGCAGACGGTACAAAGATTGCTGGACTTGCGGATAGTGAGGAGCATTGTCTGGCGATGCAGCAGGACATAGGCTGGTAGCTTGGGCAGATAGATGGCAGATGGAATTCAATCCTGATAAATGTGAGGTGATGCATTTCGGGAGAAAGAATGTAGGGGGGAGGTACGTGATAAAGGGTAGACCTATTAAGAGTATAGAAACGCAGAGGGATCTGGGGGGGGCGGTGAACAAGCCTCTGAAGGTGGCAGAGCAAATGGAGAAGGTTGTGAAGAAAGCATATGGTATGCTAGCCTTTATAGGAAGGGGTATAGAGTACAAGAGCTGGCCTTTAATGTTGCAGTTGTATAAAACGTTGGTTATAGACTCATTTGGAATACTGCGTCCAGTTCTGGTCGCCTTACTACCGGAAGGACGTGGAGAGTCTGGAGAGAGTGCAGAGGAGGTTTACCAGGATGCTGCCTGCTATGGAAGGTCTGAGTTACGAGGAGACGTTGGGCAAATTGGGACTGTTTTCCTTAGAAAAACGTAGACTTAGAGGAGATCTAATAGAGGTGTACAAGATTATGAGGGGTATAGATAGAGTAAACAGGGTTAAGCTTTTTCCTAGGATGGACTCGAATGTCACAATGGGTCATGGGCTTAGGGTGAGGTGGGTAAGGTATAATTTGGATGCTAGAGGGAGTTTTTTCACGCAGAGGGTGGTGGGGGTATGGAATGCGCTGCCAAGTAAAGTGGTGGAGGCAGATACTCTTGGAGTTATTTAAGAAATACTTAGATGGGCACATGAACAGAATGGGAATGGAGGGATATAGAAAACTGATTTAAAACAGGGATCATGAGCCTTGGGAGTCCCTGGGAAGTGTGTAAATAGATGATGATATTGATGTACTTGTTTTTATCCTACAGGTGCTTTGGTCCACCTTGTTGTCTAACAAGGGGCATACACGCAATGGGTCGTGAGAGGGCTGCTCTTGGATTTTTTTTTCGAGATACCCTAGTGCTTCACGTCGTTAGTGTACGCTTGACCTGGACCATTTGATGGGCAACATGACATTTCAGTGACTATTGCTGTGCTGTGCAGATACATGGATTTGGGCCTGTGTCTGTGGGAGTTTGCACGTTCTCCCCGTGCTTGCATGGGTTTTCTCCAGGTGCTCCGGTTTCCTCCCACATCCCAAAGATGTGCTCTTAGGCTAATTGGCAAAACAAATTCTCCCTAAAATGTCTGAAATTTGGTTTTTAATCCATAGATCTATAAACATAGACAGGGATCACGGGTAGAGGTGGGAACATCGGGGTGGCGGTGCAGGCTCGTTGGGCCGAAGGCCCTGTTTCCCGTGCTGTTTTGTTCTTTGTTCTTTATTGCCAGGAGCAGAAAAGCTTGAGAAGATCATTCATGATGAAGGGTTATGTTTGTGACATATTCTCGGTACAAAATCCATTAACTCTTTCCCTTCAGGTACAAAATGCATTCACCTTTTTTCTACTTCCAATTTATGAGTTGGATATTGGAAAGCAGTAATCCTTCAAAATTTGCCACTGACATCAAACTTGGTGGAGTGGCAAACAGTGAGGATGAGACTAATCAGCTGCAGCTGGATTTTGGCTAAACCATAAACAGCAAAATGAAGATGGAATTTAATACAGTGAAGTGCAGGTAATTCATTTTGATAGAAAGAATAGGGAAAGGAAATATAGACTCTGATACAATTCTAAATCATGTCCAGTGACAGAGGCATCAGGGAGCAACATATGCATGAGTCTTTGAAGGTGACTGCACATTTGAGAAATTGATTAGCAAAACATTGGGATCTGAGGCTTCTAGAGGCATTGAATACAGAAGAAGGAAAGCTATACTGAACTTTATAAAGTTCTGGTTAGGCCGGATTATTGCATGCACTTCTGGTCACCATGTTTTAGAATGTGAGGGTCCTTAAAAGAGTGCAGAGAGTGGGTGATTTTAACTACAATATTATGTTGAAGAAGCTGGGTTTGATCTTGGAGCAAAGGAGTATTGATAGAGATACAAGATTATGGAAGGTAGGCAAGGAAAACTTTTCTATTAACTGATAGTGCAAGGATTAGGGAGGCACACACAAATAAGGTTTTGGACAAGACATGTAAAGGGGATGTGAGAAAGATGTTTTTATGCAAATGGTACTGAGCTGTTAGTTGCCATCCATGGGGGAAGTCAAAGCAGAGAAATTAGATCAATTATTTGGAGTTCTTTGATGTAAATAGTAGAGTTAGAACATAGAACATTAGAACATTACAGCGCAGAACAGGCCCTTCGGCCTTCGATGTTGCGCCGACCAATTAAGAAAAAGCAATGACCCTCTAACCTAAACCATTCCCTTTTCATCCATAAACCTATCCACTGACCTCTTAAACGCCCCCAAACTTGGTGCATCTACAACTGCAGCAGGCAGGGCATTCCATACCCTTACCACCCTCTGGGTAAAGAACCTACCTCTGACATCCGTCCTGTAACTACCACCCCTTAATTTAAAGCTATGTCCTCTTGTGCTAGCTTTCTCCATCCTGGAAAAAGGCTATCACTGTCCACCTATCTAAACCTCTAATCATCTTATATGCTTCAATAAGGTCTCCTCTTAGCCGCCTTCTTTCTAACGAAAACAACCTCAAATCCCTCAGCCTCTCTTCATAAGACCTGCCCTCCAGGGAAAACTGGTAGAGGTGGTTTATTTAGACTCCCAGAAGGCTTTCAACAATGTTTGACATTACTATGTGAAGTGAAAGTGCATGGGATTATGGGTAGTGTCGTGAAATGGTTAGAAAGCTGTTAACAGACAGGAAGCGAAGAGTTGGAATAGATGGGTCACTTTTGATTGGGAGGTAATGACTAGCGTGCTAGGACCCCAACTGTTCACATTATATATTAACAATTTGATGTGGGAACATTATCTCCAAAAATGCCAATGATGCAAAGTTGGGTGAGCTGTGAGGAAGATAGAGAGATGCTTCAGTATGATTTGGCAGGCTGAGTGAATGACTAAGCATATGCATGACAAGATGCAGCACAATGTGGATAAATGTGAGATTATTCACTTTGGTAGCAAAAAATAAAAAGGGTGTAAATCGAGAGATGTAATACTTGGTGTTCTCATATGCCAGTTGCTAATGCGCAGCAGCAAAGAAGGTAAATTGTATATTGACCTTCATAGTGAGAGGATTTGAGTATAGGAATGGGGATGTCTTACTGAAATTGTATAGGATGTTAGTGAGGCCACATCTGGAATACTGTGTAGTTTTGATGCCCTTAACTGAGGGTGGATGTTCTTGCTATAGAGGGAGTGCACCAAAAGTTTACTGGACTGGTTCCTTTTACAGGACTGTCATATGAGGAGAGACTTCAGTTGGATAGAATTACATTCATTAAAGTTTAGAGGAGTGAGAGGAGATTTCATTGAAACATATAAAATTCTAATAGGATTAGACAGAGTAGATTCACAAAATGTTCCACATGGTGGGGAAGTCCAGAACTAGGGGTCAAAATTGGAAGATAACCTTTTAGGATTGAGGTGAGGAGAAATTTCTTCATCCAGAGTGATAAATCTGTGAAATTCACTGCCACAGAAAGGAATTGAGGCCAATGTGTGTGATTTCAAGAAGGAATTGGACTTAACTTTTGCGGCTTAAGGGATCAAGGGAAATGGAGGGAAGGTGGCATCAGGGTATTGAATTTGATGATCAGTCATGATTATAATGAATGGTGGAGCAGGTTTAAAAGGGCTGAATGGCTTATTCCTATTTTCTATTTAAGTTTCTATGTATTTCACAACACAATTAAATGGCTCCTTGAAGGAAATACATTTGCGGATAGAGAGGAGGAATAGAACTAAACAGAATGCCCCATGATGAGCCAAATAGCCTCCTATTGTGCCATATAACTCTATGTCCTGTCTTATCTATCTGAAGTAAATGATATGAAAGGGATTTCCACTGGAATCGTAGGTTAATGATACTTTTCCTGTTTCATCCCAAATATGAGTCACAATGATGGTAGGTGAGCTAGTAATCTTCTAATGAGTTATATAAGCTGACCCTATTTTTTTTTAACTGGTTAGAGTGATATTGGAATGTTTGTGACTTTACTATGAGATCCTGCAATGGAAATGCCACATTGTTAAACATCACCTCCAGAAAGTTTAAGATTCTTGAGAGGTTTTGGTGCTTTAAGAAATTGACTTGAAATTTTTAAAATGCTCAGACTAAGCCAGTTCTCAAACAGCTGTGAATGTCAGTCTTCTCATATTGGAGTGGGATTCCCATGGTGACAGGATTGTAAAGACGAAATGTCATCAACATAACCTTTGGAAATTTATATCTTTTAAAATAAACATTGGAAGATCAGTGCAAAGCACCGTAGCCCTATCAAATCAAGATTTGTGGTGACCAATCACAAGTAGCAGGAGGAGGAGATGGCTCTGTGAATATTTCCATATCTGATCTTAGCAGAATTCAGAATGTAAATGTAAAACTTAAATGTAAAAAAAAATCAAGAGTTGGACAGGAAAAGGACAAATTAGGTCTGTAAATATCATGACCCTGAGTATACGGTCCTCCTCATAGTTATGTAATGTTTTTGAAGAGACACAAAAATTGATTTTTTAAAGAACATGTTAATTCTGGAAAACGCCTTTGTGATCTTCAAAAGTGACCAAAAGATGTTCCAAGAGATCACTACTATGAAGGGTGTAGCTGATGATCCACCAGCCTCTTGTACTTCAGTCAAATTAAGAACTCAGCCAATTCCTTATTTGTGTTTTTGTAGTGAATCCGTTGCTGCAGATTGGTAGCTTGTTACTTGTTGAGACAACCCTATGAATAAAAATCTTCCAATCTCTAACCTGAACTGAGATTTGTATATTACTGTATACATGTGGCACTTCATTTTCTGTGACCTATCACAGATAATTTAGCCTTTACTCATTTTAAACACTTCAATTAAACTTGCCAGAAGTATTTTTTTAAAGGGTAAAAAGATCTAAAATCTCAAAGCTTGTTGTGTAATTTGAGAACTTTTACTCTGGGAAGTCTACATGGAATATACAACGTAGAAATAGGCCATTCAGCCCATCTAGTCTTTTTTAAATTCTTTTATAGGATGTGATGTCACTGGCAAAGTTGTTTCCCATTCCTAATTGCCATTGTACTGAGTGGCTTCCGGGGCCATTTCAGAGGGCAGTTAAAAGTCAACCACATTGATCTGGATCTGGAGTCATACGTAGGCTAGATCAGATAAGAGTTGCAGATTCCCTTCCCTGAAGGACGTTAGAGAACCAGATTGAGTTTCTACGATAATTGAAAGTGGTTTCACTGTTACCATTACTGAGGCTAGCTTTTAATTCCAGATTTTTTATTAATTATTAATTCCATCAGCTGCTGAGGTGGGATTTGAACCCATACCCCAGAGGATTATCCTGGGACTCTGGATTATGAGTCCAGTGACATTACCCTAATGAAGTACTATTTACTGCTTTCATCTTTTCAGCATAACTTATACATTTTTCATGTTCTTGTCTTTTTCTTTATGGAAAGCATCAAAACTCCTTGCCTCAGTCAATTCTGTTGCTAGTGATTTCCACATTGTAATCACTATTGGAATGAAGAAATGCCTCCATATTTTCTCATTGGATTTATTAGTAACCATCTTGTATTTTGAATTGACACACAAGTAGAAATGTCCTCTTGACATTGGCTTGAATAGACTAACTTAAAACATTTTCCTTTGTATCTTTTCTGTAGAAAAAGCTTAATGTTTCAGTTTTCCCCATTGTTGTAATCTCAATTCTAATATCATCCTTTGTAAATCTTCTTTCCTACCTTTTGTTATGCCTCAAGTCTTTTTTTAATATCACAGAGATCAGGACTTTGTACGGTAGTTTTAAATATGATCTGACCAGAATCATTTCAGTGGTTCTCTTCTGGATCTTTTCCTTGGCCTTTATACCACCAACCATATTACAGGATTACAGCATTTCAAAAGAAGCCTAACTTATGCAGCATAAGTTAGGACACGATTAGCTTTTTTTTATTTTGTATGGAATTGTCCTTGCCGTACATCTGCATACTCTTTTTTTTTCCCAATCTGCTCTTGACAGTAGCCATGTACCCTCAGAGATTTGTACTAAATTACTCATACCTTTTCCTGCCAACAGACTTTAATTTTGTAGCAAATGTGGTAAATACATACTTCTCATCATCCCTACCAATATGTTGGGTTGTTGCATTTATCTGTATTGAATGACAGGTCCATCACACCTAGGCAAGATTACATTTTTTTTTTAGCAAGACCTATCAAGAGTCCTAACACAGGCAGATCATCTTGTTGACTCTTCTGGGTCTTCAATAGTGACCAGCCTGAATGTGGAACCACTTCCATTGTTAACGGTGCTCTACCTACAAACACCCAACCAATTCTCTAGCCATTCCAGGATCTTTGCTCCTACCCCACAGGATTCTATTTTATAAAATGACCCATTGTGCACAATTCTGTAAAAAGCTTTTTGAAGGTCCAACAGATAATGTCAACAAGGCTACCTTCATTCATCTATTTAGTTACCTCCTCAAATAATTCAACCAGTTTGGCAAAATATGTAGTAATTTATATGTTCAGTTAATCCTTAATCTCTTCTGACACTTTTTTCAATAGCTGAAATTAAGATAATAGTCTTATTTATTTCTGGCTCTGACTTGTTGTCCTTTCTAAATCATCTCACTCCCAAATAAAATAATAATTAAATAAGTGACCCTCTGGTTTACCTAAATAAATAAATTGGGTAGTTGTTATTGAGGTCAGTAATCCTAACCAGATTTGAATCTTCAAATGAAGAGTTTAGTATTTGTAAATGTATTACCCAGAGGACTGAGTGCCTGATTCTACTTGGCTGTTCCACGTGGGTGTCACATCATGGCTGGCAGTCTTCAGATCAATTTGGTTCATTACATGTGACACTGAACACTGTCATCTATTACTTAATGTAGCAGTGGCTATGGGCATGGTTGTCGCTAAGCCATTGTAGGAGAGGTTAGGCAAATTGGGACTGTTTTCTTTAGAAAGACGTAGACTTAGAGGAGATCTAATAGAGGTGTACAAGATTATGAGGGGTATAGATAGAGTAAACAAGGTTAAGCTTTTGCCTAGGATGGACTCGAATAGCATGAGGGGTCACGGGCTTAGGGTGAGGGGGGTAAGGTATAATTTGAATGCCAGAGGGAGTTTTTTCAAACAGAGGGTGGTGGGGGTATGGAATGCGCTGCCAAGTAAAGTGGTGGAGGCAGGTACTCTGGAGTTATTTAAGAAATACTTAGATGGGCACATGAACAGAATGGGAATGGAGGGGTATAGAAAACTGATTTAAAATAGGGATCATGAGCCTTGGGAGTCCCTGGGAAGTGTGTAAATAGATGATGATATTGATGTACTTGTTTTTATTCTACAGGTGCTTTGGTCCACCTTGTCATCTAACAAGGGGCATATATGCGATGGGTCGTGAGAGGGCTGCTGTTGGATTTTTTTTTTTGAGAGTATCCTAGTGCTTCACGTCGTTAGTGTATGCTTGACCTGGACCATTTGATGGGCAACACGACAGCTCAGTGACCTTCGCTGTGCTGTGCAGATACATGGATTTGGGCCTGTGTCTGTGGGAGTTTGCGCATTCTCCCCGTGCTTGCGTGGCTTTTCTCTGGGTGCTCCGGTTTCCTCCCACGTCCCAAAGATGTGCTATTAGGCTAATTGGCGAAACAAATTCTCCCTAAATTGTCTGAAATTTGGTTTTTAATCCATAAATCTATAAACATAGACAAGGATCACGGGTAGAGGTGGGAACATCGCGGTGATGGCGTAGGCTTGTTGGGCCAAAGGGCCTGTTTCCCGTGCTGTTTTGTAATGACAACCTAGGCACCCATGCTACTGATCCTTTACTTGAGCTTTTCCATTGCAGCTATGGCATTAATATTGAAAAGTGAGGATATGATTGTTGGCAAATGGGATTTAGGAAAATCCAAAGATGATTTATTAAAATATCTAGAGAAACCCAAGGAAAGAATAAGGCCGATTAGAAACCAATAACCTATGTATGGATGCAGATGTTATGGTTCTGAATGGATGCTTCTATCCCCACAAAAAAGTGGGGGAGTGATGCAGACATTGTTATTAAGGAGTTTGTTCTGGACAACTATGGGCCAATAAATTACTTGTTGATTTTACAATTATTAATGGGCTAATCAATTTTGCTAATAAAAACAGGGGAGGAAATATGGAGGCTTTGATCAACATTTTCCAGCATTCTTGTAAATCATGATTGAACATTCTTTGATGAGATCACCTTTTTCATGAGGTTCATGACCAGTGCTCAGTGTGGCTACAGGTGTGGCACTGCTAATTTTGAACTGTTCATTAAAGGAATGTTAATGTCTTTGATTATATTGTTAAAGTCCACTGGCAATCACTTTGTTAAATGGCAGTTACATTTTAAAGGTTTAATGGCAATTATATTGTTAAGACATTAGAATTGTTAAATAAGTTAATTTTATTGGTTTTAATTTTTTTATTTGATTTTTATCAATTTTCCCCTCATCTTTTTTTCCCAAAATAGTTTGGGGACAGTTGGAATACTGAGGGGGTGGAGGAACTGGGAGAGTCTGTGATTTGCTGCCTTGGAAATAACTCTGTTTAAGTTACAGGCTAGCTTTGGACACCATCAACAACACATAATTATGGAAAGTAACAGGGATAGACTAAATAATTACAGACAAACTTTCCTAACCTTAGAAGTGATCAAATTATTTGGAAGGAATTCTGAGGGACGGTATAAATTGTGATTCATAAAAGCTAAAGTCAATCAAGGACAATCAGCATGGATTGTAATGGGGCGGTTGTGTCTGATTAACTTGATGGAATTTCTTCTAGAGGGAACAAGAAGAATTGAAAAAGTTTGCTGTGGTTTATTTGGATCTTAGCAAGGTTTTTGACTAGATCCTTATATGGCACACTGGTCAGAAAAGTAAAGGTCAATAGGATTCAAGAGAAAATGGTAAGTTAGATCCAACAGTGGCTCAGTCACTGAAAGCAGAGGATGATGGTCTACAGTTGTTTTTGTGACTGAGAGGTTGTTTACATGGCTCAGTACCAGATCCCTTGGTTTTTATAATATGTAGCAGTGATTCAGAGTAAAATGTAGGGAGTACAATTAAGTTTGCAGATGACTTAAATTAGTTCTGGTCAATAGAGAGGAAAAAGCAGGCTGCAGGAAGATGGTTAATGGAAGACTTGTAAAGTGGGCAGAAATGTAGTAAATGTAAGTGAAGTCTGGAGGAGTGTTAAGGAATGCATTTAGAGAGGGCAAATAAAATGAGGGAAAACACAATCAACATTTAAAAAAAAAACATTTATGACCGTAGAACCCTGAAGGGAACAGGATAAGATGGTTAAGAAGGCAAATAGTGCACATTATGAGCCAGTATCTAGAATGTAAAATATAAAGTTATCCTGGAACTGTATAAAACATGAGTTACATCATAGCTAGGGTACTGTATAGAGCACTGGTCATTGAACTTCATGAAAAACGTGATCTCATCAAAGAATGTTCAATCATGATTTCCAAGAATGCTGCAACAACACTACCAACATCATCTCAGACATAGCACTCAGTTGTATGATTTGCACTCAGTTGTTGAATTTTATCATCTGATACAACCATTATCAGTGCACTGTAGATGCAGTGTGTACAATATACATAATTGTTAGGGTATGGATCAGAAACCCTAAAGTATATTATGAAAGATTAGACCCCAACTATTTGCTATTGCTGGCTTTTATCAAAACAAACTTTATCTTACAACACAGTTTAACTATAACAAACAGATTAGCTTAAAATTTACCAATTAGACAATGCATAAACATGACAAGATAAAATTCTGCTAACCTATCCCAGGAGTTTCAATGCATGCAATATTTCTTTTACAGACTTAAACCCCTCTTTGCTAGCAAAACATAGACTTGTACTAGGTTGCCAGCCCTGAAGTTCTCAGACAACTGCTGGAGAGAGAGAGAGACTATCTTGCTTTAATCAAAACTAGGCAGGAACAAAATCTGTTTTCAAAGTGAAGGAGAAACTATGTGATTTCCCTGCATGCTTAGCTCTTCCCATAAAGCAAAGCAAGACTAGGCCACCAGGCCCTTCAAGCTTGCCCCACCATTTGATATGATCATGGCTGATCTATGCCAGCCTGAACTGCTTTTATATGCCATTTCCCAACAGCATTCCATTCCTCAATTACATATTTTTCCACCTCCAGTTTGAACACTTCTAATGATCAGTCTCCACTACCATTTGGGACATTCACCCCCTTCCTGAGAAGGAATTTCTATGCATCTCAGTTTTAAATGACTGACTTTATAGCATATAGCTATGTCCCCTTCCAGAGTTTCGCTCTAGTGAAATATCTCATCTACCCTGTCAAGCCCTCTCAGGATCTTCTATCTGTGAATAAGATCATCCCTCCCTGTTCTAAACTCCAAGGAATACACAGCTATTTAGTCTCTCGGTAGGACAGCCCTGTCATCAGGAATTAACCTGAAATCTCCTTTGGATTGCCTCCAGTATTACTATAATACTTTTTAGGTAATGGGACAAAAACTGTACACAGTATTCCCGATGAGGCCTCAACAACATCCTGGTAATAAAGGCCAAAATGTTGTTTGCCTTCTTAACTACTTGTTGGACCTACTTGCTAGTTTTTTGTGATTCATGCACTAGAACACGTAGATCCCTCTGTACTTCACTCACCTGCAGTCTTTCTCTATTTTGAAAATATTCAGCCTTTTGATTCCTCCTATCAAAATGCATGATCTCACACTTTCCCACATTGCCAGGTTTTCACCCAACTTATCTATATCCATTGCGGAATCATAAATCCTCATCACAGCATGCTCTTCATCTGTCTTCATATCATTGGCAAATTTGGAAATCTTCCATTCTGTTTCTTTCTCCAAGTCATTAATGTAAATAATTGCGAGCCAAGAACTGATCCCTGCAGTACTCCACTAGTTACATCTTTTCACTTGCACAAGGACCCCTTTATTTCAACCCTCTTTATGTGACAGCCAGTTTTCAATTCTTGTGAGCAAACTTCCTCCAATTCCATGAGCTTTTACTTTATGCAGTACTTTGTCAAATGGAAACCTAAATACATTTCAGACTCTGTCTTGTCAATCAGCTTAATCAAAACTACACTGAAAGCCCCAGGGGAGACCCAAGTAAACACAAATGCATTACTTTAGCTTAAAACAAACAATTCAGGTCTCAAATGAGTACTTAACCTGAGGTCCCAGCTATCAATTTATAGGCATTGCTATACAAATCGGCACCTTGCAAATTAGATCTGAATTCTAAATGTGCCCCTTAGAAGAAACATGATGTACGTATATTTCTTAAAGCACAGTATCATCACGTCATACAGCCACTCACTAAGATTACTTTCACTACAGTCTCCTTTATATAATAGCGATCATATATGAAACAACGTCATGGGAAAATGGTCATTTCTTTGTTAATCTGCAAGTCGTTTAGAATTCAGTTATGGTCATATCACTGTTTCTTCATGTCAAGTCAATATCGTCAAATCTATACCAATACCATTACCACACGAACTACAGTTCAAAGAGAAACCTCATCACCTCCCAAAAGAAATTAAGCCTAATCAATAAAATTGACCTTATCCAGTGTTGCTGGCATCCTGGGAACAAATGATTTAAAAAAAAATTCAAGTTTAATTTTTTTACGTATGTTTACTATTGGTCTTTGCACTGAAACCCAGTGAGTTTTGAATTCTACCATTGCCAAGCTTGAATGTTTTATATTGAGTGTGTGTTCTTAGCCAAAGTCCTCTGCCTATAGTATTTTATATGTTGACACCAATGGGGTTAAGAGATACTGCAGGTCATTGTGAATGCTTCAAATTGTTTTTTCTAATGACAACTTTAGCCTGAGTTTTTAATGTATTTTCAGATGGGATGTTGTACCAAATTCATTTGTAAAATACTACATGATTTCATTATGTACGTGGTAATATGCAATTTTGTTTTGTGTGGTCAAATAGGGTTAGATGGTGTGTAGCAATTTAGATGATTTTGGAGTGAGGTAGGAGAAGACAAATGGAAGCGGAGGCAGAGACCAAGGGGAATGGAGGAACTAGGTGGAAAAAAAAGTTATGAGATTGTGGTCTAAAATAGTCCCCAGGGAAGGAATTGGGTGGTGTGTTTAGGTTGGCATGGTTGGTGAGTAAATAGTTTTGTTCAGGTGGGAAATGCGGTTGGCTATCCTGAAGAAAGGAGTTGTAGCCATTTGGGAGTTGGAGGAGGAACAGCATGATTGGTCTCTGGCTTGGTTGGTGGGTGGCACAGTAACATTGTCATTGGACTAATAATCAAGGGGGGGTGGTCTGGGTTCAAATTCAATCATGGCAGATGGTGAAAGTTGAATGCAATCATTAAATTAATCTAGAATTGAAAGTCTAATGAAGGGCAGAGAAACTATTGCTGGTTGTTGTAAAGCCCTGTTTCACTAACAGGGGAGGGCTGCTGTTCTTTTCTGGTCTGGTCTACATCTGATGCCAGGCAGCAGAATTTATGACTTACTAAGAGGATTCCTGCTCCACTCCTCTGCCTGCCAGATAGGAACTGTGAGACATGAGAGGCATCTGTTTGCTTTGCATTGGCTGATATTTCCTGTGGATGAGAACAACATTTTGCTTTGCACCTTACCCTGTGATAGGGATGGATGGTTTAGCCTTCATTCCTCTAACTTCCAAAGACATGAATTAGAACCAACATATGGGATGGATTTAGAGTTTATGTTGGTGATAATTCAACATGAGGGACTGTTACATGCCAATGATAAAGTTGTATCTAATTCCATCACCAGGTATCTGGGAGCCCCCTCATTCTCCACAACACATGCCTATGGACTCTGCCACTTAACAGTCTCCACACTGCTGCTTTCGCAGTGGCAACGTGGCTATAATTGTAGGGTCCACCCCTGGTTGATTGCTTTTCCCTGAACTTGTGTGCTCTGCAAGGAGAGAAAGAAAATAATTATCATTGTGGGAAACGGAATGTGTGGAGAGGATGGACTGACAATTGTGGATGGTGAGGAAGATGACAGTGAGTGTCCAAATGAAGATATGAGGAGGAGGTGTCTCAATTGAGAGGAATGAACGGAGCGCATGGTATATTCTGAGGAGTTACATTCAGGAGAGTGCCGCGGAAATCTGTGTGAAGGGTGGCAGCTGAAAGTAAAGTGCCAGTCCCCATTTCTGCTTGATGAAGTTATTGACATTGTGCCTTTATTCTAAGGAATACATTCCTGCTGCTGACTTCTTCTGAGAGTTCCAGCCATGACTGTTTAGTTTTATTTGCGTAGTTGGTCTCTTTGTCTCATCCACAGGAAACAGCAATTCTCTTCAGATGTTCCACTTCCTTTGTTTTGCTTACACTACTGTCCAGGTCTAATGTAAAATATGGGTCCTCTGACATCCACTGGGATCATCACAACAAGGCATGCTTGGTTAGGTTCCCTGTTTACCATCCTCTGTGAGCAGGTTAACTCCATTGAAATTCACTTTATAAGTTCAGTTTAGTTCAAACCATTACCTTAGTGAACCTACCCATGAGGCATTGATTCCAGCTCTGGTTGGATGAAATATATATGGAGTGCAAAGATCCCACGTTATTCAGAGCTAATTCCAATATCCCATGAATCTAAAGCACTTCCTTCTACACCATCGTTGGAATGACACATACACTAATTCTATCTTCCTAATTCACCGTTCACTTAGTAATGACACTGGGGTGTATGGGGAGATTACTACTTTTTAATTGCTTATTAATCTCCCCTAGCTCCCTAATATCTGTCTGTAAGGTCTTTTATCATGTTTTCTACTCATGTCATTGTACAGAAATGAGCAAGGACTTCTGGCTTTTTGCTCGTAGCCCCTTAGAATGCTTCGTAGCCTTTCAGAGATATTCTGGATACTTAACACTGCAAATCAACATACTATCCTGAAATCAAGTTGGTGCTCACAAAAATATCAATTTCCCTAACTATTGAATCTTTTATTGCTGTTGAGTCCCCAGTCATTTTCCTCCTCCTCTCCCTTGGGCATCCATGAACTCCCTAGAGGAACCACTACCCTCATTGCTGTTCAGAACTGAATATCGACTAGGGAATAAGAATTATTCAGGATTCTGAAACTATCTGGACTTTCTTGGCTGTCTGGCTCTCATTCAACTCTTCTTCAGAAATGTCTCGAGTCTGAACAACAAGTAATTTATTGAGAAGAGGTCATTCAGATATAACTATATGCATAACTATAATAAGTAGGCATGTGATCTCCAAAAAATGAGGACACATCAGGTAGATGAAGCAGTGACACGAAGTGCCTTGGTCTTTGTAGTTCACTGTTAACTCTTGGAGTTAACTCCTGGAGTCTAATATGGATATCTTTTTCAGCTTTTGGTACAACAGTTTGATGCTCTCTGAGGGGAAAAAAAAAATCTATTTGCAAACATGGGGTGGCTGTAAGTTAGGCCACTGGGAGAGCATTGGCTGTTGGCCTTGGGCAGGATCACACAAATCTCAGACGGACGTGCCAGTGAAATTCTGCCTTTTGAAATTTTTTCATTTTAACTTCCTGACACTCATGAGACTTCCAGTCCCACGAAATCATCTGTTCCTTATTTCTTTTATGTCCAACTTGTGTTCTCCATGATGATTAATTTAATGTTCATGACGGCTCCTTCCACCTTTTTATCATACCTAGCTAGGTTTACACGAAGGTCTGTTCGTATGCTTTGTTCTTGGTGATGATCTGATTTTAAAAAAAAGTTAATTCATGTCAACAGAAATAGTTTGCTAGGAAAAGAGTGAGATCTATTCATAAAGCATTTAATTAATTTCTTAAGATTTTATAAAATGATTAGACATCATTCCTTGCAGGATTCCAAGATTTTGATTTGGCAGTGATGAAGAATGCACAAACATATGAAATAGGAGTAGAAGTAGGCCATTCAGTCCCTCAAGCTGCTCTGCCATTCAAGAAGATCATGGTTGATCAGTTTGTGCTGATTTCCCAAACCTTTGATTCTGTTGCCCATGAGAATCTATGTATTTCTTTTCTTCTCAGACAGTGTCTCAAAAAAACACAATCCTCTGAGAGAAAATAAATCTCCTCATCTCAGTCATATGAGGGTTTTAAAACTATGCTCCCTAGTTCTGGACTCGTGCACGAGAGGGAACATCGTTTCTATATCTACCTCGTCAACACTGTTCAGGATCTTATATCCTAGAATCACATCATTTTTCGTTCTTCTAAATTCCAGTGAAAACAAGCCGAGCCTTTCCAATCTATCCTTATAAGGTAATTGCTCATTGCAGGTATCAATCTGGTAAATCTTTTCTGAACTGCCTCAAGTGCATTTACATTCTTCCTTAAATAAGGAAACCAAAGCGACATACAGTATTCATATTGCAGTCTCATTGCTGCCCTGTACAATTGAAATATAACATCCTTGTTTTTAATTCAATTTCTCTCATAATAAAGGATAGTATTCCACTAGCCTTCTTGATTGCATGCTACACCTGCATACTAACTTTTTTATGGCTAATGTATGGGAACACCTTGATCTTTCTGAGAATATATTTCCAAGCCTTGCTGTTGTGTAACATACTTGAGTATCATTTCCTGTAATACTGTGGTATTCATCTAACTTAGTCCACCCTTAACTACAGCTAAAAACTATGGACAATAGGTTCAAACAAACTAAAAACAGTATGCAGGTAGAAGTAAATGTTTTAGTGTTAAATTTTTGATGTTAATTGCAATTTTTATCGACTGCAATGCAAGCTTCTCAATGTTAGGAAATAGAATAGTTTGAAGAATTTATATTTGTATTGTATTAAACAAGATTAAAGTTTCATTTGTGTTTTTGTATTTGTGTGCTAAGAAAGGGTTGAATCTTTAGTTCAGCTTCATGTTAAACATAGGTACCTGTCACTCTGGCTTTTTGTTTTATTTTAAACTTTGCTTGTATTGTAATATAGGGTTTACCAAGTTAAAGCAATTACAGGCTTAAAAAAAATTAAGCTGTTCTTTAGCAACCAAAACTTCCAGCAGAAACTGCCAGTATGCGCAGAACAGTAAAATACAGGGCAAAAAGTAAATCATAAAATTGAAACAAAGATCCAGAAGTTAGAGAATGAAAAGGTGAATCCCACGAAGACAAAAATCGAAAGGTTAAAAAAAACAGGTGCTGTACACTGAAATTTAAAAAAAAAAGGGACAGAAAGAGGGTCCTAGTTAAGGACAGCTGCAAGGTGCAGACCTAAAAATGTCAAGCTTGTGAGAAGCCAGACAACCAAGGTTAGCTTAAGGTTGATGATGCCTTAATGTAGCCTCTGATGCAGTAGTATTCCGTTGGATGGCTAGATATCTGAGAGATAGTGTGGTGACCCAGGGTAGAGGAATACTGAATTCATGGGTGTGGATTCTTGGTGAAAGCATTGTTTGGGAGAAGATTCCAAGCATGTCCTTTGAGAATAGACTTTGGAAACACTCGTGGAAGTTATCGTTCCAGAGAGACCAGTTCACTCACTATATGACAAGTATCTGGGATAATTTGATGAGAAATCCATCGAAGTTGTTTTGGGTGGCATCTGTCACTTATTTCACAGTGTGGTGTGTCTGATTTATATTTTCCCTATGGTTTATGTGAACTATGTACTTAATGAGAGCATTTGAGTATAAGAGTTAGGTAATGTTTTATATTTATAAGCTGATACCTAACTGTATAGGTATAGCTGAGATGAAAGAATAGTGTATTAGAGTTAATTTTTCTTGTTTAATCAAGAACACAAGAAATAGGAGTACGTCATCAGTCCTTCAAACCTGCCCTGCCATTTAATATGATCATGGCTAATCTGTCCCAACCTCAACTCTTTTTCTGTGCCATTTCTCCGTAGCCCTCCGTTCCTTGATTTACCAAATATTTGCTCACGTCCACTTTGAACACTTCTAATGATCCAGCCTCTAGCTACCCTTTGGGGCACTAATTCCAGACATTTACCATTTTTGCAAGAAGAAATTTCTTTGCAGCTCAATTTTAAATGCCCAGCCCTTTATCTTGTAGCTATGTCACTTTGTTCGAGACTCCCCACTAGTGAAACATCTCATCTCAAGGTTTTATTCTTTTGTTCAATATTCACTGACAGTCCTGCAATTCTGTTCATCCACATCACCAAACACAATATGAATTGGGATCTGTTGATCTGAGTTCTATTCTAGAACCTGACTGTCCAGTAGTAGCACCTGCTAAAATCATAAGAATATGTGAACTAATCTTTAGAATATTGCTTTTCAGCTTCCTCTTTCCAAGCATACACCAATTCCAAACTATCTCCAACTTGTTTTATGACCTGTCAGTCAATCAAATCCAAGATTCTCGTCTGCAACCTGATCTGTAAGTGAATTCAGAATTTCAAGAATATAGATGATGTTAAGGGGATATACAGCATATATTTTAAATACTTCAACAGGGTAAATCTTCCACTTGTGTGCTTCTCCTACAAACCTTGTCATCTTAAGAGTGTGCACTCCACGATTTCCTGCCTGTTTATTTTAATGAACGGCACTGGGCTGCTGCATGTTATTTTCCACTATGTGCAACCAGTGCATGACTCTTCATACTGGCAATGCAGAAGTGAAAAAATTACTCCATTGTTACTGCTTTTATAAAACAGAACATTTGATGTATTGCAAAGAGACATAGTTGCGCTTAGCAAATACGAGACACTCACCAGAACCTGACTTTTTTTTTATGTAGAGGGAATGGAGACACATGTTTGAAGAGAGGGAAACTGGAAATGTTTGAAATGTGGAGATCAATCCAAATTTCACAGCAAGGCCTTGTTTTTTATTCACTTAATTTCTCCATCTAAACTGTTTAGACAGTGAGAGATTTGTCATTTGGCAGAGAGAGGAAAACCAATGATAAGATACTGCAAAGGGATGGCCTTTGGTGCTCAGGAAATATCATTCATTAAGTGAGAGATGGGATGAGTTAAATAATGGTCAGATTTGTGTGGCTAGGGCCGTAAATACCTCTGGAATTAGATCAGCAAAGATCATGGACAAGGAGAGGTGTATCTGACTGCCAATCAAGAGTGAGGAGGTTCATCCTAATGTTGATCAGTGTAGCAGACTGGCTGGTGAGAGGGAGAGTAGTGGGATTGCTAGTGGGGAGAAGAAAACATCAGGAGAGATAACAGGTTCCAGTTCCCAACACTTCAGATATCATCTTTCATGACAAATGCAAAATGATTATCTTTTTAATAATAAGAATGAAAGTTGATACTTGATCTGCCAACTCAACTTTCCAACTAATCAACACCCTTCTCTCGTGGAGTATAAATTGTTGGTCCCTTTTCATCTCTCCTGATGAGTGCAAGATGAGAAGTTTCAACAATAAGTCTTTTTCAGAAACACAACTAGTAAATAAAAACCAGCCTGGATCCATTAAAGATTATCAATTTGTTTATTAAAGATTACAAACTTGATTGATATTTGATGAGTATGTGCAGTGATGTTATGTGTATTGACTTTCAAAAGCCATTTCATAAAATGTTGCATAATAGACTTGTTAGTAAAATTTAAACCCAGAAGAAAAGAGATAATGGCAGCACTTATATATGAAGTTTATATTGTAGTTCCTCACTTTAAGTCGCTTTGCATAATGTCATTTTTGTTCTGAAGTTGCTTATTCATTAGGGTCTGTTTTGCCACTTCATTTTTATTTTTACATTATTTGAGTGTGTCATTTGTGTTGGATTGCACATTCTTGGTGTTAGAGTTGCATGTCCTCATTGCACATACATACATTACACATCAGTTTTGAGCTTTGTTTAATGTCAATATCATGTCAAGTCCCTGACCTGGGAATCATTTGCTACTGAATGTAGGTAAAATTATTGTCTTGGGACTTGTTTGGGTGAAAAATACAGTGTGCTGTAACTGGTACAGTAACTTGCCCTTCAGGAGACTGATTTGCAATTGTCTGTTAATTTTGAAGCCCCTAAGCCTGATCTTTATTCAAATCCATATTAGATGAGACAGGCCATTTTAAGGTCTTCTTTCAAGCTAATGATTTAGCATTGCAGTTCCTTTTGAATTATTCTTCAACATGAGTCAGAAGCACCCAACAAGTGGTGGTAGCAAGTTTGCTCCTGCCAAGCAAGCATGCAAATCTATTAGCCCAGCAGTTAATTTGGTTATGTTAACATAACTTGAGGCCGGGGAGCGAGCAGTTGATATTAGTGGAAAATTGCTGACAAAATCAAAGTGTGCACCGTGTTTTTTTTTAAGTGTTGGCAGGGTGCATTGGACCAGAAGCAGCATTAATGGAGAATGTGGAAAGACTTTTAGCGCTCTGGATCAAAGTAAAACCTGCAGCAGGTACCTCTTAGTTTGATTGTTATCCAAGCAAAAGCTTGTATGAAGATTTCCAGACTGAACAGGATGAGAGTTTGCAGTCAAAAAGTTTGTGTTATTCATGGGAACTTCAAGCATTTTGTGTAGTATACGTATCTGCACAACATTAAAGCGAACAGTAGAGCAGCTGGCATAAGTGACTGATAAATTCCCTGGCTATTCAAAGACAGCCTTTGAACAGGCAGCTACTAAACAAAACAAGTCTTTAATGGTGATGAGACGGAGCATTTTTGAAAGTATATACCATGGAAAATGTATACTTCCAAAGAAGAGAAAATGGTGCCAAGATTTAAAGCTGCAAAGATCTCCAAATTGTCCTGTTGGTGGAAGTGCTGCAGGAAATTTTAATTTAAATTCTTAGTGATATCCAGCCCAAAACATCATGGGCATTGAGGGGTTATTCCTGGGAGCATCTATGTATCATTTGACATTCGAACAAAAAGCCTACGTGACGAGGACATTTTTTTTTTCAAGAGTTGTCCTATCTGTATGCTATCATATTGTGCAAGAGAAAATATTATCTTCAAGATATTGCTCTTTTTGGATGATTGCACAGTAATCCTATCCATTCTTGATTAATTGTTTGAAAATGTGAAGATGATTATCCTGCTACCTAACACAACTTCACTGAAACAGCCTATTGGAGTACTGCCAATGTTCAAGTTCTACTACCTGTGTTGTACTTAGTTCCAACTCATCAAGGCAATCTATGGTGAGAAGGTGTCATCAAGGAATTTTGGAATACAACATCCTTAAGTATATGGGATGAAGTCACCCATATATGTGGTGGAAATTGAGTCCTGATCGGGTATGTCACTGACCATGAAGAATCTCACTATTCTGTTGGTGAGTTGTATCGTAGCAAGGGAGCCTGGTTTTGAAGAAGTGGCTGAAACTGACATGGTGAAATTGCATGCATCCACAGAGAGTAATGATGATCAAATAGACTTAATACAGCTAGAGAGTCATTGGATTGAAGGAAGAAGACATGCTAACACATTACCCTCTTGAGGTTTTTCAATTAGATACTTGTGGAGAGTTTTCCAACTTGTGCAATGGAATCTTCATGGAAGATGACGGAAATGCAATGCCAAAGTGAGCAGGATGATCAATAATGACATTAACTGCTACAGAGATATCTTTGTACAAGGAGAAACAAAAATGAATTGTTCAACTATTGTTGGATAAACCTTTTCAAGGTTATTGTCGATTCTTCTTCCTTTTACCTCTACCAGGATCTGACTGTATCCCATTTTGAATTCTGAACGAACGAAAATTTTCCCAACTTTAGTCATTGTACTTCTCGGAAGACGAGGACGAGGATCTCAAAACTGAGACTGAGGCCACGACGGCAGGCATTTCGAAGCACAAGTAGCAGCACTTTCAAAAGGCCATCCAAATCCAGTGGGAAGAAATGTTCTCCTTCCCACTCTGCTCCTCTCCAAGCCAACATGTCCTGTATTGATGTGCTAAATCATTAAAAGCCATCTCTATTGACATGCTTTAAAGAAGTAACTAAAGCATCCCTGGACTTAAACATCTCCCCACTTCATCGTGACTGACCCAAAATAGGAGTTCATTTGGAAAGGCACTGAACGTGGAAAGACTTCTTCAGGAATGTGCAGAAGCAAAACTGAAATGATGGAGTGCAAAAACATCAAGCAACTCGCCCAACTAACCACCTAAGCAACACCTGTCCACGTGGTAGAGTCTGGAGATGGCACATTGGACTTATTAGCTATCTCAGAACCTAATGAGTTGGAATGGAAGCATCTCTGAACCCGAGAGATTCCTAAAAGAGACTGATCAGTACTGGCAAATTGGAATTTATACATTCATAGAATCCCTGCAGCCCAGGAGGCCTTTTGGCCCATCTGCATCGACCACAATCCCACCCAAGTCCTATCCCCATAACCCCACTTGTTTACCCTGCTAATGCGCTGACACTAGCATAGTCAGTCAACCTAATCTACATATCTTTGGAATGTGGGAGGAAAATGGAGCACCTGGAGAAACCCATGCAGCACAAGGAGAACATGCAGACTCCGCATAGTCAGTGACCTAAGCCAGGAACCAAACCTGGGTTCCTGGAGCTGAGAGAGAGCAGTGTTAACTATTGTAACACTGAGCCATATTTTCTATTGAGTGAGTCATTTAACTTTGTCAACAGTTTTGAAAGTTCTTTCACCTAGGAATGCACAGTGCTGTATGTGTACAAGTTTTTCCAGGTGAGAAATGTCCAAAAGACCTAACTTTGGACTTTAAAATTGACTCCCATGAGAACCCATGGCTTGCTTAAAGCTGTTTCACTTAAGTTATGATTTAAGAATACTACCACAGCTTCAGGTAAGACTTAGTGTAAAAGACAGACTGGAACAAAATTTGCAGTGTTATCTGAGTGGCATTATGAGAACCAAAGCTGTTTTTGGTATTAATGACTTGGACTTGGGTATAAAGGGCATAATTCATAGTTCACAGTTTTATTTGGAATGTAGTGAGCAGTGAACATAATAGTATTATTCAGTTGGTTACAAACAGACTGGTGAAATGGCCTAAGATGTGGTAGATGAAATTTAATCTGGAGAATTGTGAAGGAATGCATTAAAGAAATCGGTTTGTATATGGATGCCTTTAATGTGGTTAAACACCTTAAGGTATTTGCAGGAGTATAATCCAATAAAGTTTGACATTAAGCTACAAAAAGAGATATGAGGATAGATGTCTAAAAATTGGTCAAAGACATGCATTCTAAAAAGCACCTGAAAGAAGAGAGTGAGAAAAAGATGTGGGGAAGTTGAGGATCAGAATTCCAAAGCTTTGAATATGGCCAACTGAAAGCATGATGCTAATGGTTGAAAAATTAAAATAGCAGCCATGCATGAGTCCAGAATTAGGAGTGAAGAAATCTAGTATAAAAATTAAGAATTTTAAAATTGACTTTGTCAGACTGGAAGCCAACTTGTTCCTCAGAAACATGAATGATTGTTGTGTGGGGTTGTGTGAGTTAGTTTGTGAGGATGGATTGTAAGAGGGCAAAGATAGTTTTAATTACATTTTAAGAAAAATGCACTTTTACTTTCAGGTAATTTATTGAAGGACTTTTTTCTTTTTCATACTCACTTGAATAAGTGTTCAAGTTAATAGAAAATTTTAGCCTTATTTTTATAGTTTATATTAGTGTGTTGATTAGCAAAACAGTTTCAATCAATTGATGCAACCAAGTTAAAGGATTATTTTCTGAGGAACAAGTTGACTGCTATTCTTTCTTTGATTTCTTGAACAAAATCAGCATTTGTTAATGAAATTTGGATGGTATGATTTTCCTTAACTTTATTATGTTACTGATGCTCCATGAGTGTTCACCTTTATTGAAACATATAAGATGATTAGAGGTTTAGATAGGGTGGACAGTGATAGCCTTTTTCCTAGGATGGAGAAAGCTAGCATGAGGGGACATAGCTTTAAATTAAGGGGTGGTAGTTATAGGACGGATATCAGAGGTAGGTTCTTTACCCCGAGGGTGATTAGGGTATGGAATGCCCTGCTTGCAGCAGTTGTAGATGCGCCAAGTTTGGTGGCGTTTAAGAGGTTAGTAGATAAGGACGAAAAGGGAATGGTTTAGTTTGGAGGGTCATGGCTTTTTCCTAATTAGTCGGCGCAACATCGAAGGCTGAAGGGCCTGTTCTGTGCTGTAATGTTCTATGTTCAGTACTACTGTATAAATGCCCTCTTGGGCACTGGCATATGATACTGTCAAACAGGATCTGTAAACATGACTTCTAAATAATTTTTGCTTAATATTCATCAGTAAATCAATTAAATTAGTTATAGATAATACGCTAATGTAGGATTTGTTCTGTAGAGCACATCACTTCCAAGTCATTTGAACTTGCAGCAGTGCGTTGGATTTTTTCACATCATTATAGGAATATAAGCAAATAAAACATCCATTCTAAAAATATTTGTGATAGATTTGAAACTGTATTTGGAAAAAATTTATGCTTTTTTTTAGAGCCACAAATGAGGAAAATGAAGTATCCAAGCTCTTCGTATTTTGCGATGAAGTAAGTATTACTATAGTAAAAATTACCAAGTGGATTTTAAATTGAACACAAACCCAACAACTAAATATACCATTTATTAGGGGTGTGAAGACAACCTTCTTCATGATGCAAGAGAAAAAATGTCACATCAAGATAGCAGAAGTTTTGCAACAATCCACACACGGTAAAGTTGATGTTTGTGCATTCCTTATATTTTGTGACACAAATGATTGATGCAAATTTCAACAACAGCAACCTGTATTTCAATAGCACTTTAGTATAAATAACTCCCCAAAGTATTTCACAAATGCATGTAAGGAAAACCAATGTTGCGAAAAAAAAGAGATTAAAAGAGTAAACAGAAGTTTCATTTGAGGTTATTTTGAGATTTTCAAAGGAAAAGTAAAAGACAGACTGGTTTTGTGTGAGAGTTCAAAAGAACAGGATTAAAGTGATCAAGTGTTCCCTAGCTACTGTAGATAGTTAGTAACCTGAAATTGGAAGATTGCAGTTTTTAGGAAGGATATGTGACAGCAGGAGATGAAGTTGTTCATGAAGAACTATGAAGAGAATGAGAATTGGATAATTATCCAAAGAGAAAAGGTTTGCTGGACTATGGGGAACAATGGGACCAATTGAGTTGACCTTGTAGAGAGCTGGCCATACATGATAGGCAAAATAGCCTCCCACAGTGTAACCATTCTATGATTCTATTCTAATCTGCTCATTTCCGATTGTATCAAAAATGCACTGAGATGTGGACAACTGAGATAGTCTTAGAAAGCGGTCAGCAAGTGATAACTTTTTAGGGAAGCTGTAAGTTCTTTTTTTATTGGCTTTGAATTTTCTTTTTATTCGTTTTGACAGGATTTCTTGGGTTTCATTAAAAAAAAAATGGCTGGAAATACTTAGGTCTGGCATTATATGTAGAAAAACTGAGTTACGTTTCAGGTTGGTGACGTTTTGTGAGAACAGTTCTTCCCACAATCATGATCTCTTTTCTAATACCTCTTGTTCCTGTAATATCTCTTGTTCCCTTCATCCTTTGCTACCCAGCTGCAGCCTTTTTCTGCAATCTTTTCCATCTAAATGACAGTCCTATTAAGGAAATCTCATTTTAAAAAAAAATGAAATTTTGTTTTGTTAATTCAGCGGATAATCCAGAAAACTGGAACTCCCAGGTTTCCATTTCTGGGTCCAGTACTTGCCGGCTTCTCCAACAAAAAAGCGAAGTCACTGGATTTTTCTCTGGGAGCCATAGATATCTAAATACCAACTTTCTCTCTAGGTTGTGATTCCACCGCTGATAGAAATCCTCTAATATTTCACCTAAGCCATTCTTCATTGCAGCAATGAATGCCATTATGCTACTTAAATATGAAGAAGTCATAACTGAACTTGATAATCAATCCTGTTCTCACCTAAACCTCATATTTTGATTTTATTATGAGGGAGCTATAAGCTGCCACCCCAATTGAATGCTTTTTTCCCTTTCTTGTCAAATGTAGGAGAGCCCTGTCATTGGTCTTCTGGTATGTTCTGAAACGCCCATATTTAACATTGTTTATTTGACTTAGCTTGTTTGTTGTAGTTGTACACTACATTGTAATGTTGTCTCTCTGCCTCTTTTTCTTGTCTAAAGCTCCAAACTGACTGTAGGCAACTAGGACTGGCTATATAGTGCCTGTCCAATAGTTGCACATGCTCATATCTTCGCAGTTGAGAGATTTCATGGTTGTGGGTATTTTTGAAAGTATTTTATTAATGTGCCATTATATTTGTATTTAGGATAATTCTGTATTTTGTTTATCTAAAATATGGATTGTTAATTTGTATGTGATTATAATTTGTTATTTGAAGCATTTATTATATTTTTTATGTGTGTGTGTTAAAATATTCCACATGTGGAAATAGAGATGTTCAGGTGGATAAGGGGCAGTCTGTGTTTTACAGTTGGAACTGAGACAGCAGCTGGAATTCGCTGATGCAGTCCGCCCCTTCTCCGCTGCCAGTGAGAATGAGAATTTGGCACTCAACCAAATCTCCATTCACTGCATACATGCATATTTTGTGTTTGATTAGTTGTTGGTTATTGTGTTGCATTCAAACATCATTTTGTGCTATGTTGTAAATAATCTTTTCCATCTTCACTATATATTTCTGCACCATTTTTTGTGCTGGAATTTGAAGTTATAAGTAGATACCTTTGCATAAGGGTGTCATTATGTGCTTTGCATCATCAATATAAATATATATTTTTTAACCCACCTTCTTGGGCCTACGTTATCCTCATCCAAGCCATCACACCACTACTCACTTCAAACTAATCTGGATCACTGATGTGAAGATTGCAGCAGCGGTGCTTAGGAAGCATAGAGCACAGCCCTATAGGCTGAGGTGACACTAGACTTCCTGACTTGGATCATATATGTCAATTTGTACTTCATTCTACAAAGATTAAGCATTGCACTGCTAGGACTAGATGCCCAACTTTTAGTTAAGCAGATTTTGAAGAACTGCAATGAAGAATTTGCTGGTAGCACATTGCTGTGTTCCAAGTGGCTTTGTGATGAATTTCTGAACTGAACAGCGAGTGTTGCTGCATCTTCAGATGTGGACATGCCAGCATTGGACTGGAGTAAACACAGTAAGAAGTCTCACAACACCAGATTAAAGGTTTAGTTAGTAGCAAAAGCCACTGGCTTTGGAGTGCTGCCTCTTGCCAGGTAAGTAGGAGTTCTGTTTACAAATGGCATATAAAGACAAAAATTCAACTTACAAAATAATGGTTGGAATGCGAATCTTTACAGGTAATCAAGTCTTAAAGGTACAGACAGTGTGAGTGGAGAGAGTATTTAAACACAGGTTAAAGAGATGTGTACTGTCTCTAGACAGGGCAGTTAGTGAAATTTTGCAAGCTCAGGCAAGTTGTGGGGGGTTACATATAGTGTGACATGAACCCAAGATCCCGGTTGAGGCCATCCTCTTGTGCGGAACCTAGCTATCAGTCTCTGCTCAGCAACTCTGCGCTGTTGTGTGTTGTGAAGGCCTCCTTGGAGAACACTTACCTGAAAATCAGAGGCAGTGAATTTTATTGCCTACCCCTCCTCAACTAATCACTGTTTAGTTTGCACAAAAACTGTGCCCTTATAATGACAAGATTGTGTAGCATGCAGCAGATTTTTTTATTCGTTCGTGAGACATGGGCTTTGCTGACTGGGCAACATTTATTGCTCTTGAGAAGGTAGTGTGATCTGCTGCCTTGAATTGCTGCAGTCCACATGCTGGGGGTTGACCCATACTGCCATTAGGAAGGCAAGTCCAGGATTTTGACCCAGCAACTTTGATGGAATAGTGATATATTTCCAGTTCAAGATGGTGATTGGCTTGAAGGGGAGCTTGCAAGTGGTAGTGTTCTCATGCTCTTGTTCTTCTAGATGTAGGAAGTTGTAGGTTTGAAATTGCTGTCTAAGGACCTCTTTGGTGAATTGCTGCAGTGCATCTTGTAGATAATATACACTGTTGGTACCGAGCATCAGTGGTGGAGGGGAGTGGGTGTTTGTGGATATAATGCCAATCAAGCAGGCTGCTTTGTCCTGGATGGTGTCCAGCTTCTTGAGTGCTGTTGGAGTTGCACCCATCCAGGCAAATGGGGAGTATTCCATCACACTCCTGACTTGTGCCTCATAGATGGTGAACAGTATTTGGAGAGTCAGGAGGTGAGTTACTAGCACCAGTATTCCTAGCCTCTGACCTGCTTTTGTGGTCAGTGTGTTTATGCGGTAAGCCCAGGTGGATTTCTAGCTAATGGTAACCCCAAGGGTGTTGACAGTGAGGGATAGTTAGTGTCTCTTATTGGTAATGGTCATTGCCTGGCATTTGTATGGCGCTTGTCAGCCTAAGCCTGGATATTATCCAGATCTTATTGCATTTGAATATGGATTGTTTCAGTATTTAAGGAATACTGTGCAAAGAAACATTGTGCAATCACCAATGGATGTCGCCAGTTCTGATCTTATGACGGAGGGAAAGTCATTGATGAAGCAGCTGATGATTGAGCCTAGGACACCTACCCTGAGGAATTTCTACCCTGAGTGAATTCCTGCATAACATCTTCCTACGTGCCAAGTATAACTCCAACCAGCAGAATGTTTGCCCCCTGGCACCCATTGATTCCAGTTTTGTTATAGCTTCTCAATGCCAAACTCATTCAAGTGCGACCTTGATGTCGTTCTCACCTCACTTCTGGAATTCAGCTTTTTTGTTCATGTTTAAACCAAGGCTGAAATGAGATCAGGAGCTGACTCTGGTGAAACCCATCACTGAGCAGGTTATTACTGAACAGGTGCTGCTTGATGACCTGTTCCATCAACAGCACTGTTGAGGACCCCTTCCATCCATTTACTGATGATCGAAAGTAGACTGGGTGGTAATTGGTCGGGTTGGATTTGCCGTGCTTTTTATGTACAGGGCATATCTGGGACATTGTCAGTGTTATAATTGTATTGGAAGAGCTTGGCTAAAGGAGCAGGGTTGATCCCCTGGCTTTGTGGTAATGGATGAATGGGGGATATGCCAGGTCATGAGGTCGCAGATTGTGCTGGAGTTCAATTCTGGTGCTGTTAATGGCCCACAGTGCCTCGTGAATGCCGAGTCTATAATTGCTTGATCTATTTGAAGTCTGCCTCATTTAGCATGGTGATAGTGCCACACAACACAGTAGAAGTTATTCTCAATGTAAAGGCAGGACTTTGTCTTCACAAAGACAGTACACTGGTCATCTTACCTATACTTCTATGGACAGATTCATCTGCAGGTGGCAGGTTGGTAAGGATGAGATCAAGAGTGTTTTCCTCTCTTGGTTTCTTTTACAATCCAGTCTAGCAGTGATATTCTTTAGGACCCAAATTGCTCAATCAGTACTGCTGCTGTCATTACCACTCTTAGTGGTGAACGTTGAAATCCTCCACCCAGAGTACATTTTGCAACTTTGCCATCCTCAACACTTCCATTAAGTGTTGCTCAACATGGAGGAGTACTGAGTCATCAGCCGAAGGAGAACCATATGTGGTAACCAGTAAGAGGTTTCCTTGCCCGTTTTTAACCGGAAGCTGAGATTTCATGGGATCCAGAGTGATGCTGAGGGCAACTCTCTCCTGATTGTCTGCCACTGAGCTGTCACTTCTGCAAGGCCTGTCCTGCTGGTGGGACAGGATATATCCAGGGTTGGTAATCGTGATGTCTGGGGTATTATCTGTAAGGTATGATTCTGTGAGAATGACTGTTAGGTTGTTGCTTGACCTGTCTGTGGGATAGCTCTCCCAATTTTGGCACTAGTTCCCAGATGTTGGTGAGAAGGATGTTGCAGGATCAAAGGGGCTGTTTGTTTTGCTATTGTTTTTTCCGGTGCCCAGATCGATGCCAGATGGTCCGTCCAGTTTCATTTCTTTGAGACTTTGTTATAACTGAGTGGCGTGCTAGGCCATTTCAGAGGACAGTTAAGGGCCAACACAGATCAGATTTCCTTCTTTAAGAACATTAGTGAAAATGCTGCCTGAAAGACTAGTGGAAAGAGATTCTTTAGTAACGTCCCAGAAATAATTGAAAAATGGAAAATTTTCAGGGATATGGGGAAAGAATAGGAGAATGATGGTACTTACTGATAGACCAAATGACCCCTCTGTCCTGTAAGGTTCTAAGAATGCTTTGAGTGGAAAACAGAATACTCAGAGACAGCTGCGTGCTGCTTACCTCAACATAAGATGGCATTTGTCACTTGGCCCAACTGTATATGCTGAAGATGAATACCTCAACATCTCAAGTTTCACTTTCAATGCTAGTCATAGTACTAGTGGTGCAAAGCAAGCTCTGGCATCATATGATACATGAGCCAATAAATCATCAGAGGCCACTGCTTATTTTTCAGCTTTATAGAGATGTTTTTCATTCAAGCATAAATTTCTGAGATTAGGAGTGATTTTGATTTAATCATTTGTCTTGTCAGATGATTATAACTTAGTTCCTGCTTCTTGATTGGGATTCAATTATATTCATTCATGTACAGTGAAGGATGGATTTCAGAACCTTAAAGGCAATGTTAAAATCTGGACATGCTCAGCAGTATCATCATACTTCAGTTTTTTGCCAATGGGATTTCATTGATATTTTAGATAAATCTGAGCAATCAAAAAGTTTGATACCATCTACAAGTGGGTTGAGAGTTCTGCCCCATGTGCAGCCAGGAAGATTTGTTTCATCTAGAGCTGTTGCTAATATCTGTTTTCTTAGTTATGTCTTTGACAGTTGTTGAATTAATGCAAACCGTTTACCATAAATTGTTATAATGTAACTTTTCCTCTCAGTTCAAAAGAAAAGCAGGAATGCACAAGGCGAAGCCTTAAGCACAAATCTATTCATACCAAGTTATTTGAAGAATTGTCAAAAGATCAATTTCCATTTGACTGGACCAAGAAAAATGGTGGAGCAAATGGTGGAAATAAAGGTAATTTGACATTTAAACATTTCAGAGATTTCTTTACCAAGATCGGCCATAAATTTGTATATTCTAATAATTATTTTGTTACTATTTGAATATTGCTAAAATCCTGGCTCCACCTAGAAAAATCAGTTTCTAAATTACATTTTGTATAAACTCATATATAGGATTATATTATTTTCATATAACAAGTTTAGAAAATGTGTCATCAAGTATCATGATTGCATTTTTTTATCTATTCAGTTGAATAAAGGTGGGGGGGGGAATCAAATTGAGACCTTTTAAATGAAATAGATATTCAATAGAGTACATCCAGAGAAGCTTTTTCTTTTGTCAGGGAAACTCAAAACAAAGAGGAGTGATTATAAAATTAAAGCTATACTTTCAGAAATGAAAACAGCAGACATTTCTTCAAATAAAGGGTAGATGATATGTGTAATAGTCTCACCCAAAAACCTTTGGTCATTTAAATTTTAAAGATTGAGATTGTTGCTGCGAATCTCTTTTTTTCCTTCCCGAATAAAAAGTTACCATTCAGTAAATGGAGGTAAAGTACAATCTACCATGATATATCAGAATGAACAGGTTTATGGGATTGAATAACTTACTGCAAGTAAGAATAGAAACTTGAGTGCAGTGAGTGATCCATGGGAATCTTCTCCACTAGTCATTGGTGGAGGAGGTTTCATGGCATCATGATGGATGGGGTTTTCCTTGTCTCAGAATTCTCCAGAAACCAAAGATAATCTTATTTCTCAAAAATGAGAGATGCCAAGTGAAAGGTTTCTATGTAGATTGGGCTTTACTCAGGCTGGGCAGGCCAAAGGACTCTTTGACAAGTATGTGGGGAGCATAATACTCCTCCTGGCCAGTAAGAAATTCAAGAGAGGGAATGTTTTAAAGCCTGCCTGGTTTCTTCTGTAATAAAAATAAAAAGATAAAGACAAAATACAGCAGATGCTGGAATCTGAAACAAAAACAGAAAATGCTGGAAAAACTCAGCAGGTCTGACAGGATCTGTGGAGAGAGAATAGAGCCAAAGTTTCAAATCAGGATGATCCTTCATCAGAGCCTCTCCGTACCCCAGCCCTTGCATGCATTCACTATACCATCTGTCCTTCCCCTCTCTTGAGCCAGAACGTGTTGTACTCAGCAAAGGATTCAGCTTCCTATCCTTACATCCTCACCTCAACAAATATCAGGCTTAACATTAAGAGTTGTTGAACTCTTATTCCGCCCCTTTGTCTCTGTGCTCACTCCTTTGGGTAGGAGTCCTCACCCCATTCAGTAGATCCTTTCACACATCTGCAGCATTCTCCTTCCACCTGGATTCCTCCTTCTGGCTTCTTGCCTCCTTTCCATTGTAAAATGTCAGCATGACATCGACCGTCTCAATTTCTCTGCTCCTCTCACCCACTGTAGTCTGTCTACTGCTGAACTTGCTGCACTTTGTTCTCTCAGGTCCAATCCTGATGACAAGGATGATACTGTTGTTATCTGGTGTGCTGACTTCTACTTCGCAGAGACTGAGCGCCAGTTCTCGGATATTTCCTCCTATCTTCCCCTGGCCCATGACCTCATTACTAAACATCAACCCACTGTTTTCAGGATCATCAATAACCTCATCTCATCCGGAGACCTTCCCTCCACAGCTTTCAACCTCAATGTCCCAACCCCAGACAGACTACTTCTACCTCCTTCCCAAAATCCATAAACAGGACTGCTCTGGTACGCCTGTTCCTGCCCCACTGAACTAATTTCTTCCTATCTTCACTCTATTTCTCTCCTCTTGTCCAATCCTTTTCCATCTACATTTGTGCTTCCTCTGATGCTGAAAGCTATATCAACAACTTCAAGTTCCTTGGCCCAAGTATTATCACCACCTCCTCATGGATATCCAGCCCTTCTACATCTCCATTCCCCATCAAGTTGGCCTCAGATCTCTTTTTGCTTTTTCCTAAACAATCCCCATTGAAGCCTGAACAATTCCCATCCATCATCACTCTCCTCTGTCTGACTGAACTTTTATTTTCTCTCTAATTTTTCCTTTAACTCATCTCACTTCCCCCCCCTTCAAATAAAAGCTATGGCTATGGGTACCCACATGAGTCCCAGTTATGTCTGTCTCTTTATGGGTTATGGCATTCCTGTTCCAGTCTTATTTTGGCCTTCTCCCACAATTCCTTCATTGGTATATTGGTGAGTATTTAGTGTCATTTCATGCTCTTGTGGGGACGTGAAAAGATTTATCAATTTCGCTTCCAATTTCCACATGTTTGTTACCTTCGTATGGTCCATTGCTGACACTTCTCTTCTTGTCCTCTGGTGATAGACTGTCCACCCATATCCATTACAAGCCCACTGGACTCTCACATTTACCTTAACTACAGTTCTTCACACCGCACATCCTATAAGGACTCCATCCCATTTTCTTAGTTCCTTCGCCTCCATGTCATCTGCTCTGATGATGCTATTTTTCAAAATGGCATTGCTAATGTGTCTTCCTCTTTCCTAAATCGTAGTTTTTCCACCCGATGTAGTTGACAGCCTCAACCGTGTCCGACCTATTTCTTGAGCACTGCTCTCACCCCCTTCTCTCCCTACCAGACCAAGATAAGGGGACCCTTGTCCTCACTTTTTACCCCATCAGCTCCACATTCAAAGGATCATCCTCCGCCATTTCTGCCAACTGCAGCACAATGCCACCACTTGGCACTTCTTCCCCTCTCTACTCTTGTCAGCATTCCTCAGGGACCATTCTTTCTGGGGTACTCTGGTCCATTCCTCCACCACAACCAATACCTCACCCACCAGCAATGGCACTTCGCCATGCAATCACAGAAGATGCAACACTTGCCCCTCATCTCCTCTTTGCTCACCATCGCAAGGCTAAAACTTTCTTTTCAGGTGAAGCAGTGCTTCATGTGCACCTCCTGTAATCTGATCTCTTGCATTTGTGGCTCCCAATGCGGTCTACACTACGTCGGAGAGACCAAACGCTGTCCGCAAGCAGAACCCAGAACTTCCTATCATTTGCCATTTCAACATGCCACCTGTGCCTCCTGCCCACAAGCCTTTTTCAGTGGAATCCAGTTCTGACAAAGGAGTCACCCTGACTCAGAACGTTGAGTCTACTTGCTCTCCACAGATGCTGTCAGACCTGCTGAGTTTTTTCCAGCATAATCTGATTTCATCTGGGTAGTTTATATTTCGACCATGTTCTGCTGCCAGCATTATCCCCCGGGGTGGATCTTAAAACGGTGTTCTACAGTGCTGATGTCAGTAAGAGGCCATAATTTGAATTTCAAGAAAGCCCTGCCTATCATTTGAGGGAAAATTCATCCAGTGGCCAAATTGTCACTTGGAATATAATCGTGGCTGAAACATAATAAGTTGGAAGAGTAATTTAGATTTTTAATATTTTAATCCTTGCTCATTCCTTTCCCTATTATTACATCTGCCACGTATTTGCAACTCACTCAACTTGTCTAAATCACCTTAAAGCTTCTTTAACATCCTCATCAATCATATTCCTATCAAGTTTCACATCATCAGTGAATCTGGAAATATATTTGGTTCCTGATCCAAATCATGGATGTATACTGAACAGCTGGGGCGCAAACACTGATCCCTGTGGAGCCTTGTAGTCACGCCTACCACTTCAAAAAACATCCACACTCTGGTTTCTTATCTGCTAACCAATTCTCAATCTGTGTAATACATTACCCGTAATTTCTTGCCTTTAGTCTGAGAAGATTCTATAAAATCACAAGAGGGCAGAGTGACAGAAAGGAATTTACAATGGTAAAGTGGGATAGCCAAGCATTTCGCCTTGTGTGAGAGTCTTTCTAAAATAATACATTACAATGTTCTAGAAGCAAAACTGAGATATAAGCCATTTTGCTGGGACTCCTATTTCTCTGCCTTCCCCAATCTTCAGCATTCACTTTTTGTATGGAATTGGCTCGCTCCTCGAAGTGAAGGAGATTAGTTGTGGAAGCTTGCTTCTCTTCTGTTATAAAGTGACGCCTTCTATTTTGTTACTTTCTCCATATGAATTGCATCAGTGATGCAGGTTATTATGTACTGTTATGATCCGATTAGGGATGCTTAACATTTAAAGAATATCCATCAGTTAACCAACGGAATACCTCCACAAAGATTTGGACTTTTCAACAAAAACAAAATTTATAGTGTTTTAATCAAGAATTAAACAAAGTAGGCACTATTAATTTAACACTTGGTTTATAAAGACTTATATGCTACAAACTCAGTTTTACTTTTTACTTATCCCCAAGAGTTCTCTTACTTTACGCGATCTTGAAGACTAATTTGCTATTTTTGAGGCCAAATCAAAAGATAAGTTATCTCTCTTTAAAATTTATTCTGATTTCTCTTTAGTATTCTAGTTACTCATACAAGATTTCATAGGAGTCCTTTTGTAAGCTTTTGGCGATGTGACACTGCAATTTTTTCTCTGGTTTCTGCAACTCAGGCCTCGCTATGTCTTCTTTGATTTCCATTAGCCTGCTGCTGTAGTTTCAAACTGTAAATAAGCTAATTATTTCCAGAACTCCAGGTTAACTGCCCTGTATTGAGAGGTTCCTTTGACTTCTTTCTTTAGCTTCAAGATAAGCAAATCTTCCAGATGTTTTTCTCCTTTCCAATGTTGTCTTATGCTGAATAGCAGCTCCCAATCACTGACTGTGTCGTGGATGCTAGATCTAACATTTATTTTACTTCAGGTAGGCTTTACCTCTCGACTTCCAAGGAGTGACAGGCGATGTAAGACCCAAATCTGATGCAACCTCTTAGCTGTTTTTCCAAAAATCAACCAGTCTTGCTGCTGGCTCTACACTACTTAATTTCACAAGATAAAGACAAAACAATTTCACTAGGATACATCCATATCAATTGCAATCTGTCGCACATGGCCTGTTCCAGGTAGAAATGCCAATTAACTACCTTTTTTAACTCCAAAACTTTCCTTGATTATTGGAAACCACATGAATAACACATCTTTTACTTGAATATCAGAAGACATTATGTTTCTGAGTTCAATTACAGAGATTTTCCAGTTCAGCAACCCAACCTTTAAAAATGTTCACCCACGTTGGACTTTTGCAGAGTTGAAATAAGAGTCAGGACAAGTGACCCGGTACGAGTATGGAGCTGTTAGCTGTGGGGTGGAGTTGGGTGCAAGGCCTGCCTCTGTGCTCCAACGTCTTATTTCAATTTTTAAGAACTACTAAAACAAAAAGCATAAATGCAGTCCTTCACACACACCATTCTTGGTCTATCACTGACAACTTTGTCAATTTGGACTTTTCCTGGACAACTTGACACTTCCTGGACAGCATGACAGTTACAGTGAGTTGTGCATAATTGTGTTTAATTCTAACAATCCCAAAGTGTGCCTTACCTCTTCCAAAAATGTCCTCAGATGCTAGAGGTACCTTACTCTCTAAAGGGCTATCTAAAGAATCCATTGAGTTCAGTTCCCTTTCTATCTAATCTGCTCTGCACGTTATGGAATTCACTCAGTTAGAATTCAACAATCCTATTATGGTGGATGCAGCTTGTGGTTTATGTGGCCATCACCTCTGTGAATTGCACATACACAAAACCTGACTAGACTCCAGTCCCACCCCTACAACATTGTGAAATGCTGGGTTATGGAGCAGGACTTAGAAAATTTTATCTAATTCCAGGATTTCCACCACTCTAGAGAGGCTCTGTTGTAGCAAAAATCAGGGTCCGGGCCTCTAGTTCTTTAGCTAAGTAAGCCTACCTGCAGTTTTATAACTCATTCTGTTATTTTGACTTTATGCAGTAAATATAAGTTGCCTTTTGAATTGTAATTATCTCAAGTCTGTGTGATTTCATCTCTAGATGTTTACTACTGTTTTTCCTACTGAACTTGCATCTAAAATTCAGTTTCTAAAATTAAAAAGCTATATCTTTAAAGCAAATGAATTATGACATTAGGCATGTGAAATTCTGAGAAGTATAATTTAAGAAACCCATGATGTTAGAAGAAGGAACAGGAATACCCAGTAGACCCATCATATCAGCCATACCTTGGCTTTCTGTCAGTGATGCCCCTCTAAATGTACTGTCATTCCATCCTGGCATATCATGGAATCTATAGTATGTACAATAGCCTGCCTAAGTGCATGTTCTATTCTATTTTCTTCTTTGGGCGCTCTTACACAGTCTCATAGCAGCAGATGGCAGTATTTACCAACAAAGCATGGTAAACCACAGCCTTTCAGCAATTGATCAAAAATCACAGCAAAATATGCTCAATGCCACGTATTAGCTATTCAATACAGCCTAACTGGTTAATTAGAAAGGGAAATGATCCAGAAGCCTAGCTGAAGTACCTATTAAGCACATCAGCTATCTGAAATAGCTGAAACTAAGTAATGATGTCCAATACCATATGTAGAGAGAACAGAGAAGCTAATTTCTCAAAACCAGAAGCTATTAAAGATGAAAAGCATTTTAAAAGGGAATAGAGAGAGGAGACCATGTACACGGGTAGTAAAAGGAATGCAGCGACTTTTAAAGTATTTTAAATAGAAAATTGGAGGTGGTAGAAACATAAAAAGTAGAAGCAGGAGTAGGCCATTTTAGTCTTTTAAAGTCTGCTCTGCCATTTGTTATGATTTGACATCATCAAATTCAGTATCCTGATCCTCCCCACCCCCTGCCCCTTTTCCCTTTAGCCCCAAGACCTATATTTAATATCATGAAATCGCGCAAGGTTTTGGCCTCGAGTACTTTCTGTAGTACTGAATTCCATAGATTCATCAGTCTCTAGATGAAGACATTTTTCCTCCTCATCCTAAAACGTTTACCCTTTTTCCTCAAATTATGAACCCTAATTCTGGACTGCACCCGTCACCATGAACATTCTGTTTAATCTACCCTGTCTAAGCCTGCTAGAATTTTATTTGTTTTCTATGAAATCCCCTCTTGCACTTTTAAACTTCAATGAATACAATCCTAACTGACTTAGTCTCTCTACATATGACAGACCTGCCATCCCAGGAATCTACCTGTTAAACCTTCATTGCATTCCCTCTAAAGCGAGGACATCCTTCCTCAAATAAGAACACCAAAACTGCACACAGTACTCCAGGTGTGGCCTCACCAACATCCTGTATAATTGTAGTAAAACAGTCCTATTCCTATAATCAATATAATATCCTCTTGCTATGGAGGTCACATACCATTTGCTATCTTTAGTGCCTGCTGTACCTGTGTGCTTACTTTCAGTGATGCACAAGGACATCAGAGTCACACTGAGTATTTAACTCAATTTATTCGCATTCAAATAATGATCTGCCTTCCTATTTTTGCTACTGAAGTGGATAACTTTACATTTATCCATGTGTACTATATCTGCCATATATATGCAGAACCTATCCAATTCACTGTGAAGCATCTCTGCATCCTCCTCCATCTCACACTTCCACCTAGCTTTGTGTCATCTGCAACTTGGAGAAAATGCATTTAGGTGCCTTTTCCAAATCATTAATATATAATGTGTACAGTTGGGGTCCAAGCACAGATCCTTGCAGTATCCGAGTAGTCACTGCCTGCCAATCAGAAAAAAGACCCATTATGCCAACTTTTTGCTCCCTATCTGCTAAGCAACTTTTTATCTATCTCAAAGCACTACCCACAATCCCATCTGCAACTTTACATAGTAGTCCACCATGTAAAATCTTGGTAAAAGTCTTCTTAATGTCTAAATAAACCACAATCACCAATTCCCCTTGGTCAACTTTACATCACTGCCAGGAGAGCGTACAAATTCCACACAGACAGTGACCCAAGGCTGAAATCAAATTCAGGTCCCTGGCACTGTGCCGCAGTAGTATTAGCTGGTGTGCCACCCTTTCACACCAATCCTTGAGCTATGCATTCAGTTGTCTCATCTTGTTTATTATAGTCCAGTTTGCTCATGGCTCGGATATTAATCCTAGTGATTACCTTTGTGGTTCTGCTTTTTACTTCCGTCTTGTTGCTCACACTCACTTAGTAAAACTTCTTACTTATTCCTACTTCAGTTATTTGTACCTTCCATTGCCACTATAGTTTCATTGCCTACCGTTTTGCTCTGCTCCACTCTGTCTTTGGCCTGAACCCCTCTGACCACTTACTCCTGGTCTCCACTCTTTTACCACTCTGATTTTGTCACCTCATTTTCTTTGACTGTTTTTGGTTGCACCCTCTTTAACTACTCCAGTCATTTCTTCATTCTCTCTGACTGCTGTGCTCTTGGGTTCACCCTCTAACTGCTTCACTCGGGGCCTTATTCTCTCTGATTCCTCGAATGTTACCTGTAGTTCCTCTGAGTGTTCTATTCGTGGTATTGTCATCTTTGACATCTGAGCTAATAAAGTTGATGAAAAGTTCTCCAGTTAATGGCTTCAGTCACTATTATGATGCAAATTGGTTTTCAAAACAATTTTCAGAATTAGTTTTGGAAGAGAATATTGATGTGAGCAAAATGTTTTCATAGTTTTCATTTGTCAGTAATTGGCAACTTTCTTTTGTCTATTAAATTATGTTAGCCACAATTGTGTTGTAAGTGGATTACTACAAAATTCTAGACTTTATAATTGTGTATAAGAGTTTGAGAAATTCAACCATGACGTGCAAATAACAATATCTACATTATTATGAATTCATATATTCACTGTTATAATAATGTAATAATAGTGTAATAATATTTGAATTAATTCCTTTATGAAGATGAGGTTCAAAAACACTCATATCTTGCCTGCTGTTTTTTTTTAATACCTGGGACCTATGTCAAATTTTTTTTTGGAGGCCTATGGACTTCTTGGAAAAAAAAATCTGTCTGGATTTTGCTTTGATGGAATGTGTAGAGTCAGTCAAAACTTATTTTTCAGATCACTGAATGCTGTAAATTTGCGGAGGTGGGGGAGGAATCTGCTTGGGTTACTCTGATCTGTTCTTAAACCTTGAAATCTAACCTTATATAGCCATCATGAAGAAACTGAAGATGAACTAACATGAGCAAATTTTGGATTTTATATAGCGTGTGCTTCTCATTCTAGTATCAATGTAAGTTTAGATGTAAGACTCATTGAACTATTTCTCTTGCGTTTTTAACTTCTTACTGAATCTTCTTACTGAAGCAGGCAAGATATCAATGACTGCCAACCATTTATTGGATGGCACTGCATTGGGCAGATCCAGAGGGTGGAATTCTGTTGTCCGTGAGCAGCTTTCAAAGTCAGAGTACAAATCGATTGACATGGTGATGCAAACAGGAGGTGCATAACAAGGGAATTTTATTGGGTCCATTCAATTAACAGATGGCAGGAGCCTCCTTGGACTATCTGGAGTTGATGCCCAAATGGCATCTTAAAATATAAGTGAGTCGAAGAGGACAGAAGCAAAGGGTTCTTGACTTCCACGGATATATTGCAGTTTTTGGGGCCCATAAGATTTTCAGGGGGCCATGAGAGCCCCCGTCTTCAACTTCACATTATTTGCAATTCAATAAAGCCATTGTTTATGACCAATAACAGGAAAGGAGCAAGGGCTCGAGGGAGTACTGCTCCACTCAGACTGGTGGAAGCGAAAGGATCTTGCCCCATTCTATGACAACACAGGCCAGAAATGTGGACCAAGAAGACATGGCTGGAAGTCCCAGAGAACATTAGAAGGCACAGAATGCTCCCATGAATTTGATTCCAGTGTCAGAAGCGATCCAATGGCCTGTCTGGCAAGATAAATGGAAATCATAACACAGAGCTTACAGCCTCTGAATATCACAAGTCACGCAAAGTTGGTATCTATGACCAGGCACAGATGTTTACTGGTGTCAAATACACTTCAGCCTTTCATTGGAGGATTCTGGTCCGTCATGGTGTCTGTTGCATTGCTTCTACTGAATGGTGTGGAGAAGAAGACGATAATTTAACTATGAGTACAAGAGTTTAGCAAAAGCTACTGACATGGAGGACATTAAGAATTGAAAGCTGAAATCAACACATTATTTTAAAGACTGAACATGAGTAATCACCTATGCCTAATAATGAGGAACCTTCTTTTGCAGATAAACTTTAGAATATAATTTATAAGAAAGCTTTCAGCAAACATTGTAAGAAGTATTACTTTTCAAGTGAAACTGGACTTGGAATACATCAAAGTGCTGAAGGACATGCAACTTCCATTAGAGAATGGAGGAATGATTATTTCATGTATTGCATGCTTGGGATAGTTCTAAGATATATAGAACTATCTTACAGTTAAGTTGCTATATCCTGATGTATTTCCATTTTTTTTTTTGGTGGGGAAGTGTGACAAATGTCTACTTCGTCTAAATATTTTAGAGAGAACTTTTAGTTCTTGGAAAATATTTTCGTGAAGATAGGGTATCAAAAGGTTGGACTTTAGAGGTTGTCGGACCGCCCAAACAAAAATAGCAGTTCTGAAAGTTAGAACTGTTAAATCAGTATAGAAAACTGATTTAAAATAGGGATCATGAGCCTTGGGAGTTCCCTGGGAAGTGTGTAAATAGTTGATGATATTGATGTATTTGTTTTATCCTACTGGTACTTCGGTCTGCTTTATTGTCTAACAACAAGGGGCATACACACGATAGGTCGTGAGAGGACTGCTCTTGGATTTTTTGAGAATATCCTAGTGCTTCACGTCATTAGTGTGCGCTTGACCTGGACCATTTGATGGGCAACACAACAGCTTAGTAACTATTGCTGTGCTGTGCAGATACATGGATTTGGGCCTGTGTCTGTGGGAATTTGTGCATTTTCCCCATGCTTGTGTGGGTTTTCTCCGGGTGCTCCTGTTTCCTCCCACATCCCAAAGATGTGTTCTTAGGCTGATTGGCAGAACAAATTCTCCCTAAATTGTCTCAAATTTGGTTCCAATCCATAGATCTATAAACATAGACGGGGATCATGGGTAGAAGTGTAACATCAAGGTGACAGCACGGGCTCGTTGGACTGAAAGGTCTGTTTCCCGTGCTGTTTTGTCCTTTGGTTAGCACTGCTGCTTTCACAGCTCCAGGGTCCTGGGTTGGATTCCTGGCTTGGGTCACTGTGTGGAGTTTGCACATTCTCCTCGTCTGTGTGGGTTTCCTCCCACGGTCCAAAGATGTGCAGGTTAGGTTGATTTACATGCTAAGAATTGCCCCTTAGTGTCCAGGCATGTGTAGGTTAGAGGGATTAGTGGGTAAATATGTAGGGATATGGGGTAGGGCCTGGGTGGGATTTTGTTTGGTGCAGACTCGATGGGCTGAAGGGCCTCTTCCTGCTCTGTAGGGTTCTATGATTCTACGCGTTCCGTTTTGGCAGCAATTAGGATTCAGAAGCCTGTGCAGCCATTCAGGAAACTAGAGTCCAGCGAAACTAAAGGCCGCAGGTCTGTGGAAGAATTGGAAATGTGCTGACAATTAGAGGCGATAGTACAGCTTTGTGAATCCCATGGTACACAGTCACTGGAAAAGAGATCAAATCATTAGGAAGTGAGCAGTTATTGAGGCAATGCATGTCAGTGACTTTTAGGGGAATTCAGAGGCTCAATCTTCAAAAGAGAGGAACTAAAATCCCTCATGAGAGAAATGGAATTAACAAGATTTTATGATTCACAGTAGTCACTGATATCTGATTGGATTGCTGAAAAATTTGTGGGATCTGCCATTGTGCAGTGTGGTGTGTTTGATTATAGTTTGCCTGCTAATTCAGATTTGCTTCATCTTAATTTAGAGTGTAAAATTAAGATTATAAATTAATTTTCTTTTCTGACTTTTTATAGCAAAGTTTATTTTATTTCTTTAAAATTGTAGAATCTTATGACTTTATTCTCTTAGTTGGTAACATGTCTCAGTGAGGAGTACGGAAAAGCATGTCAGAAATATCTTTGGCAACTCATATTTTAATCTATGCCTAATAAGGTAAAACTACAACTCAGGATTGCAAAAACAGCATGTGACATACAGAGCTAAGCAATCTTATGATCAACAAGTTCTGCTATATCTGGTCATGAATGACAGTGGGTGATTCAACAGCTAAACTGAAAAGGAGATTCCACAAATATCCCATTTTCAACCATGTGGGAGCCCAACTCATCAGTGGAAAAGACCATTCTGAATCATTTACAATTATCTTCAGGCAGAGTGGATGAGAACTCTTCTTGAGGTTCCCAGAATCACAGATGTTAGTCTTCAGCTCATTCAATTCACTCAGTTTGTTCTGAGATGGTGTTTCTATCAATGAACTATAGGTGTGATAGATACCTGGTTTGTAGACTGTAGACATATCCTTGTATCTCTTTAATACTTGTTAATAACTACTTCTAAACAGTTTACAAAGTAGACAACCTCTCATTCTCAGGCCTAACAGGTGATTGATGTCAGTGATACATCAACTATGTCAAACACTAGTGTACCCCATCTGTTAACCCTTTATAGTAGACATGTGATATTACAAAATGGTTGAAGACACTGAATATGTAAAGACAAACGGACCTTGACAATATACTGATTGCAGAATTGAAGACTTGAGATTCAGATCTATCTGTGCCCCAAGTTGTTTCAATACAGCTACAACTCTGCCATCTACCTGCCAATGTAGAAAAACATTCACATGTATCATGCCCATAAAAAGGACAAATCTGACTAATTATCATGTAGTACATCCACTATCTGTCATTAGCAAAGTGATGGGAGATGTTGTCAACAGTGTTATCAAATGGCACTCGCACAGCACTAACCTGCTCATCAGTGCTCAGTTTGGGTTCGGCCATGGCCACTCTCCTTCTGACTTGATTACAAGCCTTGGTTCAAATGTGGACAAAAGAGTGGAACTCAACAGGTGAGGTGAGAATGACATCAAGGTAGCTTTTGACCAAGTATGAACTCGGGGAGCCCTAGCATAATTGAAATTCTTAGGAATCAAGAGAAAACCTCTACATTGGTTGGAATTATGCCCAACAGTATGGGAGGTTGTTGTTCTTGCTCTTCTTGCTCTACTGTCTCAGATCTGGTAATATTGTAGGCCTAACCATCTTCATCTACTTCATCTATATCCTTATTATTATCCTCTATTATAAGTTCATTAATGGAGACGTTAGCTGATTGCACTGTTCGGTAACATTCATAATAACTTAGATACTGAAGCAATCCGTGTCTATAAATAGCAAAACCTGAATGGTATCCAGACTTGGACTGTTGAGTGGCAAGTAACATTCGCACCACACAAATGCTAGGCAATGACGATCTCTAACAAGAATGACTCCATTCATCTCGCCTTGACATTCAATGCATAATGATCACTGAATCTGCCACTAGCAATATTCTGCATGGGGCTTTCCACTGACCGGAAACACAACTGAATTAGCCATATAAATACTGCGGCTAAAAACACAGTCTAGAGACTTGAAATTCTGGAGCAAGTATCTCACTTGATTCCCCAGACCCTGTCCATTATCTACAAAGCACAAGTCAGGAGTGTGATGGAATATGCCTCACTTGCCTGCGTGAGTTCAACTGCAACTATGCTCAAGAAGTTCGACACCGACCAGGAAAAAGCAGCCCGTTTAATTAGCACCCTGTCTACCACCTTAAACATTCACTCTCTTTATCACTGATCATCACAACTGTAGCAATGTGTACCATATACTTCTGCAACAACACTGTACAATCTGCAACTACTACTGCCTAGAAGAACAAGGGTATCAGATGCATGGGACTATCACATACTGTAAGTTCCAAGCCACAGACTACATTTGACTTGGAACTATATTGCCATTCCTTTACTGTCAAGGAGTCAAATTTCTGAAACTCCCTTCCTAACACTGTGTGTTCACATACACCAAATGGACTGCACACTTTAAGAAGTGGTTCACCAACACCTTTTCAGGAGCAGTTAGGTCTCAATAAAATGCTGACCTTGCCAGCAACACTTGCACCCCATGAATAAATTTTTAAAATTCCAGTAGAAAAAATTGCAGACATGCTTTGCTGCAGGGACTCAGAACCTCTTTTCGGCAGCACACAGGTGCTAGGCATGCACATTCAGATGCCAGTACATTGCCTGGTCTGCTAGTAAGCCTCCTTTACTACCTAGGTGCATGCAGAGTGTCAGCTGTAAGTTGGCAAGGGCATTGCGCAGAGCTTACACTTTGCTGCCTCTGTTCTATCTCTCTATTGCACTGCAGATGCAAAGGCATAGGGGAAATTTTTCCAAGTGGTTGGAGATGAGTTTAGAGGTGGGCATGGAAATTAAAACTGGAAAAAGTGCCATTGGATCAGTATATCTATTTGTTCAAGCCATCTTTCTTGTGACAGGTTGCTAGACAAATGGAAAAACTCCACAGCTGAGGCATGGAGGCAATTAAAAGAATTTTTTCAAGTGGAACCTCTCTCTCTAAGCACAATAGAGCAGTTCATACTGTGTCTCCAACCTAATATGTTTGGAGAAGATGAGAGCTCAATGAAAGGGATTTCCCAATGAAACTGGCAATCTGTGAAGCTTTGATCAGTTTCAGTATAACTACAGACATGACTAGATTGAGAGGCTGCTTTACAAAGTGCTCTTTATGTCAGAGTGGCATTCTGATAAAAGGTCCTTGACTTGCCATTAACTCTGTTTCTCTCTTGTTAAAATTTGGAAGTTCATGAAGTTAACGCTGCACTTGAGATGAAAACAAAAATTGACAGCAAAATTAGCAGGAGTCCAGAGGAATACTGAGATGCAATTTTCCCAGTAACAAGATGTCTAGAGAAATTGAGGTGCGACTTGCCATTTCAGAAACATTGTTTACCAGAGGTCAGTGAAGTTATACAAAAGGCTAACTTCTAAGACATGGAATTTGAGAGACAGCTGAATCTACAGGCTGAGATGTCAAAGCAGCTGAGCAATATAACTACTAGTATGTTTTTTGGGGAAGGATGCTAGCTTTCCACCCAACAGCAAAGCAGGCCAGTTTCATCTCTGATCAGAGCCACAGGTCTGTTCCATCTAATATTTAGAACCACAATAGACTGCAGATATTCTCCTGTTTAAAAAATTTGCAGTTTTGTTTCTTTACTGAACCAGCAAAAATTGTTTTCCCAGATTTGGTCATCTGAACTGTATTATGTGATAACATAATACAGCTGGATTATGAGCTGGATTTGACTTGTAGAGTTACGAAAGTGAATGTTGTTTGGGAAAAGGGGTGTCTTGGTGAGTTCAGGGAACATTTTGGGAGCAAAAAGTAATTGCAGATAAAATGAGGTGTTTAGTTATTCATATACTTAAGTGTCATAGACATGCTCTATTACTTGTTTACACAATAACTGGACTAGTTCCTCACTGGATTGTACATTGTTCATCACGTTATTCCAAACAAAAATACTAAGAACCAGTGTTTCAACCTGTCCTTTGAGGTTTTGAGACACTCCTGCAAGTAACATCTGTGGGGTCCTTAACATTCTCTAGAGATACTGTCTGACCTACTGAATGTTTCCAGCATTTCTGTTTTTTACTTTTGGTTTCTTGCATCTACAGCATTCTGCTTTTTGTTTATAGAACATAGGACATTACAGCACAGAACAGGCCCTTCGGCCTTCGATGTTGCACCGACCAATATAAAAAGCAATGCCCCTCCAAACTAAACCATTCCCTTCTCTTCCATATACTTATCAACTAACCTCTTAAACGCCACCAAACTTGGCGCATCTACAACTGCTGCAGGCAGGGCATTCCACTCCCGAACCACCCTTTGGGTAAAGAACCTACCTCTGATATCCGTCCTATAACTATCACCCCTTAATTTAAAGCTGTGTCCCCTCGTGCTAGCTTTTTCCATCCTAGGAAAAAGGCTATCACTGTCCACCCTATCTAAACCTCTAATCATCTTATATGTTTCGATAAGGTCCCCTCTTAGCCGCCTCCTTTCTAACGAAAACAACCTCAAATCCCTCAGCCTCTCTTCATAAGACCTGCCCTCCATACCAGGCAACATCCTGGTAAACCTCCTCTGTACCCTCTCCAATGCCTCCACATCTTTCTTATAATGTGGGGACCAGAACTGCACACAATACTCCAAGTGCGGCCGCACTAGAGTTTTGTACAGTTGCAACATGACGTTGCGGCTCCGAAATTCAATCCCCCTACCAATAAAAGCTAAGACTCCATATGCCTTCTTAACAACCTTATCGACTTGACTGCCTACTTTCAGGGATCTATGCACAAATACACCAAGATCCCTCTGTTCATCAACACTATTAAGAATCCTACCATTAGCCCTATACTCTACACATTTATTATTCCTGCCAAAGTGCATTACCTCACACTTTTCCACATTAAACTCCATTTGCCACCTCTCGGCCCAGCTCTGCAACTTGTCCAAGTCTCTCTGCAAACTATAACACCCCTCTTCATTATCTACCACTCCTCCGACTTTGGTGTCATCTGCAAATTTACTAATCCATCCTTCAATACCCTCATCCAGATCATTTATAAAAATTACAAACAGCAGGGGCCCCAAAACAGACCCCTGAGGTACACCACTTGTCACCGAACTCCAAGATGAATATCTCCCATCAACCACCACCCTCTGTCTTCTATCTGCTAGCCAATTCCTAACCCAATTAGCTAAATCACCCTCTATCCCATACATCTGCATTTTCTGCAGAAGTCTTCCATGGGCCACCTTATCAAACGCCTTACTAAAGTCCATATATACCACATCAACCGCCTTACCCCCATCCACCTCTTTGGTCACTTTTCAAAAAACTCAATAAGGTTAGTAAGGCACGACCTACCCTTCACAAAACCATGCTGACTATCCCCAATCAATTCATTCCTCTCTAAATAACTATAAATCCTATCCCTAATTATTCTCTCCAATACTTTGCCCACAACAGAAGTAAGACTCACTGGCCTATAATTCCCTGGAAGGTCTCTCTTCCCCTTCTTGAACAACGGGACCACATTCGCTATCCTCCAGTCCTCCGGAACCACACCCGTAACCAACGACGACCTGAAGATCAGAGCCAGAGGCTCTGCAATCTCCTCTCTTGCCTCCCAGAGAATCCTAGGGTAAATCCCGTCCGGCCCAGGGGACTTATCCAACTTCAAACCCTCGAGAATATCTAGCACATCCTCCCTATCTACTTCGATACCTTCCAGTTTGCTACCCTGTACCTCGGTGTTCTCCATAACTACATTTACATCACCCTGCGTGAATACCGAAGAGAAATATTTATTCAGTACCTCTCCAATCTCCTCAGGCTCCACGCACAACTTCCCACTGCTATCTATGACTGGCCCTAATCTTGTCCTAACCAATCTTCTATTCTTAACATATCTAAAGAAAGCTTTAGGATTCTCCTTAATCCTATCAGCCAAAGTTTATGGTAATCATTGTTTGATAGCTGTTTGGCAAATACCTAGAAGGTGCTTCATCTGACTTAAGCACCTTCTCTACACTTAGTTGCACTTGCGTGCTACTAACCTTCATTGTCACATGGAAGCAGTTCTTTGCAGCTCAACTTTCTCCCTATACTGAGGGTTTAGGACAGAGGGCACTCCACTGCAATGTACTCCAGTATGTTGGAACAATTCCAATAGCATCAGTCTTCCCTGTCACATGCCCCTCCACAAAACAGAGCGAATGTCCACTAAGATACAAGTTGAAGACGCTTGTGATAGAGCCAAGTGATCCCACGACCAATAGATCAGATCAAGACTCAGTTCTACCAAATCCACTTAAGAACGGTGGTAGAGAATCAAACAACTAACCAGAGTAATTTCTGAAAACATCCCATTCTAGATGATTGCGGAGCCCAGCACATCACTGCAAAGAACAAGAGTGAAGTAATTGTAACCATTCTCAGCCATGAAGAGTGGAATGGATGATCCATCTTGGCCTCCATCTGATGACCCCACCTTTTATAGTTGTCAGTCTTCAGACATCTCCAATTAATTCAGAGGTATCAAGAAATAGCTGAAGCAATGGCTATGGGCCCTGACACCATCTCAATTGTAGTACTGAAGGTTTATGCTCTAAAATTAATTATGCCCTCAGCTAAGCTATTCCAGTACAACACCAAACTGACATGCCCAGGCATGTTCTATATACGAAAAGCAGGGCAAATCCATTCCAACCAATTATTGCCCTAACACTCTATTCTAAATCATTAGAAAAGTAATGGAAGGTGTCACATGTGACACTTGCACTGCAATAATCTACGCACTGATGCTCAGTTTGGACCCCATTAGGGCCATTTAACTTCAGGCCTCATTGTAACCATGGTTCAGTTGGTAAGGCTGTATGATATCAGAATAGCACTCCTTTAAAGGCTTCTGGAGCATGCTGGGCACATCAATACTATGCTGGAAACAATTGATGGTATAGTAGCACCTCTAGGAGGGAGCAATCTATGCACACATTTCACGTCATTAGTGCTAATGTTTTAGCCTCCTACTGATAGTAATCTGTCACTACCAAAGAATGCTTTATTCATACATGCTTTGTTTGTTTTAATTAGAGTAGTCTCCTTTATCTCCCAGCACTCAGTTTAATTACACATCGAACTGGTGATGTGTATATATACATGCTATTTGGAGGATGTTTGAAATGTATCAAACCATTTTACTTTTCACTTTGCTGTACATGAAGAATTTTATTTATATATGGTCTGCTTAAGTGAAGGTTCAAACACATGGCCAGTTGCGAGCCAAAGCAAGTTAACCAGAAAGGAAAAACAGTTCAGACCAATATTTTTATTGTTCTGTTTTGCTTGCTGTTTTTTCCTTCTGGGTGCAGTTGCCCTTAAGGGGGAGAATAAATTTACTTTCAACATCCTTGGAGGCAGGTGAGGTCCCAGAGGACTGGAGAATAGCTAATGTTGTACCGTTGTTTAAAAAGGGTAGCAGGGATAACCCTGGAAATTATAGTCCGTAAGTTTGACGTCAGTGGTAGGGAAGCTGTTGGAGGGGATCCTTAGAGATAGGATGTATAGGCACTTAGAGCGTTGCGATCTGATTAGGGATACGCAGCATGGATTTGTTAAGGGGAGGTTGTGCCTTACAAATCTGGTAGAATTTTTTGAGGAGGTGACGAAAACGGTGGACGAACGGCGAGCCGTTGATGTCGTCTATATGGATTTTAGTAAGGCGTTTGACAAAGTCCCTCATGGGAGGTTAGTCGAGAAGGTCAAGGCTAATGGGATACAAGGACGGGTAGCTAGATGGATAAGTAACTGGCTTGGTAATAGGAGACAGAGAGTAATAGTGGAAGGGTGTTTTTCTAGCTGGAGGTCGGTCACTAGTGGTGTGCCACAGGGCTTAGTACTGGGACCTCTTCTATTTGTAATACATATAAATGACTTGGAAGAGGGAGTAAGTGGAGTGACCAGCAAGTTTGCAGATGGTACAAAGATTGCTGGACTTGCGGATAGTGAGGAGCATTGTCAGGTGATGCAGCAGGACATAGGCTTGTAGCTTGGGCAATCAGATGGCAGATGGAATTCAATCCTGATAAATGTGAGGTGATGTATTTCGGGAGAAAGAATGTAGGGGGGAGGTATATGATAAAGGGTAGACCTATTAAGAGGATAGAAACACAGAGGGACCTGGGGGTGCAGGTGAACAAGTCTCTAAAGGTGGCAGAGCAAGTGGAGAAGCTTGTGAAGAAAGCATGTAGTATGTTAGCCTTTATAGGAAGGGGTATAGAGTACAAGAGCTGGCCTTTAATGTTTCAGTTGTATAAAATGTTGGTTAGACCTCATTTGGAATACTGCATCCAGTTCTGGTTGTCTTACTACTGGAAGGACGTGGAGACTCTGGAGAGAGTGCAGAGGAGGTTTACCAGGATGCTGCCTGGTATGGAAGGTCTGAGTTACGAGGAGAGGTTAGGCAAATTGGGACTGTTTTCCTTAGAAAGACGTAGACTTAGAGGAGATCTAATAGAGGTGTACAAGATTATGAGGGGTATAGATAGAGTAAACAGGGTTAAGCTTTTTCCTAGGATGGACTCAAATAGCACGAGGGGTCATGGGCTTAGGGTGAGGGGGGTAAGGTATAATTTGGATGCTAGAGGGAGTTTTTTCACACAGAGGGTGGTGGGGGTATGGAATGCGCTGCCAAGTAAAGTGGTGGAGGCAGGTACTCTGGAGTTATTTAAGAAATACTTAGATGGGCACATGAACAGAATGGGAATGGAGGGGTATAGAAAACTGATTTAAAATAGGGATCATGAGCCTTGGGAGTCCCTGGGAAGTGTGTAAATAGATGATGATACTGATGTACTTGTTTTTATCCTACAGGTGCTTTGGTCCACTTTGTTGCCTAACAAGGGGCATACACGCAATGGGTTGTGAGAGGGCTGCTCTTAGGTCTTTTTCGAGAGTATCCTAGTGCTTCACGTCGTTAGTGTACGCTTGACCTGGACCATTTGATGGGCAACACGACAGCTCAGTGACTATCACTGTGCTGTGCAGATATGTGGATTTGGGCCTGTGTCTGTGGGAGTTTGCGCATTCTCCCCTTGCTTGCATGGGTTTTCTCCGGGCGCTCCGGTTTCCTTCCACATCCCAAAGATGTGCTCTTAGGCTAATTGGCAAAACAAATTCTCCCTAAATTGTCTGAAATTTGGTTTTTAATCCATAGACCTATAAACATGGACAGGGATCGCAGGTAGAAGTGGGAACATTGGGGTGTCAGCATGAGCTTGTTTGGCCAAAGGGCTTGTTTCCTGTGCTGTTTTGTTCTTTGTATTATACACTTGAAGTTGAAGATTGGAACAGAGTCAACTTTCTCTGTTGAATCAGACAGATCAATGATGCTCCATGCTACTGTTGATTGGTTAACAAGGCTGGATGTTACTTTTTTTTAGCCATAGTTAATCCAGCTGGTAATGAATAGAGCTGCCATCATCTGACAAAAGTAGGTATTTAATCTGTTTTATGCACCTTGCTTCTGTTTACATTTGAGAATTCTAAACTTTGGGTGAGTTTTGTCACCTTACTCTGAAGTCTCTGGAATTGAATAAAATGATTGTGTTCCCAAGGCAATTAAATTGTTAAATTACAGATCGGTATTGCAGAAGTTTCTAGTTGAATTAATTGGTGAATCATGCGCAAAATGTTGGGTTTCTGTACATTAACTGCCATGCTAAACTGCCTTACTGAAGTTTTTGACATTTCCCCATTTCCATTTTTCCTGATTTGCCAACAGAACATTCTCTTAGAAGTAGTGAATAATTTTCTGTAATAATGTCAAGATAACATTATAATATGTAAACTAAAATTAAAATAACTTCTAAAACTATCAGCCATGTTGCTTGCAAGTATTGTTGTACTGCATGTATAGGCTCTGTTGTATGGTCATTGCTATTTTAAAATGCGGGATTACTGCCAAGAAAGTTGAGGATTTCACAATAGTTGATGAGGAAAATCTTTGGCCAAACTAGCCTTTGGCACTTTCTTTATCAGTGGTTCAGTTACTACCATGTCGCACTGCTACTGGAGTTGCCACTGTCATCAGTTTTGGCATTCATGCCATCTCAATTAAAATGGCAGGTGAAAGTTTTACTACGCAACAGTATTAGCTTATGATAAGAATTAGATATTGCACCATCAGAATAATGATGTAATCTTAGATGCTGCTATCGGCAATATTGGGCTCTGAAAGTTTTCAGTGGGCTGAAAGAATTTGTGTACTTCTAGCCTACTGAACATCTTTTGATTTATCCTGCCTGTAGGTCGAAGGATTTTAGTTTTAAAGAAGAGCTGACAGCATTTCTATATTCATGCAGCACATACCAATAAGTGCTAATAATACCAAAAGGTGCCTATTAAAGCAATGCTGAATTGAGTCAAGAAAGATTGGTGGGAAGAATAGCAGCAACTAGTAAATCAGAGAGGAGACCTAATTGGAGAGACAGCCATAGAGACTCACATCAGGAAAATACATTTTCAGAGCAAAGGGCAGCTAAAGTAATTTAAAGCTTTATATTCAACTCGCTCAACTTTCTACAGAAAGTGACCAATTCTAAGTAAAATTTGAAAGAAGGCCAAACTCAAAATTTATTTTTGCCTTTGAATATAATTGAGCAAAATTTGATAATTCAATCTAAAAAAAAATTCACTATTAAATTCTGATCAGTTAAGTTATACAAATAACACGTCCATGCTCAGTCATGGGATACAGCATTTCACATCTTTTGTTTTAATGCTAAATAATCTCTGTGACTCGTGCGTAAACAGGCTGTGATCGAGAGTGAGTAGAAAGTCTCAACACCAGGTTAATGTCCAACAGGTTTATTTGGTAGCACAAACCATAGCGTTCGGAGCACTGCCCCTTCAACAGGTAAGTCACATCGTTGAGAGTGAGCCCAGGGATTGTAAGAGAACTGTTACATTCTAGTAGCCAGGATATAGAATATCGTGTTCTGCTAATTGTGTTTTGTTTAGAAATGTTTTGGATAATAACCTATTATAATACCTTGGTATTATACAATACCAAGTAGAATTTTAAATATCCAACATAAACAATTGTCTATTTTTGATGCACTGTGGTTCTGTAGAGTGATTAATGTTATTGACTGTCCGTACACTCTATGCCTATTTTTGACAGACATTTAGTCATCTCTTTCTGTTTGAAAAAATCAATTTACTTTTTATCAGCTATTGTGTATATTATACTTATAAAAGCTACATCATAATTATAGTCTCCTGCTTGTCCAATCCCATAATCTTGGATGAAAAGATTCTGGAACCTTCCTTGTAAATAATTGCTTTTCAATATGATAACTCCTTTTTGTGAATGCAACTTTGGAACAGTCACAAAGAGAAGAAGATCTGTTGGTGTGGACTTATTGTAAACTGCAGTTCTTTTTCTATAGTGAAACAACTTTCATACAAAATTGGATAAAGATATCTAGACAAAGGTACTATCTGTCATTGATACCAAATGCTCCTGAGCAAAGGCTAAAGTGGTGGTGCTATTGGTCTGCCAAATTCAATCAAAAGGAATTGTGTTTTTTCAAAAAATTAAAAGAATCAAACAGGTTGAATTGAGAACCCTTTAAAATTGAATTTCCTACTTCATTGTTAATAATTTCTAGTATATTATTAACAATCTCTATATAACCAGTTCATTAAAAAGTACATGGATTTTCCCACGCAGACTGGGTGGAACCTCAAAAAGCTACAGTAGTTTACCACAATTGTACAAGGTACTATTATTGACCAAGGATAATCACAAGTTAATCTATAAAGTTCAGTTCATGTTGTGCTTTGTCATGTACACCTTAGTATGCATTATTTTTTAAATGTTATCTTTCATGGGATCTGGATGTAACTGGCTAGGTTAGAAATGATTGCCCGTTCCTAATTTCCCATGAGAAGATGGTGGTGAGTCGCATTCATGAACTGCTGCAGTCCATGTGATGTAGGTACACCCACAGTGTTTTAGGAATGGAATTCCAGCAACATTGTAGGAATGGTGATATAGTTCCAAGTTAGTATAGTGTGTAGCTTACAGGTGATGGTGTTCAAATGCATCTGTTTCTTTGTCCTTCCAAATGGTAGAGGTCTTGAAAGGTACTGTGCAGAAGCCTTGGTTAGTTGTTACAATGCATCTTCTAGATAAGTGTACACTAGTCACGTGTTGATAGTGGAGGAAGTGAATGTTTAAGATGATGAGTGGGATGCCAGTCAAGTGGGCTGACAGATGGTGTTGAGCTTGAATATTGTTGGAGTTGCACTCATGCAGGCAAGTGGAGAGTATTCTATCACACACCTAATTTCCATTTAGTAAATGATGAACAGGCTTTGGAGAGTCTGGTGAGTTACTCATTGCTGAATTTCCAGCTTTCGCCCTGCTTTTGTAGCTACAGTATTTGTGACTGGTCCGGTTCAGTTTTTTGGTTAGTGGTAGATAATAAATGTTTGATAGTGAAGGATTTGGTGATGGTAATGCTATTGAATGTCGAGGGGAAATGGTTAGATCTTCTGTTGTTGAAAATGGTCATTGATGGCATTTGTGCAGTATGAATGTTACTTGCTAACATTGTGCATGTCTTGCTTCATGTGGATGTAGACTGCTTCAGCATTTGAGGAGTTACCAGTCGTGCTACATATTGTGTAATCATCAGCGAACATACCCAAAACTGATCTTGTAATTGATGGAAGATTGTATAACCTATATATTTAATAAAAAAGTATGATATTGGACTATAACTGAAATATTAAAGAATGATTTTCTTTTATTATTTATTTTCAGGAAATGAATAAATATTTTTGGTAATGTTAATTGCAATTAAATCTGTTGATTGCCATTTGTCTTTTTCCCAATAGTGGAAAAATGCCTTAAGCTTAAAATGGGTATTTTTTCCTCTTTTGGTTAGAAGCATTATACTCAATGCTTGCAGCATTCTTCTCTTTTAAACGCTGTAATATCTACAGAAATCACCTGAGTAGAATTACATATTACTCATCTTTCTTCAGTGTGAAGAAATTGATTTGAATGCAGAAAAGATTCATGAGAATGGTTCCAGTGATGAACTTTAGTTATGAAGAGAAATTGGAGAAAAGAATGCAGAGAGGACAGACTAAATAGGGAAAACTGTCTCCAGTTGCAAAAAAATTAGGATGAGAGGGTAAAATCTGGCAAAAGAAGCAAAAGTGATGTGAGAAAAATCTTTTTCATGCAGCAAGTAGTTAAGTCTGCAATGCACTGGTGTGGTTGAGGCAGGTTCAATTGAAGCATTCAGAAGGGAATTAAACTGTTATCTGAAAAGGAGGAATGTGCAAGATTATGGGAAGAAAGCAGGAGAATGGCACCAAGGAAATTACTTGTTTGCAGAGGTGTTGCAGACACAGTAGGCCAACTGGCCTCCCTCTGCACTGTAACAATTCTGTGATTTTAAAGTATTTGATCATCAAAGGTGAAGGAGATTATCAATAACCATACTCCTCCTCTATCATAAATGTTGTGTCCTGGATTGTAGCCACAAAGATCTGTTTCCTTTCATTTGCAGCTCTTTCCTCCGAGTTGAAAAGAAATGATAAAAATGTTAGAATACCAACAGTGGCTCAAGCAAATGGAATCCAGGGGTGTAAGACCAAAAATGGTCAGCAGTTACACAAGGAATTCACAGATGTTGCATCTGAAACGCATACTTTCAGGTAAGAGCAAATGTAAATATATTTTTAAAAAATCTTCGCCCTCTGGCTTCTTTGTTATTTTCTCATGTTAGCTCTTCATTGAATTATATAATACAGCACAGAAGCAGACCATTCAGCACACCCAGTTTGTGCTGACATTTATGCTCGATTCTCACCCTCTCCCAAGTTTCTACATCTAGCGTCAGCTTAATTCTCTATTTCCTTCTTCTCAGATGCTTCTCTCTGTTTGCATCTGTACTGTTTATCTCCAGTTCAAATAGCAAGTTCCACATTCTCACCTCCCTGAAGACGTTTCTTCTGAATTCCCTATTGGATTTCTTGGTGACCATCTAATATTAACAGTCTCTGTTTTACTCTTTGCCACAAATGGTAGCATTCTCTCTGTTTGAAGACTTTATTTCCCTTTCTCTTTCTAAGAGAAATGAAATCCAGCTTGTTTATCTTTTTCTGATTAGTTTTAACCTCCCAGTTCTGGTAGAGTTCTTATAAATTCATTTTGCACCTTCTCCAATGTCCAACATTCTTTTAATAATATGATAAACAGAGCAATACGCACAACTTCAAATTTGGCATCACTTAGCTTCTATTCAAGCTTAGAATTACATCTCTACTTTTCAATTCTGGTCTGCTAGAAATAAATTCTAATGCTTTGTTTGCTTTTTTTATAACTTCATTAATCTATGTTGTTGCCAGTAAAGCATCTGAAATGCTTTCTCCTCTTGCTCCCACAAATTTCTTCTAATGTCTCTACAGATAGTGCCCTGGCCTCCTACTTTTTCCCATGTATATGCCCCCCTCCCTCTGTGATATCATTCAAAAATATATCATATATGGAAACTGATGCTGATGCCACTTTCCTCAATTCCTTCTCTTGCATAATGCAATATTGGGGCAGATGACCAAAAGCTTGTCCAAAGAGAGAGGTTTTTAGAAGTATCTTAAAGAAAAAAGAAAGGTGGCCTGTTAGAGAGGTTTAAAAGGGGAATTCCTGTGACACAATGACATAGATAACGTTTGTGAGTTTGATAAGTGCTGTTTTAGTTCTGTTGCTGGGTGGATATTGGATAAGAAGGATTGAAAAATACAAGTCCAGGCATGACAGTCGCAGATTTGGAAGGAAACAGCATTAAGTCATCTCAAAGTTTACAGATGATATTAAGTTAGGTGGGAGGGTGAAATATAATGAGAATGCAGAAATCCTTTGGCATGATCTGGACAGATTGGGTGAGTGGGGAAATCAATGCAGATGCAGTATAATTTGGATAAATGTGAGGTTATTCACTTTGGAAGCAAAAACAAGAAGGCAGATTACTACCTGAATGGCTGTAAATTGAGAGAGGGGAGTGTGCAGCAAGACCTGGGTGTCCTTGTGCACCAGTTGCTGAAGATTAGCATGCAGGTATAGCAGGTGATAAAGAAGGCAAATGGTATGTTGGCCTTCATTGCAAAAGGTTTTGAGTATAGGAGCAGGGTTATGTTATTGCAATTGTACAGGGCCTTGGTGAGACCACACTTAAAATATTGTGTGCAGTTTTGGTCTCCTTTTCTGAAGAAGGATGCTTTCGCTCTTGAAGGAGCGCAGTGATGGTTTACCAGGCTGATTCCGGAGATGGACAGATGTACAAGGAGAGACTGAGTAGGTTAGGATTGTTTTCGCTGGAGTTCAGACAGATGAAAGTACAAAAAGTGATTAAGAAGGCAAATGTCATATTGTTTATTGCAAGAAATTGAATATACAATTATCATGTTTTGCTACAGTTATACAGGGCATTGGTAAGACCTTATCTGGAATACTTTGTACATTTTTGATTTCCTTTTTTAAGAAAGGGTATAGTTGTATTCAATGCAGTTTCAGAGGAGATTCACTGATTCCTGGGATAAAGGAGGAGGAATCTTAGGAGAAGTTGAACATGTTGGGTCTCTGTCTGTTGGAGCTTGAAAGAATAGAAGCGGTCTTATTGAAACAAATAAGATTCAAATAGGACTTGAGAGAGTGGATGCTGAGAGGATATTTCCTTTTGAGAAAAATTAGAACCAAGGGACACAATCTTTAAAAAAATGTGAAAAAAATACATTTATAACAGAGATTAGGTAAATTCGTTCTTCCCCTGTCTGAGGATCATTAGTCTGTGGAATTCTCTTCTCCAGACAGCAAGGAAAGCTGAGTGATTGAATATTTTTAAGGCTGAGTTAGATAAATTCTGAGTGACAAGGTTTTAGGGCAAACAAGAAAGTAGAATTGAGACCACAATCAGATCAGTCATGGTCTTAACAAATGTCAGAGCGAGCTCATGCGCCACATGGCCTACTCCTGAACCTGATTTGTAAGTTCATATGAATGTTCCTATGAGGAAAGGATAGGAAAGAAAATAGAAAAGTGAGAGTTCTGGACTAGGGCAGGAGAGATCTTTAGAAGAAGCTTGGACTGGTATGCTAGTGGAAAGGAGAGCTGTTGATTGGTCTTGTCCTAAGTGACAATGAGGACTATGAGCTACTTGCAGTAATCGTTTGAAGTAAGGCTGGAACAGTCAGTGGAGAGGGGTTTAAGAATATAGTCTGCAGTAGGGAAAAGAGGCAGGAGTTTACATTCCAGGATAATCCTGGAACAGTGAGCAGATTTTAGCAGACGAGAGTAGGATCTGAGAATAGTTGTGTGGTCCAACTAAGTCTAGCATTATATGGCAGTCATCTGGTTCAGCCATTCATTTTTAAGCCTGCATCCCTTAGACATCAGCAACTGGAAATGAAAAGCAAAATGAATGGCCAGGATGATAGAAAATAAAGGTTTTATTGAGAACTAGGGCATTAAAGGTGGTGGAATGTTTTTTAAAATTTATCTCTTCACAGGATATAGGTATCACTAGTTAGTCCAGCAATTATTGCCTACTTGCCCTTGCAAAGGTGATAGTGAACTACTTTCTTGAACGTAGTTTCTTGCAGTCCATGTGATGCAGTCAACCCACAGTGCTGTTAGCAAAGGAGTGCCAGGAGCTTGATCCAGCAACAGTGAATGAACAGTGATATAGTTCCAAGTGTGGATGGTACACAGCTTGGAGGGAAACCTTGCAGGTTACGATGTTTCCATGCATTTGCTGCCCACATTTTTCTAGTTGCTAGTGGTTGCAGGTGTGGAAGGTGCTGTCAAAGGAGAGTTCCTGCAATGCATCTAGTAGATGGTAAATACTGCTGCCACTGTACATCAGTAGTCAAGGACTTTTCCAAAATCTAGAAACTTTTGGACAATTATAACCAATGCATCCACTAACTCTGCAGCCACTTATTTTAAGGTGCAAGGATGTAGGCCATTAACCCCAGGGGTCTTGTCAACTTTAAGACAAATTAGTTTTCCTACAATTTTTTTCACTTGTAATATTCATTGTTTTAAGTTCATTCCTTTTGCCTCTTGACTTTCTCCTATTCTTAGGCACTTTTTGTGTCTTTAATTGTGATGACAGATACAAAATACTTGTTCAGTACTTTCTTTCCCTAATTTCCCATTGCCAATTCTTCAGACTCAATCTCTAGAGAGTCATTGCTACTTCAGCTACTCTTTTCCTTTTTTATATACTTGCAGAAGTTTTTGCTGTATATTTAATATTTTTTGCTATTTTCTCACACTCCAATTTCTCCCTTTCTTTTATCACCCTTTGCTGTTTTCTAAAATTTTCCAAATCTTCTGGCTTAATACTAATTTTCATAATGTTGTGTATCTTTTTCATTTGGACACCACCCTTAACTTGCGGAATTAAGCACAGAAAGCGCATCCTTTTGATGGACTTTCTTACATGATGGAATATATCTTTGTTGAGAGTTATGAGATATATCCTTAAATGTCTGCTTATCTACTTAACCAATTTATCCAGTCTTCTGTAGATAACTCTGTCTTCATGTCTTTATTTGAGTTCAGAATGTGGGAGGAAATTGTAGCACCCAGAGGAAACCTATGCAGACATAGGAAGAATGTGCATTTAGGACCTGCATTTCACACTCTTCAGTGAAGCGGACAAAGTAGAAAGGATTGAGAGCTTTAAGTTTTTAGGTGTCCAGTCACCAACAAGCTGACCTGTTGCCCCCATCTATGCTGACATCATAGTTAAGAAAGTCCACCAATGCCTCTACTTTCTCGGAAAACTAAGGAAATTTTGTATGCCGGCTACAACTTTTACAAATGTACCATAGAAAGCATTCTTTCTGGTTGCATCACATTGGTATGGCTCTTGCTCTGTCCAAGATTGCAAGAAACGACAAAAGGTTGTGAATGTAGCTCAATCCATTCACACAAACCAGCCTCCCATTCATTGACTCTGTCTACATTTCCCGCTGCCTCAGAAAAGCAGCCAGCATAATTAAGGACCTTGCACATCCTGGACATTCTCACTTCCACTTTTTTCTGTTGGGGGAAAAAGGTACAAAAGTCTGAGGTCACGTATCAGCCGACTCAAGAACAAGCTTCTTCCCTACTGCCATTAGACTTTTGAATGTATTTACCTTGCACTACTAAGTTGATGTTTCTCTAAACCCTAGCTACGACTATAACATTACATTCTGCACTCTCTTGTTTCCTTTTCTATGAACGGTATATTTTGTCTGTATAGTGAACACGAAACAATACTTTTCATTTACGACAATAACCAAATCAGCTAAATGTAAAATTCTGTCATGTTGTGATCACTTGTCTGGAAGATCCTTTACTAGAGGTCTTTAATTTTCTCTCATTATTACGTTACCAGGTCCAAATTGTTTGGACCCTTGTAGGTTGCAGAACCTGTTGTTCTAAGAGATTGTCCTGAAATGCTCTCGGTGAACTTATTCTCTAGGATATTTTCATCAATTTCATTTGTCCAATCAAAATGAAGGTCACAATGCCATGATTATTATACTACCTTTCTTGCAAACCCCCACAGAACGGCATGGTAGCACAGTTATTAGCACTACTGCTTCACAGCGCTAGGGACCTGGGTTCAATTCCCGGTTTGGGTCACTATCTGTGTGGAGTTTGCACATTCTTCCTATGTCTGCATAGGTTTCCTCTGGGTGCTACAATTTCCTCCCACATTCTGAAAGACTTGCTGGTTAGGTGCCTTGACCCAAACACACACTGGAATGTGAAGACTGGAGGAATTTCACTAACTTCATTGCAGCACTAACATAAGCCTTATTTGTGACTAATAAATAAACTTTATTTCAAATTTTTAACTACTATATAGTTACTGTTTGGCAGTCTGTAAACTAATTCTGCCAGTTATTTTTTCCTTTGCTTTTTCTCATTTATACCCAAATAGTTTCTATATTTTGATCTTCTGAAGCAAGATCATTTCTTACTACTGTATTGATCTCATTCTTTATTGACAGAAACAAATAACAAAGAAAAACATAGCACAGGAACAGGCTCTTCAGCCCTCCAAGCCTGTACCAATCATCTTGCCTGCCTAAACTAAAACTGTACGTGCTTACAGTCTATGTACTTGCATTCCCTCTTATTCATCTGGTTGCCCTTTTAAATGCTGCTATCGTACCTGCTCCCACAACCTCCCTAGGCAGGGCATTCCAGATATTCACCATCTTCTGTATAAAACAAAACATTTGCCTCACACATCTCCTCTAAACTTTAACCTATGCACCTTAAACCTGTTCTCTAGTACTTAACTTTTCTATCCTAGGAAAGAGCATCTGACTATTCACTCTGTCCATGCCACTTATAATCTTGTAGACTTCTATCAGGTCACCCCTCACCTCTGTCGCTCCAGTGAGAACAAACAGAGTTTATCCAACTGTCCTCATAGCTAATACCCTCCAGACCACACTATTCTGCCTTCTTTTCCTTTCCTCTTCTCCTTCTGAAATGTCAAATACTCTTGAAAATTCAGGCCTCAGCCTTGGTCAGTTTCAACCACGTGTTTATAACGGCTTTCGTATCAAACTTATTTATTTCTATTTATGCTATCAATTTACCCGTCTTGTTATGAGTGCTGCGAGCTATCAGGTAAAGGGCTTTTTATTCTAACTTCTTTCTTTTATTGCATGCTCTTATTTGCTGGTTATTTGGTATGATTATTTGCGCACATTTTAGTGCGCTTAAACAAAAAACAACTAACAAATTTTTAAGGTGTGACATTGCCCTAATTATTAAATTGAATTTCCATAATCTTGCTCTACAATATTTTACATTATTGGGGACTGTGTAAATATCTGGTTATAATATGCATGCTTATCATGGAAATCTTTGGTGCAGTTTGGAGATTGCTCGTGCTTCTTGTTTAGATGCTGTGAATGCCACTTGGTCACCAAATGTAAGTGCACACATCTTTGATGTGGGTCCAGCAGATCTCTTATTGGTGAGGGTGTTGACAAACATGCTGAATAGCTGCTGAAATTTTTCAGAACAGGCAGAATATGGCATCAGTCAACATGCAATGTGCTCAGATTCGCCAGCTGTGGCAGGAGTCCAGCAATAAATTAGTTTTGGCTACATGTAGGAGATCTAAGCTTCAATCCAGCTGAGGATTACATTTATTTTGTGATAATAATTTCTAAGAGATGGTCTTGCAATCATTTCATGGTGACTGAAGTCTCCATTTCACATTTCTTCAATGTCAGCTGCTTTCCTTACGCCGAAAGATGTCTCCTGGTGTGCCATTGCAGTCCCATAGACAGACAGACATCCACACTGCTAAGACAGATAATGGCCATCTCCTCGGGCTGTACTATTCCGACGACCTGATGTTGGAGATTAATTAGATGGGGTTACAAGAGGCAACATCTTAATTAGCTGCCTCTGGAAAGATTGCGCAGATGCCGCACCACTTTCTTTTGAGTTCCCAACACAGAACTTGTCTTTGATGTTGGTATCAGTATGCTAGTTGCAAACTACAGCCCAATGTTTCCATTGGACAGCTCTAGAATCCTGAAGAATATAGCAGAGCCAGTGTTGAAGTTCATCAGTGTTTCCAGTCTGCTAGCAACCTAGACAAGCCTATTGTGATGTCTCTTACCCAAACCGTAATAGCATTTGTTGAGTCACAGTGCAAACATAAAAACCAACACAAGATAAATATTCTAAACCAAATTTCTAAATTTGGTCATTTCACATTACAAAGAAAAGTCTGCCAATCACCCATATAAATTCCCTTCCTGCTTGACTTCTGTGTGTCTTTATCAGCCCTAGCAAATGTAGTAAGTGCTGCCTTGTAATTGGTAAGCTGCTAACTTTCAGCTATTGCCAATTGCCTTGGAGAATGATCTCAAACAGGCCTGCACCTCACTGAAACTGCAGCATCTCTGCCTGGCTGCAATCTGGGTAACTGGCAGCCAATGATAAAGGCACTGGTAGAGTGTCAGATAAGAGGTTAAATGCCTTCCAGAAAGGACAAGTTTTGCTCTATGGTGCCACTGCCATTTTCATGCTATCTTTTTGTTGGAGGGCAAATTGCTGCACAGCTGTAACACTATGCAAGTCATTTATACTAGTAATCCATAGCCACAATGGCAGCAATTTCTCCTTGCAGGACTTTGGTTTTCCACAACTTCAGTCTGAGCTTCTCTGTAGTTTTGGCTTCATATCGGAGGTCTAAACTGCAACTCAATTGAGGGTTCACATTTATTTTCTGGTGGTAATGACTGAAATCTCCACTTTGCGCCCCATTGATGTCAGATACTTTCCTTACACTGAAGATGGATCCTGTGTGCCATTGCAGTCCCATAAATGGGACAGGCGTCATCCATACTGTGAAGATGGATAATGGCCATGTCCACATACCATGCTGATTGAACCTCCTTGTGTTGGAAGTTGCTTGTGGCACAATGAATGGACAATCAGGTGCTGTGATTTGGTTGAGTCTGCTAATGTGTCAATGAAGCTAGTCACCATCTCCATGCTGGAAAGGATGGACTACACACAACCTTATTAAAAATCAATGCTAACAGCCTTACTCATGGAAAAACGCCACAGGCTTTCTGACAGCTTTCCCAATGCATCAAACATTTTGTTAAACATATCCATCACTCTCTTCTCCTATCAGCTCCTCCGTCAAAATGTTCATCAGAGTTCTTTGCAACTTCACCTTCTTGTGAGCTGAAGTCTGCATTGCCCCTAATTTTGCTCCAGACCAATCATATTATTATCTCATCACATGCAGATCCTGCCTCTATGCTATCTTCTAAGTTATTTGCAGGTAGTGGCTATGAGCATGAAATTAAATGGTGATATATTTTCTTGCTGTTCCTCAGCTATCTTACTAGGACTCACTTTTAGGTTACCTGAAAGGCGAAAGACCAAGGGTAACATTGTTATGCAGTGAAGGATTTAACAGCAAAAAGTGCATGCTTACCCAGCTGCAGCTTGTAGACACAAAGAGAATGTGGGGTAAGAGAGTAACGGAACCTAAGGACAATTAGGAATGAGGATTCCATCACCTTCCACTGTCCGTTGCAATGGTAGTCCTAATAATGGCCACAGGAGTTGATACATGTAGCTGTGTCCTGCCCATTGCCGTCCCATTACATTCCACTGTCCCTGCATGCTGCTTGAGAGAGGGGAGGAGATATGACAGTGGGCATAGGAAAATATGTTTGTGTGATGTGGCTGTCGTTGTTGAACAACTGGCACTGCGTATAAGTTGTAAGATATAATTGAAAGTCTTTCAGCAGTGCCAGAAGTGAGTGTGTAAAGAGATTCATAGAGGCTGCAATTCTCCCAAAAGTGTTGTAAGTATTGAATTTACAGGAGAACTGGTATAAATCAGAATTGTTTTTTCAGTGGGAGTTGACACTAGGATCTCCCCCCTACTCTGTGCAATGTAGAGGTCTCATTTGTGAATAGGGGTCGGAGCTTATTCATGCCGGAGGCTGACATGCAAAGAGGCCCCTATCTGTCATCATCCAATCACTGGCCAGCCCAGGATCTCCACAGTGTTGCTGCTGCTGCTCCTCCAGACATCTTCGTGGCCCCCATGAGCATTCTCAGGCTAGCCCCAAACCAACCCTCCTGCGCCCCCTTCCCCAAACTAGGCAGACTGTGCACACCCACAGGCTGACCTATCCGGCACACCCTACAGGCTGATCACCCCACCTACCTGACAAGGCTGCCTGGATCACTGGCCTCCCTCCAGCCCTGACCAATCTCAAGGCAACCTCCCACCAACCTCACACCTTGGCCCTGCTCCCTTGGCACTGCTCAAAGGGCTGTGCAAGATGCACCCTGGGGATGGGTACTTTGCTGCTTGGGCAGTGTCAGGAGACACAGGCTGGCACTGCTCGGGGACCCATGCCCAGAGGGCACCACACCTCCACAGCCTGACTCCCCATAGTGAACACCAATTGCCCCCACCCCCGCCCTTTCATTCTAGTGGAGTTGTCTCACTAATTTCTCAAAAGTGGAGAGCAGTAGATTTAGCTGAGTGCCAAATCCTCCTTCCTGTCTGGCAGCATTGTCTCTGGCATGAATGACTAATCTGAACCCTGCTGCAGTGACATACTCCTAACAGGATGGGAGATGTTAACAGGCCCAGAGAATTCAGTCCTGGGTCCGCTAATCACATGAATAAGATTAAAAACAAATACAAAATACTTACCTTGTGTTCCCATCGGTTCAGCTGACACTCGATTCTGCTGGACTGCTGTGCTAAAAAAGTTAGCGCAGCAGGATGGGAGAATCGGCCCCAGAATGTCAGGTACCAGTCTGACTGATGGCAGTTGTTGAAATGTGAATGGTGAGTTTGTGTTAAATTGTGTGTGTGAGGCTAGTATCACTATAAATTTGACCAATTGGCTTTGAATTTCTGAATTCAGAACATTTGTGTAGATTATAAGCAGCAGAGAACCCAATGTTAATGCTTGAGGTACTCAATTTAACATATGGAAGTACAAGTAATCAATTTAGTGCCTCAAGTTTGTTCTGTCATTCAATCAAATTATATGTTTGCTCCATTTCCCTTAAAATCGTGACCTAACAGAAATCTATTGATCTCTCATCCTTTGTTCTGAATTTTCCACTAGGGAAAGTAGTTTCTCTGCTTTTTAAAAAAATTTATTCATTTTAATTGTTTGTTACTGGAAATAGGCCATAACCCAGGGGCTGAAAGAAATAAGGAAATTAAAATCAGCAGAGGAAAAAAAGTTTGGAGAAACTTAAGGGGGAGAAAATCCAACAAATATGAGGTACATTACATTTGCCTTTGCCAAAGAAGTAGTTGCTGCCCACGTTGTGACAAAATATGAAGTAGTTGAGATGCTAGATGCTAAAATTGATTAGGAAGAGGTATTAGGCTGACTAGACTTTGTAAGTTGGAGGCATCAGGACCAATGAGATGCATCCAAAAATACTGAAGGAAGTGAGGGTGGAAATTGTGATGGCACTGTCCATAATTTTCCAATCCTCCTCCCATACAAAGATAATGCCAGGAGAATAGTTTCAATCTTGTTCAAAAAGGCTGTAAGTAGTAAGTCAGCAACCCAGTTGGTTTAACCTCAACAGTGAGAAAACATTCAGAAACAATGGACAGAATTTTTCAGGCCTATCTGGAGTGGGAAGAAAGACGGGAAGGGACATTTAATTGAATGGGAGGCCAAAGTCCAGATTCTTGGTGGTGAATGAAGCGTTTGGAATAAAAATAGGAGAATGAATTGACCTTTCTGATGCTGATAGTTAAGGAGCTCTTTCGCATTTAGTAGCATGTCATTAAAATACTTAACCACCAGTATTACATTCACGGTCGTCATCATGTTAGTAGTGAGTGAAGAAAAACATGCTTTCAGAAACCGAACCATGGAAAAGAGGCATGCATCAAATGAGATGGATGTTTTCCTGTACTTTGGAATGAGTAGCCAATACCTTGCCCTCTTTGAGGACCATTATTCTATGGTAAGTTGTGATTTGAATTCAGCTACTGTGTGGAGTGTGACCAAGGGAGAGAGGATGGAGTCTGCTGGGTAAATTTGTAGATATTACATTGTTATCTCATCTATATCATTAATATATCTGGTGAATAGCTGGGATTCCAGCATTGCACCCTGCAGTAATCCAGTAGTCACGGCTTGCCATTTGGATAAAGACCCTACTTTTTGTTTCCTATCTGCCAACCAGTTTTTTATCTATCCCAACACCATGTGCTTTAATGTTACTTGCCAATCTCTTATGTGGGACTTTGTCAAAAGCCTCCTGAAAGTCCAATGAAACCACATCTACTGGCATCCCTGGTTAAGTTAGAATAGCCTAGAAGAATTTCAGTAAATTTGTCAAGCATGATTTCCCTTCATAAATCTATGCAGATTCTGTCCAATCCTGCACTGTTTTGCAAGTGTTTTGCCATAAAATGTTTGACAATGGATTCTAGAATTTTCATCACTACCAACGTCAATTTCATTGGTTTATAATTCCCTGCTTTCTCCCTCTTTAAATAATAGGGTTACATTAGCTACCTTCCAATCTATAGGACCTGTTCCAGAGTCCTACAGGTGACTACCAATGCACCCACTATTTCTCAGCTACTTCCTTAAGTATTCTGGGATATAAACTATCAGGCCCTGACAGCCTTCAATCCCATCAGTTTCTCCAACGCCCATTTCTATATTAATATTCATTCCGTAAGCACCCCCCTTCACTAAAGCATGTTCCCCAACATTTCTAGTATCTTATTTGTGTCTTTGCGAAGACAGAACCAAAGTATGTATTCAATAGATCAATCATTTCTTTTATCCTCATTAAAAATTACCCTGTTTCTGACTGTAAGGGACCTACATTTGTCTTTACCAATCTTTTTCTTCTCACGTACCTATAGATATCTTTTTATGGTCGGTTTTTATTTCCCTGCAAGCTTATTGTCATTCTCTATTTTCCTCCTCTTAATCAGGCTCTTGGTCCTCCTTTACTGAATTCTAAACTGCTCCTAATCCTCAAGTCGGTTGTTTTTCTTGGCCAATTCGAATGCCTTGGATCTAATATCATCTCTAATTTCCCTTGTAGCCATGGTTTGGCCACCTTGCTAGTTTTACTTTTGCGCCAGACAGGAAAAAACAATTGTTGCAGTTCACCCATGAATGTTTACCATTGCCTGTCTACTGCCATCTCTTTAATAATGTTTTTAATCTATCATAGCCTATTCGTGCCTCATATCATTGTAGTTTCCTTTATTAAGATTCAGGACTCTAGTCTCAATTTTCTGCATCACTCCCCATCATGATGAAAAATTCTATCATACTATGGTCGCTTATCCTCGAGGGATTTCACACAACTAGATTTCCATTGGTCCTTTCTCGTTACACAGTATCCTATTTAGAATTGCCTGCTCTCTAGTTGGTTCCTCAATGTATTGGTCCAGAAAACCAGCTAGTATACACTCCAGAAATTCCCCCTTTACAATATTGTGACTGATTTGATTTGTCCAATCTATATGCAAATTGAAATCACCCATAACTATTGATGTCCTTTATTACATGCATCTCTAATTTCCTGTTTAATGTAATTTCCAACATTACCACTACAGTTTTGGAGGTCTATATATAATCCCTGCTAACATTTTTTTGCCCCCTGGTGTTTCTTAGCTCTGTCCATATTTGTCTATCCATTTTGTTGGAGCTAATATCCTTCCTCAGTATGGTGTTAATTTCCTCTTTAACCAGTAACGTAACTCCACTCTTTTACCTTTTTGTCTATCCTCTCTAAATACTGAATACTCTGGTGTCCAGTTCCTGTCCCTGGTCATCCTGCAGCCATGTCTCAGTAATCCTGATTATATTGTACCCATTTACATTTATTTAAGCAATTAATTAATTTTCTTCATTGCAAATGCTCTGCTTGTTAAGGCACAATGCCTTTAAGCTCATCATTTTGATATTACTGATTCACCGAGACCCTATTTGAATCTAACCCTTGGTTTCTCTGCCTGTCACTTATTCAGTTTTCTGTCTTTGTTTTTATCTTTGCTTCCCCCCTCCTCTGACTTCTTGCATTGGTTTCCATCACCGAGCCATTTTTAAACCTTCCCCAAACACTCTAGCAAATAGTCCCCCAAACATATTATTCTGGAGTCACAAGCTATTCATGGACATTTTCAGATGATACAATCATGCCTTTTAAGTTTAAATTATTAATATAATACAACAAACAGCAAGGACCCCAATGCTGAGCCTTATAGAATACCATGGAAACTGCCTTCCATTCATAAAAACATTCAGCTATTATTACTCTTTGTTTCCTGCCACTGAACCAATTTTAGATCCAACGTGCCACCTTCCTCTTTATCCCATTGGATCTTACTTTTCTGAGCAGTCTGCCATGTAGGACCTTGTCAAATGCCATACTGAAATCCATGTAGATTGTAGACAATACCTCAGACTGGTCTATTGTTTTCTGGTCTACTCATTGCACTCTTTAAATAATGGTATATTTTGAGATCTCCAATGCTATGGTATCTTCACCTGTATCTAGTCAGGATTGCAAAATGACCATCAAAGCACCTGCTATTTCCTCCTTGGCTTCTTTCAAAAGCCTGGGAAACACTCCATTTCATCCTGCTGATGTACAGATCTTCAAGGATACTATGCTTTTTTAATATTAAAAAAAATTAATTTTTTTAAAAACTATGTTTTTTAATATTTTGCGGTCCTCTTCATTTAAAATAGAACATAGAACATTACAGCACAGAACAGGCCCTTCGGCCTTCGATGTTGCGCCGACCAATATAAAAAGCAATGCCCCTCCAAACTAAACCATTCCCTTCTCTTCCATATACTTATCAACTAACCTCTTAAACGCCACCAAACTTGGCGCATCTACAACTGCTGCAGGCAGGGCATTCCACTCCCGAACCACCCTTTGGGTAAAGAACCTACCTCTGATATCCGTCCTATAACTATCACCCCTTAATTTAAAGCTGTGTCCCCTCGTGCTAGCTTTCTCCATCCTAGGAAAAAGGCTATCACTGTCCACCCTATCTAAACCTCTAATCATCTTATATGTTTCGATTAGGTCCCCTCTTAGCCGCCTCCTTTCTAACGAAAACAACCTCAAATCCCTCAGCCTCTCTTCATAAGACCTGCCCTCCATACCAGGCAACATCCTGGTAAACCTCCTCTGTACCCTCTCCAATGCCTCCACATCTTTCTTATAATGTGGGGACCAGAACTGCACACAATACTCCAAGTGCGGCCGCACTAGAGTTTTGTACAGTTGCAACATGACGTTGCGGCTCCGAAATTCAATCCCCCTACAATAAAAGCTAAGACTCCATATGCCTTCTTAACAACCTTATCGACTTGACTGCCTACTTTCAGGGATCTATGCACATATACACCAAGATCCCTCTGTTCATCAACACTATTAAGAATCCTACCATTAGCCCTATACTCTACACATTTATTATTCCTGCCATAGTGCATTACCTCACACTTTTCCACATTAAACTCCATTTGCCACCTCTCGGCCCAGCTCTGCAACTTGTCCAAGTCTCTCTGCAAACTATAACACCCCTCTTCACTATCTACCACTCCACCGACTTTAGTGTCATCTGCAAATTTACTAATCCATCCTTCAATACCCTCATCCAGATCATTTATAAAAATTACAAACAGCAGGGGCCCCAAAACAGACCCCTGAGGTACACCACTTGTCACCGAACTCCACGATGAATATCTCCCATCAACCACCACCCTCTGTCTTCTATCTGCTAGCCAATTCCTAACCCAATTAGCTAAATCACCCTCTATCCCATACATCTGCATTTTCTGCAGAAGTCTTCCATGGGCCACCTTATCAAACGCCTTACTAAAGTCCATATATACCACATCAACCGCCTTACCACCATCCACCTCTTTGGTCACTTTTTCAAAAAACTCAATGAGGTTAGTAAGGCACGACCTACCCTTCACAAAACCATGCTGACTATCCCCAATCAATTCATTTCTCTCTAAATAACTATAAATCCTATCCCTAATAATTCTCTCCAATACCTTGCCCACAACAGAAGTAAGACTCACTGGCCTATAATTCCCTGGAAGGTCTCTCTTCCCCTTCTTGAACAATGGGACCACATTCGCTATCCTCCAGTCCTCCGGAACCACACCCGTAACCAACGACGACCTGAAGATCAGAGCCAGAGGCTCTGCAATCTCCTCTCTTGCCTCCCAGAGAATCCTAGGGTAAATCCCGTCCGGCCCAGGGGACTTATCCAACTTCAAACCCTCGAGAATATCTAGCACATCCTCCCTATCTACTTCGATACCTTCCAGTTTGCTACCCTGTACCTCAGTGTTCTCCATAACTACATTTACATCACCCTGCGTGAATACCGAAGAGAAATATTTATTCAGTACCTCTCCAATCTCCTCAGGCTCCACGCACAACTTCCCACTGCTGTCTATGACTGGCCCTAATCTTGCCCTAACCAATCTTCTATTCTTAACATATCTAAAGAAAGGATTAAGGAGAATCCTAAAGCTATCAGCCAAAGTCTTCTCGTGTCCTCTCTTAGCTCTCCTCAATTCACTCTTTAGCTCCCTCCTGGCTAATCTATAGCTATCCATTGCACTAACCGAGCCTTCAAGCCTCATCCTGACATAAGCCTCCTTTTTCCTTTTAACCAGCAAATCAACTTTTTTCGTACACCAAGGTTCTCTTACTCGACCATTTCCTCCTTGCCTGACAGGGACATACTTATCAAGGACTCGCAGCAGCTGCTCCTTGAATAAGCTCCACATTCCAGATGTTCCCAGTCCCTGTAGTTTCCTAGTCCAATCTATGCACCCTAATTCTCTCCTGATGGCCTCATAATTACCCTTCCCCCAGCTATAACTACTGCCCCCAGCTTCATGCCTATCCCTATCCATCACTAAGGTGAACGTAACGGAATTGTGGTCACTATCACCAAAATGTTCACTAACTTCCAAGCCTAACACCTGGTCTGGCTCATTGCCCAGCACCAAATCCAATGTAGCCTCACCTCTAGTTGGCCTATCTACATACTGAGTCAAAAAACCTTCCTGCACACTCTGTACGAAAACTGACCCCTCTAACGAGCTAGAGCTATAGGTATTCCAATCAATATTAGTAAAGTTAAAGTCCCCCATAACAATTACCCTATTACTTTCACTCCTGACCAGAATTGACTTTGCAATCCTTTCCTCAACCTCTCTAGAACTTTTAGGAGGTCTATAAAAGACTCCCAACAGGGTGACCTCTCCTCTCCTGTTTCTAATCTCAGCCCATACTACCTCAACAGACAAGTCCTCATCAAACTTCCTTTCTGTCACTGTGATACAGTCTTTGACTAATAATGCCATTCCTCCCCCCCTTCTACCTCCTTCTCTACTCTGACTGAAGCATTTGAACCCTGGAACCTGCAACAACCATTCCTGTCCCTGCTCTATCCATGTCTCTGAAATGGCCACAACATCGAAGTTCCAGGTACTGGTCCAAGCTGCAAGTTCCTCCCCCTTATTGCGAATACTCCTTGCATTAAAGTATACGCATTTCAAACCATGCCCTACCCCACCCGTACGCTGCTGTGTTTTACAGCTTTCCTCTATGACCCCCTTACTCTCATCCCTCTTAGCACCCCAACTACTTAGGATCCCACCCCCCCCCGAATCAGTTTAAAGCCCCCTGCATAGCCTTAGCAAATTTTCCCCCCAAGATATTAGTTCCCCTCTGGTTCAGGTGTAGACCATCTCTCTTGTAGAGGTCCCACCTATCCCAGAATGAGTCCCAATTGTTCAGGAACCTGAACCCCTCCCTCCTGCACCATCCCCGCAACCACGAGTTCAAACATTCCCTCTCTCTATTCTTCTCCAAACTATCCCTTGGCACAGGCAAGAGTCCAGAGATAACCACTCTGCCAGTTTTGGCCCTAAGCTTCCACCCCAACTCCATAAATTTCTGTTTAATATCCCCTTCCCTCTTCCTTCCTATATCATGTGTCTGAACATGATATATGAATCATCCTCTGAATATATCTGAATCATCCTCTCTTTAGTGAGCAAGGAGACAAAGTGCTGCATGAGAACCCTGTCCTCATTTTCTGAATCAACCCACAAGTTAACATGTACATCCCTTATAAGTCCTACCTTTTTCTCAGTTATTTGCTTGCTCTTAATGTATTGGTAAAACATTTTAGTATTTATTTAAATTTTACTTGCTAATGTTTTTTTGAGATCCTCTCATTGCTTTCCTTATTTTCATTTTTACTTCATGTACTTTCTATACTCCTCTAGCCTCTCTACATTATGGTTTTGTTGTTGTCACAAGCTTTCTTCTGCTTTGTCTTGGCCTGTATGCTTCTGAATAGTAAGAAGTCTCACAACATCAGGTTGAAGTCCAACAGGTTTATTTGGTTGTAAACACCTGTAGCTTACGGAGCAGTGCTCCTTAATCAGTTCCCCACTCACCTGATGAAGGAGCAGCGCTCCGAAAGCAAGTGGCGTTTATTACCAAATAAATCTGTTGGACTTTGGACTTTAACCTGGTGTTGTGAGACTTCTGACTGTGTTTACCTCAGTCTAACGCCGGCATTTCCATATCATGCTTCTGGATAAGCAGGAGGCTCTAGATTTGGCAGTACCACCCTTTTTCTTTGTGGAGACAGGTTTACATTGTACCTGTAGAATTTCACTTTGACTGCCTCCCACTGATTTGACAGTTTTCTTCTTTATAGCTGTATCTAGTCCACTCTTCCCAGCTTATCTGTCAGTTTTGTAAAATTTGTTTTCCTTCAGATTAGAACTTTTGCTCCAGTTCTATCTTTGTCCTTTTCTAAAATTATGCTAAATCTAACTATATTATGGTCACTGTCATCTACTTGCTCAGCTTCATTTCCTAAGACTAAATCTGGAATTGCACCCTCTCTTTAGGATTTGTTACATTCTTGCCAAACAAGTTTTCTTGAATGCAGATCAAGAAATCTGCTCCCTCTGTGCCTTGCACACTATTCATGTCCCAATTGATATGGGGGTAGTTGAAATCCCCAAATATCACTGCCCTAATGTTTATGTACTCAGACATCTCTCTACATGACCCTTCCACTATTTGGGGTCTATCGTGTGATCCAGCAGTGTGGCTGCCCCTTTTTTAAAATTCTGAGCTCAATCCATATAGTTCCATTTGATGCTTCTTTCATTCCTCCTTATAGCTGTATTTAATTATTTAACCAATGATGTTACATCTCCACCTCTTTTTGCTCCCTCTCTATCCTACCTGAAGACTCTAATGTGCACTTACCTGATGAAGGAGCAGTGCTCTGAAAACGAGTGGCTTTTGCTACCAAATAAACTGTTGGACTTCAACCTAGTGTTGTGAGACTTCTTACTTTGTTTATCCAGTCCAATGCTGGCATCTCCACATCATGAAAACTCTACATCCAGAGATGTTAAGTGCTTTTTTTTGTCCCTCCTTAAGCCAAGTTTCCATTATAGTGATGATATCATGCTGCCACATTGCCTATATTTGCCCTCAGCTTATCAACTTTGCAACTTGCAATCGCCATACCTTTTAACACTGCCAGATTCCTGTGCTGTACACTTTATAATCTGTGCTGCTTCTGTCTTTCAAGTCACTCAGTCATTCTCCATTTTCTACTGAGTTTCTCACCCCCCCCCCCCCAATGAAACTAGTTTAACCACCCATGCAAACCCATCCCAATACCTCAGAAATCTGATGCCCTCACTAATACACAATCTTTCCAGTCACTTGTTTAATTGTTCAGTCCTTCTGTTTCTTCTATATTCACTAACCTCGGGAGTAATCTCAAGGTTACTGCTTTGGGGTTCCTGTTTTCCAATCTGCTTCCTAGTTTATTAAAGTTTGTTTCCAGCACTTCATCTTTCCTGCCTAAGTCATTGATAGCAACATGAACCACAACCTCTGGCTGATCACTCTCCCTCAGAAATTTCTAGCAGCTGCTCCATGACATCTTTGACCCTGGAGCCAGGGAAGTAATGTACCATCCTAGACTCATATCTATAGCCACAGAAACTCCTGTCTGTTCCCCTAACTACTGCAGAGTAGCAGAGCTTACTTGGTACCAAAAATCTGGCTCTGATATGCACACTTCAGAGGAAGCAACAGGTATATAGTTGGGAAACCATATATAGATGGGAAACTGTGACTCCTGCATGACCTACCTAGTTTTCTGATCGACAGTCACCCATTACCTTTCAGACCTCTTTAATCTGCATTCAATCTCTCTTACAATCCAGGACAATTTGCTAGTTGCATCCTTTACTTCCTGGCTGCACCTACGTGTGACTTTACAATTACTTTTGATAAGGATAGCCAGGTCATTTGATCATCTTTAACTCATGATTATTATCAACAGTTCCTCCAGATTGGAGGGTGGCAAATGTCCCCCCATTATTTAAAAAGGGAGAATTACATGCCAGATAGCCTAACACCAGTGGTGGATAAGATGCAAATGTCTATTATAAAAGATGTGATAACAGGATATTTGGAAAACATTAACAGGATTGGACAAAGCAGCATCAGTTTATGGTAGGCAGAAATGCTGAACGTGTCTACTGGAATTTTTTGAGCATGCAACTAGAAGAACAGGAAAAGGTGAACCAATGGATGTGAATTTGGACTTCAGAAGGCTTTTGGTAAAATCCCTCATAAAAGATTTTTAGGTAAAGCTAAAGCATATAGGATAGAGGATAATGTATTGGTGTGGATTGAGAATCGGTTGACTGACAAGAAGTAAAGAGTAGGAATAAATGTTTTTTCTGAATGGCAGGCAGTTAGGTACAGCAGGATCAGTATTTGAGCCACAGCCTTTCCCATTATATATAAATGATTTGGATGAAGCAACCAAATATAACATTTGGTGATAATGCAAAATTGAGTGGAGTTGTGACAGAGGTGCAAGTAGGCTTCATGGTGATTTAGGTAAATTGAGTGAGTGGACAAATGAAATACAATGTGTCTAAATATGGAGTTATACACTTCGTGTGAAAAACCAAAAGGAGTATTATTTAAATTGTTATTTTGAAATGTGTGGATGTAGAAAGGGATCTGGGTATCCTTGTAAACCAATCAATGAGAGGCAGGTGCAGCAAGCAATTAGGAAGGCAGATTTTATGTTGGACATCATTCAGAAGTAAGGATTACGGCAGTTATACGGGACTTTGGTGGAACCACACCTGGAGTATTGCATGGAGTTTTGATCTCCCTACCTAAGAGAGAATATACTTGCCATAGAGGAAGTGGAGCAAAGGTTCAATAAGTTGATACCAGGATTGATGGAACTGCCCTATAAGGAGAGATTGGTTTGAATGGGCTGCATTCACTGGAGTTTAGAAGGATGACACCCTATGAAATTCTATCAGGGCTGGACAGACTAGATGCAGGGAAAACATTTTCCCTGGTTTCCTGTTTCCCTAGAACTAGGAGTCAATGCCTCAGGAAATGGGGTATACCATATAGGATTGAGGTGAGGAAAGGTGTATTCACTCAAAGGTAGTGACTCTATGGAATTCTCTACCACAGAAGATGGAGGTCAAGTCCCTGAACATATTCAAGAAAGAGATGGATTTTTTTAGATTTTAATGACATCAAGGGATATGGGGAGAAAGTGAGAATATAGCATTGAGATGGAGGATCAGTCATGATTATATTGAGTGCCAAAACATCCTGGAAGGGCCAAATGGCCTACTCCTGCTCCTAGCTTCTATATTTCCTAGTTTCTACTATTCTGAGACCACAGTGAGAGTCTGATGCTTTTCACACACATTCTCCATCTGCCATACTCCTGGCCACTTATTTAACACATCTAACTTCTTTTGAGGTCTCTTAGCATCTTCTTCACAATTCACACCAGGACACCAGTAGGGTATGCAATGACTTGGCTGCAAATACTACACGGACACCATTCTCAGAAGGCTCAAAGCCAGGTGAGCAATACCTGCTGGATTGTCTGTTGGAGGCCTAGGTCGCACATTCACAAATGATAGCCAAAGCTAAAACATACCTATGTTGGAAAGCTCTGGGATGATACTATTGCTTATATGATATCATAAATGGTGCATTGGTACAACCACATTTTCAGAATCTGATTGGGAATGAAATGCAATGCCCTTAAATCTCCACAACCATTGCAACATTGAGCAAACGACAAACCTGAACAAGGAACAATGAAAATGATTTAAAATTGTGAATCATATATACAGTGAGTCAACACCAGTGCCACCATTGTGCCTTCAAAATGTATTTATCTTTATTTTTCTATTGATATGTCTAGGTGCAGTCTCAACATCTACAGCCTTCTGACTCTGTATCATATTGATTGCAAGGTTTTGGTGACTGTCCTCTGGTAGGCCAAGGCCTAGAGGATCCAGCCTGGTCAGAGTGTCCTGCACTTGTGCAGATATACCCTTCATGGCCTGACCTACTGGAGGCAATTTAGTCACTGGCAAATGGGAGATTGAGCAATAAGCGTCCTTGGAAATCCTGGGATGGACTTCTCGTGGTGACTGGCGGGCAATCCTCTTTGCTGCTTGTGTGTGATAATTTCTCCTGGCTCTTTGAGCAGAAAGGGTACTTGGAATGAGATTGAGATGCCTTATATCCATCTCATTTAACCATTGCTGCACTACACAGAATGGATAGAATGAAGTAGTGCAGGTCTGAGTTCATATCTGTTTGCCACTCCACTCCTTTTTGGATCTGTTTCTATGGCAGTCATCACCCTTTCCATGGTGGCTGTCAAATGCTTGCATGCCAGAACCACATCATACAAAACATGGGCAGACTCCTTCAGTCCAGTATACGCATGGTTTCTGGCATCTCTGCCTAATGTTCCCCTGCCTGTTTCTGCTCTTCCAGCAGGTCTCTAATGTCCAAATCTCGAGGTTCATAATCTACGTGGGGCTCAGCAGGGGCCTTATTTCCAACAGTCCTCTGAGTATCAGAGACCTTGGCTGTTACTTCTCGGCCAGCTTGGACTTGTGTTTTCACCACATTGTGACCCCGAGCCTACTCCAGCTAGATTACCAATCAAGGATGCAAAGACACACTGAGAATACTTTCTCTGAGGACTCTTTCTCCACAGTGGTGGATCAGGAGCTGGGGGACAGAGGTCCTCTTCTCTTAGGTCTGGAGTGGAAATGGCTTTCAGAAGCTGTATTGAAGAACATAATGTATTACTAGTGTCAACAGCCGTGAGGCTAACACAAGGTATGCACAAGGTCTATTGTGTCCAGTTGGTGGAAATATACAAGAGGCATTCTTGCCCGATATCGAAGAATTCTAGCCTCCCCTTCAGCACAGATATGTTCACCCTCTTCTCCTGCCAGGTCTGTGACCTCTTCTTCAAATGGGGTTAGGATCCTGATATCAGGCAGTCCTCTCACTGGCAATATCTTCTCAGCCTGCCTAAAGAGGGAAGCTTAGTGAGCAAAGAACTTGCTTTGGAAGGCCAAAATCAATTTCCTGACCACGGGATAAACTACTGCAATTACATTCTCAGAAATTTAAAGACAAGTCTATTATATATTTTAAAACAGTGCAGGTTGCTTGAAGAGCTGATCATTTGATTTGATGGTGATGTCATTAAGGTGTGTACTTAGGCTGCTATTTTACTTTTTGTTCTGATGCAAAGGAAGGAATAGCTCTTCAATAAAACCAGCTGTGTGTTGGTTTGAATCTACATGTGTAAAACAACTATTTTCTTTTTCTGTTAAAACCCACAACCCCTAACCTATTTAGGAAATTACAGGTTTAAAAGGCAGTGTGAAGCCCTTTTTGCATGCACTTGCATATCTATGCTCAATAAAAGGTTTGGTTACCAAAATTATTTACCCTCCTGCCCTTTCCAAATTAAGCTCTCCACCAGCAAGAAATTCGAATATTCACATTTCTGGCTGGATAATGTGCACCTGATGAGCCAGACTACTTCCTAGATATTGAATTGAGTAACTGCTGCTTTGGCCTTCCTGGAGACTGCTCATAAATATCAAGGGTGGAGAGGAGGTTGGGCAGGTTAACTAGGGAAGGATGGGAAGGTGTCCAGAGTAAATGGCCAGATTGTACCTGAAGGATAAGCATATCACTTATGACTTGGTCTTGTTGTAAGTCAATGGATGACCTCTCTGGGCAGTGAGCATCATAGTGGGATGCTTCTAAAGGGCATGGCCGATGAGCTCAAGAATTTGGGCATAAGGGTTGAATGGGAGGCAGAGTTTTATGTTTGTACTGTTGGAGATTTGGTATAAAAACAGATTTAGGTGGGCTATTTTTCTCTAAGAAGAGGTAAAACTCTAGTTAAATTTATCTTAAACAAAAATGTTTGTATCTATGGGGGGTTTTGTTTTTAGTTCAATATGTGTCTGCATTCTGCTGAAAGAGTTTACCATATGAAAGGTAATCAAGAACTTGGGAAAGAATGAACTGTTGCTTAGTAATCAAGCGTCACTTAAGGGGAAAAAGGACCTTTTGAATTATGTCTAAACAGAAGGAGCTTCTCAGTGAGAGGGAACAACTCTTATAACATTACTAGAAGAAAGAAAGCCATATGATGGGGTAATAAGTAAGGAAGCAAATTCCAGAAGCTAAAGAACAGCTAGTTCTAGAAACTAGTTGCTGAAAAGAAAGGTTTCCATGAAGACTGAAATTAAAAGGAAAACAGGAACTGGAATTTGAGCAGGGTTCACTGAGCTGAAAGTGCAGACCTGAGTGAAGCTGATTAGGGGAAAAACCCGATATCTGAAGCAATTATACAGTTGGTGTTCTTATTCCCAATACAATGAGAGTTATGGAATCCATACAGTGCAGAAAGAGGCTATTAGCATCATTGCATCTACACTAACAACGATCCCACCCAGATCCTATCTCAGTAACCCTGCTAGTCCCTCTGACACAAAGGGGCAATTTAGCATGCCCAATCAACCTAATCCGTACATCTCTGGAGAAGCAACGGCTAGAGCACAAGAGGAAACAAGATCTCAAGAAGATCAAGATGCCAACTACCAGCGGTCAGTACGATAGTAAGCATTGGCCCAAACCCAGGTAAATTCAGGCTGTTCAGCTACCTACAGATGAACAAAAAGCAATGCCAGAAGTGTTTTAGGATGCTTCGGAATGTGGATGCTTACATATTCCAGCTTCTGCATGAAAGCCTGCATCTGCAAGGATTTACAGCCCTAACCTTCTTTGCCAGTGGATCCTTTCAAGGCTCCAATGGGGATGTGTGCATCAAATCCCACCCAATAATGCACACGTGTGCAAGAGATTTCCAGAAGCAATTAGACATAACTCTTGAGGCTAAAAGTACCAAAGGAAATTGGGGGAAGTTGGGATGAGGATACTGAATTTGTTGATTGTGCATGATCAAAATGAATAGTGGAGCGGGCTCGAAGGGCTGAATGGCCTACTTCTATTTACTATGTTTAAGGTAACAGATCCCCTATTCAGGAGAATATAACAATTTGTCAAATCTCTCTTGGATTCCAAGAGCCAGGCAGCCAGAGCACTGAGTTTTGCAGCAATTGCAGGATTTCCATAAGTGCTAGAGGCTAATATTGACTCCTGTCATTAGCCAATCACTTTTTTCAAAGGGAGAGATTTTTATTCTTTGAAAGTGCAGCTAATATATGATCACCCACAAGAATATTCTGCACACTTGTGCTTGATTCCCCGGAAGTTTTCATGATGATTACATTCTGAACCGCTCCCAGGTGCCACAACTTGAAGGACCTAAACAATTGCAGCACTCGCTCATTGTGGACAAGGGTTATGAGCATAAGACCTAACTGATCCCAGTTTACAGTCCACGGAATGCCACCAAGGAGAATTACAATTCCGCATGCCTCCACAAAAGTACCTGCTGAGCAGATGATAGATCTCCTAAGGGTGATATTTAGATGGTGCATTCCAGTATTCCCCAGAGAGTGTCCTGAATCATCATTTTCTGCTGAGCCCTGCACAATTCCACATAAGAAAGGGAGAATTGACTGAGGGAGACTTGGAGGACTGAAATGTCTCCTTCAACAATGAGAACGGAGAAAGAAATGTTGATGAGGGTCAGGATGTCATAGAACATACAGAATCTCTTGCAAGGGTATGATGTGGCAGACCGATGGCATTCTGATAGCTAACATACAGGCAAGTAAACTACTGATACTTACCTTTTACTATTTGGTCTTCAATCCTCTATTGGCAGGTAGGCTGTGATTCCTTGTTTGTAACCCATCTTATAGTTTGCTTTTATGCATTTTGATTTATGATGGTTGAATTTAATTGTAATATTTAAAGTCAGTCCCTCTTGGTGATGTGATCCTTTGACTATGTCAAGTGTGCTGATTTACAAACCTCTTGTGCCAAATATACACATCTTTGTATCCCTGACCTTCGGCACCTGTAGGTTGAAATTAAATATTTCCCATGGCTTTACATGTGCGTATGCATACCACGTTAAAAGCATGAAGTCTTATCTGGGCAGGGATGCACTCATGTTGTCCTCACACTTGCTCTCAATGGGGAGCAAACTTCACAGAGAACACTTTCAGACACTACTGGAAACATCTACATGAAAGTACAGCATCAGTAGACCATTTGGCCCCTTGAGATTGCAGCCCCAACAGCTCAGATGGTGACAGCTTGCTGATTGTTGATTATGATGGATTTGATGGGCATCCTCTGATGGCATGAGACCTGGAGTGTTTGGGCCAGCTACGGATCTCCTGCACAGGTGATCGTGCACCCTCCACAGTCAATGAAGTCACTAGCAGAGGGGTGGTTGAATGGCAGGACATTTTTGATGTGTCATGAGATGAAGGCATTAGTGTAATTTGGTGGCACTCTTCTGCCCTGTGGGTATGTGATCACACCTCTCTAGCTCCTCAAGAAGTTGGAGCTTCTGGAGTGAAATCAAGGTACTCCATCCCCTTTGCCTAGCCACTGCTGCACTGCACCAATGGCTAGAGTGACGAGAGTGCAGGTCTGAGTGCATACCTGGCAGCCACCACATGTTCAGCTGGACATAAGTCTTCAAGGTGACCTTTTTCATGGAGACACCCAAATGCTCACATGCCAGAGCCATGATAGCATTCAGAATGTGGATGGTCGCCTTTGCCCTTCGATCTATTGTATGCATGGCCTCTGGCATCTCTGCCTGATGTTTTGCTGCGTGTCTCTGTTTCTCTAACGTGTCTCTTATGACCAAGTTGAGAAACTCGTCATCTGCGTAGAGCTCAGGAGGGGCTTGGTCTCAGGCAGACCACTTCCTGATCTCCTCTTGATTGTTACAGACCTTGGTTGTCGCTTCCTCAGTGCGCTGTTGAACCATGTCTGTAATGTGCTTATCAGATCATGACCGTAGCCTATTATAGAATGCGCACCCAATAAGATGAATGCCTCTGCACTGGTGCAAGGTGCTTGTGAACATCAGGACAAGACATCTCTGAAGATTCTGTTCTCAGAGTGGGGTGGAACTTGGCTGCTGCCTTTTACTCACCTTTTTATTGCTAGTACCTGGAATGGAAAAGAGAAAGATCTAGTGGATGCCTTAAGTAGTTACTTTTAGTAAAATTTTTTTTTTTTTTTGTAGATGTATTTGGCAGCTACACACTGGAGGCACCCTCACTGGCTTGCTGGGGGAGTCCTGTCTCATGCACAAGTCCCGGTCCTCCCAGGCTAGCTTTGTATCTTCCCCTTCAAAACATTGAGTACTCAGATAACCAGAATGCCTCTACCAGTCTTGGCTTGTTCCCTCTAGTTATGTGCCTTATGATCCCACAGGTAAACAAAATAATTGAGTCATCCCAACTGGTTCATAAGCAGTTTAGGAGAATGCATGCCTATATCAGCTCTTGATCCTTTCCCGGCAAGTCATTAAGAAGCAGAATGTCCTGCAACTGCACTGTTCTAAATCCTGCAACCCAAACTCCAATTCCTCTGCGTTTGCAGACTTGCATTATCTGATTGTCACTTTGAGCAGCTATCCCAGAATCGACGCGGAGTAGTTGTATGTCTGGATGCCCATGTCAGGCTGCAATTACAGACAGGTGGATGGATGGATTGGCTAAGCCGAAATAAAGGCGATTAACAGCCAATCCCAGTAACTGTGCGGGTCTTCTGGTTTCTACCCACAGTGAGTCAATCCCTTCCGCAGGAGCCACCTGGTACCGTCTCCTTGGGCACAAGAGAAGGTATTCTGTGACTGGTTGAGAAACAAATAGCGGGGGCGATGCATGCCAGGTGCATGACCACTACCACGACCATTTGGACTGCCATCCAAGTGTGGTATCGCTGGAATGGACTGTGGTGTGTGTTGCATAGCTGTGGTATTCTTGGGTTACAGACCACAGTGAGTCAATCCTTACCGATGGTCCCGCAGGGAATTCAGGCCTTCCAGCTGGCAGGCGATAGCCTGGAGGAATTTGACTGGCAGAGAACAGCCAACATGCTTCTACACCTATAAACCCGGTAATCGGTGAAAGAAAAAAAAGTTTTGGCTCGACAAGTTCCGGCTTGTCCCGGGGATAGTTGGTGAACTGCTGGCGGATGCGGTCACGCCTATCTAGGTAGTAGAAGCACCTGCGACCCCCCTACCCACATGATTCGGTACAGAGGGTAAGACGAATGAACCGAGCCTGGAGTGACGCGGAGAAGGGACGTAGTGCCCCATCCTGTCTCTGATGATCACTACCAGAGGATGGCAACGACACCGATTTCCACCCAAGGTGTCGCGGTACGTATGGGCAACACGTCAGCCCAGTGATTAGCACTGTCGGCTGGTCAGCTATAAGGACCCAGGGTCGACCACCGACCTTGGCCTGTGGCTGGGGGAGTTTGCACATTCTCCCTGTGTTTGCGTGGGTTTTCCCCGGGTACTCCGGTTTCCTCCCACATCCCCAAAAATGTGCTAACTAGGTTAATTGGCTAAGACAAAATTGTCACATCACCTAATCTGGCTTCCCTTGATTCTGCCTAAATATATCCCCTAAATTCTAAATTCCCTCCCTCGTAAGAGAGCCGAGCACCGACCACACAGTACCGACAAAAGGCTCATTAAATTGCCCATAAACATCAGGGATGACAATAAATAGAGCTAGCTATAGCATCATAGTGTTCATTGTTCTCCTGCATGGTGGGGTTGAACTCTTTATCTAGCCCCATGAGCACTAGCTTCTGCTGCCACCTCCTCTAATGCTGCCATGTCCCAATGGGAAGGCCTCCTGCTGCTATCCCTGGGAAACAGAACCTCCCACATTTCCTTTTGATGACCTGGAGGAGAATCTGCAGGGAAATATTGCTGAACCTTTGTACATGTACATATAATGAACTGATCAATGTGAGATCACACGTGGCCAATTGACCTGCTCCTGAGCAGAAGCTATTTTTGTTTCCATTACCTCCACCTCACCTATACTCCAAAATGGAAGATATTATCTCCATGCATGTTTGTTTGTCCTTATTGTGTGCTTTATTCTGCAGACAAAAAGAAGGATTTAGAGCCATAGGCATGGGTACATGAGCAGTTTCAAGGCTATGTCTTCCTCTGCAATCCCCACATCTCCAGTTTCTGTGCCTGCCTGCCTGACCGATGAAAAGAATTTCAATGGGGCATTTGAACAATTATAGATGGTGAATACGTGCCATTTTTTGTTTTGACAAAATTACATTACTTGCAAAAATGGCACACTTTGTCTAATCTATGTGATTGGAATTTCTCTATCCTGTCCCAAGATTAGCTGCCTTTTTTGCTTTTGTCCTTGTCCCACCTATCCTTTGCTCAAAACTTGTTGCATCTTAAATTTTGATTTATTCTGATGAAGGATCACAGACCTGAACAATTGATGATGCTGAACCTACTGAGTTTTTCCAACATTTTTTGTTTTTATTTTAAACCCCTGCTCAGGTGTGCTACTCAATAATAATGTTATGGAGCATTTGGGGAATAATTAATGTACACTGATTTAGCCCACATGATGCATCTGATGGAGATGCCCACCACCCAATCTTCTATGTGACAACTTTGTGCAGTCACAAATTTAAAATATTTCATGTTCCTATGGGTGTGACTTTTCAGTGGCACTCAAGCTAGATGCAGCAGATCATTCTCTTTGGCATTGGAGCAGTTTCAGCTATGGGTCTGCACTGCTACCTTCCTTCAGGCTTCCATGGTCTGAGAAAAAGGACATTTCTTTCCCAGACAGTTGAAAGGAGAATTTGCAGTGAAGCTTCACTAAAACGTGGGGCCACATGCTGTCTGGTTTCAGAATCTGTTATGTGGGCTGAACACCAGGAAAAATCATGATTAACTAACTGGCCTGAGGTTTTTTTTGATGAAGCTGTGAGAAGCTAAATGAAATTTGGTGTACATGGACTTCCAAACAACATCTGATGAAGTGCCACAAAACAGATGCATAATCAAGCTAGGAGCTTATGAAGTAAAAGCTTCAGTGGCTGAGTGACAGGATGTAGAGATGCCGGCGTTGGGCTGGGGTAAACTCAGTGAGAGATCTGACAACATCAGGTGTTCCTTATTCACCTGAGGAAAGCTACAAAGGCCGAAAGCTTGCAAGTTTATTATCAAATAAATTGGTTGGATTTAAAATTGGTGTTGTCAGACCTCTTACTGAGTAACAGGAAACTGAGTAGTAATGAATGGTTATTTTTCAGATTGGAGGAAAATTTATTGTGGGATCCTCGGGGGCAGTTTAGGACCCCTGCTCTTGATAAATGGTAAAGTTTAGACGTTAGGGTACCAGGCACAATAGCAAACTTTGCAGATAATACAATTATTATTATAATGGAACAATTATGAACTATAAGGAGAGTACTTCAGAAGGACATTGATGAAATTTAATGCAAAAAATGTTAAGTAATTCATTTTGATAAGAATGGGGAAATCCTGTCGATAAGCTATGGTGCCTTTGGTCTGTATTTTGGCTATCCACCCTGTCGTCTTTTCTTGTATCCTCAAAGGTATAATACCATATATGTAGAGTCAGCTGAGTCTATGGATAGTGCTTGGACTCTCCATACGGATTCTTCATTTTCATTTCTTAAAAATCATATGGACTGTTAAAATCAAAATTCATTCCAAAAGTTTAAGTTTTAATTGAGCCTCTACTGGAAACTTGTATTCTTTTCTAAAAAACAGTAGTTTCTAATTATTGTTAATGTAAATTTGACTGGTAACCCAGAATGCTTCACCAGTTACATAACATTAGCTATTTTAACTCTTCTTTCACATGTTTGCATAGTGATTAACACTGCTGCCTCACAGCATCAGGAACCCGACTTGAATTCCCAGCTTGGATTACTATCTGTGCGTTCTCCCAGTGTTTGCATGGGTTTCCCCTGGGTGCTGTCATTTCCTCCCATTAGTCCAGAAGGTGTGCTGGTCAGGTGCATTGGCCAAGATAAATTCTCTTGAACAAGCACTGAAGTGTGGCGACCAGAGGATTTTCACAGTAACTTCATTGCAGTATTACTATAAGCCTACTTATGACATTAATAAACAAACTAAACTAATCTATGAGTAACTACCAGCTTATTATTACTGGCTTATAAAAATCACCTTGTAACTCTTCAACTGTTTTTGAAACAAGAAATCATAGAACTTTTCTACATGCTACTGTCCCACTGAAAAGTTTCTTTATTCTTCTAAGGAAACCTTGATGTTCAATGATATTCTAACTGCTAAAATTGACTAAATAAACGTAGTAAGGGTCATAAGGGCATGGAATGCCCTGCCTGCAGCAGTTGTGGACTCGCCAACTTTAAGGGAATTCAAATGGTCATTGGAAAGGCATATGGATAATGTTGAAATAGTTTAGATTAGAGAGCCATTAGATTGGTTCCACTGGTTGGCGCAACATTGAGGGCCAAAGGGTCTGTGCAGCGCTGTTATATTCTATGTTCTAAAATCTTTAAATTAAATGCTCTTTTTATTTCACTCAGCTCAAAAACACATAATGGACTCTGTTCTTCATCATCAATTCCATCTAGTCAAAAACGTAAGTATTCTATTGTTTTATAAATTAATTTATGTAAGAAACAGTGTGATTCGGTACCATTCAATTTTTCTAAAGATTTGCCAAACTTGCAAATTTGACCTTTCAACATTTATTGTGTTGCTGCTGTTTGAGGTTTTTAATTACAAAAGTCAGTAGATGCACAATATTTCATAGTCGCTGCACAATTATCAAAATCTGTTTTCATAATGCAGTGGCATATTTTGATGTAAATTTTTGGCAAACAGTTTTACATAACATGTAATCTGTATTTCTTTCATTACTAAAATAATTTCGGGGTCTTTAGTTTCTGTAGAAATGTATTAACATTTCAAGTAGTGTCAGGGAAAATAAATTGCAGGGATTTCTTTTATGGACTTTGTAATTTGACCCAAGGTGGAACATTTTGTCAACATTCCAATATTTCTTTTTATTTTTGAATTCATGCATTATGAGAAAATTACATTCTTGTGGAATAACGAGATCATTTGGGATCATAGTCTCTTGATTTGGTAATATTAGAGGCTTATCTGTATTTTCTGAACAGACGTATAGCTGAATATGTTTGCACGCATTTAATAAAAAAAAATGGACTGACTCCACTTGTTTTCTGCATGAGTCAAATTGCAATATTCATATGTTCTCAATTGCTCACCATATTAAAGCTAGGAAGTAGCTACTGAAGGACATAAAGCATTGTTGTAACTTAAGGACAAAACCCCTAACTGCTTGAAAGATAATTTAAAATCATGTCCAATTAACAGATTTTTGTGAATACTACAAATTCTGAAAGTTTACGTCAAGTTTATGTCGGTTGAATGATTAAACCATAGATTCTAACAGTACAAAAGCAACAATTGAAATATGTCCATAGGTTAAGCAGAAGGAGAAAACAGGTGTTTGGTTTTGAGTGAAACATGGCTCCAAAGAGAACAGCATTACTGCTGTGACAGGAAATGACCTGGGCTATATCTGCCAATATGACAATTCTGTTCCAGAGAAGATTTAAACATTTCACTACAGCAGACAAGACTTTGCCTAATAAGAATTGTTCAAATATAACGTATGAGATTTAAAGAGAAAATATTTTTTGACCATAAACCATTACAACCAGTACAGACAGTGATTGTTTAATTAAGATAAAGAATTGTGACTGTTGCTTTTTTGAGTACTTTTTATCTGTTCTTATGTATCCATGTTATTCCTTGGCAAAGTGACACAAGCGGAATGCAAACCAGAAATCGTTTACTATCAGGAAGTGTTCTACCTTCTTTCTTTCAACAATCTATGATTCAATTAACTGGAACACAATTTGAAATGAGAATCTCCTGTATCGATGCCAGCACAGCAGTACTATTGTTATTGTACCTGAAGTAGATTTCAATATGTATTCTGTAATAGACATATCTTTTTCTCCCTCTTTCCTTCTAAATGTAGTCACATGCTGGTTCCATGGACTCCAATAGCATTTGCCAAGATGGCAGATCTTTATGCATAAACCTGGATAACTGCCAATTCATTCATAGGAGACTGTTGATACAGTCCAACCACACATGTACTTTGCAGTCGAAGTTACTGTACAGTCTTCAGCTGTGGAAACTCTGGCTGACTTTTTCTCCCCCCATCCTATACGGAGACACGGGTCAATTACAACGTTCTCTATCTCCTCAACTGAATGCAGCACAGATCAAAAAAATGAACCTGGAGTCTCATTTCCCTTGCTTATAGGTTTTACATGATGCTATCACCAAATTTATCCGTTCCTTTAATTCTATTTCAGTTACAAATGGGTAGGTGGATTCAGTAACATTAAAACAGATTCTTATTTTTTCAGTCAAAGGGCTGAGTTTTACCTGGCTTCTCTATTGGGTTGAGAGAGGCCTGCAAAATGGCAAAAAGCTGGATTGCCTGTCAGTCTATTGCCATCTTGCCAGAAATGAGGAAGGTGGCAGTCAGCCTTTCTACTATTTTATCAGTGGTGGGTGAGGAAATCAGTGATTGGTGGGAAAAGTCAGAGGTCCATGTGAGGAAACTAAAAGATGGATCATATTGGTATTATTGTAGATTTGTAGAGTGGGGGAGAAGTGTCAATCCTCATTTACAGGACTACTTTTGTCCTTTGAGCAGTCTCATTCAGCAATGGACATCCTTACAGCAACGTTACTACCTTTCCTCGCCAAGCCCCTAATTGTTGGTTTTTACCTAACTGGTTCTGGCTTCCGCCAACCCACTTACCTTATTTTGAGGGCACATTTGCATCAACGTGCCATTGAACTGCAGGTGCAACATTGTCAGTAACCTCTGCTCCCAGTGGCACTATGGAGGCTGTTGAGTTGCTGGTTCTGTGATTTGACTGACATTTCTTGGGGCTGGCTTTCCTTAATTGGATGACTCCTGGTGGTGAACCCACACTGCCTCTGAAAAATCCCAGACTGTGTTTTCTTATGGAGCTACAGAGGGTCCCTTTGTTTCAGTTGTTGGATTGTGATTACTACCTGGTAAAAAATTGCATTTGACGTTTATATATATAATAGCTAGAAACAATAGATAATACATTTTTTTTCTAGAATTCAACTCAGTGATTTTAATTTATTTGCTTTTGTTTTCTGTTGGTGCAGTACACAGCTACCACAACCCTCTCCAGGGTGCATCGGCCTCGTTCATTCATCGACTGACAGAAATAGCTGGTTTGGAATGTGAAACTATTCGACAAGAAAAAATACACAAGCTAAAGAAGAGATCAGACTGCTGAAGATATTTAAATTGTTCTACTGTTGGCCATATGTTTCAGTGCTAAAACAAAACAAAACTAAATAGGATGTGACAGTGGGACCAATATACCCCAGTAAAAACAAATAAGTCAGAATTTTACCTGCACCTTAGAAAAGATAATAAATATATATATTGATTTACAATATATTTTAATAAAGTCTTCATTATGCCACAGGTCACAATAGAAATTCAGTTCTGTGATCCCATCTCTTTGTCAACTTCAAGTTGTATGTTCCAGTTCCATTTAAAAAATTATTAGTTACAGGAATATCAGGAATTTATTTTTAAGTGAATAATATGCAAATTTTATTTGTAGCAGCAGGAATCAGACTTTTTTTTCAGTATGTCAAAAAAAAGTATGTTAAAACTGATTGCCAGGTGAGGCATTGACAAGTAATACTGGAGTTAGGTTTCTGTTATAATAACATTAAGAGCAGAAGTAGACCATAATGGCTGATTAAGTTTCTTCGATCAGTAGAATTCTGGCTGAACATCGATATCTGTTTCACTTTACCATCCAGTCTCCTGATCAAATATCACCATTGACTGGACATCCACAATTTTGTAAGATAGAGAATTCCAAAGGTTCACAACCCACTATAAAGAAATTTCTCCTCATCTGCGAGGAGAAATGAGCAAGATTTGTCGAGCACAATTTCCTTTTAGCAAATCCATGCTGACGTGGACCAGTCTCGTCACCACTTTCCAAATGCTCAGTTATTGCATTCTTAATAATCGACTCCAACATTTTTCCCATCACCGATGTCAGATTAACTCCTGATATTCTTCCTTTTTTAAAAAGTGGGATTCCATTACCTACCCTCCAATCTACTGGAACTCTTCCAGAGTCTGAAGAATGCTGGAAAATGATCAGCAGCGCATCCACTGTTTCTAGGGCCACTTCCTTGAGTATTCTGGGATGCAGGGCATCAGACCCTGGGGACTTATTGGGTTTTAATCCCAGCGATTTTTCCCAATAAAATTTCCTAATAAGGATTTCTTTTAGTTCCTCATTAATGCTGGACTCTCTATTTCCTAGTATTTCTGGAAAGTTATTTGTGCCTTCCTTAGTGAAGGATCTAAAGTATTTGTTCAGCTGGTCAGCCATTTCTTTGTTGCCTATTATGAATTCACCTGATTCTAACTGCAAAGGATCTATATTTGCTTCACCAGTTTTCTCTTCACATATTTATAAAAGCTTTTGCAGTCAGTTTTTATGCTTTTTGCAAGTCTACTCTTGTATTTTCTTTTCCCATTCCAAATTTAAACTTTTGTTCTCCTCTGCTAGATTTTAAATTTCTCCTGGTCCTTAGGTTTGCTGCTTTTTCTGGCCAATTTATATGTCTCCTCTTTGACTTTAACACTATCCTTGATTTCCTTTGTTAGTCATGGATGAGCCACCTTCCCCATTTTATTCTTACGCCAGACTAGGATGTACAGCTGTTGAAGTTCATCTATGTGTTCTTTAAATATCTGCCATTGCCTATCCACTATCAACCCTATAAGTATCCTTTTCCAGCTTAGCTAATCCACATTTCAAACCACCAAAGTTAGCTTCCCTCAAGTTCAGGACCCTAGTCTTAGATTTAATTGTGGCACTCTCCATCTTAATAAGGAATTCTACCATACTATGGTCACTTCCCCAAAAGAACTTGAACCAGAAGATTGCTAATTAATTCTCTGTCATTGCCCAATACCTAATCTAGAAAGGTCTGTTCTGTAGTTCGTTCCTCGACATATTGGTCAAGAAAACCAGCCCTTACACATTCCAAGAAATCCTCCTCCAATGCATTGCTGCCAGTTTAGCGAGCCCAATCAATATGTAGATTGAAATCATACATCATCCATCTAGACACCTGTCCTTGTATCTCATGAGTCTTAACGTTTTCCACCAACCTACCATAAGGTACTTTATCAAACGCCTTACTGAAATCCACGTAGACGACATCCACGGCTTGTCCTTTGTTGACCGTTTTTGTCACCACCTCAAAAAATCTCTCCCTTACAAAGCCAAGCTGCCGATCGTTAATCAAATTGCCACATTCTAAATGGTCATACATTCTATCCCTAAGAATCCTTTCCAACAACTTCCCCACCCCTGACGTCAAACTCACTGGCCTACAATTACCCGGATTATCCTTACTACCCTTTTTACTATATTTCTGTGTTTCTGGGGATTCCGTAATTGTCTTAAGTTTTGCATGTTTATTGATGTCTTTTCTTTTACTTCACAGGTGATTTGGTCTGCTTTGTTGATCAACAAGGGGCATACACACGATGTGTTGTGTGAAGGCTGCTCTTGGATGTGGCTTTGAGAGTTGCCTAGTGCTTCATGTCGTTAGTGTTCGCTTAAACTGGACCATCTGACGGGCAACATGACAGCTCAGTGACTATCACTGTTTGCTGTGCAGATACATGGATTTGGGCTAGTGTCTGTGGGAGTTTGCACCTTCCCCCCCCTTGGTTGTATAGATTTTCTCCGGATGCTCCAGTTTCCTCCCACATCCCAAAAACGTGCTCTTCGGCTGATTGGTGTAACACGTTGTCCCTAAATTAGTCTTCCCTCAGTCTTCAACAATAGGTGTAGACAAAGGTCATAGGTAGAGGAGGGCACTCATAAGGTTAATGTGGCGGCATGGGCTTGTTGGGCTGAAAAGCCTGTTTCCCATGCTGTATTGTTCTTTGTTCTTTATAATAATTGCTGTACCTTACTGCACACATCTTTAATTTTCTGCTTGATGCCATCCCCATGTCATTGCTACTAGTTAATAGTCTGCATACAACTCCCACTAACATTTTTTGTCCTTAGGTGTTCTGTAGCTCCACTCAAATTCATGTCATCCAGGCATTAATCTCCTCTTTAGCCAGCAACCTCTACCCCACTCTCCTTACCTTTCTTTCCATCTTTCGTGAATATTAAATATCTCTGGATGTTGGGTTCCCATTCCTGGTCACCCTGGAGCCAGGTCTGCATGATCCCAATTAATGACTATCCATTCATGACTATCTGCGCAATTAATTCATTTACCTTATTGTAAACGCTCCTCACATTAAGATATAGAGCCTTCAGACTTGTTTTCTTGGCATTTATCACCCTCCTTGAAATATGATGTAATGGGCTCTTTTTGATTTTTTGTCTTTGGCTTCTCTGCTTTCTACTTCTCCCTTTCTTGCCTTTTATTTCTGTCCTTGCTTCCATCTGATTTCCTGCATCAGTTCAGTTCCATCCACCTGCCATATTAGTTTAAACCTTTCCCAACAAGGCAAGTTGAGAAAGTGGTTAAAAGACTGATAGAATCCTCAGCTTTATAAAAGATGCACAGAGTACACAGCAAAGAAGTTATAATAAACCTTTATGAAACACTAGTTTTACCTCAAAGGACTAATTTTGGGCACCACACTTAGGACCAGAGCACACTGATTAAGGTAATTGCCAAAAGAACTATTAGTGACATAAGAAAAAGTTTTTTGCATAATGTGTGGTAAAGATTTGGATTGCACTGTCTAAAATGTATTGCAGGTAGATTCCGTAGTGGTTTTTCAACAGGGAATTTGTCAAACACCAGGATGGAAAAGGAATATGACAAGTTGAATAGTCTCCTGTGTGTAACAATTCTACAATTTTAGTTAAAACTATAAGGGAGTCTCTGAAACAATATAAATTAAAAGGGAGCATATGGGAAAATAAATAGACAGTAGGCCATTTGGAATTCAATTACCTCATGGGTGATCTGATTGTGGCCTTAACTCCACTTTCCAGTCTGTCCCTGTAACTCTTTCTGCCCCCTATATTCAAAGGCACATTTGACAAGATTTTTTATAAATAGCAATCAAGGGTTGATTTTGGTCTGGTCCAATTTTAACTTTTGGATCAGACCTATCATTCTCCATAGCTGTCTTAAAACTAATGGAATTAGTGTCACTGGTCTTAGTTAAAATTCTAAATTGGGCAAGGCCAATTTTGATAGTATTAGACAAGGACTTTCAAAAATTGATTGATGGAGTCTGTTGGCAGGCAAAAGGACAGTTGGTAAATAGGAGGCTTTCAAAGGTGTGTTAACCAGCATTCAGGGTAAGCACATTCCTTTTAGAGTCAAGGGCAAAGCTGGTAGAAGTAGGAAACCCTTGATGACTTTGGATATTGAGGCTCTAATTAAGAAGAAGTAGACATATGACATGCATCAAGGGAACACTTGAAGAATAAAGAGGATGTAGGAGTAGAGTTAAGAGAGAAATCAGGAGGGCAAAAAAGAGGACGAGATTTTGGTCTGAGGCAAGATTACGCAAATTGGGACTGTTTTCCTTAGAAAGACGTAGACTCAGAGGAGATCTGATAGAGGTGTACAAGATTTTGAAGGGGATAGATAGAGTAAACAGGGTTAAGCTTTTTCCTAGGATGGACTCAAATAGCACGAGGGGTCACAGGCTTAGGAGGGATAAGGTATAATTTGGATGCTAGAGGGAGTTTTTTTTCACATAAAGGGTGGTGGGAGTATGGAATGCACTGCCAAGTGGTGGAGGCAGGTACTCTGGAGTTATTTAAGAAATACTTAGATGGGCACATGAACAGAATGGGAATGGAGGGGTATAGAAAACTGATTTAAAATAGGGATCATGAGCCTTGGGAGTCCCTGGGAAGTGTGTAAATAGATGATGATATTGATGTACTTGTTTTTATCCTACAGGTGCTTTGGTCCACCTTGTTGTCTAACGAGGGGCATACACGCGATGGGTCGTGAGAGGGCTGCTCTTGGATCTTTTTCGAGAGTATCCTAGTGCTTCACGTCGTTAGTGTACGCTTGACCTGGACCATTTGATGGGCAACACGACAGCTCAGTGATTATTGCTGTGCTGTGCAGATACATGGATTTGGGCCTGTGTCTGTGGGAGTTTGCGCATTCTCCCCGTGCTTGCGTGGGTTTTCTCCAGGCACTCCGGTTTCTTCCCATATCCCAAAGATGTACTCTTAGGTTAATTGGCAAAACAAATTCTCCCTAAATTGTCTGAAATTTGGTTTTTAATCCATAGATCTACAGACAGGGATCGCAGGTAGAGGTGGGAACATCGGGGTGGCGGTGCAGGCTCGTTGGGCCGAAGGGCCTGTTTCCCGTGCTGTTTTGCTCTTAGAGATTGCTTTGGCAAAGGAGAATCCAAAAAGCTTCTACAAATGCATAAAGGAAAAATAGAGTAGGGCCTCATAAGAATTAACAAGGTCATCTATGTGTAGATCCACATAAGGTGGGTGAGATCCCAAATAAATACTTGATCAATATTTACTGTTGAGAAAAGGATGGATGTTAGGGAGCCTGAGGAAATAAATAGTGATGTCTTGAGGCGTGTATGTATTATAGAGAAGGAGATGCTGGAAGTCTTAAAACACATCAAAGTAGATAAATCCCTGGACATTGTGGGAAGCTAGGGAGAAAATTGTGGGTTCCCTAGCAGAGACATTTGAATCAACAGCCACAGGTGAGGTACCTGAAGATTAGAAGATGGCAAATGTTATGCCTTTGTTTAAGGAGGGCTGCAGGGAAAAGGGAATTACAGGCGGGTGAGCCTAACATCTGTAGTATATAAATTGTTATAAAACTTTCTGAGAGACAGGATCCACACGTATTTAGAGAGACAAAGACTGATTGGGGACAGTCAGCATGGCTTTGTCAGTGGAAAATCACGTCTCACAAATTTGATTTGAGTTTTTCGAAAGGATAACCAAGAAGGTAGATGAGAGCAGTGCAGTTGATGTTGTTCATATGAACTTCAGCAAGGCCTTTGACAAGGTACCACATGATAGATTGTTGCATAAGATTAAATCTCATAGGATCCAGCATGAGTTCAATTGGCTTGATGACAGAAGACAGGTGTTTGTAGAGAGCTGTTTTCAAACTGGAGGCCTATGATTGGCATGTGCCTCAGGGATTGGTACTGGGTCCACTGTTATTTGTCATTTATATTCATGATTTGGATGAGAATTTAGAAGGCACGGTTAGTAAGTTTGCAGATGACACTAAGATTGGTGGCATAGTGGAGTGAAGAAGGTTATCTAAGTTTGCAGCAGGATGTTGATCAATTGGGTCAGTGAGCTGATACCTGGCAGATGAGTTTAATCTAAGATAAATGTAAGGTGATGCATTTTGGTAGATCAAACCAAGCAGGACTTACTCAGTTATCAGTAGGGTGGTGGGGAGAGTTGTAGAAAAAAGATCTAAGGTACAGGTTCATAGCAGACATAGTGAAGAGGACATTTGGCATGTTTTGTTTCATTGGTCAGAACATTGACTACAGGAGCTGGGACATCTTGAAGTTGTATAAGACATTAATAAGGCCACACTTGGAATATGATGTACAGTTCTTGTCACTATTATAGAAAGGATATTTAGGAAAGGATTATTAAACTAGAAAGAGTGCAGAAAAGATTTATTAGGATGCTATGGGGACTTGGTTTGAGTTCTACGGAAAGGCTGGATAAACTCAGTCTTTTTTCTGCTGGCGCATAGGAGACTTAGGATGATCTTATAGAGGTCTGTAAAATAATGAGGAGCATAGATTAGCTGGATAGTCACCATCTTTTCCCAGAAGTAGGGGAGTTTAAAACAAGACGGCATAAGTTTGAAATGAGAAGAGAGACATACAAAACGGTCCAGAGAGGCCATTTTTTCACCAGACTGTAATGAATATGTGGAACATGCTGCCAAAGGTAGTAGTAAAGGTAGAGGCAGGTACAATTTTGTCTTTTTAAAAGCATTGAGATAGTTACATGGATACAATGGGTATAGAGGAATATGACCCAAATGCGGGCAATTGGGAGTAGCTTAGTGATTAACAAAAAAGGACGGCAAAAACAGGTTGGGCTGAAGGGTCTGTTTCCAAGCTGTAAACCTCTATGACTCTATGAAGAAGCACAATGATCCAGTCTCCACTGCTTTCTGAGGAAGAAAATTACAAAAATTAATGACCCTCAGAAAAGATATTCTATCTTAAATGGAAAAAGCCTTATTTTTAAATATTCTAGATTCCTTTACGAAAGGAAATATCTTTTCAGCATGAACGTTTTTAAGCCCCTTCAGCATCTTATATGTTTCAATAAGATCATCCCTCAGTCTCCTAAACTCCTTTTACTTTAGGCCCAATTTACTCAATCTTTCATCATTACAAAACACCTTCATCCCAGGAATTAGCATAACATAACTTCTCTCAACGCAAGTATAGGTTTCTTTACATAATGCGACAAAAAAATGTACATAATACTCTGGTGCAGTCTTGATGTTCTGTAAGTTGTAGCGAGACTTCCTTACTTTTATACTCCACTCTTGAAATAAACAAGTCCCCTCACTAGCAACAACTCTAAAGCATAACTCCAAGTCTTCAGCCACAACAAGCAAAATCCACTGTTCCAAAAGGTTACCTTTGCCCCAAAGCCCTGCATGGAGTCATCAACCTTCCACTGACTTTTCAGCCTTCTAGAACTTCACCTGAATTCTCACTACTTGAAGTATGCTAAGTCAACTCTTCAGGCTAATAGCACCATACATGAAGCCATCCTCCTTACCATTCCCTCTCACCTCTCCCTGTCCTAGGATTATGGTGATGGTTATGGTTATGGTTATGGTGTACAATTCTTAGGTCCTGTGATCAGGTTCTTTATGCCATTTTTCCTACACAGACATACTGGATACTTGTCCCTGGTCCAAAGGTCTCCTAAATGTTAGACTGCCTATGTGCAGTCCATCCCAAACTGTCATGTGCAGAAACAGCTGGGACATACTGTGACTTAAAGTTCCTCACCTCCACCTGATGACAAAATAATTTTGAATCTCTTAATCAAATGACAAGCTGTTCCTTTATGATCCCCTGGAATTCAAGAACAATACTAAGAGGGCCTCAATTTAAATCTTGATCAATGAATCCTAAAGATCTGAATGTGAATACACTTATACATTTTGTACACTATAATTTTCTTGTCTCACCGAATATTTGTGGTAATTTACATCCAAATAATATGAAATTCTTTTCAGATTTTCTGGCTACTGTTTCATAAGGTGATTTTTTATTAGTTAGACAAACGCAATTTATTTTTTAAAACAAGCCTTGTAAAATGATTTGAATAAGTTGGCACAATATTTGAAATGCTACAGCTAGTTTAAAGATCATCTATGTAGGGAAAGATTGAGTAAATTAAAGGCAAAAAGATCAAGGTAGTAATAAAAGTAATGATAATCAGAGTATGGCAGAAAAGGACAGTCCTGCATGATGGCAAGATTATGCATCATACCACTGTGAATCCTGACATGCATTCTGCTGACTATTGTTCAAGCAAATGAGTGGTCATGTTGAAAGTCATGCTACTACACTCAATGGGTGTGTATGCTATCTACGTGTGTGCACTGCTCACTGGAATCATCAGTCATGTTACCAAAGGATAGTCCCTGCTGATCAGTAATCACCTTCTGGTTTGTCATTTGGCTCAAATGCCTAATTAAATGCATAATTAAAGTATCTTGACTAACAGGGATACCAAATATTTACTTACGTAATATGCTGTGTAAAATGGCACATCAGCTGAATCTTGGCAGTGTGGAATTTTTTCCAGTTCTAGTACAGCTTAAAAAGTGACATGCTGTATCTATAAAACATGTACTCAAGGACAGTTAACAAGCCTATGAGCATGGGTATAATTATAGATTAGTTTTAGGAAACAAAGCTGGGCAAGGGGATGATGTGGCGGGGGGGAACGTTTTGGAGATTGTGACCATAATATAGTTAGATTTAGCATCACATGAAAAAGAACAAAGATAGAAGTTTTACTCCTGCTCTAAATTGGAGAAAGACAAATTTTACAAAGCTGAGTGATGAGCTGGGAACTGGATACAGCTACTGGAAAGAAAAACTGCCAAATCAGTGGGTGACATAGAAACATAGAAAATATAAGTAGAAGTAAGTCATTTGGCCCTTTAAGCTTGCTCCGCCATTCATTTTGATCATGGCTGATTATCAATTCAATATCCTGATCTTTCATCCCCTCCTATCCTTTGATCCTTTTAGCCCACAAGAGCTATATCTAATTTCTTCTTGAAATCACACAATGTTTTGGTCTCAACAATTTTTTGCGATAGTGCATTCCCCAGATTCACCACACTCTGGGTGCAGAAATGTCTCCTTACCTCAGTTTTAAAATGCTTACCCCTTATCCTCAAACTATGACCCCCAGTTCTGGACTCCCCCACTGTCTCCTCATATGACAGACTTGCCATTCCAGGAATTAGCCTGGTAAACCTTTGCAGCACTTCCTCTTCAGCAAGAACATCTTAGATAAAGACACCGAAACTGCATTCAATGCTCCAGGTGTGATCTCACCAATGCCCTTTTTAATAATAATTATACTTAAAATAGTAGGATTTTCACAGTAACCTTATTGCAGTGTTAAGCCTACTTGTAACTAATAAACTTTAAAAACTTTTTAGTAATCGTTATACTTAAAATAGTAGCATTCAAAGGTGAAATTGCACAGGAACTGTATAGACCTGCTCACCCAAAGCAAAAACATGATGCTACCCAATCTAGAGTTCCTGGTCATCTGTATGCACACAGGCCAAGATAAAGCAGAAAAAAAAAGCTTGACAGTTACAAAAACATAATATAGAAAGCTTAGAGGTATATAGAAAATATAAAGGTGAAGTAAAAATGGAAATAAGGAAAGCAAAGAGACAATATTGAAAAATATTGGCAGGTAAATATCAAAGAAAATCCTAAGATGTTTTACCAATACTTTAAGAGCAAGAAAATAACTAAGAAAAAGATAGGACCTATCAGATACACATGGCAAGTTAGAAAATGTTGTCACTGAGCACTTTGTCATGTTTTCACTGAGAGGGATGATGCAGACAGGTTGAAGTGGAGTGTGAAATATTAGATATAATAAGCATAGTGAGAGAGGAAATACGGGAGGGATTGGCATCCTTGAAGGTGAAATGCAATATATCCCAAGCAGTTGAAGGAAACCAGGGATGTTGGGATCATTTTCCAATCCTCATTAAGTACTGGCAATGTCCCAGAGGATTGGAGGTCTGCGAATGTTATGCCACTATTTAAAAAGGGTACGAGCAATGGACCAGAAAATTATAGGCTGCTCCGTTGGAGTTTGATGATGGGCAATTACTGGAAATAAATCTGAGAAACAGAACATTGAAACTGAGGAGGACATCAATTGATCAGGGATGGCCAACATGGTTTTGTTTAGGGAAGATTGTGTCTTACTCGCTTAATAGAATTTTTTGAGGAAATAATAAGTAGGATTGATAAGGGAATGCAGTGGATGTTATCTACTGGATTTCAGTGAAGTATTTGCCAAGGTCCCACATGTCAGATCAATCAGAAATGATGAGTACTTATGGGATGCAGGGGAAGGTGGCAGGTTGGACCCAAAATTGGCTCAGGAGCAGGTAACAAAAAATAGTCAAACGACATGTTTGTGAATGGAAAAAGTTTCCACTGTGGAAACCTTGGCCTTGCAGCCCTTGCTGTTCATTGCATATATCACAGATTTAGACTTAAACATGGGTGGCATAATTGGGAAATATTGCAATTAACAAAAAGTTTGGCACGTAGTTGATAATGGAAAGGCTAGCTATCAATTCCAGAGTTATATCAATGGTTTGGTTGAGTGAGCAGAGAAGTGAAAATTGAATTTAATCTGCAAAAGAATGAGGTAATGCATTTGGGAAGAGCAACTAAAGCAAGGAAATATTCAATACTGGAAGATATTGAGAGGGGTTGAAGTGAGAGACCTTGAGTGAATATCCAAATGTCTTTAAAGGTGGCAGGACAACAGGTGGACAAGGTGGTCAAGAAAGCATATATAATACCTCCCTTTATTGGGTGAGGCATTGAATACAAAAACAGGGATGAAATGACAGAACCATATAAAATGTTAAACCGCAGCTGGAATTTTATCCACCACCACAATACAGGAAGGACATAATTGCTCTGGAAAGAGTACAGAAGAGATATATAAAAACAGAGCCAATATTTGAAAATTGCAGTTATGAAGAGATTGAATAGGCTTGGATTGTTTTTCTTAGAACAGAGAAGGCTAAAGAGTGACCTAAATGAGGTGTGCAAAATTGAGGGGTCTAGATAGGGCTCCAAAGAAGAATCATATGGATGCGAAAGATTAAACCTGTTTCTCTCTTCATAGATGCTGCCAGACCTCCTGAGTTTTCTTCTGTTTTATTATAGACAGGAATATATGTTTCCCCAGATGGTGGCCATATGAATTCATTGCTACATTTGATGGTTGAGGCTGAAATGCTCAAATCATTTCAAAGTTATTTGGGCCTGCATCTGAACTGTTGTGATTTACAAGGCTATGGTCCAGGTGCTGGAAAATGGGATTAAAATGAGTGGTTAGTTTCTTTTCTTGGCTAGCACAGACACAATGGGCCAAATGGCCTCATTCTGAACTGTAACTTCTCTATAGTTCTATGGAAGATTGCAATGTGCTTTCTCTCTCTGCTTCTCTTTAGAAAAAGAGAAACATTCTGCTCTCTTGAGATACAAAACAATGACCTCTCTCTTCAGCTACAGCATACAGCAAATTATGACATTTTTCAGTTATTGCTTAGGAGATAAACACAAAGTAGTTTGTTTCACAGCCATTGACAATGCTGTGTTCACTCTGCTCTGGGGTTGCAGTTGTGGCTGCAGTCAGTGGCAGAATTTAATGAAGACATCCTTTGTGGAAAAAGAAACATCTGAAACACTGTACTTTGCCATGATTCAGTTATCAGGATTGCTCCACGAACACCCTGGGCAAATTTAAAAAAAAAATTTTATTGGGATGTGGGCATCACTGACAAGGTCAGCAGTCATGGCCCATTCCTAATTGTCCTTGAACTGAGTGGCTTGGTAGGCCATTTCATAAGGCAATTAAGAGTCAACTACATTGACATGTGTGAAGTTACAGGTAGGCCAAATTTCCTTCTTCGAAGAATGTTAGTGTACCAGATGGTTTTTATGATCATTTATAGCTTTCAATTAATTAGTTGAATTTAAAGTTCATTAGCTACCATGGTAGGATTTGAACATTAGCCTGAGCCTCCCAATTATTACTCCAATGACATTATTGCCATGCCATCATCACCTCTCACTGAGAATCATTGTCTCTCTCCTTCCTCATTTAGCAATTTGTCCTGTTAAGTATAGTCTCTGCTCATTCTCCCTGTCATTTTGTAGTCTAAATGAAAAAGTGGTCTCGGCAGATTCCCTGAAATCCCTGAGGCCATTCAGCACATCATATCATAGTAACTTTAAACAACAATGGAGACCAGCAAATACCACTAAAATTGGAACAACTGCTGATTGAAATCAATTAGCAACTAACCTGAAAGTTGTGGATAATCCTTTAATGAAGCTATGGTGGCAGTCTTTTCTGCTCCTGATCACATTTTCAGCTGGAATTCTGAGTTCCAAAATTATGGTACTGGTGTCAGGTCAGGATTACCTGGTGATTAATAAAACAATTTGCCTACTCTGCATACTTTCAGCAGCTGCTCTGCGTGAGTTGTTATGCCCTAACCAAAATGCGACTAAAGTTAGATATGCATACATGATGTACTGCCAAAAATAGGCACTATGAAGTTGAATGTTATGATATTCTATTTTATGTTTCTGTTCCTTTTTGTGAAATATATTTATCATGTCAGACACCAATGTGATATTGACTTTGGTAGATAGTAGAGTTGAATCCCAGGTTGGGAAAAGATTGTTTTTGTTATCAAGGGTTTCTTAAATATTCTTGCAGGTTATAAGCTCCTGTTTTATTTGTTTCTAAGCTTATTTTTCTTCATAATGTTTGAATGGCAAAGAATACGGTAACTATCTGACACTTGGTTATATAGTCAACATCACCACAAGTGAATAGTCAGAATATTTCTGAGCTCAATAATAAAGTATTTATTTATGCTTTGTTTTAATGCAATCAATATTAATTTCTTTAAAAGTCTGTGAAATATGTTTAAATAATTTATGTATGTGGCCTGGATTTTTGCCATCAGTGGCATTCATCACTGAATCTGAAGAAAGTGATCACCAACATTCAGTGATTGTGGTGAGACCTTCATCTTTCCCAACTCCAGTTTGATTTTGGTGTCAAATCAAGAGAACTGTCAGACATCCAGCAACAGTGATGAAATTAAGCCAGGTAAGGAGCAGATTGGAATATTCTGTTAGACAGCAAAACATTAAATAAAGTGCATTGAATTTTTCAAGTTAATTAAAATTCTACAAAGAAATGATGATTGGGTGATTGGAATTTGCTTCGGATCAAGGTATTTCTAAAATATTAGAAATATTAAAAATGTGATCTTTTAATCATAGTGGAAAAACCTGACATTCCACAAATATAAAATTAGTTTTCATGCAAACTCCAAAAGTTGCCATCAGTTTCAGAGAAGCAGTTACTGTGAACGTTTACAGTTTCATCATTATCACTGGAAAATCTGACCACTTGGAGTTCAACAAACGCTACTGAAATAGCAGGATTTTATAATATATATTCTTGATTTTCTGTTAAATTTTGTGTTGATGCCAAATAATGTAGTGTAGACAAATGGTAGTTTATGAAAACAATCTGAATCAATTGTTACTTAAGCTGTGTTTTTTTTTAATTAATGCTTTTTTTTGTAAAAAGTGCTCACATTATCCTGGGTAGAAAAAATAAATCTAGTTTCAAAGTTTTTCTCTCACTTGTTCATAAAATTAAAAGGAAAGTTACCCATTGATTTTTTTTTTTAATTAATCTTTTACCAACTATTGAGTGACATACAGAATATGGCTGAATTGGCAGCTAACTATTACAATGTTAATTTTAGAAATAGCCACAAAAAACAAATGTGTAAATAAATTCATTCACATACCTACATCATACCTACATAAAGTTCAGTCTTTTTATGAAGACAATTTTGAATATTTTAAAATAAAATATATCTACGAAACCATTAATGGATCATACCATATAGAGGGAAATTTAACATACCACTTTCACAAAAAGCACCAAAATAAAATTCTCTCAAATTACTTTGGATTCAATGAATAATAAAATGTCTTAAACATTTTAAAATATTGTTTTCTATTCCATGAAAAAGCTTCTTTTGGCCAGGATTCCTCTTGCTAGTATTTCCCAATTTGGCAGTACTTAAAAGATACATGCAACATATTAATAATTGTTCTTGATGGCTATCTATCATTTGGCTTCCTTGACAAGTTTAGCAAATAAACCATCCCTTTGTTGTAGGCTTTGTGGGTCTCCATCTTCAACAATCTTCCCTTGTTCCATAACTAGAACCCTCTCACAATCCATAATAGTACTTATACGATGAGCAATAATAAGTACTGTACTGTTCGTGAATGCTGTGTGGATAACCTAAAGAAACCAAAATTATATGAAAGGTTAGTTCTGTTTCAAGTCCTAGGGTTTTCTATTGTTAGAAGTGTAACATAGACAATGTGATCATTTACTTCTACATTAATAATAGAAGAACTGTGAAACTCGTGATTGCTAAACAAACCCCAATTATTTACTGCGACACCAAACCTTGTAGCAAAATATTAGGCTTTATTAATGAATCGGTGTATAATGGCAGTTGAATGTAGTTTCACTGGGATCACATGCTTATATCTAAATGGGTTGATTTTACAGAATAGTGCAATTCCTGCCCAATGAAGCAATTGAAGCTACCTTGTTGAATGTTTTTAAGGCAAAGATAGATAGATCTTGAACAATAAAGGAATTAAGGGTTATGGTGAGTGAGCAGGTAAGTGAAGTTGAGCCCATGAAAAGATCAGCCACAATCTTATTGAATGGTGGAGCAGGCTTGAAGGACCAAGTGTCTACTCTTGCTCCTAGTTCTTATGGTCTTATTAACAAATTGGCCTCTAAAGGCTAAACAGAAGTGTCAGGCATGAACAACGGGGTCTGCTATTAGTAAGAAAAGCTTACAATGATTAAAATGCTATACTTTTTGCCAGCCCTTTTCTGAAGTGCCCATTCCAGATAGGTGCTTAACTTGAGCATTGCTTGGACTCTAAGCACGATCTCACAACTTTGTCTTGCCTGCCCTTTGGTGAGACAAGCTGCTAAAATTGGACAGGAGGCAAACAATCAAGTTCGCGCCTGGTTATTTCTGCTTGCATCAGCAATGTTCTACTGGCAAAATCAGCTTATGAAGTGCATTTTGCATGTCAGTAAAGAGTTTGTCCATATTCATCTTTATCACCTTGTCAACCAAGGTTCTCCCCAGCAGCAATCACATATGGTCCCCACCAATGAGGACTGTACATGATGACCTCACTGAGGTGGTGTGAGGAGGAGGTGGAGGGAGGGGGAGATTGGAGGCCATTGAACCCTCCAGGTGGTTGTAGACAGGGCCAGGGAGTGCCAATGGGGCAGGGGGTCAACAAGGCAGTGCTTGCCTGACACCATAGCACTGTCTGTATGGCACCATGGCGATGCTCATTAGGCATCATAATTGTGCTGGAGCAGTGCTAAAGAAGTGGGTCCTAAGGGTTGGGGGGGGCAGAGCTATGAGGGGGTAAGCAATGAGAACTCTGCCAATATGGCGACTGGGGTGGGACAGAAGGGCGAAACTGCCTTGGTGGGAAGGAGGGTAACTCTGCCAGAGAGGTGATCGGCAGGGAGCAGGGAAAATTGCTGGGGGACGGAGGGGGGTGATTGGCAATGGTGTCAGAGGAAGGAAACTTTGCTGGTGGGTGCAATCAGTGGGGGCAGGAGGGTACCCCGATGTCCGTTTTGGTGGGTAGGGGCGGGTCCACTGACATCCATGAAGGGAAAAATAGGGAGAGAGAGTCCCCTGATGCCATAGGAGGGCAAAGAGGAAAGGCTAGAACTATCGATGTCTGTGGGTGGGACTCCTGACATCCATGATCCTTGGGGAAGGAATGAATATACTTGTTGGTGGGAGTGTGTGCAACGTGCACGTCCTTTTGTGGACCAAATCAGATTCACTCCAAAGACATGTCAGGTTTGATGGGTTCATTTTATCAAAAGTACTTTCTGAGACATCACGTTAAGGAAGCACATCAGGTATAATGGGAAATTGGGGCTCCTATGCAATAGGAGCAGCTGGCTTCCCTGGTGACTGCAGGCTATATCCTCACTCCAGGCAAGAATCGCATCCTGGCACTTTCTTTGTACCAAGTGCCATAATACTACATTTTCAAAGAACTAATCCCATTTTCTTGCTGCTTCAGCATATAAAATGTTTTTGTAAAATTCTTCCCTTTGCTTTTAATACAGGCCTCTGAACCAAGTTTAAAAATAACAAATGGTTACTGAGTCTTTATCACATTTTTTGCACAGGTTCTCCGCACCAACTATGTAGCCATATGAATTACAAAATTTATTCCATACAGGTCCTGCGCTCTTGGATAATGATGAAGAGAAACAAAAGTAACAATATATGCTGATGACGTAAAAATTACTGCAATTCTCTTTATCTACAATGTGCAGCAATTCTCAATTCTGCCCCACGCAGTGAACTAGAAGTCTATTTGTTAATATCACAACTTTGCAAGAAAGTACACCCAAAATAAAATCCAGATATACATAATTTAACCTTATAAATTTGATCAATAAAATTCCAAACAATATTATGTGTATTCAGCAAAAAAAAGTCTTACAGTTTGGAAAGCAGCATCAGTTTCCATGTCAACCGATGCTGTGGCTTCATCCATAATGGTAATTTTTGATTTCTTGATAAGAGCTCTAGCGATGCAGAAAAGCTGTTTCTGGCCCAGGCTAAAGTTTTCACTCCCTTCTGTCATAAGGGTGTTCAGACCCTCTGGGAGCTGACTGACCTAATGAAATAAAGCATTTCATGAAGCTAGAAATTGAAAACTCAAGTGTTTTGAATTAAAATAACCATTAGTCACTTTAAAATGCCTATTACCGTAACAATATTTAGTTTCTGGTCAATTTTCTGACCATTTACTATTTTTAAACTGTTCAAAAATCTTCAAACATTATTTAATGCAAGGTATCAGGACACAATGGATTATACGTTTTTATTCAGGATACAACAGTGAACGATACAAGTGAAACAGTATTACAGTCTGTAATGTAACTTTTTTGCTGTATGTGTCACAAACACACAATGGACAATTAGAAATTGCACTGCTTTCATCATAAAGACTTATTTTACTGGTTACTTGCAATGCAGTGAATATAAAGGCCAAATGTGTCCCTTATGATTAGTAATATGGCACCAATATTCTGTTCGCATAGATACGATTGTTATTCTGCTATACTTCCTCATTAAGTAGACCATACATTTCACTTCTTTCAGTGTCCTTGTCTATCATCTTTTAAGTATTACGAGGGAAATGTTTTTTATGTATTCGAAAGACAGTTTAATTAAACTATGTATATTTAATGCTTTCTTTTAAAGATTATTTACTGAAATTCTATTTCTGCTTTACAATTGACAAACTTGTGTTCAATGTACAAAGCTGTGGCTCATTTCCCTTTACAAAATGACCTTACAATTCTTCCTAGTTTGTCAGAAGGAAACTGGCAAATGGAGGCAGTTCCACACAAGAAAAATTAATCTGGATTGTTCTTACACAACATGTTCAGAATCTAGAAATGCGATATGACATTTGGCCAGGAATACAGTGAAGCCTTCAATTTTGTAAACAATGAGGCCAATGGGAATCAGGCTACCAAAACAGTTTTTTTTAAGTTCAGAGCACATTTCTTTCACAGCTCAGGGAGAGTTGAGTACAAGGCTGTTTTTAGTTGCAGGCAGCAAGTGACACTCTCTTCAACTCTTGATTTTAACAATGGCGATAAAATCAGAAAAGAAGCTACAAACTTAAACAAGGGAATTGCATTTTAAAAGACAGGCTATGCATTACTTTGAGGTATGCTATCAATTGTACTGCAGGGCTTAATACTACCTCAGCTATTCTTTAAGTCTTGTTCAGCATTAGAGAAATGTTTTGTCTCAAGTTCTTTGCAAGTCTGGGGGTTGAAGACATGGACAGAATTTAATGCCTTCCACCAATGCAAGTTTGGACAAAAGGGGGTACACCTTTGCTTTCTCCCCTTTTCCCCATTTAAATCCAGGGTTGGAAAGTTCATGGACGGCGTTCTCACCCCCATTATCAACTCAGGCTCTCAAGTGGACAATTAATGCCTGCTAATGGGCCTCATCCTACTGTTGCTGGTATTCAACCAGCAGCTGTCCATGCAACTCTTGTGTGGGATGCCCAAAAGCAAACCCTGTCAGCTTTGCTTGGGGGATCCCAGGGAGGTGTGGGGGGTAACACTCATTCAAAGATACTCCATGACTGATGAAGAAATCAGCATTAGTTGGAGGAAGGCTGAGTGCTACCCCTCTACCCTTGCTACTGACATTCCTTCCCGCTCCCTGCCCTCATTCATGAGTGAACTTGTTTTCTTGATAATGCTAGGTCTCCATGGATGCATAACTGGCTGCGCTCCTCATGATGATGCCTGCAATACACAGATGCTGGCCTCTGGCTGGCAGCTCTCACGGAGTGGGATTTCTGTACCCAGGGTCCTTGAACCTGAAGAAGGCCAGCTGCTGGACATTAAATTCAAGTGGTTCTTGATTCAGTGGGTCTTCCTCAAAGAAGGCAACCTTACTGGCTCTCCAGTAGGCAGGTGAGATTCCTGTTTCATGTATTAAATATCACCACATAAAATGGGATGTGTGGTGCATTGGTGAGGCAGCGGTTTGGTGACTGGTTAGTTGTTGCAATAGCTGCTCTTTTGGGTCTTTTTCCACAATTATTAAAGTGGAAATGTTAGTAGTTGCAAAATGGTTGCTCTCAGTGCAACCCCACATCACAACTGGAAAGAAGAGTTGCTGTTAGTTGACAGATCTTTATTTAAAGATGCCCCCAGGCAGCGATTGGAATGACTTAACTGCAGATCTATCACTTAGAATAGAACAAGCATTAAAAAGAGATGAATAACGTAGGAAGGCTACCCCCATTCATCCCTGGGGTAGAATCTTTCTCTCTGAAGGTCTGTGTGGAGAGTGCAGAAGTGAAAGTTTTTCAACTGGACAGTGAGACAGCTCAAGTACGGATGATCTTGTGCTGTTCAGCTTGTTATTTATATATGTGCAAGAAGCATGGCGAATCTTGTGATATGGGTAAGGAGGCCATTGTTACCTCATGGGGTCGGAGGTCAGGGCACCATATTTAAAGGACATCCAAGCAGCCATTCACTCATTGCAGGCCAGGAGCTCCAGATTGTGCTTTAATTGCAATGTTCAAGAGAAAAGAGAAACTGTCAACTCTGTGATTCAGTGAAGAGGATCAATGATCTGCTGCACTCGACCGGGGTAAATGCATTGTCTACTCACTACGAACTAACACTCATTTAATGGCATCCAGCAATCTGAGGGTTAGAATGTTTAGCGATGTTATATACTACCAGGAGACAGGACATCAGTAGTGAATGTGTGCTAACCACTGTAAGCTCTCAACCTCCTCTCAGTTGTGGGACAAAATATTTCATAATCACCTTCTGGACAGGGTTCAGTAGCAGACATAGGCATACATGCTTCTGAACTGCTCATACACTCAGTGGGATCACAATCAGTCCTTCTATTTTTCTGCCTACAATCGAAGGGATTGGTCTAGATCAGGGTGGGTGCAATAGAAATTCAAGTCTTCACCCCTTTTGAGGAACAGGCTTCTGAGTTAGCCTGGGGAGGAACGTTACCATGCAGCAGACAAAATTGGACTTCCCAGGAATTCAGTAAGGATATATCCAGTCTGCAATTCATATGCATGAACAGACTAGACGCGCTCTCTAAATTATGAATTTGTTCAGGTCAATCACAAAATCTTTCTTTTTACTAATCCAAGTACTAGCAGAAAATAATGAAGGACTACAAGTTGGACTAGCCACAGTCCCAGCCCCAAGCTGACCTTTGAGGAGGATGCACTACCATAGTAGTCAGCTGCAACCTCACCAGTGCAGATACATTATCCCCAATTAGTATAAATTCTAGATTAGGGTGACAATCTGGTGATCACATCACTGTAAAAATCTCACAACTTCAGGTTAAAGTCCAACAGATTTATTTGGTAGTAAGCACCACTAGCTTTTGAGTTTTGCCCCTTTGTCAGGTGACGAATGGGCAAACCCTGAAAGCTAGTGGCGTTTGCTACCAAATAGACTTGTTGGACTTTAACCTAATGTTCTGAGACTTCTTACTGTATTACCCCAGTCCAATGCCGTATCTCCACATCATGATCACATCATTGACATGGGGGTCAATAACTGGGAAAGACAGTAACAGCCAAGGTCTCTGACGTTCAAGAGTCCAAAGATGTGAGGGTTAGGTTGATTGGCCCTGCTAAAATTGCCCTTTACTGACCTGAGATGCATAGGTTAGAGAGATTAGTGGGTAAATATGTAGGGATATGGAGTAGGCCTAGGTAGTATTGTGGTTGGTGCAGACTCGATAAATGAAATGGCCTTTTTCTGCACTGTAAGGTTTCTATGATTCCTAAGATTCTATGAGAACTGCTTAAGACTAGGCTCCTGCTCAGCCCGAAGCAAATTACCAGCCTCTGGATTTGATTCTGAAAAATCAATTGCAGATGTAATGAGAGGCAGTGGAACATCAGGCAGAGTTAATACAGGCCACCTGTATACTGGACCAAAGGCTGGAGGAGTTTACCTACATCAATCTGCCTCCAACAGCAGTAGATGATGAATTACAGAGACTCAATGCCAGCTCCAGATCTTGATGTATTCTCGAAGGAATGTGACACATTAGTCATGAAACAATGTTTGTTTATTGGGCATTTGAAACTCGAGAGCAGAAATCAACTAAGCCTGGTTTTCCATGGAGTGGGATAATAAATTTTTTTTCAATTCATATTTATGGGATGTGCACTTTGCTGGCTGGAGCGGCATTTATTGCCCATTCTTAACTGCCCTCCATTTTGGAGGGCATTTGAGAATCAACCACATTGCTGTGATCTGGAGTCACATGTAGGTCAGACCAGGTATGGGTGGCAGATTTCCTTCCCTAAAGGACAAGATGGATTTCTACAACAATCGACATTGGTTTCATGGTTATCATTCGACTTATAATTCCAGATATTTTTTTGAATCCAAATTAGTCTCTTCACCGAGCCCTAAAGACTTTTTGACTCCTTCCATCTGTTGAGACCTCACCTGTATGTTGTTTTGCAAGTTTTTAGTAATTGCTTATCAGCCTTTACAATTGGAAGGTGGTATCAGTAAGGTTTGCGAATGCTTCCTGCACATATCAACCTCCCTCTCATCACCAAGTTCCTCCTATGCTCCTCCAGACCCACGGCATTCTAATTTCTCTCCCTTATGTCATCATTCAGCCTTGCCTCATTATCTTAACCCAATTATTCTTTTTAATCGATATTCTTGTTCTCCCCTATTCCTTTCATCATTGATGTGCCCATACCCCTCCTGATCCTGAACTTTCCTGTTCTTCTCTGCGAGACCACATCTAGAATAAGATGATAAGGCATAAGAGTAGAATTAGGCTACTCAGTCCATCAAGCCTGCAGCGCCATTCAATCATGGCTGATAGTTTTCTCATTCCCATTCTCCTGTCTTTTCCTTGTTATCCCTGATCCCCTTATTAATCAAGAACCTATCTTTGCCTTAAAGACACTCAATGACTTGGCCTCCGCAGTCTTCTGCGGCAAAGAATTTCATAGATTCATCACTCTCTGGCAGAAGAAATTCCTCCTTATCTGTGTTTTCAAGAGTTGTCCCTTTATCCTGAAATTATGGCCTCTGATTCTAGTTTTTCCTACTAGTAGAAACATCCTCACCATATCCACTCTATCCAGACCCCACAATATGTTTCAATATGATCCCCCCTTCATCCTTTTAAACTCCAATGAGTACAGACCCAGAGTCCTCAACCGTTCCTCATATGACAAGCTCTTCATTCTAGGGATTATTCTTGTGAACCTCCTCTGGACGCTTTCCAAAGCCAGCATACCCTTCCTTAGATATGCGGCCCAAAACTGCTCGCAGTACTCCAAATGACCACAGCCTTATACAGTCTCAGAAGTACATCCCTGCTCTTGTATTCTAGCTCTCTCAACATGAATGCTAACATTGCATTTGCTTTCTTAACCACTGACTGAACCTGCATGTTAACCTCAAGACTGGCAATACTGCATGTGGTTTGGCCTCTTGTTTGAAAAAATATATAACTGAGTTAGAAGCAGTTCAAAGACTGTTTCTCTTTCCAGAAATGTGACAGACTGGCTGAGTATCTTAGCATTTTCTGTTTTTATTTCAGATTTCCAGCATTTGCAATATTTTGTTTTTCTACTGATAGAATGAATTCCATTTCAAATGACAAATACTGCTGGATGTTTCGATTATCATATGTATGCAATCTATAACTTTCTGTACCCGTGGGAGTCCAGCCATTGCAGCAAATCCTAGAGCCCTCTCATTGTGACTGACCTTATCTGTAGCAAAAGGACATAACCGAAGTGCATGGCAAACATGGCATCAGTTATCTGGAAGATACAGAAGATTGTGAAATCCATGGAAACTGTCGGGCGCAAAGAAATATAGGTTGTGGCTACCTATAGGTAGAAATATAGGTACTGGCAACATGTGTCCTTCCAGCTCACATGAAAGGAGGTCTTGTTCCAGAAGGGTGCAGATGTCAGTAAGACTTTCTTGGAAGTCTGAGCCTCCTGAGGCACCATTGCTCAGCCACATTAAGAATGTGGATCCTATATTGAGGGTACTGCCTTTTTTGAGCTGTAAGTATGTGTCCATCTCAATGCCCTACACAGCAGCAAGTGGCTGAAGAGAAAACTACTGCTCATGTTGATCCTACTACTTTTTCTTGTTTCTCATCTGAGTTCAAAGTAGAGCTACATAAACTGCTCCCATACTGCAGTAAAGGCAGACATTGGGGAAGTTGAAAATATTTGGCAATTCCCTCTAAAACAATGAAAGCATACTCTTGAACAAGTCCTTTTATCTAGTCAAGGGTGTAGCTGTCCTGTTTTAGTATTTGAAGGCTCCCAATGTGTCCTGTTAATTTCTCATTCCTGCTCTGCTCTCACCTGATTGACCATGGTGAGTTTCAGACAGCATGGGAAAACATTATCTGGCAGTTCAAACCAGAGTGCTGGTATTCAATGCCTTTGGGACAAGAAACACCTAATGCACAAATGGTTTGCCCAAGTAAAGTTGCCAAAGCAAAGCTATTTGCAAATGATAGTGAGAACACGCAACTCAATCTGCTTGGTATCCATCTGTATAAGATGCTTTTCAAACATTACAGGTTGACACTATCTACTAGTGGCTGTTAATTTCCTCTTAACTTTCTGCTCAGCTCCATTTGAACTTATAACCATAATTCCCTGATGAATTTTACATATTTACTAGCTCCTGCTCATCTCTACAACTTCTCATTGTTCTGTCTTGCTAGCTTTTCACTGAGCTCTAACAACTCTCATGACTTTGTATTTTCCTTTTCCCCATCTTGCCCACTTTTTTTTTACATTAAGTATCTGTTCTCCTGTCCATATTCTGATTTTCTGCTCAACTTTCGTGATTGTGGCTTTAGCTCCACAAAATATGTGTGTTGAAGATATAGCATCGATCACAGGGAGCAACATATCAATTGTATCTCAAATCCCATTGTACTAGTTCAAAAGAGCTGAATGGAGTTATTCCTGTGCCCTGGTCAATATTTTATCTCTCAATTCACAACATAAAAACACATTATCTGGTCATTATCATATTGCTGTACACAAATCAGCTTTTTCCACATTACAAGAGTGACTACATTTTTAACGTGGTTGGAAACTGAGAAACATTGTCGTTGTGAATGAAGCGTTATCATTACAAGCCTTTCTTTTTAAAAGATTGATTTTTTGAAATCCTGGAGGTGACAGGATATTCAATGATTTTCTAACAGATTTGGTTTCTTTTACTCACATTTTTGTGGTTACAAAGTTTAATAGTTAGCTAGAAGCTGTGTGAAATCTATAATAAAATACAACTTGTATAAATCACAATTTGTCATTTCAGCAGCTCATTAGAAAAGTGCTGCCTATTGCTTGAGGGCCTTGCTTGGTCTGTACATGCAGCCCTCACTCTGTAACAGATGTGCTAAAAGTAAAAACTACATTCTTTATACATTTGTGTATGTAACAAATGCAGAGTCTGCTATTACCAATTGAATGGAACTTCCTTAGGGCTTGTCAAGGAGAAAGTTTATCTTCTTAGTTACAAAAGAAGTTTAGTAGTTTAAAAGAAATATTTTGGATTCCACGTTAAAGAGCATTATATGTACACACATCCATGGTTTAGGATGATTTATGTATTTTTTCCCCATTAGAGACTTAAGTTTGAATAGAATCTAAAAATGGTTGATGAAGACTGTTTCTTACAGATGTTAAGTTAAAATAAAATCAGGCAACTGTAATCTAGCTTTGAACGTAAAAAATTCCAAAGCCCTGCATTATCACTAATTTTGAATTTATTCAAATATACCCAAACTGAGTATCCAGAAATACCAAGTACTACATTTTTGAGATGCAAAATGCAACTATATTTTTGCGATCAATATAGTTCCTTGTATCAAATTTCACAAGAACATCAAAAATAGTTCAAAATCTAGATTTGCAAATAAAACATATTTGACGTTGCTGTATTTACAACTGCTTATATGGTTGACTGAAGACAGCATGGTGGCACAGTGGTTAGCACTGCTGCCTCACAACGCCATTACGGCCTCGGGTAACTGCTTGTGTGGAGTTTGCACATTGTCTCCATATCTGCGTGGGTTTTGTTCAGATGCTCCGGTTTCCTTCGGCTATTCAAATATACGCGGATTAGGTTGATTGGTCATGCTTTATTGTTCATTAGTATCAGGGTAAATGCATGGGATTATGGGGTAGGGACAAGATGGACAGGGACACTGAAGATTCGATGGCCCAAATGGCCTCTTTCTGCACTGTAGGATTTCTATGATTCTATGACTGGACATTAATTCGCATGCAGAGAGCACTGGAAAATAATAATGGAAATCATACATTCACTGGACTCCTGAAAATGTTATATATTGTTGTGTTGCGAGATGCTGGATACCCATATTTGGGGACTGAGGTAGAATGGTTGATAGTAGTGGCAAAATGAAATGCAGTCAAACATTTCATATTTTGTAGATCAGCAGAGAGATTTAAGACTTCAGATATATACATTCTTAAAAATAAGAAGTGGTTCTTAAGACCTGAACTGTTAGAGGTTAACATTAGTGACATTAATTGTGAAAGAACATAAGAAATAGGAGCAGGAGTAGCCCCTCAAGCCTGCCCCACCATTCAATAAGATCATGGCTGATCTGCAGAGGTTCAGTACCACTTTCCTGCTTTCTCCCTGTAACCCTTAATTCCCTTGTCAATCAAACACCTATCCACTCTTTATATATATTCAGTGAAGAAGCCTCCACCATTTCAACAGGCAGAGAATTACAAAGATTCACCACCCTTTGCACGTAGAAATTCCTTCTCAACTCTGTTCTGAACTGCTCTCCCCCCCCCCCCCCTTAATTTTGAGGCTATGCCATCTATTCCTACTATCTTTGCTAAGCGCGAAGAGTCTCTCAACCTCTACCCTATCCATCCCCTTCATTATCTTATACATCTCTATAAGATCCCCTCTCAGCCTTCTAAACTCCGAGTACAAACCTAGCCTATTCAGTCCTTCCTCATAATCCAGCACCCTCATCTCCGGTATCAGTGAACCTTCTCTGCACCTCCAAGGCTAATAGATCCTTCCTTTAATGCGGCAACCAAAACCGCACACAGTACTCCAACTGTGGCCTCACCAGTACTCTATACAGCTGCAAAAGTACCTCCCTACTTTTATATTCTATCCCCCTAGCTATAAAGGTCAACATTGCATTTGCCTTCTTGATCACCTGCTGCATCTGCAGACTGTGTTTTTGTGATTTGTGCACAAGGACCCCCAGGTCCCTCTGCACCGTCGCACGCTACAGCTTTTCGCCATTTAAATAGTAATCCTTCCTACCATTATTCCTACCAAAGTGGATAACCTCACACTTGCTAACATTATACTCCATCTGCCAGGTCCTTGCCTGCTCACTCAACCTATCCAGATCCCTCTGCAGGTTTTCCGCACCTTCCACACAATTTGCTTTTCCACTCATCTTCGTATCATCAGCAAATTTTGTCACCCTGCACTCAGCCCCTTCCTCCAGATCATCTATGTAAATGGTAAATAGTTGAGTCCGCAGCACCGATCACTGGGGCATTCCATTAGTCACCACCTGCCAATCAGAATAGCACCCATTAATACCTACTCTCTGCTTTCTATTAGACAACCAATCTTCTATCCAGTCTAATACCCTACCTCCAACTCCCTGCACCCTAACCTTCTGCAGCAATCTTTTATGAGGCACCTTATCAAACGCCTTTTGGAAATCCAAAAACACCACATCCATTGGTTCCCTGCTATCTACTGCACTAGTACTTCCTCATAAAACTCCAATAAATTCGTCAAGCATGACTTCCCCTTAACGAATCCGTGCTGTGTCTGCTTGATCAAACAGTAAAGCAAAGGCATAATTTAATTGCAAACAACGGAAGCCTGAAACTAAAAATGTCAGGCGAGCTTTCTGGTTATTTTTGGTCCACCATGTCAAACCAGAGGCTGACTCCTGGCTGGAGAGGAATATCTACACCAGTCTCATGGATTCCCTTTCTGTCACTCAATGATGTAAGGACAATACTTTTACAATGAGAGCCATGAAGCAACCAGGAACAGTGAGGAGCAAAATCATTGGTATCCTGAAACAACAGCTCTGCTGTCTAGACTGCTCAGAGTGATCCCTCCAGTACTTGCTGGAGTGTGATGATCTGTTGCATCCTCCTCAACCTTGCTATCATGAAGGCACAACCTTGAGACGAGACATGAAAAGTCCACCTCAGGAAAATGAAGAATAAGAGGAGGAAGAAAGGAAGCATCCTATATCTCTTTGTTCTTTTTTAAGCAGAGAGTGGTGGGTGCCTGAAACATGCTGCTGGAGGAGCTGATGGAAGCAAGCACATTAGCAACATTTAAGAGGCATCTGGATGGGTACATGAATATGAAGAGAATAGAGGGATACGGACTGAGTAAAAACAAGTTTTTTTTAATTTAGTTAGGACATCATGATTGGCACGGGCTTGGAGAGCTGAAGGGCCTGTTCCTGTCTATAATTTTCTTTGTTGTTTTGAATAAAATGTTCATATACAGTCTCCAAATTGCCTGAGATCAGTTGTTACATAATCCTCCACCTTTCAAACCATCTTCTGCATGCAGATCACAACATTTGGAAGTACTGCTCACGTGGACAATCATTCTGGTTCACTAATGAAATCTGCTTTCCTACATTGATTGACTTTTAAATGCCCTCAGCAAGCCACTCAAGGGCAATTAGGATTGGGCAATAAATGCTGGCCCAGCCAGCAATGCCCACATCCAATGAATAAAAGATGTACTATCTACAGGGTTCATTATGGTAACTTGCTCCGAGTTCTTCAACAGCATCTGAAGACTGCCACTGCAACCACTAGGACAATGACATCAGGAACACCAAGCATAGAGACACTCCAAGGCACCACCCTGACTCAAAAATTCACCTTCATTGTGTCAAAATCTTGGAACTCCCCACCCAACATGCTGTGCAAATCCATTCACCACATGGCTTGCAGTGATTCAAGAAGACAGTTCAGCACCACTGTTAATAAGAGCTACACTGGTTAGTGCTGCCCATATCCTGTGAATTGAATTAAGAAAAAATAGGCCCATGATAGATGTGTTAGGCAAGGGAATAAATATTTTTCCTGTCCTGCGAGTCAGCAGGTAGGGGATATTATTTACGATCATCACTGGACAAATGATAAGAGAAATTCGGAGACATTTCTTTTAAGTTGAGGTTATGGTTGATAAATTCCTGACAGAAAAAGTGGTGACAGCTTTTAAAGTCGTGGATAAATAACAAAATTTAAAAGAATTTGGGTGGATCAAGAAAATTGAACCATGTAAAGTGCTTATTCAAAGGGCTGGCACAAATGGGTTGAACAATTTCATTCTGTGATTTAAAGTTCAATTAATATATGATTTTGCATTCTCAGGAATATTCGAACTCCGGTACGTTTTATGGAAAGGCTAATCAGTAGTCATGTGAAATATTTTATGATAATAGTATCCATCCTTGCATTTACTTTTTACTAGAAAGGCTCAGGTCCAATTTTAAGTAGCAATAAAAACATTTATTGTACAAACAACAATAGTTTATTTCTATCAATTCATAAAAGGAACAGGGTCCAATTAATCTCAATTTTCCAAAATATTTAAACATGTTGGATAAAATATTTATGCAGAGCTTAGATAAAAGCAGAGAGAGAAGTTATAAAATTATTTGTATTACAGCAGCAGACAAGCCAATCACTTACCACAGGTTTCAGTTGTGCAACTTCTAAAGTTTCCCACAATTCCTCATCACTGTGCACCAAGTCTGGATCCAGATTAAATCTAGATGTAAATTAGTACACAGATGCATTTCAGCAAGCCGAGCAAAATTCAAGAATAAATTGTAATTTTAATAACTGTTTTGTTATAATTCTGCGGCTGAAGGCACAATTTACCTGATAGTGCCACTGAACAGAATAGGATCCTGGGGAATTATTGATATTGATTTCCTCAAATGGTCCAGTGTGATTGAGGAGATATCTAATCCATCAATTTTTATATAACCTGAAATAATAATGACTGTCAGAATTAACAGCTCAGTGGATAAACAGAAATGTAACATTTTGTGTAAGGGTATCAAAAGAAGTAACGACTACAAGAGAACTACATAAATATAAAATATAATTTGTTCATTTGAACATGTGAATAAGAAGTCAATCTTGAAACTGCATGTAATCTTGTACCTTAAAATACAAATGGCATTAATATCTTGGGTAAAAGGAAATCAATACTTTATATAGTATGAGTGAAAAGACAATATACAATAATCCCAAAATATACTAATTATTCTAAATCTTTGCAAATTCTCAAACTAGGGAAGTACAGGAAATCATATAAGATGCAATCCTTGAAAATTTATCAGCAGTATTTATTAGTTATTGAGCATAATATCAGCTATAATTTGTGAAGGCCTATTGCAGATGCTCCAAATAGATGGCAGAGGTCTTACTGAAATGTATCCATAATTTACTGAGAATTTAGTTCACGTATTTCACTCTGAACATCTAATCCTGGTATTATCTCCAAAACACAATTTGCATCAGACCACCAAACCTCCTATAAAACCACAGATTCTGTTAATAAATCAGTTGTATCACAGGTTATATCTTCTCTGCCTCTACTCCAGTATGTAAAGATGCTGGCGTTGGACTGGGGTAGTAAGAACTCAGTAAGAATTTAGCAACACCAATTTTAAATCCAACCGATTTATTTGATAGTAAATCTGCGAGCTTTCGACACTCTCGTGTCTTCGTCAGGCAAATGTAGTGTTCTGGTCTGCAATCGCACACATGTCAACACAGACAGTCATAGATTGCTGATTAGAATGCGAATCCTTACATCTAACCTGCTATTCAAGTGTTAAAGTGGCTAACAATGTGTGTGAAGGGAATCCTGAGCATTGGTTAGAGAAATGTGTATTTTCTCCAGACAGCACAGTAAGTGAGGTTTTTTGCTAATCCAGGCAAGTTATGGGGGTTACAGATAGTGTGACATGAAGCCAAGATCCCTGTTAAGACCGTCCTCATGTGTGCGGAACTTGCTATCAGTCTCTGCTCAGCAACTCTGCGCTGTCGTGTGTCACGAAGGCCCCCTTGAAGAACATTTACCCGCAGGTCGGAGGCCGAATGCCCATGACTGCTGAAGTGTTCGCCAACAGGAAGGGAACTGTTTTGCCTGGTGATTGTTGAGCGATGTTCATTCATCCGCTGTTGTAGTGTCTGCATGGTCTCCCCAATGTACCATGCTTCGGGACATCCTTTCTTGCAACGTATTAGGTAGACAACGTTGGCCGAGTTGCAAGAGTATTCCGTGTACCTGGTGAATGGTATCCTCACGTTTGATGATGTCGTCCATGTCTATGATCTGGCATGTCTTGCAGAGGTTGCTGTGGCAGGGGTGTGTGGTATTGTGGTCACTGTTCTCCTGAAGGTTGGGTAGTTTGCTGCGAACAATGATCTGTTTAAGGTTGTGCGGTTGTCTGAAAGCAAGAAGTGGGGGGGTGGGGATGGCCCTAGCGAGATGTTCATCATCATCAATGATATGTTCAAGACTCCGGAGAAGATGTCGTAGCTTCTCCGCTCCGGGGAAGTACTGGACAACAAAGGGTACTCTGTTCACCGTGTCCCGTGTTCGTCATCTGAGGAGGTCAGTGCGGTTTATCGCTGTGGCACATTGGAACTGTCGATTGATGAGTCGAGCGCCATATCCTGTTCTCACGAGGGCATCCTTCAGCGTCTGGAGGTGTCTGTCACGATCCTCCTCATCTGAACAAATTCTGTGTATACGGAGGGCTTGTCCATAGGAATGGCTTCTTTAACGTGTCTAGGGTGGAAGCTGGAGAAGTGGAGCATTGTGAGGTTGTCTGTCGGTTTGCGGTACAGTGAGGTGCTGATGTGACCGTCCTTGATGGAGATGCGTGTGTCCAAGAATGCAACTGATTCTGGAGAATAGTCCATGGTGAGTCTGATGGTGGGATGGAACTTGTTGATATCATCATACAGTTGTTTTAATGATTGTTCACCATGAGTCCAAAGGAAAAAGATGTCATCAATGTATCTAGTATATAACCTTGGTTGAAGATCTTGTGTGGTGAAGAAGTCTTGTTCAAACCAATGCTCAGGATTCCCTTCACACACATTGTTAGCCACTTTAATACTTGAATAGCAGGTTAGATGTAAGGATTCGCATTCTAATCAGCAATTTATGACTGTCTGTGCTGATGTGTGCTATTGCAGACCAGAACACTGCATTTGCCTGACGAAGACACGACAGAGTGTTGAAAGCTCGCAATTTTACTATCAAATAAATCGGTTGGATTTAAAATTGGTGTTGCTAAATTCTTACTGAGTTCTTCTACTCCAGTACATCAGAATTTTTTAAACTGGTACGATGATCTCTGCAGAAAGCTGTCCGTAGTACCAATTTGACAGCACATTTAATTTTCCAACCATCATGCCTTCTAGTTTATTGTTCTGACACATGCTGTATCGCATATACTTCCCTTCATAAAGCTGGGATCAGCTTAATACACTGCAAATTCCATTCCCATATCACTTCCACTTGCTGACCTACAACAGTTTCCACTCGAGCAACATCTTGATTTTAAAATGATTATTCTTGTTTTTGAATCTTCTCATGGCTTTGCCCCTCCCTGTCTCTATAATCTCCTCCAGGCCATCACGCTTCCAATACATCAGTGCTCCTCTAATTCTGACCTCTCAGGCATTTCCAATCATAAATACTTCATTAGTGAAGGCTGTGCCTTCAGATGCCAAGGTCTTTAGCTCTGGTATTCCCTCCCTTCATCCATCTGTGCCCCAACCTCATTTTCCTCTTTTTTGTAGCTCCTTACAACTTACTTCTTTGACCAAGCTTAAGGTCATCTCACTTAGCATTTCATGATTTGGCTTTGTGCAATACTTTGCTTTTAATGCTCCTGTGAAGCATCTTAGTACGTTTCATTATATTAAAAGTGCAACGCAAGTTGTTGTATTAAACAGTGACTGTTACATTACCCAAAGTCAATTGCCCATTGACTTTGTTTAATGCATTTTACTTAGGTTTTGCATGTCCTTTACTTCATCCTGTCCTCTCCCACTGCTTTTGCAAATGTTTAGATTTACAAGGATGTTGCCTGGATTGGGAGGCATGCCTTATGAAGATACAAAGAACAAAGAACAAACAGCAACACAGCACGGGAAACAGGCCCTTCGGCCCAACGAGCCCATGCCGCCGTCCTAACGTCTTAATGACATATCCTTGACTTTAGGCTATGCCTATTGTTGAAGATTCCCATATAGGGATCAATATAGGGACAATTTGTTACCCAATCAGCCTAAGAGCACATTTTTGGGATGTGGGAGGAAACCGGAGCACCCGGAGGAAACCCACGCAACCACGGGGAGAATGCGCAAACTCCCGCAGACACAGGCCCAAATCCATGTGTCAGCACAGCAACAGTGATAGTCTCTGAGCTGTCATGTTACCCATCAGATGGTCCAGTTTAAGCATACACTGATGACGTGAAGCACTAGGCAACTCCTGAAGCAACCTCCAAGAGCAGCTCTCGCACGACATGCTGCATGCATGTCGTGCGAGAGCTGCACCTTGTTGGTCAACAAGGTGGACCGAATTGCCTGCGGAAACAAATAAGACTTAATTAAACATGCTAAAAAAAACTAAGACATTCCCGAGACGAAACTAAAAGATAGTCTACTACTATTTGGTCCTCCCGATATTCAAACAGTCCTGCTATATCCCTCTATCTGCAGACTGCTCATGTGGCTGTCCAAGAGACCCTTAAACAACCCTAGTGTGCCTGCTTCCACCACCTTACTCAGCAGTGCATTCCACACCCCCACTACCCTTTGTGTGAAAAACTGGCCTCTAATATTCGTCTTATACATAGCCCCCCTCACCCTGAGCCCGTGACCCTCGTTCTATCCATTTCTAATGGTGGAAAAAGCTTACCACCATTTACTCTATCTATACCCCTCATAATCTTATATACCTCTAAAAGATAGGTTGAGGAAGCTGGGACTCTTCTCCCTGGAGAGACGAAGGTTGAGAGGCGACCTGATAGAGGTTTATAAAATGTTGAGAGGAATAGATAGGGTGGATTCTCAGAGGCTATTTCCCCAGGCTGAAATGGTCGCTATGAGAGGACACAGATTTAAGGTGCAGGGAAGCAAGAGGAGATGTTAGGGGTAAGTTTTTCACTCAGAGGGTGGTGAGCGAATGGAATTGGCTGCCGTCGATGGTGGTAGAGGCGAACTTGCTGGGGTTTTTTAAAAGACTTCTGGATGAGTATATGGGATCTAATGGGATTGGGGGTTATAGATAGGTCTACGGCTTGGTAGGTATAGATGTGATCGGCGCAACTTGTGGGCCTGTTTATGCTGTAGTGTTCTATGTTCTATGTAAACAAAGCCTTGGAGGAATATTTGTCTCCATGCATAGCCACTTATATTAAAGTCGGTGCACTAACATGCATGTTTGATTATATGGCCCATGTTCCTCATTTTGGAAGGTTTGAACTACAGGTGAAGTCTTGCAAAATTTTTCCTCTGTGTTGGCAATTATATCTTGGACCAGAGTTGTGGAGGTTTTTACGGGCTATGAGGAGTTTCTGATAGTAGGGAGGATTACCTTCAACTGTTGAATATTTTCATTTAAATATCTTCCCACTGCCCTACTTGCCATTTCCAAAAGGACAAGCGTGCCTCTCTAGTTTTAAGTAAAAACCATTCTCTTTGTGTAACCCAAGAATCTGAAACACTCCGCACCATTCTTTCTGTCCTCCCTGTCTGTCACAGTGTATGGCACTGGGAGTAATCCAGAAACAGTTGAAAAGTGGTCTACTTTTCTACAACTCAAGGTTCTCACATTTGAAGGGGATGCAGGGGAGATTTTTAAAAATTATTATTCACTCAAGGGACATGAGACTTTCTACTGAGGCCAGTATTGATTGCCCATCCTAACTGCCCTTGAGAAGATAGTGAGAAGCTGCCTTCTTGAACTGTTATAATTCATGTGGGATAGGTACAGGTAAAAGTAAAATCACCGTACTCCCAGATGACTATAGGCTGCTCTCCCCTTTGAGAAGGAAAGTAGACTGGTGATAATTTAACCTGAGGAGTACCACACTTCAGGCAAGGACAAGGTTAAGAAGGTGGGGTCTTCATGAATAACCTCAGCCAATAAGGGAACTGAACCAATGCTGTTGGCATCGCTCTGCATCACTAAGCAGCTGGCCAGCCAACCAAATTAAACTGCACATTCACAGTGTTGTTAGAAAGGAGTTCTAGGGTTTTGACCAAGCAACCAGAATGACATTGTACAAAGTTATATGGAGGGATGACAGAAGATGGCATTGTTCATCTTAGAACAGAGAAGGTTAAAGGGAGATAGATTTAAAATTGGTGTTCAAGGTATGAGTTCTTTTTTTAAATGGAGTATATAGAAAGGAACTGTTTCCATGGGCAATAAGGTTGGTAACCAGAAGTACAGATTCAAGAAAATTTTAAAGATTAAAAGCTTAAAAGAAAAGGTGAGAAGATTTTTTTTCCTTTTATGCTACAAGTTGGAATGCACTGTCTAAAAGGGTGGTGCAAGCAAATTCAACACCAATTTCCTAACCAGAAGTAATTGTTGCGCAGCATATGATGCATTTATTACTTAACAACTATTGGTAATAGTACTGCAACTTAAACTATATAACCTAAAGTTTAATATAATATATATAGAACTCTTTTAAAAAAAAAATAACTTGGACACATGTTTAGATTTTGGTCTTAGTTGTCAGAAATATGGGGTGGGATTTTATAGCCTTGCTCTTCCTGAAACTGTAAAATCCCACCTGAAGTCAATGGACCTTTCCACGCTCTGCCCTCACCTGCTTGGATTCCCATGGTGACAGGGCAGTAAATTCCTGAATTTAATTTTTGAATGTTGCAGTAAGGGAGGAATAGAAGTCATACTACAATATTGCACCAACTGTATCAAAACAAGAAATATAGATCACTCATTTGGTGGTTGGAAGTGGAGAATTGTGTTATGTGAAAATCATTGTGGTGTTTGGTATTGAAGCGCGTTTGTGAGTGTGTACATCTCCTGAGTTGGTTGGATTCTTGTATCTGTTATAAACTTTTCAATTAATCAATTACATCTCCAGAATCCAAGACTTCTACTTTCTGCAATGATGTACGAGATCCCACCAAAGCAAGTGTCAATTTGATTACAGTCCTTACATTGAAGTCAGTGCCTGAAATGAGCAATGTGCAACAATGGAAGCAGCAAACTAATGGAACAAGAGTGATCAGTATGCAAGGTATCAGCCGCTAGAGACAGCGTAATGGAGATTTGGTGCCAAAAAGAATGAAGTGGAGGTGGGAAGGAAGTGTTTAGTACTAAATAAATGCTTTAGTGAAATTGTAGCTGAAATTTTAATCTGATTTTGATGTTAATAGTACTCTTATTAAATGGCTTTTTGGCTAGATGTTGCTGGAAGCATGTTCTATCTATCAAGGCACGTTCAGCTTGGACAAAATGTCATGTAGACTTGAAATACTGGCTCTATTTTCTCCCCACAGATGCTGTCAGACCTGCTAAGATTTTCCAGCATTTTCTGCTTTTGTTTCAGATTCCAGCATCTGCAGTATTTTGCTTTTATATTCCAACTTGGTATTCTTATAAATAGAGTAACTGAATATGTAATGACCAAAACTTAAATTTTGATTGAGTTTAGAGCTTCATGCACAAAAATCAGGATTACAAATGAATTTTTCAAACCTTTGATATGCCATTTGACTCGAGTCTATTATTTCCTTTCTAGAATACAATTATGTTTTCTTCACAGCATCTAACCGTCCTTAAATTACTTCAATCACGCTTCCTGGCATCTGTTCATCACTCAGCCACATAAAGAAACACATTTCAACATGTTGGCCAACGTTTTTCCTCAATAAATCTAAACCTATGCTGTCTCTACTGCTACTCCAGTATTTGAAAATATTGTTAAATTCCTCTATCTGTTCAGTTTCTTATCATGCTCCCCCAAGACGTCTTTTTGCAAGACCAAAGAGTCTCAATCACCTCATTTGACATACAGAATCCATTTTGCTGCACTTCCATGCCTCCAGCCTCTGGACTTAAATAAGCTCTCTCAAATATCAGTGATGAGAACTACAGGTTGAGCCTAACCATCATATTATAACCTTTCAGTTTAACTTTTGAACAATGGGAGATGACTCAAATAATTTGCCAGAGAAAATTATAACTTAGATCATGTCACATTTTATCCCACCCACAAACCATAAGTTGCCTATTTTCATTTTTTACTTGTAGAATTTGTCTTGCCAAAACACACACCCCCATTATGAGAAACCAATACAATCAGACATGTGTCATTGGGTTTGGACATCTGCACTAACACATTACATACAGTAGAACAAAAGCATTAAAGTACATGAACATGTTAGATTTTCACACGAGGTACACATGACGCATTTAATATAAGTTTAATGTATTGCATTTTGACAAAGGTGCTGTTGAAGGTAAAACAGATAAGTGGTTTTCTAATGATTAATTTATTATTTAAGCTGATATTAGTGTGGTCATTACACAAATTGTACCAGATTTTACCAGTTCTCTGTGGACAGGCTAGCACGCGGGTATGCCTGCAAAATGACAACAAGGAAAGGTAGGGAGTATTGTTGTCCTTCAACCACCATACCATTTTACACATACGAGAAAGTGGAGGATGGTTTTCCAGCCCGAAGGCCCAATTCATTGGTAGATTAAGAACAATGCAGCAGAGATTTTACTAGCAGCAGGTGGTCCTCTGCCATGTTGGAAGACAGCCAGGTGAACCCTGGCAGCCTCTCTGCAGGCTCAAAGGTGGGAAGGATCTTCCTGTTTGTCCAACAGGAAAAGCTCTCCAGCAGCATTTGCCACATCCGTGGCAACAAGGCTGTCTGATCCCACCAACACCTCGATCCTCAGAGATGACTGACCCTGATGCCTCCAATTCCCATTTACCTGGACAATAGGATGCTATCCTTCTACGATTCCTCTTTCTTCTAGGTGCATTCACAGTAGTAGCCACCAGTAGTGCTGCTGAGACTAAGCTGTCAGCCCTCTGATTGGCAGACAGCTCCAAGGGCTGGTAACCATTCTTTAAATGGTTGCCATCAACCACTAATTAGTCACCTAAGCCCTTGTAAAATGTGACTGGAGGCCCTGCAAATGATTGAGATGGGGTGACCTAGACTTTCTGCTTATCTTCCAAACCTCTGCCACACAAATAAAATTCAACCCATTCTCTTTAAAACAAAGTTATCTTATGCGCCATTTTAAACAAAGCATTCATCTCCAACAAAACTATATAGTTTCCAAATATTAGTGACAAAAGTAAATTATGCAAATATTTACATGTTATATTTTCACATTACAATTTTATTAACACATTTTTACAATATGTGTCACGAAGCTTTCAATCAAATTACTTCTACTAAAGAAACACAAACCTTCAAAATTGTCAATAATTCTCAGAAGAGCTAATGTCAGGCTTGACTTCCCACTTCCTGTTCGTCCACAGATTCCAACTTTTGTGCCAGGGTTAACTTTTAGTGTCAGTTTGTGAAGGACAGGTTCAAGTGTCTCATCATACCGTACACTGACATCATTAAACTCTATTTCTCCAGAGTGTGGCCAGTTGGTAAGGTTTGAACCTGGAGAGATGTTTACAAAAAATAATTTGATGAGCTTTAAGTTACAGAATTTGATTGCTGCAAGTACATACTTTTATAAAATAGCAGATTATATTTTCAATTAAAATAAAAACTAAATTGTATGCACAACCATCAGTGCATGGAAGGCTGGTCAAGCTCACATTGTCATGACCTTGCCCTCCACCCTAGGTAGGGCATGGAAGCAAGTCTCAAATCTACTCCAGCCAGAATGGGTTTTGAACATTGTGGCATCAGTCCACACCAGCTGGTCAGCCATCTAACCAATCATCCTTGGATGGCTCTGACTCTCTTAGTAGGATAGTTACCCAGGAAAAGGTTGAAGGATTAAAACCACTTCTAATTTCTAGCTAATTTTGATATCGAACTCTTGACTCCCCATTGGACTCAATGACTACCACTCACCATCACCTGTCCTTATTAACCTACCTGACTAACCCCCTCAACTATCCTCCCATAATGCCACCTATCCTCCTGATCACCCTCTGTGATCACCCTATCATCCTCCCAATTTGCCAACAACCCCCCACCTGACTACCCTCCTGAACCTCTGACTACATCATCACATCCCCAAATCTTTCACTACCTTGACTACTCTCTCCAAACCCTGAATACTCTCCCACACCAATTATCTTCCCAGCACCCCAAATACATTTCCATACCTGACTACCTAGTTATTGACGTTTTTCCTTTTTATTCCACAGGTGCTTCGGTCCACCTTGTTGTCCAACAAGGGGCATTACACACGATGGCTCGTGTGAGGGCTGCTCTTGGATTTTGAGAGTAGCCTAGTGCTTCAGGAAATTATTGTATGCTTAAACTGGACCAATTGATGTGCAGATACATGAATTTGGGCCAGTGTCTGTGGGAATTTGCGCATTCTCCCTGTGCTTACGTGGGTTTTCTCTGGGTACTCCGATTTCCTCCCACACCCCGAAAATGTGCTCTTAGGCTGATTGGTGAAACAAATTGTCCCTAAATTGTCTCCTCGATCTGGTTTCCAATGTGGATTTCCATAAACATAGACAAGGGTCATGGGTGGAAGTGGGAAATCACGCTGTTAAAATGATGGTGTGGGCTCGTTGGGCTGAAGGGCCTGTTTCCCATGCTATGTTGTTCTTTGTTACCTTCCCAATGACCCAAACCTCTTTCCCATACCCCAAATACGCTCACATACTTAACCACTCTTCTGATGACCTGACCACCCTCCGTTTATCCTGAATATGCTCCCAAACCTTACCATACCCTGACAAATTGATTACTTTCCTACCACCATTCTGCCCCCCTCATGGACCATTCCCCTACTACCCTCTGACCCTCCACTCCACCAATAACCGGCCCTACCCTCTGACCATCTCAATATCTTTGCAACTACCCTCTCGACCTCAGACTACTTCTCCTTACTTACAAGCTTTCCTCCCAAACCCTGCACTACCCCTGCATACCCAAAACCATCCTCCCAACTCCCTTTGACTGGTAAGTCAAATCCATGTAAGCCACCCTAACCCACATGACCTACCCAATGCCCTCTGACCCATTCTACTCCCACCCCAATTATAATAAAGAAATGCAAGTCTATTGCAAATATGTCTTAACAGACAGGCAGTGGCGTAGTGGACTATTAATCCAGAGACTCAGGGAGTTTGGGGATTTGCATTAGAATCCAATCACAGCAGACGGTGAAATTTGAATTCAATAAATATCTGGAAATAAAAATCTTTTTCCTTGGTGGTATGGTAGCAGAGGTTAGCACTGCTGCCTCACAGCACCAGGGAGCTAGGTTCAATTCCGACCTTAGGCCATTGTGCAGACTGCACAGAAACATTCTCTCTGTATGTGCGTGGGTTTCCTCCCACACTCTAAAGATGTGCGGATTAGGTTGATTGGCCATCCTAAATTAACCAGACTGTCAGGGGGATTAGCAGGGTAAATACGAGGGTTACGAGAATAAGGCGTGGGTGGAATTGTGGTTGGTGCAACTCAATGGGCCAAATAGCCTCTTTCTGCATTATAAAGATGCTATGATTCTACCACAGTTCAACAAGACCAAGGACTTGTCGCCCAAATCCAATGTCATTGTCATGATTACCACTGACACAAGCTTTAATGATTGTAGATACGAACAGTTCTAAAACATTTGCAACAGTCATGTATTTAACAGATTGTGATGTAGAATTTAGGGCCAGCAAAGAATGGGAATGAGATGAATAAAGTAGTAATTTTCTGCAATCGGATATAATCTTCTCCCTAGCTTCTCAAAATGCATTTAAACACATAGACCACATGGCTTCAGTACCTGACACTGCTGCGCTGCACTAGAAGGCTTCAGGAATTTGGTACACCACACATTTCTCACCAGACTTGAGTCAGAAGGTTGGGCAAGAAATGTGCAGCTCCTGGCCTGGGTAAGTAAAAAGGAGCAGAGTAGAATCAGATTGTGTTTGCTGCTCCTTGGAAGTTCTGGCCTAGACTTTTTAATAATATAATTTGATTTAGAATTTGCACTTTCCACTAAACAATCAGCATTTTCTCTCTCCTTCTTCCTGGGTGCCTTGCTGTGGAATAAAGTAGTAAGATGATTCATTCTCTAACTTTCACCAATCCTATCTTATAACGAACTGGCTACTTGGAAAAGTTTGAAGGTGATTCTGGCTTTTCCCTTTCTAAAGCCAAGGATTGCATTTGGCATCTTTTCTAACGGCTTGATAACTGAGAAACCACTATGCTATTGTGCTACCCAACAGTACTTCAGGATTTCTTGAGCTCAAGCAATGTTATTCATATATTTAACTAATGAAAATAATTGTTAACCACGTACAAAATATTTTATAGCTTCATGATTTCAACAATTAATTACTTTGATTAAATTATTTATTTCTTTAAGAATAAGGTAGGATTCAGATCTTTAGCAAAATATACAAATCATAAATTGAGTATTGCTAAAAAAAGATATGCCATTGAATCATTTTACCTTACGCTCATCAGGTTAGATACAAGAATGCCAAATTTCAAAGGGAGGAACAACTTGTATTGCATCTGAAAATAGTGCTGATTAATTATCAGTTTGATTCTGATTGGTCAAGGCATTGCCATGGAGAATGCACAAAAGAACTATTGTTCCACATGCTGTTTAATTAAAAGAAAGGCACAATGCCTATACACATCTTTTGCTTACTGAGGGTACGTTCCTGGGTATAGATATGTATAGCTTCCAGCAAGTATAAGTGAACCACACTGCAGGTCTAACTGACAGATTGTGTAATTTTTGGCACACACAAGATTATTCAGCAAATGCTGTCCAATCACAGAATCTCATCAAACATTATTCATTATATTCTGAGTCTTGCAAGCATGGGCTGAGTGAATATGGTCTGTATTCTAGCTAATGCAAACAGCTGAAGAACGTATTAATTGGTGTGATCAGCCTGTCATTGATATGTAGGGGCTGTGTATTTAGTATCATATTAGCACTGAAATTCATAACTCCAGTATATGCAATATGTCTTTTTGGCTTGACATCATCATCCTGTTAGTGGAGTGTACCATTTGTGTTGCTACTGCATAGAAGCAGCATGAAATGGCTAACTTCATCTTTTACATAGATTTTTGAAATACCTTGCCCTTCCACTGTAATTTTGAGGTATACTTGTCACTTTTCAGGTCTGAAAGTGGCAGTCTTGAGCTTATTTGTGAGTATGCACGATACAATGATTTGATCAGGGTAGTTATTACCCCACAAACTACTCTGGAAGAGTAAGTTATCTCAAAAATTTGACCAACTGGTGAAGCTAGCCAGTTCAGCTGCCACTATGCAGTAGCAGTGAGTGGTATAAAGTGTTACTACTCCTGTTCACAGTTCTGCAACCCTTGTTGGCAGTCTTTGAAGGTCAGTTACTATAAAATTGGGCTAGGTTGTGATGCCCCGTAGCCAAAACGGCCATGCAGATTTATTGACAAAAGAGCTGCTGAATTGTCAGCATTCATTAAATTGTACTTACATCTTGATTTGGTTTGTCATCATCACATGTATTGGTATACAAAGAAAAGTATTGTTTCTTGTGCACTATCCAGACAAAGCATAGAGGAGAAGAAAAGGAGTGTATAAAATTTAGTGTTACAATCATAGCTAGGATATAGAGAAAGATCAACTTAATATAAGTTCATTCAAAAGTCTGATGGCAACAGGGAAGAAGCTGTCCTTAAGACCATGATATGTGACCTCAGATTTTTGTATCTTTTTCCCAATGGTGTTTCATGGTGGTAAAGCCCACTGGCCAGTGATAGGACCTTCTGGCCTACCACTGTCATGATGTGAAGATGATGTAGAGATGCCGGCGTTGGACTGGGGTAAACTCAGTAAAGTCTGGCAACACCAATTTTAAATCCAACCAATTTATTTGATAGTAAATCTGCGAGCTTTCGGCCTTTGTGGCCTTCATCAGGTGAAGGCCACAAAGTCCGAAAGCTTGCAGATTTACTATCAAATAAATCGGTTGGATTTAAAATTGGTGTTTCCAGACTTTACTGAATGATGTGGAGATGCCAGCGTTGGACTGTGGTAAGTACAGTAAGAAGTCTCACAACATCAGGTTAACATCCAACAAGTCTACTTGGCAGCACAAGGCCCCAGAGTCCCAGCTCCCCCACCAGGTGAATGAAGAGCCATGCCCATAAATAGGGCATGCACAGACACAAACTCAATCCACAAGATAATGGCCGGAATGAGAGTCTTCACAGTCAATCAAGTCCCAAAGGTACAGAAAATGTCAAGCACAGGTCAAAGAGGCGTGCGCTGTCTCCAGCCAGGACAACCACTGAGACCCTGCAAACCCAGGCAAGCCGCGGGGGTTGCAGTCAGAGCGACATGAACCCAAGACCCTGGCCGAGCCTGTCCTCATGTGTGCAGAACTTGGCTCAGCGATCTGCAATGCCATGTGTCATGAAGGCTGCCCTGGAGAGTGCTCACCGAAGACCAGAGGTTGAATGTCTGCGATCGCTGAAATGCTCCCGACTGGAAGGAAACTTTCCCACCCGGCAACTGTCAAGCAGTGTTTATCCATCCGCCATCACATTGTCCACATGGCCTCCGCAATGTACCATGCCCTGGGACATCCCTTCCTGCAATGCACCAGGCAGATAACGCTGGCCAAGTCGCAACAGTACATACCGTGCACCTGGTGAATGTTGTTCCCGTGCGAGATGACCGCATCTTTGCAGATGGTCCAGTATGTCCTGCAAAGGTTGCTATGGCAAGGTGTCGCAACCACTGCCCTCCCAAAGGCTGGACAGTCCGCTGCGGACAATGGTCTGTACAGGCCACGTGGTTGTTTGAAGGCAAGAACCCGGGGTGCGGGGATGTCCCTAGCGAAATGTTCGTTTTCATAAACCGCATTGAGCTTCTCAGAAGACAAGCACGGGACACGGCAAACAGAGTATCCTCCGTCATCCAATACTTCCCCAGAGGAAGAAGCTATGATATCTTCTTTGGAGCCTTCAACATGTCATTGATCAAGACGAGCATCTTGCCAAGGCCATCCCCACACCACTACTTCTTGCCCTTAAATAACCGCACAACCTCAAACAGACCATCGCCCACAGCAAACTACCCAGCCCCCAGGAGAACAGTGACCACGACACCACATAACCCTGTCACAGCAAGACATGTCGGATCATCGACATGGATACCACCACCCCATGCAAGAACACCATCAGCAGGCACACGGTACACACACCTGCAACTTGGCCAACGCTATCCACCTGATACATCGCAGAAAAGGTTGTCTCGAGATATGATACACCAGGGAGACCACACAAACACCACAGCAATGGATGAATGAACACCACCCGACTATCACCAGGCAGATACATTCCCCTCCAGCCTGGGAACTCCCCAGTGGCCATGGGTACCCAGCCTCCGATCCTCAGGCAAATGCTCTCCAAGGCGGCCCCCACAACACATGACAACACAGAATCTCTAAGCAGAAACTGATAGCCAAGTTCTGCACATAAGGACAGCCTCACCCGGGATCCAGGGCTCATGCAATAGTGGTATCATCAACAAACTTGAAAATCAAGTTGGAATGGAGTTTAGCCACACAATCATGGGTCTGTAAGAAATATAGTAAGGGATCAAGGACACAACCTTGTAGAGTACCAGTGTTGAGGATAATTGTGGAGGAGGTATTGTTGCTTAAGCTTACTTATTGCGGTCTGTAGGTTAGGAAGTCTAGGATCCAGCCACAGAGTTTAGAACTGAGTTTTGTAGGAATAATAGTGTTGAAAGCTGAGCTGTAGTCAATAAATAGGAGTCTGACATTAGTGTTTTTGTTATCCAGATATTCCAGGGTTGTGTGTAGGGCCAGGGAGATGGCGTCTGCTGTGGACCTGTTATGGCAATTAGTATACTGTGGTGGATCCAGGCAATCTGGGAGGCTGCAGTTGATTGGTGCCATGACTACCCTTTCGAAGCACTTCATACTGATGGACGTCAGAGCCATCAGACTTTAGTCATTATGACACGCTGCCTGGCTTTTCTTAGATACAGGGACGATGGATGTCTTCTTGAAGCAGGTAGGGACCTCAGATCAATGTAAAGAGAGGTTAAACATGTCTTCAAATACCCCTGCCAGAGTATGAATGCTCATCGGGTATCCCATTCAGGCCAGTCACTTTCTGTGACTGATTTTCAAGAAGGCTGATCTAACGTCTGCACTGGTGACATTAGATATCAGTTTGACCGAGGCTTCCAGGGCGGAAGGAGTGCTCTTGCTGACCTCTTGTTCAAAATTGGCATAGAATGCCTCAAATTCATCGGGCAGAGGTGTATTGTTATCAGCGATTCTATATGCCTTCATTTTGTAGCCTGTTACGTCTTGCAGACCTTCTCATGATTGGTGGGAGTTCATGTGGCTAGACTGGAACTCTAGCTTGATCTAGTACTCTGCTGGAATCTTTCATGGTTCTCCATAGATTGTATCTGGATTTCTTGTATAGGTCAGGATCACCCGACTTGAACACCTTAGACTTGGACTTCAGGGATATCCCTATTCATCCATGATTTCTGATTGGGAAACAAACTGATTTTTTTTTTGGCATACAGTCATCTATGCACTTACCAATGAAGTCTGTTACTGTAACGACATACTCATACAGGTTGGTTGCTGAGTTCTTAAATATTGACTAGTCCACTGACTTAAAGCAGTCCTGTAGATCATCCAATTCCTCAGACCAACACTGCACAACTTCCTTTATTGGATTTTCTCACTTCAGTTTCTGCTTGCAAGCTGGTAGCAGGAACACAGCCTTGTAATCTGATTTGTCAAAATGTGAAAGGGTGACAGAACGGTAGGCATGTTTGATGTTTGTGTAGCAGTGGTTGAGGATGTTTGGGCCTCTGGTGGAAAAGGAGATGTGTGGTAGTACCTTGGTAGGCCACTCAAGCTTGGCTTGGTTGAAGTCCCCGCCCACAATGAACAAGGCCCCAGGATGTTTCGTCTTAAGGCTAGTTGATGTGATACATATTTCGAGCAGCACAGTCCTCAAATTCTCATAGGGTGAAATGTAAATTTCTGTCAGGATAACAGAGATGAATTCTGAGGGAAAGTAGTATGGGTGGCATTTCAGTGTCAGGTATTCTAGATCTGGTGAGCAGAAATTTGCTAGTATTGCTCCATCTGAGCACCAAGATGTGTTGATTAGAAGGCAGATTTCACCTCCCCTAGCCTTGCCCGAGACCACTGTATAGTTCATTCAGTGGACTGTGAAGCCCTCTGGTTGTAGGGCACAATCTGGTGAAACAGAGTGAGCTATGTCTCCGGAAAACAAAGTGCACCGCACTCTCTCAGTTCTCTTTGAAAAATAAATCTGGCTTTTAGTTCTTTAAATGAGATAAGTAGAGGAGATAATTGGTGAGAAAAAACAAAAATAGTTTGCCTTCTATCAGAGTATTAAGTGCAAAATATTTCAAAAGCGCTGGAATTCTGAAATAACGATCATACTGGAAATACTCAACAGGTCAGAAAGCACCTTGGAAAGAAACAGAGTTAAAAGTATCAGGTTGATTAAGGATACTGCCTGACTTGTTGAATATTTCCAGTTTTTTTTAATTCAAAATATCAAAATGAAACAATTTAACACGATTGTGTAGAAAAATAACTGCTAAATGAAAGCTCAATTACTTTCCCTAGATTTTATTACATTCTGTGGGAAACATTACTATAAACAAAACTATTGGTTAAGTTTGTGCTGGTAGCCTCTAAACAAATGACATAATGTGGTGTGACCAGGATATTTAAATTTGAGTTTATAACTTCCTATTTAAAAGGATTCAGGTTGTGTGACCAAAAAATAATCAAAAGTAGATTGTAAGTAATTGGATTAAAATGAATGAATGTTTAAACCTGTGTCAATTTGCGATTCTTTAAGTTGTTGTTCAGATGGAAGGGTAGTGTAGTGATTCACTCGCTCAACTGCATTCATCTGCATTTCCAGATCTGCAAATTCCCGGATGCACCAATTCAAATAAGTAGACATCTGGAATCAAAGAAGTCATTGTAAATAAAGGCCAGCTGAAATAAGGAACTAATTTAAAGCGCACACTGTATTTTTCTACTTCCCTTACACAGTGCATTGACAAAATAGATTTATGCCTTTGCTAACTCTTTTGCAGTTGCTGTCAACTCTTAAATCCATTTCCATCTTCTTTCCTCTAACATTTTCTAATCTTGTTTTTCAATTAATTATCTAATTCTTTTAAATCATAATGTTTGCTTCAATGTTTGCAGGAAAGCATTTCCTGTTCTTGCTAATATTCATGTTAAAAAAAGTTTCTTTAACATTCATTCTTATAGTGATAATTTAGAGGATTATTATAGCAGATATTAAATTATCACCACATATCATTCTATTCAACATAGGGCTTTGAGGAAAGTTTGGAGAGCTTAGGTTAAGCAATCAGAATTGTAATTAAATTAATGAAAAGTAAATTTAAAACAAGTCTTGGATATTCTTTAACTCAAAGGAGAATAAAGATTTGAAATGATCTACTATGTGAAGAAGTTTAAATCAAATAAAAAAACACTGACAAAAGACATTTCTAGAAGAAAAGAATTTTTAAAAATTAGTTATGCCATTTAAAGTGTTAAAATGGCCTTGCTGCAGCAGAACTTTGTTGCATTTCTGCAGCAAAATGAAAGGTCATGATAGGTAGCGAAGAACACGTTAAAATATTCCTTTTGTATTTATCTTTACTCAGATTGCAGAGCGCTTAGAAACAATTCTACCATTGAGTCTGATTATTCCATCTGATTGATTTTTGCCTAATGAATCATATCAATATTAAAACATTCATGCACTTGAAATTAATTCTTTACAGCAAAGATAAAGGTGGAATTAGATTTTGGTGGTTCAAGTAACTGAATCTGATTTATTTCGGTTTTTAATAATTAAAACAAAAAACACTAAATACTGAGGTAGGATCTGTGGAGAAAAAGTATAAAGTTTCAGAAAGTTTTATTAGAGATCATCAGTTTGAAATGTTAAACAGAAGCTTGTTGGATCTGAATAATGCTAAAATTTTCAGTTTTCATCTCAGATTTTGAGCATCTGCATCATTCTGCATTTGCATAATGTGAAGTTTTGTTCTTAAAGGCAAGGCATTGCACGAAACATCAAATGGTTTAATCGAATCACTTAAAATGTGACTGAAAATCATACATCAAATTTCGTAAAATATTGGTGTAATATTGTGCATTATTAACTTTGTGAATGTATTACCATCCAAAATTATAATTTGCTTTCACTGATGTACCTTTAAGGCATATAAAATGGCAAGACCTACAAATCCAGCTTGCAGGTAGCCCAGTGTCGCTGTCAATAATGAGCAGAGTGCTGAAGCAAAGACAATACTTATTCCGATTAAATCCTGAAAAATGGAATTGACATTAGAATTATATACTTATTCCAGCACCAAAAAGCTTAATGATATTAACAATTGGATCATTTGGGAACCAAAATTCAAAATTTCAACTTTGCCTTCTAATATGCTATCTATAATAGTGATCGGCAATCTGCAGCCCAGGAAAGCTACGTACAGTCCATCAGAATGTGGCCCACGAGATCTTTTTGTTGACTGTTGTCCACACACAAGGCTGTGGACATATTCTGCTGAATTCCAATTACAGAGCTTTTTTCTTCTGGTATGACAGAAGGGAAATGTATGTAAAATGGGGGCAAGTGAAGTGCGATGCATGCTAATTGAGTGTGAAGTTTTGTTCAAAGTGTAAATTCAAAGTGTAAATATTTATTTTGTTTTTGTCATTTGAATTTGACGACAGTTCTATTGATACTAAATCACAGAAATTCATATAATCCCTACAGTATAGAACAAGGCCATTTGGCCCATTGAGTCTGCACAACCCTACCGAGGCCCTATTCCCAAAACCCTACATATTTACCCTGCTAATCCCTTGACACTAGGGTCAATTTAGCTTGGCCAATCAACCTGATACACACATCTTTGGAGCGTCGGAGGAAATTAGAGCACCTGACGGAACCCATGCAGACATGGGGAGAACATGCAAACTCCACACAGACAGTGACCCAAGGCCGGAATTGAACCCAGGTGCCTGCTGCTATGAGGCAACAGTGCTAACCACTGCGCCACCATGCCACCCAAATGATTAATCATTTTCTGTAACTCGTTATGAAATGACGAAATATATTTAATCTTATTCATAGTCTCATGTTTGGTGAACAGACCTGATTTTAATTTTGCCATTCATTAGCCCAGATTGCCCATTACTGGTCTATAGTCTCCAAATAGACTTACCCACAACTACACAAAATAAAAAAATTCTCAAAAATCATAAAAATATATGCTTCATTTGAAAACTAACCAGTCGTATTCCCAACCACCTATTCACTGTGTTCAGATATAAATAAGCAATGTTGTTATAGTCAATCTTGTTAAGGATTTGCTGAAAAAATTTGTCTTCATGTCTATATGCCCTGATAGTTGTCAGACCTCTGAGGGTCTCCGAAAAATGTGAAAACACAGGTGATTTGGTGATGCTGTCCAATCGCTGAAGTTCCCTGCAATGATTAAGGACAGAATCAATATCCTTTTAAAAAAATACTGTTTTTACATATTATAGTTTAATAGCTGAAACAGTCTACAGCAATTGCCTTATATTCTATTAAAAGTTTGAAACTTATGACAAATTTCAATAGAAAAGTAGATACACATCTCTCCAGATATTGTTGACATTGACAGGAAGTTTGCATTTTTAAATATAAAAGTTTTATTTTGTTCAAAATACTCTTCTTCTGCACATTGCGAAACTACATGAATAAATTCCTACGGACAATATAAGGGATATCAAAAATTATAGAAAGAAAATCAAGATTTTAGAATCACGAACAAAAAACTTCGTAGTATTTTAACAACAGAAATATAATTATTTAAAAAAATAACTTTGTATTTATCAAGATGATAGTTACTATTGTTCGGAACCATTCTTATTTCAGGATTTAGCTTTAAACTCTCCAGTAGCAGTTACATGGTTTTGAAGACAGCCAAATGGTGCCTGTGTGCTGTAACAATTTTATAATTCTGTTAACATGGTTACGCTGTGTCTTCATTCCATTTACCTACTTCCATTCATAATTATCAACCAGCCATAAACATTTCAAACATCAGAAGCTACCCATGCACAAATAGTAGTTGATCAGCCAAATTTCAGCAAGTAAGTTGTGCAAGGAACCTCCAAACTGCCTAAAGCCAGCCAAGCATCACCAGCACCAATCACCATAAGTTACAACACAACTATTAGCCACCACTGCCTTTGCAGTAACAGTCACCCATTCTTATGGTACAGGGTGTGACGACAGTTTTGTTAATGTGCAAAGTTTTTGGAATCGCACAAATACACAGACAGAGAGAATCATAGATCTGAGGGTTACATCTTAGTCATGATGTGGAGATGCTGGCGTTGGACTGGGGTAAAACAAAGAAATTCCACAACACCAGTTTAAAGTCCAAACAGGTTTATTTGTAGCAAAAGCTGCAAGCTTTCAGGACAGGAAAGGATGTCCCGAGGCTTACTACATTTGGGAGACCATGCAGACGTTACGACAACGGATGAATGAACACTGCTCAACAATCACCAGGCAAGGCTGTTCTCTTCTGTTGAGGAATGCTTCAGCAGTCATGGGCATTCGGCCTCTGATCTTTGGGTGGGCATTCTCCAAAGCATCCTTCAGGACACACGACAGCACAGAGTCGCTGAGCAGAAACTGATAGCCAAGTTCCGCACACGTGAGAACAGCCTCAACTGGGATCTTGGGTTCATGTCACACTACCTGTAACCTCCACAACTTGCTTGGACTTGCAAAATCTCACTAACTTGGACACTATACACATCTCTTTAACCTGTGTCTATACCTTTAAGAATTGATTAGCTGTAGAGACTCACATTCCAATCATTATGCATGTAAATTGAGTTTGTGTTTTTGTGTCATTTTTATAATCAGAACTCCCAGCCAGCTGACGAAGGGAAAGTCTGTCCTGAAAGCTTGCAACTTTTGCTACAAATAAACCTGTTTGGACTTTAAACTAGTGTTGTGAGATTTCTTTGTGGGTTATGCCTTACTCAGAAACTTAGAAATGAGTCAAATAACTGTAGTAATGCTGTTGCCTTTCCTATTCTGGATATTTGGCAGCAAAGATTCATCCCAATTGAGAAATTGAAATGTCTGTGCCAGCACTTTGGAGAAGCCAAAAAATAGACATCCACCAATTTTAAAGTCAGAAATTTTATATATGTGAATGTTATCTTTGACCATATTCCTGGATAGAAGGAAAGGAGGGAGTGTGGGAAAAAAAAAATCACCAAAAGTTATTGTTACTGATTCCAAGCCAATGATTCCTGCTGGAAAATACATACATGAGGACAGAATCACATACAAACGTGATGAGTCTTTCCAACATATGGCTTAACAAACTGATTAAAAAAAAAATCCCAGCTAACTTGACTACATATAGACTGAATCAATACTTCCAGGGAAGAAAGGAAGAAATAAAATTAGAAGAGAACAAAAAGGAAAATTTAAAAAGAGAGATTTCATTAAGTATCAAAAGTAGTGACAACTGTTTCATCATCAAGAGGCCTGCACAGCTTTGCTACTTGGAGCTTTTGCAATGCACACTACTGGAGTAATCTATGTACTTCTAATATTGTACCAGTAACATACAGAATGTAACATCAAATTTCACAAAATAGATTCTAACAATTGCAGACAATCAAATAATGGTAACTATTTTGCAGGCTTTTCCCATCATTTCATCTCCTAGTTTTTTTGAATGTCTGTCCAACCTTAATTAAAAAACTGTGCACTGCTTAAGACCGTTTTTACTTTAAAAATATATCCCAAACTATCTAACATTTTTGTTTTTTTTACAACTTAAGTTAGTTTAAGATTAATCAGGACTTCCAATAAAAATCAGGCCAACATGCCTAGCTATTGCTGGGGGAAAATTCCTGAAATTCTTAAGTGCAAACTGATCTGAGCTGCATTTTCATTTCACTGGCATGGCCAGTAGGGCCAAAAGGACATTTGTTAACCTTATAAACGCCATGTTAATTTTCCAATGATTATACAATACAGATTAATTTTAATTGGCATCATTTGTGTTGTTTACCAGCAAACAAAGTGTTTAACAGTGCTATGTGTAGGATTTTGGGGCATAGCATTGTCAACTGACAATGTTATATTAGAAAGCAGTGACAGTACAACACTATTTGAAACTGAATACACTTAAATAAATGATTTGTGATTATAAATGTTATGCTTATCAGAACCTAGAAAAATAACTGCTGCCATTTCCACCAATTACATACATTTTGTAGAAGGTCAAACATAAATATTAGCAAACATGTGATATTTGAGAAGATTACCTGGAAGATGCTCTGAAATACATTTGAAGAAAATAGTAGAGAATAAGTAAGGGAATAACTGGAAGAAGAAAAAATGGAGTCACAATAATATTGATCACAATGGCACTTAAACACATCATAATGTGCCACATAAGATGCTCCAGGTTTGAGGGAATTTGATCATCTATGGTCTTGAAATCAGATGAAAATCTGGAAATAGACAAGGATTAATAAATTTGTACACTGATGTTTACTTAAACCATCATTAATTGTGAATAGCATACTTGATTTGCATTTTGCAATAATCTAAAATGTTATCGTAATAGCAGATGATCTGTTTACTCTCCTTTATTCCTCCATTCTCTCCCACTATCCTGACCTAGATCTCCACCAATTCTGGCCTCTTGAGCCTTCACGATTTTCATTGCTCCACCAGGATGATCGTGCTATCAGCATGATTGTTGGTCCACGTGGCAGTTAATCAATAAACAGTTTTTACAAAATAAGTTACTTCACCAACTGAACTGGAAATTAAGGAATTGTATATTCATGAATTGTGATGAAGCATCTGTTCCAAGTATAAAAAGTATACTAAGAGCAACTCTAAGCTTTGACAGCACCTATTAATATATTAAGAAAAATAGTAAATTCAAAATCCACTGAAAATATGTTTTGGAAAGAAAAACGCAGTACTGCATTTCAAATGAACAGTCACATCACGTTCCTCCTTGGTAATAGCAATTACCCTAGCTTGCCCTAGGTTACGTATATTAAATTCTGACATAGCCTACATTTCTGTTTAGCTATTCATACAATACTTCAATCTCTCTTTCCTCCATAATTACATCTTCCTAATGTTGCACTGTCTATCATGCTATACAATAACAATTTAAGAAAAGATGATTGTCTGGAAGTGACCTATATAATTAATGTAACTTTTCAAGATTCATACCTATTTAGAATTCTTCCAACAGGTGTGATTTCAAAGAATCTTAATGGAAGAGTTGTAATATTTTGCAGCATTTTTGTAAAGAGATATTTTGAAGCACGGATACCTTCATACAAGAGAGAATAAGAAACCATTATGACCCATTGAATACATATAGATTACATTAGTTTAAGTTAGAGAAATTCCAAAGAAGGGCAAAAGGAAGATATACACATGCTTGTTTAGTTAAATTAATAATGCTATGTTCAACTGTTGGTGCAAAAGTGCACAAACCTGAAATAACATGTGCAAGGGAACTGAACAAAGCACATAAGATTCCACCACAAGCCAGCCCAATGTATCCATAAAGGAAATGATTCAAAATGGCACTTTCCATGTCTTTTTCATACTAAGATGGACAAGAAACACAAAGGAATGAAAGTAATTCAGTGAAAGGATGTGACTTTATTTAGAAACAAGTTTAAGTATTAAGTCTGGTCAAGAATTTTTGGAAAAAAGACAAAAGTTTTAATAATTAACCTGAGTTGCAATTGTCTCCGAATGGTTCCCAGCAGATGACCATTTAGCTAGCCAGAAATCAACAGCTACCAGAAAGCTTTGTTTTGTTATCACAGCGAGAATTAAAAAAAATGAAAAGGAGAGGCCAATGGCTCGAGCATAAAGCCAATAAATTTTTTGGGATATGGATCCTTCTTCTCTTTCCTCTTCTTGAATCAGTTTTCCAGTCAAATTATCATCATGTTTTTTCTCAATTCTGGGATCTTCGTCTATCATTTCAGTTTTAGTTTTCTTTTGTTCTTTATGATCACCTATTAAAATGCAATTTCAAACATTTTTAACTTCTGAAAAAAAGCAAAGTAAATACTTATAGACAATTAGCAGATATTTACTTTAATGATGTAGGCCGGAGTTCTCCCAAAAAATTTTAATTATCGAATTTGCATGAAAACTGGAGTAATTCTTTTATCTTTCAGTAGGAGTTCAGAGAAGAATCTCCCACACCACGCACTACAGTGGTTACCATTGTGAATACCATTGAATTTCAGAGGGTGAGGCCTATTCCTGCTGGAGAGGCTGACATCAGTGCACTGAGCGAACTACTGCACACATGTCAATCTGTCAGCACCAAGATCCGTGCATGTGCAGTGGCCCCATCCTGACAGCCTCCCGATCGTTGGCCAGCCCCATGAACCCTGCATCGCCAGTTTTCTGCCCTCCCACGGCCCGATCAGTGCGTCCATTCCCGGGCCAAGCTTCAATTCCTCCCCCCCCGCACCCCGGCCTGCCACAATCTCCAGACCTGATTCTACCACCTCAACAGTAACTCTTCTCCTGCAGTCCCAATTCCCTCCATGCAGTGCTGGCCCTTCCCAGAAGTTGTTTCCCCTCCCTCCTATCCTCTGGCTGATCCAGCTTTCTTTGCCCGCCCTGTTTGCTGGCGCTTCTCCTTTCCCCACAGGATCCTCCAACCCCAATAATCATCCCCTCGGCTCTGTCCAATATGTCCCACTGCTTGGCACTGTCCCAAGCCTGATGGGCAGTGTCAAGGTGCCCCTGGGCATTGGTACTTTGTCCCTTGGACAAGCTGGGGCACAGGCTGGCATTGGCAAGGTGCCAATACCCAGGGGACACCACCCTCCCCTCTGTGTTCTGCAACTGCCCCCCATTTCACCCCAGCAGGGTCGACCGTGAACTCCTCATTAGTGGCGTGTCTGGTGTGGGAGAAATGCTAGCAGGTCTAGAGACTTCAGTCCTGGCCTCGTTAGTTGTATTTAAAAGATATTCAAATTGGAATTTAAATAATTCCTGCCTCATCCCGCCGATTTCTGGTGGGGAGCAGATGCTGCTGGGAAATACAAAAGGAGTCCGAACCTCATGAATCGTCCAATGCAAGAATCTCCCACAGTGGGATGGGAGAATCGTGGTCATAGACTCTGTATTATTGTATAGACTAAAACAATTCTGTTTATAACTGGCCAAAAATGGTCTGAAAGTTACCATAGAAATGCAACAGTGCAGAAGGAGGCCATTCAACCTATCGATTCTGCACCAACAACAATCCCACCTAGGCCCTATCCCCATAACCCCACATATTTACCCTGCTAATCTACGCAATCTGAGACACTAAAGGACAATTTAGCATGGCCAATACACCTAACCTGCACATCTTTGGACTGTGACAGGAAACTGTCTCATCTGAAGGAAACCCACATAGACATAGGGAGAATGTGCAAACTCCACACAGACAATGACCCAAGCCAGGAATCAAACCCATGTCTCTGGAACTGTGAGGCAGTGTTAACCATCGTGTCACCATGCTGCCCCAAATTGGTGGTTATCGTTTGTCATAGGAAAATACCTTGTCTCCATGCACCGCTTTTCCTTGAAAGAAGTATTAGAACATTGAACATAGAACATTACAGCGCAGTACAGGCTCTTCGGCCCTCAATATTGAGCCAACCAATGGAACCAATCCAATGACCCTCTAACCTAAACAATTCCAATATTATCCATTACTGTCAACTCCAGATTTGACTGTTCCAAAGCCCTAGCCACCCAACATAAATTCCAATTCAACCAAATCTCCACCATATCCTGCACAATATCCTGGCTCATCTACCATCTAACTTGACTTTTGTTGGCTGTGCATCTCACATTTCACTTGTTACTTGAGCATGAAATTGGCATTGTGCAGTGGTTTCAGATGGAAATGGCCAGATTTTTAATTCCACCCCCTACTCCAAATCAACAACTTTGCTGCCAGTGGGAAGACATCACATGAAGTTAATGCTAGGTGTTCAGCATTCAGAACATAGCTATAACGGAGATGAACGAACTTCATCAAGTGATGTATAAGATACTTCAATTCTTGAACCATAGGTTCCAGGAACTGACTACCCCACAGCCAGGAAGAGTTCATAGCTACCCAGAAGGGTGGGAAAAGGCAGATGATACAAGAATCCTCCAGAAGTGTGATTCTTAAATCAATAGTCAGCATTGAATTTTGGAAAAGGTGCCAACATCTCAAAAAAATGCAGTCTTATTAAACTACACAGTGGACAACAGAGCAAAGTGTAAGGATGCTATAGTAATTGAAAATAATAATTGTCAGGGAACAGACAGGCAACTCTGTCACAGTTGACTTGAGCACTGTAAGATATATTGCCTACCTTTGTGCCAGGATAGAGAACATAATGCAGAGGCTAGAGAATATTTTCAAGGGAGAAGGGCCAGAAGTTACAATCCATGTTAAAACCAACAACATAGAGGAGAAGTTAAAAAGCTGTATCTTAAAAGGTTGTAATGCCTGACAACTCCAAGTGCTAAGCTCGAGTAAGAGCAGAAATTTGAGAATATGGCAGGTTAAACCATGGCTAGAAAAACAGTGTTAGAGGGAGGGCTTTAGATTTCTAGGAAGTAGGGTCTAGTTCTGTGGCAGAATGGACAGGTTGCATCTGAACAGAGTTGGAACCATAATCCACCCAGGCAGATTAACTAATGCCCTGAGGAGGGATAAAACTAATTTGGCAGAGAGTTGGACAGAATAGCATTAAAAAAATCAAAACAAGGTGCACAGAAGACTGGGAAAGACAGAATTAGAAATAATACACAATTAGATAGGATCATAGAAAATACGAAGGTTTGGAGTGCATGTATGTAAATGTACAGTGTGGTTAATAAGGTTAGTGAGGAATAGATGTAAATAGCTACAGAAGGATATGATGTGTTACAATTAGGAATATTATAAGATTATGTTTTGGGACTGTATCTTTAAATTCAGGGTAAACTAAAGGAGGTGATCTATTCTGAAGTATGCCTCACAGCAAGGCTGGCTGGTTTGATTGTTTGAGATCAAAGACTTAGATCGTTTTACTTGGAAAGAAGGTATGAGGTATTTACATTTGAAGACATTGGCAGTAGCCTGTGCATTAATAGAGACTCCCAAGTCCTTGAACAATATTGCGGATATTGTGTTTTAAAGAGTTATGCTTTAAACCATCTGTCTAGTTTCAAGATGAGAGTTGAGCAGTCAAGCATAACTAATACACATTTCTACTTAGATATAAGGTGTATGGGATCCGCATTGCTGTGGGAAGAATACAGAGGAAACCATTGTAAAGATCAGGTTACAGGCTTTCCTCTACAATGTCACTGAACATCACAGACAGTATGCCTGGATAATCTGAACATCTACAGGCTAAAAAAAAAATGTGACTGAAAGCTCACAATCAGATTGAAAAGATAAAATTTGTGGGAGTTAAAATAAGGCTGGAAGACTTGTCTTGCATTGTCTAAATGGAAATTTTCTAGGAAAAGAAAACTTCATTGTGAAAGATTATTCTGAGATTGCAAGTTACCAGGCTGAGAAAAGAAAATAACAGAAATAAAGGGCCCTTTTTACCATTTTGATTCTAAGTGCTGGATAGTTTGAAACTGGGAGTGTTCCAGATCTGACTTTTAGACCTGTTCTCAGATGCCCCCAAATGCACTCCGCCTGAAAAAAAAAAATCAGCAATTCCAAATTGTGGTGCAGAAGCCTCTGAGCAGGGCTTAATGTGCTGAAAATCCTGCCGCTCTGACCGGTATCTCCAACTGTGCATATGCAGACAAAAAATGATAGCATGTGGCTTTGCTGCCACATCGCTCCCAGGCTGGATAATGCCTCCCCTTGCCCACAACATTACTGAACACCTTCCTTACCAATATCAAGCAGACAGTCATTGGACACTCGGCATTTACCTCCTCACTAACTGAAGCACCCAAACTGGATTTTTGTAGAGCATGTCTGTTTCTGCCAATTCTGGATGGATAAATGCGGTGGTAAAGGGGGAAATGCTGATAAAGTTAGACATGCAGCTAGTCATTAAGTCAATTTAAATGCATTTAAATGACTGTCGGACCCATTTCAGGCAATGGTCACAATCGTAGCCATTTTTGGGCCTTGGCACGAAGGCAGGCACAGATCACGTTACTCAACTCTCATCCAACTTTACCAAGTTTTCATGCCTAAAAATGGGCGTAACTTGATGGTAAAGTTGGGCCCAAACTCTCAGGAGTTAAGAATTACTTGACTGATTGAGAAAATTGAATTCCTACGGAAAGGACACTATAAAACATATCTTTTTTGGGGTTCAGCTAAAAATCAGAAGGGAATATTCTGTTCACTGGTTAAAGCACAAGTTGTTTATTAATCAATAATGTTGTTACTCTGTTTTTACAGTTAAAGGTGAAATCTTGATGTGTCATTCTGTTAACTGGAAGTTCAAAGTTCTTTTAAAAATGATCAATTTGTACAAGGATCATAACAGATATAGTGGCGATAACAGAGATGCCTCAAACAAAAAGGATGCTTAATTGTCCTGGCTATACAACATTCAGAAAAGATAGGGAGGGGAAAAAAGGGATGGGTAATTAATTAAGAAAATACTAAAATACAAGAAAAAGAAAATTTCCATAGGGGGGTAATGATCTATAGGCATATGAATAGGGAAAGGGTTGTCAGAGGAGCAGTTGGAGAACTAGGAACTGAAATAAAGATCAACTGTAGGAAGGTACTAAATGAGTACTTGACATTTAGCAAGAAAGAGGATTTTGCCAAACATATAGAAAACAACCAGATTATCAGGATAATGGATGCAATAAAATAAGATATGGAGGGGGTGTTAGAAAGGCTAACAGTACTTAATGTGGACAATCCACCTGATCTGAATGGGATACATTCTAGGTTAAGGTAGGTAAGGGTAAAAATTGAGGAAGTATAGCCACAACTCTTCAATCTTCCTTAGATACACGGATAATACCAGAGGATGGGGGGATTGCAAATATTATACCCTTATTGAGAAAAAAGGGGAAGAACATAAATGTGGCAATTACAGGTTAGTCAATTTAACATGGCGATGGGCAAACTTTTATAAGAATTATCAGGAAGAAAATGAGCAGGATCAATTTGGTGATCTACCAGCCTGCTATACCAGTCAATTGACATGGCGAAGTTTGGTGCCAAAGGATATCTTCCTGTTTTGCCTGCGGGATCTACTTCTGGGCAGGGAGCCAATTTGAATATTAATATCATGTCAGCAGGCATGGCTGTTTCAGGCCTCCCAGACACTCCACTCCACCAAAGGGAGCTAGGTGCTATGGCCATGGAGTGGGGGGGGGTGGTGGTGGCAGTTGGGATCAGAGGCCATTGAAGCCACCAGGTGGTTGGGAGCATGGATGGGCAGTGCCAATTGGGAATTGCCAGCCTGGCAGTGCTCACTGAGTTGCATAATGTGCTAGGGCAGTGCCAGACGGGTGAGACCTGAGGCGACTACAAGGCAGAAACGTGCAAGGGGGGGTGGGGTGATGAGCTCTGCTGGGGGTGGAGGGCGGGGGTGAGCACTGCTGGGGGAGGGGGGGGGGGTCTCTGCTGTGGGGTAAGGGGGGTGGGGTGGTGAGCTCTGCTGGAGATGGCATGGGGGGATGGGGTGGTAAGCTCTGCTGGGGGTTGCATTGGGAGTGGGGTGGTGAGCTCTGCTTGGGGGAGGTGGGGGGGTGAGCAATACCAGGCAGGAGGGGCGGGCACCGCCAGGCAGTATGCAAGGTGGGGAGTTCTGCAGAGGTATTTGTAAAGCGTGGTGTGAGCAGCAGACAGGTGGTGATCAGCGGATGGGAACATGATCAACAGCCAGGACAGAGTGTCATAAGATTGCGTTTTCAAACTCACCCAGAAAAAAATCAAGCTTGAAACGCTTCCATTTTCTCATTCGTTAGGCATTTCATGCCTCAAAAACAGTCTGAAAACCAGAGTGTTTCACTTCTTTGTTTTGGGCAGGTTTGGCACAGCAGTCTTCCCGTATTCTGTCAAATTTTCTGGCAGTTGGGAATTTCATGTCAAAAAGGGTAGGGGAGGGCAGAGCCTGTGCACACCTGGGAAGCTGGCTGTGGCGCCATTGCGCAGCCCCCCTAAAACCACCCCCACTAAAGGACATCATCACCCCCATCCCCATCGTTAGCGGCAATGTAATCCACAATGGCAACATGCGTTGCTAGCACTGGGGATTCAGGACATACCTAATGAGTCCCCCCTCACAACCTGCTCCATAGTCCTCCACTTCTGCAGCCCCCTGCATTCCCCACCCCACAAGTCCAATTCTCACCAGTTGGAATGGGGGTGTGGAATGGGGGGCACAAAGTCTGAACTCTCCTGTGAATCTGGCTGTAGACTGCTCGGGATACCATTGCGCACGAGTCCTACATTGGAGACGTACTGCCACCCAGAGCAAGGGAACTATTGGGGGTGGGGAGGTAGGGGTATGCAAGAGGGGGTGTTATATAAGTGGGGGAGGGGCATGTCAGGAATCTGTCAGATGCCTCATTAGGAGGGTCCTAATGCTGGACAGCCATATTGGTGTGGGAGGCAGCAATGCCCCAGATGATTTCCAGGGTTTTTTTTGGGGGGGGGGTAACACAGTCCCAAAATCCACGGTGTGTGGCAAGGGACGTCAGCAAGAGAGCAGGGCAACTGAACGCTCTGCAGCCAACTTCTCCGGTGTCATCGTCCACATCCCAACTCCCCTCCCCCTCCTACCCCCATCCACTGGCACAAACCTCCCATCAGTCAGAAAAACTGAGAAGAGTGTGGGAAGATTATAGTACCAAACCCACCCCAAAAAAAACTGTGTTTCTAGGCTTTTATGATACATAGAACTTTTTTTTTTGGGAGGGGATGATTTCCTCTATAATCTTTAAATCGAAACATTTTATTAACAAAAAAACTTGCACTTTTTCTTTATCCTTTCATGAGTGTCACTAGCAAAGCCAGCATTTGTTGCCTGTCCTCCGATTATACTTTAACTAAGTGGCTTTACTAATCCATTTCAGAGGGTAGTTATTGTTGTTTTGCTTTCTAACTGTTACTGAAATGCTGTCTGTGTATCAAAATAGAAAAATAACATGTTAATAATTTTAAATGAGAGAGTAGACTATATTAAAATGTTAAGAACTCAGACTCCAGCTTACATACTGAAAAAAATGCAAAGAAACGATTAGGTGACAGACTCTTTACTTCAACACAGGGATTTGTCATTACAAATGTTGAAGCACAAAATGTTCCTCAAGAAATATGACAAGAGGTAAGAAAAATGTGTGTTGGTGATGCACAGCAGATGCATGACTTTCAACATGGATATATTATTAGGAAAGGTCTATTTTGTGAGGTTCTCAAAAATTGTGTTGTTTAAGCACTCAAAGAACAAAGAACAAAACAGCACAGGAAACAGGCCCTTCGGCCCAACAAGCCTGTACCGCCACCTCGATGTTCCCACTTCTACCCGCAATCCCTGTCCATGTTTATAGATCTATGGATTAAAAACCAAATTTGAGACAATTTAGGGAGAATTTGTTTTGCCAATTAGCCTAAGAGCACATCCTTGGGATGTGAGAGGAAACCGGAGCTCCCGGAGAAAACCCACGCAAGCACAGGGAGAATGCGCAAACTCCCACAGACACAGGCCCAAATCCATGTATCTGCACAGCACAGAGATAGTCACTGAGCTGTCGTGTTGCCCATCAGATGGTCCAGGTCAAGCATACACTAACGATGTGAAGCAGTAGGATACTCTCGAAAAAGGTCCAAGAGCAGTCCTCTCACGACCCATCGCGTGTATTCCCCTCGTTAGACAACAAGGTGGACCAAAGCACCTGTAGGATAAAAACAAGTATATCAATACCATCATCTATTTACACACTTCCCAGGAACTCCCAAGGCTCATGATCCCTATTTTAAAATCACTCATTTGCTCAGAACTCCTGTAGTTAGAAATTTGTGGAAATAGGTAGTAGGTATTGTATATCCATATTACTTTTTATATTTATTAATAATGTAATAAGCAGAACAAAGATTTTAAAAAGTAATTCCAAAGTGAGAATGGATTTGTTAGAAATGGAAGTATATTACACTGTAAAGATAAGTGTGTACAGCTCATATTTGCATATTAGTTCAGGTGGTGGATTTCTGGTAACATTCTCTTGACAATAGGTTTTACCTTTGAAACTTTGGAAGAACAATAATATTTAATACATTTTATCCTGGAATACAAACCTTTTGCCGTTAGGTTTTTCCAAGCTTTTATCAGATTTGGATTTTGTTTAGAGATGTCCTGGTAGGTACCCTGGATTTCAATCTTCCCATCCTGCATTACAATTATCTAAAACAAGTGGATCACAGTATACAGAAGATTGTATATTTAAATATATATTTATTACAATTAATTTGTTGTAATTAGACTAACATTAAAGTTTTGTTAACCAGAATTTAGATTCCGCTTATTTAAAAAAAATGAAAATGAGAAGGAAAGCTGGGGAGAAGAAATATATTACAAAATTACAAAGTATTACAGCTCAAAAAACAGGCCATTGGCCCTAACATGTCCCCGTGGTGTTTACACTCCACATGATCCTCCTCCCACTCTTCTTTATCTAACGCAATCAATATATTCTTCTATTCCTTTCTTTTTCTCGTGGTTACCTAGTTTGTTCATAAATGCATCTATGCTATTTGCCTCAACTAATTCTTTTGGTATATTAAGTGTAAAGTACATCCTATATTTCTCTCCCCAATATGTATATGTATAATACCACACAATTACTTTAATAAACACAATATCTCAGTCACTTTTAACCTCCTGATAGACTCCAGAACAAAGAAACATATTTATAAAGTAAAGGCAATACTGTAAATGCTGAAAATCTGAATTTTTAATGAAAATATTGGAAATACTCAAGTCAGGCAGCATCTAAGGAGAGACTAAAATAGAGTTAATGTTTCAGGTCAATGATCTTTCATTTGAAACGGGAAAAATTAGAAATGTAATAAATTGTAAGCAAACAAAAGAAGATGGGTAGGATAAAGAACAGAAAAGACATATAATAGATTGGAAGATGAGAGAGATTAAGTGACAAAAGCATTGGTGGTGCCAAAGAAGGCTGTAATGCAACAAATAAAAAAAATCTGTTTTGAAGAGGTGTGAATGGTAAAAGGATGAACAGCTGTCATCTGAAAGCAAAACAAGGGAAAAATTAGTATAAAGATGAAATATTCAAGGAAAAATGAAACAAATGGGAATTGAAACTAGGTTTGACATTTTTTATATCAATGTTGAATCAGAAAGGCTACAAAGTGCCTAAACTAAAGGTGAGGCATCTTTCTTCAAGCCTATGTTGAGCTTCACTGGAGCCCAGCATCCAAGGACAAAAAGGTCAGTGTGAGACAAGGTGGAGAATTAAACTGACAGGTGGCCAGGAAGTTCTGGATCAGGCTATTTAAAGATTATTTGCGACATGAGCATTACTAGCAAGGCCAACATTTATTGCCCTTCCCTGTTTATGCATACCTAATTCCTTCAAGATGGTGGTGAGCTGCCTGTTTGAAGTTCATTCAGCGATAGATGTACATAGTGTTCCAAGGAAAAGAACTTCAACACTTTGAAGGTGTTGTCAAAAGAGGCTTGACAAGTTGCTACAGTGCATTCGCATATGATATACACTGTTGCTACTTTTGTGCCAATTATGGAAAGAATGGATACTTAAGGTGGTGCATGGGGTGCTAATAAGTGGGCTGTTTTGCCCTGGAAGGCACTGAGTTTCTTGAGTATTATTGCAACTTCAGTCACTCTGACAAGTGCAGAGTATTTCAAGGACACTCTCACCTCATCCCTTGAATTCAGTTATTTTGTTCATTCTTGGCCCAAGGCTGTAATGGGATCTGGATCAAAGGGTCTGACTCAATCCAGACTAAACAAGTATGAATAAGGTTATTGCTTGGTAAGCACTGCTTAATAGTACTGGAAACAAATCCTTCTGTCACTTTGCTAATGATAGACTGATGGAGTGGGAATTGACTGAATTGGATTTGTCCTGTTTTTTATAGTCTATAGATACTTAGTAAGAGTTCTCACAACGCCAGGTTAAAGTCCAACAGGTTTATTTGGTAGAAAAAGCCACTAGCTTTTGGAGCGCTGCCCCTTCGTCAGGTAAGTAAGAATTCTGTTCACAAACAGGGCATATGAAGACACAAATTCAATTTACAAAATAATGGTTTGAATGCGAGTCTTTACAAGTAATCAAGTTTTAAAGGTACAGACAATGTGAATGAAGAGAAGGTTAAGTACAGGTTAAAGAGATGTATTATCTTCAGCAAGGACAGTGAGGTTTTATAAGCCCTGGCAAATCATGAGCATCGTGAGGGTTACAGATAGTGTAACATGAACCCAAGTTTTACCCCACTCCAACGCAAGTATCATGATATACATACTTAGGCAGCATGTCAGGTAGATGCCAGTGTTGTAGCTGTACCGGAACAGCCTATTGTAGTAATAGGACTACAATTATTTCCAGAGCACAGGTTTTGAGCGTTATTTCTTGATGTTGTCAGGGCTTATAGCTTTATTGTATCCAGTGCTGTCGGTTCTTTCTTGATATCATGTGAAGTATATCGAATTGATTGAAGACTGGTATTAGTGAGATTGCCTAGCTTTGCCAATCGCATCCCGATTCCACTGTGTAGCATGCCTAAAATCCTGTGTTGTATTTTCATTGTTTGGCATTTCATTTTTAAGTATGTCTGCTGTTGCTTCTGGCATGCTCTTCTCTTCTAGACTGAAAGGAGGTATTCCACTAAATAACACCCAATCTGCTTTCAATTATTCAACTGTAAAGTAGACTGTATTGTGATCAGTGAATTGTAAGTAATATAAAACTGTTAACCTGGAAGGAGTGCTTGGGCTCAGATGACAAGGACGTGAAAGGTTTTGCATCTCCTAATCTTGCATGCAAACACACTGTGGGAGGGGAAGAGCTGTAGAGGGTAACTGAAGCAAAATCTGAGAGATGGTAACATGATTAACATTTCAGGTTGATGATTTTTTTTTGGAACTGGGAAAAGTTAGAAATGTAATAGATTTTAGGTTTAAAGAGAGAGAAAGAGGAAAAGAACAGAAGTGAAGGTCTCCTATAGGTCAAAAGATGAGAGCTATGGAATTAGTAAGGAAATAAAATTTGTGTCTGGAGAAGATGTGAATGGAGGCAATTGTCCTTTGGAATGCTGAAAGGGGATGTGTTTGGGTGCTGGTGTCATACTGGAGATGACAAAAATGATGTAGGATAATCCTAGGCTGGCGGGGTGGAAGGTGAAGACAAGGCAAACCCAACATGTTTCTTGCAAGGAGTAGAGGGGAAGGAGTGAGAAACTAAGTGTGGGAAATGCTAATGACATGGTTATGTGCCCAGTCAACAAGAGGGAGGGAGGCTGGTTTTAGGAGGGTGATATCCTCAGTTGAGGAGTAAAAATATATCAGAATCCTCAACTGAAAAATACACTCCCCACCCCCCCAAATCCCATGCCAACTCTGGTTGATAGCAAACTCAATCATGTTCGTCAGCCCATCATCCCTCATGTCCAGCATGACACAACCATCAAACACATCTGCTCTTTCCAGCCCCTTTCCAAATTCAAAGAGACTACTCCCTCTGTGACACTCTGGTCCCTTCCTCAATCACCCCAACAACCACCCCTCCTTCTCTCAGCATCTTTCAGGGAAGCACAAGAGATTCAACACCTACTTTTTCACTTCTCTCGTCATTCAAGACCCCAAACACACCTTCAAGTGAAACAACAATTAATCTGTACTTTCATTTTAGAAGACTATATTTGCTGCTCACAATGCAGTCGGCTTTACTCTGAGTGTTGAAACACAGATTGGACGACCATCTTTCAGAACACTTTTGTTCAGTCTGCAAATGTGACTGTAAGTTACCAATTGTCTGCCATTTTTAATTCTTCACTTTGCTCTTAGACTGACCCTTCTGTCCCGGACTTCCTTACAGTAGTCCAAAGTTCAATGCAAGCTTGAGGAATAGCACTCATCTTTTGAGTTTTCAGCCTTCTGAACTCAACACTGAATTCAACAATTTTGAACTGTGACCTTGACCTCCATTTTGTAACTTTTTCTTTGTAGATTGTATTTACTCTCATCTTTTTTTTGTTTCAAATTTTGGATGGCAGCTGTTCTTCCATGATTCACATAGTCTCCAAATAGATTTTGTTTGTTTTCCAATCACTTTGAACAAAGTCAGAAATTTGTGTCATTTAATCTCCTACGTTTCCCTGTTCCAGATGTTCCATTTTGTTTTTCTTCTTCCTTTTCACTTGCTAAAAACCAATAATATTTCTAACTTTTCCAAGATCATCAACTTTAAATATTAACCCTGTTTTTTTCTCCACAGATGCTACCTGACCTGCTGAAAATTTCCACTATTTTTCTGTCTTAGAGCATATTTGTAAAACTAGAGCTTGCATATTCAGGTGTGAAACATGATGTTGGGACTGCTACGATGGTTTTCTTGTTGTATTTAAAAATTGCCATTCCCGTCAAGTAGCCAAACAAAATAACAGAGTGGTTGGGAAAGAAGTGAAAATGGGAAGACTTTCATTTTTGTTTACATGAAGGCTTCTTTTTGTCTCTGACTGCTGTCAAAATCCAAATGTACCCAGAGTGTGACTCAGTGGGAGAGAATCAACAAGCAAGAGTTCAATTTAGACATCAAATGTGTGTGTCAGACTGAAAGTGGGAGAAGAATCAACAAAAAAAATTTAATTTAGGCATCAAATGTGTCCCAAGTTGTACTGAGAGTGGAGGACTGGACAAGCAAGAGTTTAACTTTGATAGCAGAGTGCCAGGAAAGTTTGCACAGTTGATTAAATCAATATGATTGATTTAATAAGCTATAGCTAGCTACAGGACTCTGAATCTCCATTCAGGGCATTCAGAGCGAAAAATTCAGAAATACAAAGGCAGTTAAAGACTCAGCTTTGATTACAAGTAATTAGCATTTACCAATAACAGAATAGCAGTTATCTTGATCCAATCATATTATGGTAACATTATGCATACATAAAGATATAATGTCCAATTAAACTTGTGCATGTTATGTCATCAAGAAATGACATTTTTAACTCTGTCCAATGGTATTTCAACTTCCCTTTCCATTGTTCCTTGTTCTAATGGCAAGTCGTCTCACAACACCAGGTTAAAGTCCAACCAGTTTATTTGATAGTAAACTCACAAGCTTTCAGGAGGAACAGTGTTTCTGAAAACTTGTGGGTTTACTATCAAATAAACTGTTTGGACTTTAACCTGGTGTTGTGAGGCTTCTTACTGTGTTTACCCCAATCCAACGCGGCATTTCCACACCTTGTTCTAATGTGCAGACATGAACTGCAGCTACGCATCATTTGATTAGAGAGTCCTCGAGCCTTATCTGGGCTTACTTTACTCGAAATCTGACATTTGCACCTAGCTTTCCCCGTGTGAGACTGAAGTTTAGCTTGCAGCTTATGTAAAAACTTGAGAGATTTTTAACCCTTTCACATGGAAACAGGTTTACAAATAAAAAAAAAACTTTTGAAATCTGGAACTTGCTGCCCCAAAAGTCTGTCAATCCTGACCAGATTGAATTTGCTCATGGCGGAGATTGATGAGTATTTGTTTGAAAAGGGATTAACAAATGTGCAAAAAAGGAGATAAATGGAGCTGAGGTACAGTCAGTAATGAGCTAACTGAATGGCAGGACAGACTCGAGGAGCTAAAAAGTCTAATTCCTGTTTAAGGCATATTGCAGATGGTCATAAGTATGGACACTAAACAAAAAAAGAGCAAATTAGCTGAAGGGACTTACATAAATACATTTTCAGAAGGTTTATGTTGGAAAAAATGATAAGGAAGGAATTCCGAACAGTATAGTTGAGGCAACAGAGATGATATTGGGCTTAACGTGATTACAGAGCAAGGACTGATAAAGTCACAGAAAGAATTAACACAAGACTGTTTATTTTAAATTTATGTTGAAAAACAGGACTCCATTCTTAGTATAAGGAGACAGACATGATGGGTGAGTTAGACTTAATGCACGATAGGATTGGATATGTTGATGGGATAGATTTGGCAAAGATTTGGACAGTTTGGAGCTTATAGAAAGTGAAGCACACAAGACAATGAGGAATGATCTTGAACAGTTAAGTCTGGAAATGGTAAGACATATTTAAGGAATTCAACAGTAAAGAAATTGAAGATTGAATAAAGGTGGACAGTGTCATGGAAGTAGTTTCCATGAAGGATGAAAAATGGAGTTGTAAAGGTACCTGTGTGACAACTTTAAGATATGAACAGTTCCAGTTAAGCTCAAGACAGTAACCAGGAAAGGGGATGGAATCAGCAACAAGGGAGTGAAAATTTTTCACAATATTTCACAGCTAGATGATCAGGTGATTATTCTTGCATAAAATACTTAAGTTTCGTAATCCATTGTATTAGCTCAATGCCAATGGTTCTGATCTTTCCAAAACTGAGCAAGAGGAAGTTATGATTCATCAGATATATTGTTCAAACGATCACATAGCACAGAAGCAACTGAGTAGCACAACCATTCAGGTAAAAGCTGATAAAGTATTTTCCTAGAGATAATTTTCATCAAGAATAACAAATAAAATGAAGAAGTGGAATGAGCCAATGGAGGACAATTTAAAAAGGAAATCAGCTTGGGATTTGGAAGGTAAACATTGAAGCTTTTAAATGATGTTAAAGGTTGAATGGATATTTGTTGTAGGAATGCTTACCCAGCCATTGGGTTACTTTTTCCTTTAATTTGCAATGAGTTTTGGAATTATCCCTATATTAGTAATGATATTAATATTATAAGCACAGAAGTATAGCAAACCTATCTATCAAAGAATATGCTGTGAAGCAGGGGGATGGGAAATGATGAGCTTTGATAAAGCACTGAGCAGAATTTGGGCACAGGGAGAAATGGTAAGCAGGGAGAGTATGATCATTAAATCAGTAATATCCTTGTACATGTATTAGTAGCTGTGTCTAAAATGGGCAGAGAGTTGGAAGCAGGCTGCTCACCTAAACACTGAGCTAAGGAATAATCTGTGGTACTAAAAAAAGGAGATAAAAAAACAGGTTGCTAAGACATCACAGCCCTAATAGAATTTATTAACTGAAGGTTTCTCACAAAAACAATACATATGCTGCCCACAGGAATTATGTCATTTAGAAAGTGTGCTGACGTCTTAAAAATTAATTCATCAAAATATCTTACATACATAGTCAGCTTCTTCAGCATATTCCAGTTTGTGTGTTACAAAGATGGTTGTTCTGTTTTCCTTCTTTAACATCCCCATGATCCCTTGGTGGAAAACATGACTTCCCACATGCACATCCAGGGCTGATAAAGGATCATCCAGTATTACAACAGGGCATCTAAATTAAAGATAGAATGATTCAGAAAGTGTGTATTACAGGTATCCAGTCATATAGAATTCCAAAGCCTTCAAAGTAATTTAAAATTTCAGTAAAAAGGATCATAATACAACTTTGACCATTTCATCTTTGGAATGGCACAAATTGCTCAGAAAGCATGCTGAAATTTTAAAGATAATTTTGAACAGTCTTGGCAAAATATTGTTTGCAAATCATGATTGCATCTTTGGTGATGCCAAAGTAAAACATTAAAATGGTACTTACAGGGGATAGCTTTTTCAAGATATTTCACAGGTTTATGATCAGTTGATTATTATTGTGAAAAATACTCATTAAGTTTAATGTGCCCTTGTATTACCTAGTAAAATAAAATCTCATCAAACCTTGTACATAATTTGAAGTTGAAAATCTATAATGTCCAAAAAAGACACACTTGCTATGAGAAGAATGAGAAATTGAATGAGGGAAAGCTTAATGAATCTTTTTTCAATCTTTCTTAAAGCTTTGTAAAATAACTATCACACGCTGCTGGATGAAGTCTGCTTGTTAATTTTCACTTTTGCACGTTCTTGTACCCTTTCTTCGTTCTTTCCTTGAATTTTGTAAAGAGTCTAGCTCCTCTAAATCTGATGGGAGGTTTTAAACATAAAACATTGCTTTGTTTTCATTACTGACCTGCTGTGAATGTTTTATTCTAGATTAACATCTGAGAAAATCATACTTCATATGGAATTGAATACTAATACAACACAAACATTCCTTTTTGAACTTTATGAAATCAGCTCAATTCTTCTTTATTTTGCATTTTCCTATTATTCTATATTAATATTTTGCAGCTGGAATCTCATTTTTTGCTTCAAAGTGTTTCTAATTATATATTTCTTATATTAAATATCATTTATCATTCTACATTTAATTATTATATGAAAAGAATAATAGTTATATGAAACAGCATTGCATGCGGGAGCACGACTATCGCAATGGCATCTTTTCTAATAGCCTTCATGCTAGTCAGTACATTTTAAAATGCAAGTCCATAGAGTAGTAGAATTATATAGTACAGGAAGCAGCCATTCAGTAAACAGAAGCCTAGAAATTATCCATTAGTCCCATGCATCTTTTCTTTATTCATTGTTTTTCCATTAAAGATCCAATTTCTTTCTGGAATCATTTCCAATACTATTTCAGGGAGTGTTTTCTGCAGCAAAACCCTCTGATTCTTTTGCTGGTTATGTTAAATCTGTATTCTCTGAATAATGACCCGTCTGCCAATGAGACCAGTTTCTCCTATCTGATTCTATCAAAATCATTCAAATTTTTGAACACCTTTATTCAATATCAAACTGTCTCCACTCTAAGGAGAAGTTTTAACTTTTTGTATGAAATGTTATGAGGTGTTTTGTTTCAAAGGCACTACAAAAATGCAAATAAAACCATTAAAAGTAATGATAATAAGAACTGCTAGATAAGAAAATCAAGTTTGTCTTCTATAGTCCTGGCACATGATACAACAACGATAGCAATCAACTTTATCACTTAGTCTTTAACAGAACTAAACACAAGGTGAGGAAATCCTAGTGTTAGAAATCTTTGGGACACCTAGGGCCAAAGTCACCTATTCCTCCTAAATATGCTACACTCACCATTGGTCAACCAGAAATATTCATAAAGTTATCCCAAAATGCTATCTAAAAGAAATGATCAAATTTGCTCTTGAATGAATCAGCGTTTTCTATTCTCCATACTGTTTCTCAAGTTAGCTTGTTCCATAGATTTATCCAAATAAATAATGACCAACACGAGGGGACATAACTTTAAATTAAGAGGTGGTAGTTATAGGACGGATGTCAGAGGCAGGTTCTTCACACAGAGGGTGGTGAGGCCGTGGAATGCCCTGCCTGCAGCAGTTGTGGACTCGCCTACTTTGGGGGCATTCAAATGTTCGGTGGATAGGCATATGGATGATATTGAAATAGTTTAGGTTAGAGGGTCCACTGGCCGGCGCAACATCGAGGGCCGAAGGGCCTGTACTGCGCTGTAATGTTCTATGTTCTATGTTCAAATACGCACAAACATGCACAAGCAGCCCCTTTGTGAAAAAGATGAAAACAATAATTTTTAGGACATCTGAAATTTTATTTGATACTTATGATGGGAGCATGTGCTTGGTAAATGCTATTTTCTGGAAATTTCTCTCAAACTCAACTATTTTAAAAAATGCAAATAATCTGTGATTCCAGCTACACATGAGATCAATGCGGCTGTTGACAGTGTAAAAAAAAAACTTCATGAATAATGTGTTTCAAGTGAACATCTCCAAATGGCTTCCACTGTAGAATTATCAACAGCTCCTAACTTTCAATGGGTCCATGAAAAAAATGATTGGATTTGTACAATCATAGAATAAAGCTTTTTATACAACTCAGAACACCGCAATATTAAAGATTTCTCCTGGATTTCAATTAGATTTCCATAATCAGGAGCACCATTCATCATTTTAAATAAATGGATAGAAAATCAGGCACTATGGGCCTACAATTTCCAAACAGGTGCTGTTCCACAATGGAAGCTTACAATTGTGGAAATCATCCCTTATATCAAGCATCCGTCACCACAATCAGCAAACTGGAAAAATGTATGTCTACCTTGAATATAGAGCCCGTGCGACACTAACACGCTGTTTCTGTCCACCACTTAGATTAATACCCTGAAAAAAATATCAGAACTATTATTTCTAGTAACACAATACAGACAAAACTAAAATATTTGGGGCTAGATTTTTCTGGAAATACAATGGTTTCTGAATGATGCATACCATTACTAAATTGCTACACAGCTAGCGATTTGAGGTGAAAGCATTATCACTTTAATTGCAAGTCACTGGCTAATTTGCAACTCTTTGCACCAGCTTCAAAATAAAAAACAATCAGATCACCTTCACGGAAAAGAAATATATATTATGTGCTGGTGAAAAAAATATTAAACTTATTAGGGGATGTCTTGATCATTCAAAATTTATTCAGTGTATAGTTTATCTGTATAGCTCAGGATAGACTCAATTTTAACTCAGTGTCTGGATGAGGTGATCACACTGCAATAGCTATTTGCAGTGGATGTCGGAGGATAATATTCTCCTAATGCTCCTAAGTTAGAGAAGGTGAAATTAGTTTAAGTTCTGCTCCTGATTGTAGTCTAGCAAATCCTGCTGGTGGATAAGGATTTTGGGTGAGCAAAAGATCTGGTTTTGCCCTTTCTCTCTTCTCTCACCCTCAGTGGTCAAATAGCTTGCTAACACCTGGCACAGTGGTTAGCATTGCTGTCTAGCAGTGGCAAGAACCCAGATTCAATTCCCAGCTGGGTCACTGTCTGTATGGAGTCTGCACATTCTCCCAGCATCCACGTGGGTTTCCTCCACTTGCTCTGGTTTCCACCCACAGTTCAAATGATGTGCTGGTTATGTACATTAGCCACGCTAAATTCTCCCTTGTATTTCTGAACAGGCATTGGGAGTGTGGCAATGAGGGGATTTTCACAGTAACTTCATTGCAATGTTAATGTAAGCCTACTTGTGACACCAATAAATAAGTTTAAATATCCATTGCCCAGACTGATTGGAACGGGGGACAAAAAGGTAACCAATGATCAATTCGAGAACCATTCATCAGTGACAAGTTAGCATGTTGAAAATGAGAGCGCTAACAATAAAAATTAATGAATAGGGAAATATCACTTCATCATCGATTTGATTTTATTGTCCTCTCAAAAGCCGCTATGAAACTCCAAATGAAAAGCTAAATATAACTTTGTAATATGTAACACTGAAGTAAAAGAAAACCAAATAACACAAGAAATGGCAGTCTAAAATCACATAGGCACCAGTCTCCCAAATGATGCATTTGGGGTCTGTTCGAATTGCCAACAGAAGGAATCCACAGGAATTTTCAACTTCCATTAGGCAAATATCCTGCATTTGGAGCCAATTGAAAAAACTGAGGTAAAGCAGAAACTTTGAAAGATATCGATACCAGAATAGCTACTTAGGGAAAGTTAGAAGGATTTAAAACCAGTTCTGACTCCAGGGTAACTATACTACTGATACTCCTGACACTCTGACCAAATTGCAATCCCTGCAAATACTTTCTAATCCCTGATTATTACACTAACCCTCTCAACTAAACCCATCCAATCTGACCTAATCGCATCCAATCTGACCTAATCCATTCCATCTCCAACCATCCAATTGCTCCCCTCCACACTCTGGCTACCTGATTAACCTCAAACTCCCCTCGACAAACCCTTCAACCCTCTCCCTGACTAACCTCTTGACCTTCTCCCCATAAAACCCTACCCGAGCACTCAACTACCCCTTCAACTATCTACTCCTTGATCCATTCTACCCTCTCACCTACCTACTTTACACACTTTTCTGTTAGGGACTTTAAATTTTCCAGGATACAGTAGCTAGTGCCATAAAAAGGCTTTGTTTCCCCCAGTTTTCCTGCACTATGAAGAAAGTGAGCCAAAAGCAGTCAAGCTCCACATTTTTCAGGAGTACGGTTTGAAATTCCAGCGAGAAAAGTCTTCTGGAACAAGATAAATAAATAGGAGCACAGCGGCAATCTGATGGTGAATGCCACCTCCCATTTAGTTGCTGGAAAAGCCTCGCTTGAGAACCTACTTCACTTATTGCAAGAGATTATAAATTATAAAATTGTAACACGGGAGAATTTTGAGTTATAATTGATAAACTCATGCGGTTTTAAACTGACATTTCATCATTGCTTGTAAGCTCTCTGATATGCATATAATTATTAAGCCTGATTTCACAAAGGAAGACTAAACAGTAGATGGTTTAAATTTCACAAGATTTTTTAAATTCAAATTGAAAAACCTTAATTATTTTATAAATAAAATTAATTTCATGTGAAAAGGCTAGTCTTACACCAATTTTTAAGATTCCATGTAATATTCTAACATTGTGCCAACAAACATTATGAGGAACAAAATGTCAGTAATAAGTCCTGGCATTATCATGTCAGCGTACTTACCTTTTCACCAATTTCTGTCAGCGGGCCAGCTGGTAAAACATCAATATCTGGCTGAAGAGCACAGGCTTTGATCACAGTCTGAAAACGCTCTTCATTAAAACTTTCCTCAAACACAATGTTATCCTGTAAAGAAGCATTCCTCAGCCATGCGGTCTGTGCCGAATATGCGAGCGGCTGATTGGCTGATGCCCACACCACATGTCCAGAGACTGTTGTCATTTCTCCTAATATGGCAGATATTAACGATGTTTTGCCACTTCCAACCTAAAATTCATAAAAATTGAAAGAATTTAGCTAACAAGTTTGTTTGTTCTGGTGAGAGTTCATGACCTGAAACAATACTGTTATTCACTCCACAGACAGATTTTTCGTAACAGCTAAAAAATAGGAACAGGTGTAGGCTGTCCACAGACCCATCTCCAACATTCAGTAAGATCAGGCATTATTAATTCCACTTTTCTGTCTGCACCCTAATGTCCTCATTCCCCTGCAGATGATAAATCTATTTAATTTAATCCTGAACATATTCAATGATGCAGTCTCCATTGCTTTCAATAGAAGATAACTACTTCCATGAATTGTGGGAATCACCAGCAAGGCCAGAATTTGTCGCTGATCCTTAATTGCCTTCTTAAATTGCTGCACTCACTCTAGTGTAGATATATCAGTGATTTCAATTCCATTGAATGTCAAGAGAAGATGGTCTGAATTGTCTCGTATTGAAGAAGGTCATTGATTTAACATAAGAACTAGGAGCAGGGATAGGCCATCTGGCCCCTTGAGTCTGCTCCACCATTCAATAACATCACAGATGATCTTTTCATGGATTCAGTTTCAGGTACCCACCCACTCAGCATAACCCTTAATTCCTTTACTGTTCAAAAATTTATCTATCCTTACCTTAAAAATATTCAATGAGGTAGCCTCAACTGCTTCATTGGGCAGGGAATTCTTCAGATGCACAACCCTCCTCAACTCAGTCTTAAATCTGCTTCCCCTTATTTTGGGGACATGCCCCCTAGCATTAGTTTCACCTGCCAGTGAAAACAACTTCCCTGCTTTTATCTTATCTATTTCCTTCATAATCTTACGTGTTTCCACAAGATCTCCCCTCATTCTTCTGAATTCCAATGAGTATAGTCCCAGTGTATTCAGTCTCTCCTCAATAAGCCAATCCTCTCAACTTCAGAATCAACCTAGTGAGTCTCCTCTGCACTCCCTCCAGTGCCAATATATCCTTTCTCAAGTAGCCAGACCAAAACTGTACACAGTACTCCAGATGTGGCCTCACCAGCAGCTTATGCATAAACTTGCTGTTTTTAAACTCTATGAAGGACAAAATTTTATTGCCTTTTTAATTAACTGCTGCATCTGCAGACCAACTTCTTCTGATTCTTGCCCAAGGACACCCAGGTCCCTCTATAATATTTTACCATTTAAATAATAGTCCATTTTGTTGTTATTCCTACCAAAATGGATGATCTCTCATTTACCGACATTGTACTCCATCCGTCAGACCCTCACCCACTCACTTAGACTATCTATATCCCTTTGCAGGTTTTCTCTGCAAAGTGTCCTCTGCACGCTTTGCTCTGCCACTCATATTAAGTGTTATCTTCCAATTTTGACACACTACACTTGGTCCCCAATTTCAAATCATCCATGTAACTTGTATGGTACAAATATTACTGACCTACTAAATATTTCAGGTATGTTCAGCTTTTATTTCAGATTTCCCGCACAGTATTTTGCTTTTTCTTATCTTATCTCCTGTGGATGCTGTTTTTTTTTTCTACATTATTATTTTTTCATTGTTGGCAATCATTTGCTATCTCAGCCTAAGGTTAATGGTACTGCAGGAGAGCAAACTCAAATCAATTTTCCTCCTCTCATTGCCAATAAGTACACACGAGGATTCTTAGTATTAAACATTGGGTTGGGGGTAGGGGGAATGGAAAAAGAGCTCCGGCGTGAACTGGGGAATAAATATCAATTTAAGATTGGTTACAAGGCAAGGGAGTGACAGGGTGAAATGAAGCAGGTACCAAGAAAGTACGGGATCAATATAAACCAGTATTCTTGAAAAGGTTAGGAAATGGATGAATATTGTGGCCTAGATCTTTGTGGAATCCTGGAGGCTTTTAATAATGGTAGGCAGGATTAGGATCACACCCATACTTCTGACAGATCCTATTTTTGCAGGTAGGGGAATGGGGAGACAGGATGTGATTTACACAAGGAAAATCCAACTCTGCAGGGCCATTGGACTCAGTGCTGAGTTCAAACAAGCCCAATTTTTACTGGATCAAGCGCCTTATCCCTATAGTGTATGAGTTACGAATTTTAAACTAGAAGTGGTTGAGAAGGGTGGGATAAGAGCTACAAAACTATCAAGCTATCAAATTATTTGGCTATGGCTGAGTTGAAAAAAAATGTGCTTGCATTTTCAATTGACATAAAACTAAGTGCTATTGTAATATCATTATTATTGTTTGACTACTTTCCCAACCCATCATTATCCCAATGGAAAACTGCAAATTCGCTTTTTGACAGGGCAAAGAGCCTGTTCAGAGATTGGCTGTCTTTGATGTGGGGTTATAAATACAAATCTTTCTTTTATGTAGGATTAAGCACTTGAAAGGATTGAAATGTTTTGAATGGGCATATTTTTATATAGTGAAGTCTGCAACAGATATTTAGAATTTCATCTTATCTCAGCCATGTTCCCTGAGGTCTGGCGGCTATGGTGGATTCGAGGTGAGCTGGCATAGGGGCTTTAACAGACCATGAGGATGAATGGAGGCAAGAGTTAGCATTGGATTTATAAGTTGCATGAGCTGGCATTAAGTTGAAATTATAAGAGGGTGGCTGGGTGCAAAGATGGCAAGTATAGGTGAAGGGTAAAGTCTAGAAGACAATCCATACCCTATCTTTATCACTCTCACCAAGCACTACCAACCAGAAAGATGATTCTGCCACTCAAAGCACTTTTATCCAAGGAGCAGGAAATAAGATAATTTCCTGATTGTGTTCCTTCAAAGGAAATCCAGGCCTGTGCCTTTGTTAACTAATGTATAAGGGTGGGAGTAGGCTTGAAAATTAAAGAATGGCTGATGAAGTAGTTTCTAATCACTTTAAATGCCATCAAAAAGCTGATGCAGTAGCACAGTAGTTAGTATTGCTGCTTCACAGTTCCAGGGACCTGGGTTTGAATCTCAGCTTGGGTCACTGTCTGCCTGGAGCTTGCACATTCTCCCTGTGTCTGCATGGGTTTCCACTGGATGCTCCTGTTTCCTCCCACAGTCCAAAGATGTGCTGATTAGGTTGATTGGCCATTCTAAATTGCCCCTTAATGTCCTGGGATGCATAGACAAAAGGGATTAGTGGGTAAATATATAGGGATTAGGGATAGGGCTCGGGTGGGATTGAGGTTGGTGTAGACTCGATGGGCCAAATGGCCTCTTTCTGCACTGTAGGATTCTATGATTACTGATTAATTGAGATCTCTATTTGTTTTATTTATTTGTAAATCATTTGGCAAGTACAACATTAATTTCCAATGCAAAATGCAACATTTTCAAAAAGCAAGCCTCTCCCTTCCTAGAATGTCACATTTGTGTTTTTAACATTTATATTTTTCCCATTCAGACTTTCACATATTAATGCTTTTTCTCACCTCATTATATGCGTATGACATTTTGAATTATCAGCTTTTTGATGGCATATAAAACATGTGCTATATAGCAAATGGAAAAATTCAAACTGATGTAATAGAATTTTAGTTGAGGTTTAAGATGAAGTACATTCTTTAGGCAGAATATTATTCTATATTTGGGGGTTTTGTACAAGAACTGGGAGGACCTGGTGTTAACGCTGGGGTATATAATTGCTGCACTTGGCATTGACAATCTTCAGCTATATCAATACCATTTCTGGTACAAAAAGGCAGGAACCTGGACTTAGGGATTTAAACCCCATTTGTACTCAGCTGTAACATTTTAGAAAATAGAATGTTTGTCAAGAAAATCTCCACATATTAAAATGTTAAGGAGGAGGAGTGATTCATAACTTAGATAGTAGGATCAATCTCTGTCAAATGTTTTTCATGTAAAGTACTCTGTGTTTATGACGTGATCATTGGCAAGAGTAGAGCAGCCTTTCATTAATTTAACCTTACGTCTGCATCTCACATCACAGAACAACAGGATCCCTATCGTGCAGAAGGAGGCCATATGGTCCATCAAATCTGCATTCACTCTGACATATTTACCCAGGCCCACTACTCTGCCCTATCTCCATAACTCCAAACATTTCCTATGGCTAATCATCTAACCTACACATCTTGGGACACTAAGGGAAGATTGTACCATGGCCAATCCAACATCTATGGACTCTGTAAAGAAACGGGAACACTTGGAGGAAACACATGCAGACATAGGGAGAATGTGCAAACTCCACAAAGTCAGTCACCCAATGCAAGAATTGAACCTAAGTCCCTGACACTGTGAGGCAATAGTACCATCACGCGCGTAGATCAACATGAGGTGAGCAATGAAAGTTCATCGCACATTATGAGATTTTATAAGTAGAAATTTAAGTTTAATGGTAAGTAATAGCTCTAACATGTTTAATTTCTAGTCTGACATACATTTTTAAAATCAATGTTAACCAAAATCAAAATTATAAAAAAGACGTAACTATCAAGTGGTGGGTGAGTTGAGAACAAATGGGATTTAAATCCCTGAGAAACATCAGCATGTTAGAAATCTATCGACATTCCACCTGTTTCCTGTTTCAGTGGGGCACATCCAAGCAGGAACAGTTGTCAGGTTAGTCATTTAAAATATGATTAATTAATTCAGACTTTAACCCTAAATTCTGGCTTTAATAGTGAAGAAGGGAAAGGATTAATGAATTTTGTATTAGAATTTGTGCAAGAGCATTGCAAACCTTTTCTGCTTGTGCAGGCTTTTGTACTAGCTAAACAACTGCAGATGTTTAAGTACAATAACTGCTAGTTGAAAAGAGGAACAATACTGAGACAGCAGTGACCACACAAGTTTCACAAAGGAAAAAACTGCCGAAATAGCTAGAAGAACGGCAATCGTGACTGGACCCGGGGATTGCGTCATGACTGGGACCAGGAACCATAATATATAAATATCCACACTTGTATTCAGAATGAAGTCTGGCAGACCGCTTTAGGAACCAGCTTCTCATAAAAGCTTTTGTAACAAAGCCACTGTCACTAATAGTCTCAGAGGTATTATTTTACCACCAACAGTCAGTTGCTTATAAACATGCAACTTTACAAAACAGTTATGTTTTAACATGTTTCCTTCAACTCAAGGTGAACAAACATTCTCAAAAAGGGTGATGAAGTCACACTAAATACCTCTACTTGGAGACAGGCTCATGTAATCTGATTGCTGTAAATAACTCCAGCAATGAGTGGACACTGGTCAAACAGCCAATAATAACTCACATGCATACTATTAGAAGTCCTGAAACTAAAATTTAATGGCCTTGATTCACCCATTTGCACTCCAAGTGCTTCTGATAATGGAAAAATGGGAGTCTTTCTGGCTGGCATTAACAGTGGTCATGAGGTGGGATTCACCCATCTTAACCATTTAAATTATGCAGATCTTGAAACACCCCCACCAACACAGCTGTTCAAGATTGAGGTACCAATTTTAAAGGAGTCTCTGATCTCTGCATATGAAGAGAGGTCCCCTCATTGACCAGGGGAGCACTTCCAAACCTTCAGCAAAGGGGGTCATCCTCACTTCCCCCATACCAATACCCAATCCCCCAAAACCAATACAATTATATAAAATTACCAAAGTGACCTTAGTATTTCTGCATTCAATGTGCAAATAATACAGGATGACATCCATACTAACAACAGAACAGGACCTTGCTGGATTATGTATGTGTAAAGTAAAGCAAAGGATTATGATGGTTCTTCATAGGTATTTTCAACGGAATTAGGAATGGGCAATAAAGGCTGGCTTTACCAGCAATGCCAATGTTACATTAACAACTATATTTTTAAAATCCTCTTGAAAATTAAGACTGTACCAAGATGGAAACAAAAACAAAACAGCAAAAATAGCATTGCAATATTTGGTGTGTTATTAAAATTTGTATATTATAAGTTTACATACATTCTATAAATATGAATAACTGTGTATTTTGTTAAATTGTTTTTATTTGATATTCTCATCTAGGTTTCAACCAAACAAGATCCCCTTGTGGCAGATGACATAGTTAAGTCCTCTGCCTCTCCAGTCACATTGTGATCGGCTCCTCCCCGCCCTATATACACATCCCTCTTTGAAACCAGCCTCACTCACTTAGTAATGTCCTCCCTCCAATCCCTACTCACTCATGCTCTCTGTGTGTCAATGATGGAGGAAGTGAGTGTTTAAGGTGGTGGGTGGGATGCCAGTCAAGCAGGCTACATTTTCCTGGATGGTGTTAAGTTTTTTGAGTGTTGTTGAAGTTGCACTTATCCAGGCAAGTGCTGCATATTCAATTACACTCCTGACTTCTGCCTTGAAGATAGTGAACAGGTTTTGGGAATCACTAACTTTCCAGCCTTTCACCTGTGCTTGTAGCCACAGTATTTATATGGCTGATCTACAGGAAACCCCAAGGATGTTGATAGAGTGGATTCATCATAGTAATACCATTGAATGTCAAGGGGAGATGATTAGATTTTCTATTGTTGGAAATGTGCACTGCATGACATTTGTGTAGTGCAAATGTTACCTACGATTTGTCAATTCCCACCAGAATGTTGTCCAGGTCTTGCTACAATTGGTCACGGACTGCCTCTGTCTCCAAGGAATTGAGAATTTGCTGCACATTGTGCAATCAATTATCAGCAAATCTCCCCATTTTTCACCTTATGATGAAGATTGATGAAATAGTTGAAGATAGTTGGGCCTAGGACACTATCCTGAGGAATTCCTGCGGGTTGCAACATGATATCAGTCTATTCATTATTTGAAGCCAAGTAACTTTTCTTTAGTTTTGTTTGTTAGTTGTCTATTAAGTAATGTTTGATGCATTTTGATTTTTTTTTACAGTACAAATTTTAAAATATGAAATCTTATTCTTTGATAATTTCCACTCTTTGCTAGGATATCTGTCTTCTTTTAAAAACAAGTTATTATAACATAGTGCGTAAGTTTCACAAGTTGTATGAACTCACCAGGATCAACAAATTGGGAGCATGCTAGGATTCAGTGATCAATGAATCTGACAGCCTGGGTGCATCTAACCATTGGAATGACATAGCTGCTGTCTTACATATGGGAAAGCCTGAAGTTCACATTAATTGATGTCCACATTGAGCTGATTTCACTGTTTTACAAATGATTTTTAACATTTTGGAGTTTGTTTCACCTGAGACATAACTCACCATGATCTAAGCTTCCATGCAGTTGACCTTAACTGGACCATGGCAGAAATTATACCATAGAACTCTGATAAGGAATTATGAACATCAGTCACAACAACATTACTAATCGCAGGAATCACTCCAAGATTCCCAATACCAACAAAATCGTAAGGATAACAACAGCAGGATAAGTAGCAACAATACAACTGCAGTAGCAGCAACAGATGTTAACTTATTTGCAGCAATATGCTGCTGTGCAGGGCAGACAAGATGGACACAAAGATCCAGCTCTGACATTCTGGAAGGGGTTTGGGGGAGAAGAATGAACAGCCAATTGTTGTGGTACGTATCAGTACCAATGATCTAGGTAAAAAAGAGATGAGGTCTTAAAAGCCAAAATATAGGGAGCTAGGAAATAAACTGAACCTTAATGATAGCGAAATCAGGATTATTGGGACCAGTTCTGAGAGAGATGGGACATGAACAAACTGGGCAGGACCAGGACTGATGTACTAGGGCAAGTATTTGCTGGTATGGTTGGGAAAAGTTGAAACTAGAGTGGCAGAGAGATGGGAACCTAAGTAGGGTGACAAGGAAAACAGAAACTAGGACAATAATAAAAATAAGAGCAGTAAAATGCAAAATTAGTAAGCAGGGTAATCAAAGGCAAGAGGCAAATAAGGCTACAGTACAAAGGAAAGTTAGAATGATTAAAAATGGCAAAACGGCAAGCCTAGAGCTTTGAAACTTAATGCACGAAGCATCCAAAATAAGACAGATGAACTGAAGGTGCAAATAAAGGTACATGGATATGATCTCATAGCCATTACGAATCACAGTTAAGAACAAAGAACAAAGAACAAAACAGCATGGGAAACAGGCCCTTCGGCCCAACGAGCCTACGCTGCCACCCCAATGTTCCCACCTCTACCCGCGATCCCTGTCCATGTTTATAGATCTATGGATTAAAACCAAATTTGAGACAATTTAGGGAGAATTTGTTTTGCCAATTAGCCTAAGAGCACATCTTTGGGATGTGGGAGGAAACCGGAGCACCCGGAGAAAACACACGCAAGCACGGGGAGAATGCGCAAACTCCCACAGACACAGGCCAAAATCCATGTATCTGCACAGCACAGCGATAGTCACTGAGCTGTCGTGTTGCCCATCAAATGGTCCAGGTCAAGCGTACACTAACGACGTGAAGCACTAGGATACTCTCGAAAAAGATCCAAGAGCAGCCCTCTCATAACCCATCGCGTGTGTGCCCCTCGTTAGACAACAAGGTGGACCAAAGCACCTGTAGGATAAAAACAAGTACATCAATATCATCATCTATTTACACAATTCCCAGGGACTCCCGAGGTTCATGATCCCTATTTTAAATCACTTTTCTGTACCCCTCCATTCCCATTCTGTTCACGTGTCCATCTAAGTATTTCTTAAATAACTCCAGAGTACCTGCCTCCACCACTTGGCAGCGCATTCCATACCCCCACCACCCTCTGTGTGAAAAAACTCCCTCTAGCATCCAAATTATACTTTACCCCCCTCACCCTAAGCTTAACCCTGTTTACTCTATCTATCCCCTTCATAATCTTGTACACCTCTATTAGATCTATTAAAAGGAGATCAAAACAGGTACTTAATATCCAGAGATAGAACATAGAACATTACAGCACAGAACAGGCCCTTCGGCCTTCGATGTTGCGCCGACCAATATAAAAAGCAATGCCCCTCCAAACTAAACCATTCCCTTCTCTTCCATATACTTATCAACTAACCTCTTAAACGCTACCAAACTTGGCGCATCTACAACCGCTGCAGACAGGGCATTCCACTCCGGAACCACCCTTTGGGTAAAGAACCTGCCTCTGATATCCGTCCTATAACTATCACCCCTTAATTTAAAGCTGTGTCCCCTCGTGCTAGCTTTTTCCATCCTAGGAAAAAGGCTATCACTGTCCACCCTATATAAACCTCTAATCATCTTATATGTTTCGATTAGGTCCCCTCTTAGCCGCCTCCTTTCTAACGAAAACAACCTCAAATCCCTCAGCCTCTCTTCATAAGACCTGCCCTCCATACCAGGCAACATCCTGGTAAACTCCTCTGTACCCTCTCCAATGCCTCCACATCTTTCTTATAATGTGGGGACCAGAACTGCACACAATACTCAAGTGCGGCCGCACTAGAGTTTTGTACAGTTGCAACATGACGTTGCGGCTCCGAAATTCAATCCCTCTACCAATAAAAGCCAAGACTCCATATGCCTTCCTAACAACCTTCTCGACCTGACTGCCTACTTTCAGGGATATATGCACATACACACCAAGATCCCTCTGTTCATCTAGACTACTAAGAATCCTACCATTTGCCCTATACTCTACACATTTATTATTTCCGCCATAGTGCATTACCTCACACTTTTCCACATTAAACTCCATTTGCCACCTCTCGGCCAGCTCTGCAACTTGTCCAAGTCACTCTGTAAACTATAACACCCCTCTTCACTATCTACCACTCCACCGACTTTAGTGTCATCTGCAAATTTACTAATCCATACTTCAATACCCTCATCCAGATCATTTATAAAAATTACAAACAGCAGGGGCCCCAAAACAGACCCCTGAGGTACACCACTTGTCACCATACTCCAAGATGAATATCTCCCATCAACCACCACCCTCTGTCTTCTACATGCTAGCCAATTCCTAACCCAATTAGCTAAATCACCCTCTATCCCATACATCTGCATTTTCTGCAGAAGTCTTCCATGGGCCACCTTATCAAACGCCTTACTAAAGTCCATATATACTACATCAACCGCCTTACCCCCATCCACCTCTCTGGTCACTTTCTCAAAAAACTCAATGAGGTTAGTAAGGCAAGACCTACCCTTCACAAAACCATGCTGACTATCCCCAATCAATTCATTTCTCTCTAAATAACTATAAAGCCTATCCCTAATAATTCTCTCCAATACCTTGCCCACAACAGAAGTAAGACTCACTGGCCTATAATTCCCTGGAAGGTCTCTCTTCCCCTTCTTAAACAATGGGACCACATTCGCTATCCTCCAGTCCTCGGGAACCACACCCGTAACCAACGAGGACCTGAAGATCAGAGCCAGAGGCTCTGCAATCTCCTCTCTTGCCTCCCAGAGAATCCTAGGGTAAATCCCGTCCGGCCCAGGGGACTTATCCAACTTCAAACCTCGAGAATTTCTAGCACATCCTCCCTATCTACTACAATACTTCCCAATTTGCAACCCTGTACCTCAGTGTTCTCCATAGCTACATTTCCAGCACTCTGCGTGAATACCGAAGAGAAATAATTATTCAGTGCCTCACCAATCTCTTCAGGCTCCACGCACAACTTCCCACTGCTGTCTATGACTGGCCCTAATCTTGCCCTAACCAATCTTCTATTCTTAACATATCTAAAGAAAGCTTTAGGATTCTCCCTAATCCTATAAGCCAAAGTCTTCTCATGTCCTCTCTTTGCTCTCCTCAATTCCCTCTTTAGCTCCCTCCTGGCCAATCTATAGCTATCCATTGCACTAACCGAGCCTTCAATCCTCATCCTGACATAAGCCTCCTTTTTCCTTTTAACCAGCAAATCAACTTATATTGACTGATATCAACTGATATTTGACCTTCTGGAAAGACAGACAGAAGGAAAAGGTGGTGGGGTAACACTGTTAATAAGAAATGAAATGAAGTCAATTGGGAGAGATTATCTAGGCTTGGATGAGACAGAGGCCATTTGGATGGAAGTAAAAGAAGAGCAAATGAAAGAAGACATTAGTAGGAGTAGTGTATAGACCCCAAATAGTAGCCACACTGTAAAAAATTTACTCAGCAAATAATAGGAGCACATAAAAGAATAAAGCAATAAATATGACGACTTTAATCTTCAAGTTGATGGGGTTAGAGGGGGTTAGTTAAGTCGGCAAGGGTAACTATGACAATGAATTCATAAAGTACATCAGAGATAGTTTTCCTAGAGCAAAATGTTATGTAGCCAACCAGAGAACAGGTTATTTTGAATCTAGTAATGAATAATGTGGTAGGTTTAATAAATACCTGCAAGTGAAAGATCCCCGGGAAGCACTGATCACAACGTAATAGAATTTAATATTCAGTTTGAAAATGAGAAATTTGGATTAGGTAAAATTGTATTTAATTTAAATAAAAGAAATGACAATGAAATGAGATTAGAATTAGCTAAAGTGGACTGAGCGGATAGATTATAAGCAAGCAGTGATGGGCATTTAAGGAGGTAATTCATGATGTGCAGCAAAAATATATCCCAATAAGGAGGCACGATTCTGAAAGAGGGATATACAACAATGGCTAACCAAGGAAGTTAAGGAGAGCATTACATAGAAAAAAACAGTTAAGGAGGAAAAAGTCAGTAATAGCCCTGAATTCGGAATCCAGCAAAGGAGACTTAAAAAGATTAAAAAAAAGAGAAAATAAATTACAAGAGCAACCTAGGGAGGAATTTAAAAGCTGACAATAAGAGCTGCTTTAAATATATAAAAAGAAAGGGAGGTCAAAGTAAACATAGGCCCCTTAGAAAATGAATCTAGGGAGATAGTTATGGAGAACAAGGAAATGGCAGAGGATTTAAACACATATTTTGCATCAGTCTTTATTATGGAAGATACTTCATACATCCTGTTAATGCTAAAGAATAGAGGGGAAGAATTAATACTACTTCTCTGGTGACGGTGAAGGTATTAGACAAAAATGGGGCTAAAGGAAGATAAGTCCTCTGATCCTGACGGATTGCATCCTAGGATCTTAAAAGAAGTAGCTATGGAGATAGTAGATACATTGGTTGTAAGTTTCCAAAAATCTTTGGATTGTGGATTGGATTGGAAAAATGCCAATGTGACACTTCTATTCAAAAAGAGAGGGAGACAAAAAGCTGATAATTCTAAGTCAATTAGCCCAATACCTATGTTGGAAAAATGTTGTAATAAATTATTGCGGAAGTAATAAAAGCACATTTGGAAAATCATAATCTAATCAAACAGGATCAGCATAGTTTCATGAAAGGGAAATCATATCTGACTAATTTATTAGAGTTTTTCAAGGAAGTCTCAGCCAGAATGGATAGAAGAGAATTAGTAAATGTGTTGTATTTGGATTTCCAGAAGATGTACGACAATGTACCTCATAAAAAGTCAAATCATAAGATAACAGCCCATGTTGCTGGAGATAGTATAGTGGCATTGATAGAAAATTGACTAACGGGCAGACAACGGTGAGTGGGAATAAGGAGTTCTTTTTCAGGTTGTAACCAGTAGGTTCCACAGGGATCATTGCTGGGGCTGTAACTGTTTAATATATATTAATAACTTGGAAAGAGGAAGCAAATGTTCTATACTAAATTTGCAGATAACACTAAACTAAATAGAAAGGCAAGTTGTGGGAGGGATGCAAACAGTTTACAAAGAGATAGTGATAAATTAAGTAAATAAGCAAAAAACTGGCAAATGGAGTATAATGTAGGAAAATATGAAGATATTAATTTTGGAAGGGAGAACAAAAGAACAAAGTATTATTTAAATAGAGAGTAATTGTAGAAAGTTGCAAAAGGAACTTGGATGAACTTGTGCACAGAACACAAAGCTGCCACACAGCTACAGCAGGTAATCAGAAAGGCTAATGGAATGATGGCCCTTATTTCATCAGGGTTGGAGTACAAGGATTAAGGAAGTTTTGCACAAGCATACAAGGTACTGGTGAGACCATAGGGACAATTCTTCCAGAAAATATTCTGTTGAATTCACATAAGTAACAAAGTAAATTCCACTGCTTTTTTTACAGTGGGAGTTTCAAATGAATCTCCCACACTCTGTGCACTGCAGAGTGTGCTAGCATAAATCACTCCAAAAATCTATGGGTGGGGCCTATTCCCATTTGAGAGGCTGGCAGCACAATGCTGAGCGGACCACTGAGATGTGCAGATCTGTCAGTGCTAAAACTGGCGCATGTGCAATAATCCTGCACTGCTGCCTCCTGATCGCCGGCTAGCCCGGCTGCTGGCTAGCACAGCTAACACCCCCATTGCCGTCCCTCCAAGCTCCCCACAGCCCAATTGCTGGCCCCATGAACATATCCAGCCCATCCTTGACCCTCCCTGCCCTACCCTTAGCCCACCTCAATCTCCCTTCCTCCCGACAGCCTTCATCTCCCAATCCACCCACACCCCCAGCCCTAATAGCAGCCCTGATCCATCCTCTCATCATCCCCCCTCACTGGCAGCCTCAATCAGCATTGCCAAGATGCCACCTGGACATTGCCACTTTGCCCCTTGAGGGTTCCAGTAGTAAACATTGTCGGAGTGAAACACTCCTGATTGGTGGCAGTGGGAACACTTCAGTCCTGGGCGTGCTAGTGGGATGTAAAATAGAGTCAAAGAACATTGAAATAAATTATGCAGCTCCGCGCTGATTTCTGGCACACAGCTGATGATGCTGGAAATCCAGCTGCCAGAGACTTGCAGAGGCTGTGATGCCCACTGTGGATGCCCACGGATTCACAGTGGGAATCCGTGAAATGGCCTCTGATCAAGTTTCCCAGTGCTCTGTGGTATAGAAGCAGTGCAGCAGGCTGGGGGAATCGTCCCTATATCCGGAGTAGTGTTCACATTTTGGTCCCCTTATTTAAGGGAAGATATTATTTCATGGGAGGCAGTTCAGAGAGGGTTCACTAGGATGGTTCTCAGTATGGAGGGATTATCTTATGAGGAATGGTTAAACAGTTTGGAACTCTTCATTGGAATTCAAAAAATGGCTATCTCACTGACACATACAGGATTCTTAATGGGCTTGACAGAGTAAATACTGAGAGGATGTTTCCCCACGTGATAAAATCTAGGACACAGGGCACAATCTCAGGAAAAAAAAATCAGAATTGAAGACTGAGATGAGGAGGAATCTCTTCTCTCAGAAGTTGTGACTCTTTGGAACTCCTTGCCACAGAGAGCTGTGGGGCAAGGGTCCTTGTGTACTTCTAAGACCAAGATAGATTTTTGATCAGTAAGAAAATCAAGGACACAGATCAGCCATGATCCTACTGTACGATGGAGTAGGCTCGAAGGGCTGAACAGCTTACTCCTGTTCCTATTTCTAATGGTCTTCTGGAAAAAAGTTATACCCCAGCACATGATACATAAGTAGAGCATCAGTCTACTCGACACAGTGGGGTAGTAGCATCTCAGGAAGTCAGACTTTTGCAGCAGGTAGCTGCTGACACTTGAATAAAATCCCCTTCTAAGGGGGCCAGATGGGCAAATATTGTCAGTGCATTTAAACATTGAAATTAGGAGGAGTAGGCCATTTGGCCTTTCAAGACCGGCTCCATCATTCATTATGATCATAGCTGATTATCCAACTCAATGGCCTTATTCCGTCTTCCCTCCATTTATATGCTCAAAGTCAGATCCACAGAATAGGCAATATCAAAGACAGTAATTATATATCTATAGCAAGATAATTGGAAAGAGGAAATAGTCGAAGCAGCTACCATGATAGCCACACCCAGCTGCAGAAAACAATCTCAAGTTATTTCTAAGAACCAATGTTCCAAGTTATCCTTCTGGGTTTTGGGAGAGCCTGGTATTTAATATCAGCAGGGTTCATGACAAAACTGGAGACTTGTCAGTAATTTTGAAAAGCACAATTCTTTGTGTATAAAGAAAATTTTGACTTTAAATATGACAAGAGTGACAGAAGTGTTGAATGGCTCTTGCAATGGCTAAGACTTGTTTGGGAGTAGACAATATAGTTTTGGGAAGTTTGAAATTTATATCTAGATTGATGGAATTGATACATATGTTATAATTATGATTACCTACAAGGGCTAAGAAAGTTGAGGTAGCGGAAAGAATAGCAAAGCATTTAAATGTATAAGAGTTGTCAGATAGACCAAGTTATAAAATTCTAACAGGATTAGACAGAAAGTTTTTGATGATGGGAGAGTCTAGAATTAAGGGTCAATGAATTAGGATTTGATTCCTGGCTTGCATCACTGTTTGTGCAGAGTCTGCACTTTCTCCTAGTTCCACATGGGTTTCCTCCAGGTACCCCAGTTTACTCACACAGTCTGAAAGACGTGGTTAGGTGCAGTGGCCATGCTAAATACTCCCTTAATGTACTTGAGCAGGTACTGAAGTGTGGTGACTACAGGATTTTCAGAGTAACTTAATTGTAGTGTTAATGTAAGCTTATTTGTAACATTGACAAATAAAATGTAAAAATTAATAGTTTGAGGATAAAGGGAAAACCTTTTAGGATTGAGGTGAAGAGAAATTTCTTCACCCAGAGAATGATGGATCTATGGAATTCACTACCACAGAAAGTAGTTGAGGCCAAAATGTGATTTCAAGAAGAAATCAGATAAAGCTCTTGAGGTAAAAGGATCATGGGATATGGGGGGAAGGGGAAGAGGCAGGATCAGAATAATAAATGTGACGATCAGCCTTGATCAAAATGAATAGCAGAGCAGGCTTCAAGGGCTGAATGACCTACTCGTGCTTCTGATGTTTTCTGAAAAATGAGCTAATTGAATTAGCTAAAATTTAATTACAAATGTAACAAACAGAAATGCAGAGGCCACATAAAAAGAAATAGAAATGAAGAGCTTTGAAATGCAGGAAAAGCAAAAAGGGATAGAGAGGAAAGAGACAAAGAGTGTCTTTCAGAGGGAATTGAAAATGGAGAGGGTGGAAATGGCAGAAAAAAAAAGGGGAAAGAGAAAGGCTTTCAGCTTAAAATGCTGGAAGTTAGAGCAGATTGAAGAAGGAAGTAATTCTACACATTAAGCTAGTGGGGAACTTTGGATTTGTCCAAAAAATGTTGTGGAGACATTTTTTTAAAAACTCATTTGAAAAAATAGGATGACAAATGAAATGATCGTAAAATATTTGGAGGCTGTTCTTGCAGGAAACTAATAGCCAGGACTAGTGAAGTCTATGCTTCTTTGTCAGAGGAATATACTTCACACGTCTTTCAGACTGTGTGAGTAAACTGGGGTACCTGGAGGAAACCCATGTGGAACTAGGAGAAAGTGCAGACTCTGCACAAACAGTGATGCAAGCCAGGAATCAAATCCTAATTCATTGACCCTTAATTCTAGACTCTCCCATCATCAAAAACTTTCTGTCTAATCCTGTTAGAATTTTATAACTTGGTCTATCTGACAACTCTTATACATTTAAATGCTTTGCTATTCTTTCCGCTACCTCAACTTTCTTAGCCCTTGTAGGTAATCATAATTATAACATATGTATCAATTCCATCAATCTAGATATAAATTTCAAACTTCCCAAAACTATATTGTCTACTCCCAAACAAGTCTTAGCCATTGCAAGAGCCATTCAACACTTCTGTCACTCTTGTCATATATTCCTCTCATATATTTCTCAGAAATATATTTCTGAGACGTACGATGTGGTGAAGCAATCTATATTGAGTGCTTGAGAGTTTGTACCAGAGGCTTACAGACAAAGAGTTTCAAAATGTAAACAGTCTAGACAGATTTGTATTGAATTTGTAAAAGGGTTAAACAAAATAATTTTTATAGGTAAGTAAGAACATTAAAATAGAAGGAACCTATGAGGCTCTTAGAGAAGTAATTCTGTTGGAAGAATTCAAAAGTTTAATACCTGCTTTGATAAGGACTAATGTGGAGGAACAGAGTTAAAACTGAGAGGCAAGCCACAGAGCTTGCTGATGACTATGAATTTGTTCAGGGACCAAAGATTTTTTTTAATATACTTTTAAATCTGAGAAAGATAGAAAATGGAAAGGTGCGAGAAAAAGATAATCAATCAAGACAGGGAGAGGTTAAATATTCCAAGAAGATTTCATCTCAAAGGAAAAAAATATAATGCTGAGGGAATGAGGGATATGAAAAAAATTTCATTGTAATAAACTGCACAATACAAAAATCTTTATGCTGGTAAGCCAGTTGGATTTCTAAGACTTAAGAAAGGAAATATTAAATCAGAGACTGGAGAATAAGTGAAACTGGTAGGGTTTGTACAAGAGAAGAACAAACAATAGGATTGAATGAAGGGGTGAAGATGTGTGTGCAAATTGTACAGAGGCAGAGTGAATAGCAGGTAGCTGATGTGTTTAAGAATTTCATATGTGAAGGGAAAGTCCGTATTTACAAAATAGAATAAAATTTTAAGAGATAGAGGAGCAAGTCAACTCCTAATATTGAGAGATAAAGATATTTGATGCTCAGAAGAAATACTGAAGGAAGAGCTTTTGGTTGTCAGTATTTGCAGAGAGACTGAAAAAAAACTTCTGGTGAAAATAATATGAGTAACTCGAAGACAAGAGAAGTGGTTGGAGTGGTAAGAAACATTGCCCTTCAAGAGATTCACTTCCTTCTAGAGAATAGTACAGATGGATCACAGTATCATAGATAATAGCGACGCCAATTGGTAGAAAATCAAGTGAAAGAAAAATTACAAATGGACATTCATGAGGTATTTCTTGATTGAGTTAATGAGGTCACAGACACACAAGGTGAAATGAGAAAAGTTAAGAGCACAGAATGAATAAAGTAAAATAAGGTTGTCTGAAATCATCTTAGTAAGCTGAATGAAGAGGAAAGAGACAAAGGAAAAGAAACCAGATGTGTTTAGCTCAAACACGTTGATAGAATTACAGATAAACAAATTTATCAAATGATTTATTTGGAATCAGAAATTCAATGTATTCCTGAATGTTATAATGTAAAAGGATCACATTCCACACGTTAGTGCAAGTGATTAATGGGTAGAAGTACATCAAATTGTATTACTTCTTGAATATAGGAAAGAAATTGGGCATGTATGGAGCGTCAGGGAGGGGTAATACCTTTTGTGGGTGAACATGTTGCATCCTTTCAGGGCGGTTTGTCCATCTTTTGTCCCCACCTGGCACTCAGCTCTCACCTGTGGCTCTCCATAGCTGTTTGCATGCAACAACTGCCACACCTCGGGCAACGGCCTCGACAAGCCGGCTAAACCAGATCGGGGTAGCCGTCAGGTCTCAACCCTCGGTGAGATAGGGAGATGTCTATCCCAGCATGTAAACATAGAGTCCGGCAGATTGAGCGGAAGAGACCAATGGAAAGTCCAACAATCAAGAAGATGATCTCTGCAAGCGTCGTGGAACACAAAGAGCAGGATAACAGAAGACATCTTGGTCATCCACTGCGCCTAGTCCCACCTCCAGCTGTCTTGAGTCTTGTCTTGCCACAGGATCTAGATGGGAATTGGGAAGAGAGAGGAGGCTGACGCTGTGCAACTCTCCCTCACTTTAATCCAAATCAAGCACTAGTTTCGACACCATCATCAACGTCATCAGTGTCCTGTTCAACCCTTGAAGTCCTGTGGCGATAGACGAGCGACAAAGCAGCAGGTGTGGATACACTGGGAGCTGTAGTCACGAACCTGCACGCAGGCGGCTCAGGTCTAATGGTCGTTTTCAGCTAACTGAAACAGCAGTGGAACTCGGCGTCAACCTGGGCGGCTGAGCAGTCCTCTTCAGGAATGCATTGCTCACCTCTGTACAATGAGGAAGCGGCTAGAAAAGGTGCCCTAAACATTGCCTGCTTCACTACATCCTGGCCAGTTTATCATGGCTGGCGGGGATCCCATCTTGCAGTCAAACACACAAAATAAAACACAAGGTGACACCGCTCACCATTGGCATTTGGAACGTGCATACGCTTTTGGACAACCCTACCACAGACAGAAGAACAGCCTTAGTTGCCAGAGAGCTCGCAAGATACAACACTGACATTGCAACCCTGAGCAAAACTCATCTTCATGTAGAGATGCCGGCATTGGACTGGGGTAACCACTGTAAGAAGTCTGACAACACCAGGTTTAAGTCCAACTGATTTATTTGATAGTAAACTCACATGATTTTGAAGAGGAAGATGAAGACAAAGAGGAGAACCTTGAAAGCCTGTGAGTTTACTGTCAAATAAATCGGTTGGACTTAAACCTGGTGTTGTCAGGCTTCTTACTGTGCAAAACTCGTCTTGCCAGTGTAGGTCAGTTAACTAAAACCGGAGGTGGATACACATTTTTCTAGAGCGGTCACAGCAGCAAAGAGCATCGTAATGCTGGAGTTGGATTCACCGTCAGGAGTTACCTTGTTCAGAAACTTGATAGTCTACCCCAAGAGTGCGAACGACCGGCTTATAACATTACAGCTTCCGCTACAAAACAGAAGTCAAGCCATCCTGATCTGCATTTACGCCCCCACAACAAACAACCTGGACGAGATGAAAGACAAGTTCTATGAAGAACTAGACGCCCTACTATCAGCAGTGAGCAGTACCGACAAGCTGATCTTGCTTGGCGATTTCAATGCAAGTGTGACTCTGCAATCTGGCAGAGAGTCATTGGGAGGCATGGAGTGGGCAAGAGTAACAGTAATAGCTTACTCTTACTGAAGATCTGTGCAGCACACGATCTCCTCATCACCAACACAACCTTCCGACTGCCTACCTGTAACAACATCTCCTGGATGCACCCCCGCTCTAAGCATTGGCATTGTCAGGAGAAAAGACAGGCAGAATGTCAGAGTTACCAAGGCCAAGTGTGGTGCTGACTGCTGGACAGATCACAGGCTCACTGTCTCCAAAATGAGGCTCCGCATCAGACACAAGAGGCAACCACAAGGAAGCAAGGTTATGAAACGAATCAATGCTACCAAGATAAAGGATTCATTTCTAAGACTTAGAAATGAAGCTTGCTGACCTACACCTCGCAGGCAATGCTGAGGATGACTGAGAATGCTTCAGGGATGCTATCCATACATCTGTGCTGAAGACACTTGGGCCCTCCACCCGCAAGCAACATGATTGGTTTGATGAGAATGATGAGGAGATACAGGCTCTAATTGTTGAAAAGCACCATCTTCATCGGGCCTGTCAGAATGACCCATCTTCAGCTGTCAAAAATGCTTTTACCAGTGCTCGCAGTATAGTCCAGAATAAACTGCATAAAATGCAGGATGCTTGGCTGAGCACCAAGGCAGATGAAATACAGGAATATGCTGACAGAAATGACTTGAAATGGTTCTACGAAGCCCTTAACATTTTCTATGGATCTCAATCTCTCGGGAGCTCTCCCCTCGAGTACAGATGGTCCAACTCTCATTCCAGAGAAAGCTCAGATCCTGCAGAGATGAGCTGAACACTTTGAAGCTGTCCTCAACTGACCGTCATCTATTAACGATGAGGCAATAGACAGGATTCCCCAGGTTGATATCAACAGCGCCATGGATGACCCATCGGTAGTAGCCAAAGTCACGAAAGTCAGCTATCCACTGGCAAAGCCCCGGGGCAGATGCCATATCTGCAGAGATCTATAAAGCTGCTCGTCCTGCACTTATCGAGAAGCTCACTGAGTTGATCCAGTCCTTTTGGAAGCAAGGATCCATTCCTCAGGAACTTAAAAAATGCTTCCATTGTATATCTCTACAAGAGAAAGGGCAATCAACAAGTATGCAACAACCACTGAGGAATCTCGCTGCTCTCCATCACAGGAAAAACCCTTGCAAGAGTCCTGCTAAATTGTCTGGTCACTCATCTGGAGTTGAGCCTGCTTCCAGAGTTACAGTGTGGCTTTTACAAAGGTCGTGGAACTACTGGCATGATTTTTGCTGCGTGCCAAGTGTCAGGAGTAGAATTGCGAGCTCTACACAACCTTCGTTGACCTTGCGAAAGCCTTCAATACTACAAGCTGACAAGGCCTGTGGAGGACCATGTCAAAGTTCGGCTTCCCCCCCAAATTCATTCAGCTAGTACCCCAGTTTTGTGGTGACATGATGGCCAGAATACTGTATGGTGGAGAATTCTCTGAGGCATTCCCAGTCACCAATGGCATTAAACAGGGATGTGTGGTTGCACCCACAATGTTTAGCCTGATGTTTACTGCCATGCTGAATGATGCTTTCCAGGACAGTATTGGGGGAATCAGCCTCAAGTACAGAGTGGATGGGAAGCTTTTCAACCTGAGGAGACTTCAAGCTATTATCAAAGTGAAGGAGACTGTTCTGAGAGATTTCCTCTTTGCTGATGACTGTGCCCTGTATGCGCGGTCAGAGTCAGAGATGCAAGTCAGTACAGACAAATTTTTCATGGCTTGTGACAACTTTGGATTCACCATCAACATTAAAAAGATGAAGTCATGCACCAGCCTGCTCCTCATGCACCTTACACAGAATTCATAATCACTATCAAAGGGCAGAAACTACAGGTAGTGGGCCAGTTCACTTATCTTGGTAGCATCCTCTTCCAAGTAGTGACTATTGATGCAGAAGTTAACTGCAGAATAGCAAAGGCAAGCTGCAATAAAGCAAGCACCCTTAATTCATATTCTAGCTTTTGAAGAACTTTTTATAAGAGTTCTAGCTGATTATATTGTACCACTTTTGATAACTATTATGGACATATAGACTAGATTTCCTGAAGCCATAATGTTAAGAAATAGTGTAGAGAAATTAGTAAAGTCTTTACCAGAAATGGCTTACTGAAAGAGATATAATCAGATCAACAATTAAATTTTATGTCAGGATTATTTGAATAAGTCATAAATAGCTTGGAAATAAACCAGTATAAATCTTTGTTTCGTTGTTTGTTCTTTAATCATTAGGATATCAGAGAGCATTAGAGAGGTGGCATCAAACTTCAAAAACAATGATGAGAGTACACAGTCACGATTGCCCTTATGGTTGGGACAAAGTGATTCCATTTTTATTATTTGCTATTCGGATGCAACAAATGATTCTACAAGATTTAATCCATCTGAATTGATTTATGGACATGAAACTAGAGGATCACTGAAACTTATTTGAGAGAAATCAGAGTTTACACTTTTGGATTATGTATTGAATTTCAGAGAAAGACTAAATGGAGATCGTGAAGTGGCAAGGGAACATTTAAAGACAGCACAACAGGAAATGAAAGCAATGGCTAATTGGAGAGCATAGACTTGTAGTTTTGTCACAGAAAAGAAAATGCTAGTGTTATCATCTGTGTCAGCTAACCATTGAAAGTTACATTTTGTGAACCATGTAAGGTTGAAAGAAAACTTAGTGAAATAAATTATCTGTACACACACCAGATAGATTAGATAGCAAATCTCACAGAATATGAATATTAATATTCTTAAGAGGTATTGGGATAGAGGAGATGAAGGCAAGCATGAGGTCTTGGTAGTAACGAAGCAGGAAGAGGAAAGATGAAATTCGGAGAGTGGCTTTCCTCTAATTCATTTGGGCAATGAGGAAGTACTGGCCTAAATTAGGAAGTACAGCTGGCTAAGTTACTTTTCAGACAAGAGCTGAGGAGAATTGGAAGAATTACTGCAGTCTTATTTGTTGGAATAAATTGGATAGAACAGAGATAGTGAGGCAAGATGTAGATGTGGATGGAACAATTCCAAAAAAGCAATATCCAGATATACTAAAACCAACAAAGTTATCACAAATACAGAAGGAAATTGAATGTATGCTTCATAATTATACTAATGAATTGAGTTCTAGTGATTGGAATTCACCTATTTTTTATGGTGCCAAAGGCTAATGGAACACAAAGGTTTTGTATGGACTACAGAAAAGTGAATATTGTCACCAAGGTGGATTGCTTTCCTATACATTGTTGGAGGATTGCATTGCAAGAGTTGGACATCTAAATTCATTAGAAAAATAAAAGGGTTTTGGTGAGTACCTTTGTTTAAAAGGTAAAGAAAATTTCAGTGTTCATGGCACCAAATGGATTTTAAATTGATAAAGTTATGCTGTATACAATGAAGAATCCATCAGCAATATTTCAGAGATTAATTACTCAAGTTATTTAGGGATTGATTCACTGTGCAGTGTACATTGTCAATTTAATGGTGTTTAGTTGAAAATGGGAAGAACTTATGCAGACCCTTAAAAAATTGCTTGAATGCATAAAAGAAGCCAATCTAGTCATGAATTTAGCAAAAATCAATTTTCTGAAGCTTAAATTTCATATGTAGGACATAATGTGGGATATGCATTTTGGTAGATTGAACCAGGGCAGGATTTACTCAATTAATGGTAGGATGTTGGGGAGAGTTTTAGAACAAAGAAATCTAGGGGTACAGGTTCAGAGCTCCTTGAAAGTGGAGTCATAGGCTGACAGAATATGAAAAAGGCATGCTTGGTTTCAATGATCAGAACATTGAATATAGAAGTTGGGATGTCTTGTTGAAGTTGTATAAGACATTAGTAAAGCCACATTTGGAATACTGTGCACAGTTCTGGTCACCCTTTTATAGAAAGGATATTATTAAACTAGAAAGAGTGCGTGAAAGATTTTCTAAGTTGCTATTGGGACTTGATGGTTTGAGTTATAAGGAAAGGCTGGCTACACTGGGACATTTCTTCCCTGAAGTTTAGAAGACTCAGGTGATTTTATAGAGGTATGTAAAATGAGTGGCATATATCAGTTGGATAGTCAACATCTTTCCCCAAAGGTAGGGTAGTCTAAAACTAGAGGACATAGGTTTAAGGTGAGAAGAGAGAGATACAAAAGGATCCAGAACAGCATTTTTTCCACATAGAGGGTAATGAGTGTCTGGAACAAGCTGCCAGAGGTAGTAGTAGAGGCAGGTACAATTTTGTCTTTTAAAAAGCATTTAGACAGTTACATGGATAAGATGGGTATAGAGGGATATGGTTCAAAAATAAATGACATGGACAATTAGGCCAAAGTGCCTCTTTCCATGCTGTAAACCTCTATAGTCAGATGGTCCACAAAATGCAAAAATACAAGCCATTTGGGATTTTCCAGAACCTACAACAAGGAAAAGAGATTTTGCGATTTCTGGGGACGAGTGTATTTTTTCGTAAGTTTGTGCTGAATGTTAGCAATGCGGTAACACCACTAACAGAACTCTTGAAGAAGAAGAAGAAATTTAGCTGGACATAGGACTGCCAAACTGCATTCCAACATTTAAAAACTGTTAACAATAGCACCAATGATAACCATTTTAAATTGAATGTGGATGCTAGTGACCTTTGTACAGGAGCTGTGTTGTTGCAGGAAGATAAACCTGGAAATAGAGAAGCCTGTGGGAAATTTCTCAAGGAAAATTAAATCCTTATCAACAGGAGTATTCTACAATTGAAAAAGAGACATTTTAGTTTGTTATTGGCATTGCAACATTTTGAGACTTATGTTGCCAGTACTTCAGCAAAAACAATCATATCTACAGACCATGATCCCTTAAACCTGTGTGTGGTAATTATCTGCTGGATTTAATTCATGGAGTTATATAATATTGGATGTTGTTTGGGGGAAAAAGGGCATCTCAAGAGTTGGGAAGAAACTGTGTGTGAAATTGTGCGCTTAGCCATCCATACAGTTAAATGCATAATTGTAGTGCATTATAGCCCTTCTTATCTTTTTTGTGTTAATAAATATTCTTTATTAATTGATCACAAAATAACATGATTTTTCCTCCCAGGTTTACTCATCATTTCCCACAGTATACCAAATTGAAAATAAGGATCAGTGTTCCAAGTTACCCTTCTGGGTTTTGGGACAACATCATTTCTGGCTGGTTCTGTTACAAAATTCAAGTCTAATAAACGTAGGGGGTGTGTTCACTGGAAATTTGACTAAGATAAAATGCAGTCTGTTTTCAATAAACTCTGACAAGATCATGGATTATAGAAACTTAGTTTCTCTCAGAATAAATCATTCAATAAATAAATGCTTGCAATAATGACCTTACTTTGTGCATTCTGAAGGAATGCGCTACCACCCTTCATGCTTCCTTCTCCAGACTTATCAAAAGGAGTTCTGTTAATGTTACTATAAAAAAAATACATTAGTATTAGATTAACGTAGCACTTAATTACACTTCTACTAACCAGAAGTCTTGAAGTCTCAGTAATAGCCAAGATTGCTTTCCTCATCAAAGTTTGCAGCTTCCCTGTATTTCAGAAAATCTGTTGCGAGATTCTAATTTAAAGGTCCCACCATAACTTTTCCTGATCAATTTAGAGGATCAATTCTGGCCAGATGTTTTCACTCTCACCATAAATATTAATGGTCTAGATCTTGGGGTGGGCTTTACACATCGCTGTGATGTTTCACGACAGACAGTTGGGTTTCTGATCCCATTGCTGTCAATAGGGTTTCCCATCTATGCAATCCTGCCACTGGAAAACCCACAGTGAGAGTTCACCATCAGCGGACCAGAAAATCTTGTTGCTGAGTATGGCTGGAAAATTCCAGCTTCAATATGCAGGGGACAGTTTCAAAGTTTGAGGATCATACACAACCAAGAAGTTTTGTAAACTGTGAAGACAGTGAGGACAGTGTAAAACCTCAAAAGGACACAGACAAGATAAATTGGTGGAGAGGGCAGAGAGGTGGCAGCTGAAGTTCAATGCAGATAAGTGTGGGAAATATAAAGTGATGCATTTTGGAAGAACGTGGAAAGACAATATAAAATAAGGAGTACAATTCTAAAAAGGGTGCAGGAGCAGAGGGAACTGAGTGGAGATGTGCATAGATTCTTGAAGGTGGCAGGACAGATGGAGAGAGCAGCTAATAAAGCATGTGGTATTCTGGGTTTTATTAATAGAGTACAACAGCAAGGAGGTTATGCTGAACTTAAACAAAACACTAGTTAGACATCAGCTGGAATACTGTGTAAGTTCTGGGACCCACAATAGAGGAAGGATGTGAACATATTGGAGAGGGTTCAGAAGAGGCTTACGTGATTGGTTCCAGTGATGAGAAACTTCAGTTATAAGGATAGATTGGAGAGGTTGAGACTGTTCTCCTTGGAGAGAAGAAAGGACATTTGACAGAGTTGATCAAAATCAGGAGGGTGCTGGGGCCAGTAAATAGGAAAAAATTGTTCCCTTCATGAAAGAGTCAAAAACATGAGGGCACAGATTTATGTTGATTTACAAAAGAAGCAAATGTGATACTAGAAAAAACTTTCACATGGAGTGGTTTGAGTCTGGAATGTACTGTCTCGAAGTGTGGTGGAGGCATTCAAAAAAAAATTAGATGATTACTTGAAGGCAAAAGAAATGGCACTAGGCCAGAAAATACTTGTTTGGAGACTTGACGCAGACACCTGGGGCCAAATAGCCTCCTCCTGTGCTGTAACAATACCATGATCAATGACCCCATGTTGAATCACTGTTCATCTCTTTGCCTCCCATCCTACTAAAAAATTTGAATCTGTCTGACATTATATATTCTTCTTCTGAAGCAGACTTTCAAAAGTACTTTGCTTTGCCAGTGATAGCTTCAAAAGTTGTTTAAGAACATATCTATCCAATCACAGAAATATTGAAATATGAAACTTAGCTCTGCTTCTGTGCATTAATTAGATCATGACTGATCTGAACCTTGACTTTATTTATCTGCCTTTGAGCCATATTCCAGAAAACCAAATTCCAGAAAAGATATAGGAGCAGAATTAGGCTATTCAGTCCATCAAATTCTGCTCTGCCATTCAATCATTTCTGATAAGTTTCTCAATCTCTTTCTCCTGCCTTTTACCTATAACCTTTGATGCCCTTACCAATCAAGAACCTATCTATCTCTGTCTTAAAATACTCTTATCAATTAGCCTTCACAGCTTTCTGCAGCAATTGAATTCCACAGATTCACCGTCCTCTGGCTTAAGAAATTCCTCCTCACCTTCGTTCTAATAGGTCATCCCTTTATTCTGAGGCTGTGTCCTCAGGTCTTAGTCTCTCCTACTAATGGGAACATTTTTTCCATATCACTCTTCCTTAATAATCTGAGATAAGAAGAATTTATTAAACTCAATCTTGAAAATTCAAGTTGACCTGACCTGCTGGGGAATTCGAGATGTTTAGAAATTCAAGATTTCTGTTATGCTTTGTGACAATTGACTTACTGTTTGAATGACCTAGCAATAATTTAAAATTGTGCTTTTAAATTCTGGATTTCCCCCAAGATAAAGTAAATTTGTTGTACTACTCTGTCAAATCCTATTATTTTAAACTAATTGTTCTAAATGTCAATCAATGCATATCAAAATGTTTTACATGCTTGTTGATGTTAACCTCTAGATGTAAAGCAATGCAATATGATATTTTACATAATGAACACCACAAACATGTAAATTATATTGTTACTGACCTATTAAAATAGTTATAGATATCTTACCTTGCCTATAATAACTGTGACTTTGCTTTGGAAAATCTTTATTGAGATATCCTGAAGGACAGATCTGTCAGATTTGTTATCCCACGCAAAATAACCATTGTGGATCTCCAGTACATTGCCAATACTGGGAAAAAAAATTGCATTCAACTCATTAAAACAAAACTCGAATTATAGACCTTTGTAATAAAGATTAAAGTAATGGATTATTGAAAGTTTTGCAATTTCCCCAACTTCTTCATTTAATTTACATTACCTTAGTATTATTAAATGAATTATTAAAAATGTGTTCAGAAGCAAAAATAGGGGAAAGAGAAACCAAATTAAAGTTCACATGCACAAACAAGTCAGAAATGTGAATCTTCCTAAAAATCTTCCACCTTCAACCACATCTCTCTCTCAAAATTAAACAAAATTCAAACAAGTTATTTTACGATGTAGTAGTTAGACAGGAAAGGGGGAAAGAATTGCCGACATGTGGGAAAGAAGCAAATAGTATGCCAGCATGAATTGAAGGGTTAAGAAGGGAGTGCTGGAACGACCTGCAATGGAAGGGTGAGAAGAATGCTAACTTAAATTGAAAGGAAAGGTAAGGATGTCTGTGAACAATAGGGAAAGTAGAGAATTGCACATATATCATTGTTGACTTGGTAGAAAATAAATTACCAGATTTCAAACTTATTGTTCACTACCTTGAAATTGTGCTTGGAGTATATGTTTGTTGATATCATAGGAGAACAGGATAATTTGTGTTGTTCCATTGATAAAACAGTCTTCCTACAATCATTGTTAAGGCTTACACATAAAATAATGATCACTTCGGTACTGTACTGAAGGAAACCAATCATGATGAAATAAATTTCACCTCCCATCTTATCCACCCATTTCTCTTTAGGAGAGGGACAGGAGAGAAAAATAATCACAAAAGATCTAACAAACTGTTTCAAATGGAAATTTGAAATTAAGATAAGAATTACATAGAGCTACAATGCATTAGAATTATTATATGGAGGATTATGTTGATGTTAAATGATAACAGATAAAGACAATATGTTATGATGGTCCTCCTTGTTTCATGTCATCTAGGATATGGAAAATCATAATTCCATCTTAAGCAAGTCATGTTCCCTCTGGATAACATCACTATAATGAATTGAGCATTACCAAAGATTAACAATAATATCATACCTACAATATATTGTGAAGAAAGGGACTAGGGAAAGTAAGAAAAGACTAGACTTCTAATGTACACAAAATAAGAAGCCTGAAGAAAATTTAGAACCTTTCACTATTAGCAGAGAAAACATAGCACTGGCATTACCGTGACGTGGAAACTATTATTTAAAAGGTAAGTTTTAGGAATTTTTAAAGAATAATTCTTATAGAATCTGAAGGAGTAGAATATAGGTTTTTATTAGCTGTTCTCACTGTACCTCTCTGCCCTCAACTGTTGTTACAATTGTACAGGGTTCTGCTGAGACCACACCTGGAGTACTGTACACAGTTTTCATTACCATAATTAAGGAAGGATATACTTGCATTGGAGTCAGTACAGCAAAGGTTAAGGTAGTTAGCTCCTGGGATGGGATGGTTGTCTTACGACCAAAGGCTGAGTACATTAGGCCAGTACTCTCTGGAATTTAGAGGAATGAGAGTTGATCTCATTGCACTATACAAGATTCTAAAAAGTTTACATGGGAGACAGACAGAAGTTGTTTTTCTGGTTGGGGGATCTAGAATATAGGGGCATGGTCTCAGGATAACAAGCTGATCCATTTGGACTGAGATCAAAAGAAATTTCTTCACTCAGAGGGGTCTGAATCTTTGGAACTGTAACCCAATGGGTCATGGATATTCCACTGTTGAATATATTTAACGTTGAGACTGACAGATTTTTGGTTTCTCAGGAAATCAAGGGATTTCTACTCCCAGCTTATCTCTTATGTTCATGGCACTCACCCATGGTTACTGCTAATAAGGCAGCCAGCTAACCTCCACGGGATGCTCATAAATCCCTGTGAACAAACTTTAGATTATTCAGATGAGGCCAATTAAAGTCCACTTTTGGGATACCCTCCAGTTGCCTGATTCAAAGCATATGACAGTTCCGTCATTGATTTCACTGCAGAATTTAGGTGCCAACAATATTCTATTCCAATAAATTAACTAAAGTCTGCATGAGCTTAATCAACAAAACCCAAAAGTTAACCATTGTTCAAATGTCTCAATATCTTTAATACCTTTTCAATTCAATTATTAATTTTGTAAAATTTCCAGTCTGTCTTGGTTTTTTTGGTTTCTTGCAGATTTTAATAATAATTCTGTTTGAATCTCTTTACTCAGCAATTATGGTGCCAGTCTTGTTTTTCTTCTTTTTCTCACAGGAATATACTTAATTCCCATATCCTTCAAAGTAGTCTTAAAATATATTTTATTTCTAGTTTGGTTTCCCATTTATTTTTAGAACTTTTCTCGTAGTTAGCTCTCTGTATTCTTCTACATCTATATTGTTTTTGGCCTTTATCTTGATCATATTTCTCAGTAGAATCCAAGGAACAACACTGCCAACAAAGAAAGAAATAGTTTCAAGACGCACCCTTCCAAAGATTCACAAAGGGCAATGGGAATCCCTCATAAAATTTAGCAGCGCCACAGACATTCCCTCAGTGTAATAAAATCCCACACACAGTCATCAATCATCATGATACTCGAAAAGATCATCCTGTATCACTATAACTGCGCCAACAATGCTGACGTAGCAATGTAACGTGCGGTAGGTGCAGCGCAGAGGTATAAGAAAATAAACATGATACACAGTTTTGAACTGATGTAATTAATTCCACATTGCTGACTAAATCCTCTGCAATAATCGTTGTTATAGAACTGCTGAATCTCAGTCTAACTACAGTCTGTTGCTTCCATGGGCAATCAATAGTAGTCATGATGTATAGATGCCGGCATTGGATTGGGTAAACACAATAAGAGTCAGACGAAGAGGGAAACATCGAAAGCTTGTGAGTTTACTATCAAATAAATTGGTTGGACTTAAACCTGGTGTTGTCAGACTCTTATTGTGCTTCCATGGGCAACCATAGAAGGGGATGGCTCAGGAATGGGCAAATACTTGGCAAAAAAGCCTTTCCCCAACATCTGTTCAGACTAGCCACACTGTAACAAAGGCCTCCAAAAACTCAAACAAGCTTGCAAATGATCTGTTAAGTTTCTCTTCTTCCTTGTGCTCCTGATGCTTGGTGCGTGAATAGAGATAAAACACCAAAATTGCAGACTCCACACATTATGGCATGTTACATTTTTCACAGTATATAGAAAGGAAAATGGTCAAACATCAGCTTAGTTCAACGAGATCACTCTTGCCTCGAGTCAGAAGATCTTGGATTCAAACCTCATTCCAGTATCTTAATTTTAGATTATTGCTGACACTTGATAGCTAGATTGGGGTAGCCCAACATTATTGGAAGTGCTATCTTTTGGTTAAGAAACCATTGCGACTTACGGTTAAGCATTGCTGCCTCACAGCGCCAGGGACCCAGATTCAATTCCTGTCTGGAGTCATTGTTTGTATGGAATCTTTACATTCTCCCCGAGTCTGTGTGGGCTTCCTCCAGGTGCTCTGGTTTCTTCTAATAGTCCAAAGACATGCTAAATTCTCCTTCAGTTTACCTGAACAGGTGCCAGAACGTGGTAACTGGGGAATTTTCATAGTAACTCATTGCAGAGTTAACGTAAGCCAACTTGTGATACTAATAAATAAATTTTAAGGCTCTATCTTCCTGCTCTAATGGAGGTTAAAGTTCCATGGTACATTCAAAGAGGACAGTCCTTCCTGTGTCCTGATCAACATGCATTGTTGAAACATCACCATCAAATTAGACATCGTTGCTGCTTGTGGAACCTTGCAGTATGTAAACTGGTTGCCCATCTGCCTACAAAATAAAACTTCAGAAGTAATTAATTTATTGTGAATCATTTTAGGCATTCTGAACAGGTGAAACTACAGATCATTGAATTTACGGCACAGAGACAGGTCCTTCGGCCAAACTGGTCCACGCCAACCAAAATACCTAATTTCAAAGATTCCACACAAACAGACTCCAGGCAGGAATTGAATCTGGGTCCCTGGCGCTGTGAGACAGTAATGCTTAACCATAAGTTGGCCAAACTGGTCCATGCCAACCAAAATACCTAATTCCATTTGCCTGCATTTGGTCCATATCCTCTATAATTTTTCTATCCATGTATCTGTCCAAATGCCCTTTGAATGTGTCAGTGTTCCTACCTCAACCACTTCCTCTGGCAGCTCATTCCACATACATATCAACCTCTGTGTAAAAATGTTGGTCCTCAGGTTCCCATTAATTCTCTTCCCTTTAAACTTAAGCTTTGTCTTCTACTTCTTGATTCCTCAATCCTGGGAAGAAGATTGAGTGCATTCACCCTATCCATGCCTCTCACGGTCTTGTATAACTCTAAGATCACCCCTCAGTTTCTTACCTTCAAAGAAAAAATTCCTACCATATCCAATCTTCCCCTATAACTCAATCCCTTGAGTCCTGGAAACATTCATGTAAATCTCTGCTGCACTCTCTCCAGTTTAATAACATCTTTCCTACAGCAAGGCGACAAAAATTGAATGCAATACTTCAGTGCAGCCTTACCAACCTCCCGTACAACTGCAACATGAATTCCCAACTTCCTGTCAATACTCTGACTGATGAAGGCCAGCATGCCAAAAGCCTTCTTCACTGCCCTATCCACCTTTAGAGAACCGTGCACCTGAATTCCAAAGTCCCTTGGACCCAAATTCCAAGGACACTCCCCAAGATTCTACCATTCACGGTGAAAATCCTACCTTGATTTGACTTTCCAAAATGCAATACCTCACATTTATTTGTATTGAACTCCATTTGCCATTTCTTGGCCCACTTCCCCAGCTGATCAAGACCCTACTGCAATTTTTGATAACATTCCTTTGATAACATACCACCTATTTTAGTGTCATCTGCAAACTTACTGATTATACTTTGCATATTCTCATCCAAGTTGTTGATATAGATAACAAACAGCAATGAATCTAGCACTGACCCCTGAGGCACATCATTAGTCACAGGCCTCCAGTCCTACAAGCATTCTTCTACTATTACCCTCTTCTTCCTACCATCAAGCCAATTATATATCCAATTTGCCAGCTCTTTCTGGATTCCAGGTGAGCTAACCTTCCAAAGCAGCCAACTATGTGGAACCTTATTATAGGCCTTACTGCAGAATATATAAGACTACGTCTACAACCCTTTCCTTATCAATCTTCCTGGTCACTTCATCAAAGGACTCTAACAAATTTGCGAGGCAAGATAGTCTGTGCACAAAGCCATGCTGATTATTCCATTCTAAAATATAAATGCAAGTTTTTTGTAAATAAAAGGACACGTCAAAGGAACTAATGCTGCATTGGATCATTATTGGATGGAGTTTTACTCTGATTCCACCCACCCTCTAACTTATCCCAAACCCACTCCCCAGACGGGGGCAGAAGATTCACTTTGTGCCAATTAATATCCCAAGAGCTGTTAAAACACTGCAAGGCAAAATGGTCAAGTGGAAGTGGGCTCATCTCCAGTTTTTCAGCCTGGTGGTACTGGCCACCACCTCCTCCCAAAACTCAACTCACGGTATCATAATGTTGCAGCATATATTAAATTGCTCCATACCATACAATACATCTATAGTAGCACTTCAGGAAATTGCAATCATGGAACTTCGTTAATAAGGAACTATTTCAATTTTTTAACCAAAGAAGCAAATAATCAGGAGTAAAATTTGAAGAAATCTAAGAAGGATTTGGTGTACTATGTAAATACATCAGCGCAATAATAAGGTTGGTAAGGTACAGGAAAATGTTGTCACATGGGACTACGATCAGTGACAGTAAAAGAGACCTGGCTGAAAGAAGCAGAGTATTCAGAACTTAACATTTCCGGCAATAAGATATTCAGGAAAGATATAAAAGGAAATAAAGAGAGAGGAAGTAGTGGCAACAGTAATCAAAGAAAACATTACAGCACAGGGGAAAGATGGCCTAGGTTGTAGGACAATTGTCTATTTCATTAAATCAAGGAACAAAAGAGCTATTACACCACTGGATGCATACAAAAGGCTATCAAATAATTGGAATTGAGTTTGAGGGATAAATCTACAGGCATATTACAGAAAAATGTAAGAACTACAGAGGAATGATATAGAGGACTTTAAATATGCTAATAATATAATAAATATGGGATAGTAACACGTAAAGAGAAAATTGGAGACATTCCCGCAATGTGTACTAGAGAATTTTCTTGATTTCTCTCTGGAAGAAAGCTGTCTTGAATCTGGTATTCATAAATGAAGTGGACAAATCAGGCATATTTCAGTGAGTGACCATTCAATGAATAATGCTGGAGGGCATGCCAGGAGTAGCAAGAGGCATATCAAAAACTAAGGTGTGAACCTGATGACATTACAACACAGGACTAAATACGTGTAACAAACAGCATAAGCAGCAGGCAATAGACAGAGTTACATGATTCCACAACCAATGGATCAGGCTGTAAGCTCTGCTCTCCTGCCACACCTAGTCATGATTGGAGGTGGACAATTAAACCATTCATCAGAACAGGAGTCTCTACAACTGTCCCCCATTCTCAATAAATAGGGACTCCAGCATAAAGCCAAGGCTGAAGTACTTTCAGCCAACTCCATCAAGAGTGCAAAGTGGCTGATGCATATCAGTCTCCTCTGAGAGACCCCATCATCACAAATGCCAGTCTTCAGTCAATTTGATTCCCTCCCCATGATATCAAGAAGTAGCTGAAGATTCTTGATACAGTAATGGTTACGGGTCCTGACAATAATCCGGCAAAAGTACTAAAGACTTACGCTCCAGAACTTGCCGTGCCTCTAGCCAAGCTGTTTAAGTTTGGTTTAAGTTTAAATACAACACTGGCTTCCACCTGGCAACGTGGAAAATTGCCCAGGTATGTCCTGTCCATGATATAGTTGCATGGTACACAGAGGAGACCACGCAGATGCTACAACAATGGAAGAGTGAACACCGCTCGACAATTACCAGGCAGAAGTGTTCTCTTCCTGTTGGGGAACACTTTAGCAGTCATGGGCATTCAGCTTCTGATCTTTGGATAAGTGTTCTCCAAAGCGGCCTCCTTGACACACGACAACATAGAATCGCTAAGCAGAGATTGATAGCCAAGTTCTGCACACAAGAACGGCCTCAACTGGGATCTTGGGTTCATACACCATGACTTGCCTGAGCTTGCAAAATCTCACTAACTGTTGTGGCTAGAGACAATACACATCTCTTTAACCTATGCTTAATCCTCTCTCCACTCACACTGTCTATACCTTTAAGACTTGATTAACTGTAACTTGCATTCCAATCATTATCTTGTAAATTGAGTACGTGTCTACATATGCCCTGTTTGTGAATACAGCTCCTCACTCACTTGATGAAGGAGCAGCACTCCGAAAGCTTGTGCTACCAAATAAACCTGCTAGACAGGTGTTGTGAGATTTCTTACTGTATGTGATAAGCAGGACAAATCTAAGCCATTCAATTACTGCCTATCAGTTTATTCTTGATCATCAGTGAAGTGATGGAAGGGATCATCAACATTACATTTAAATAGACACTTGCTTAGCAATAACCTGCACACTCAGTTTGGATTCTACCTGGCTTAGTCAGTACCAGACCACATTACAGCCTTAGTTCAAATATGCACGAAGAGATGAGCTCAAGTAATGAGGTGATAGTAACAGCTCTTGACATCTTTTAAGTGAGTATGGTGTCAAGGAGCAGGACTGAAATCAATAGGAATCAAGTGAAAACACTCCACAGGTTGGGGTTATGTTTTGTAAAAGCAAAATAGTTTGGCTGTTGGAAGTCAGCTTCAGAACATCACTGCAGGAGTTCCTCAGAGTAGTGTCCTAGCTGCCCAACCATCGTCAGCTGCTTCATCAAGGAGCTTGCTTACATAATGAAGTCAGAAGTGGGGATGTTTACTAATGATTGCACAATGTTTTTTACAATTCATGACTTCTCAGAAACTGAAGCCATGTCCAAATGCAGCAAGACATGGACAATGTCGAGGGTTGGGCTGATAAGTGGCAAATAACATTTATGACACACAACTGCCAGACAACGACCATCTCCAACAAGAGAGCCCCTTGATGTTCAATGGCATCCTCAACACTGGTACCCCACAAGGCTGTGATTTTAGTCCCGTACTACACTTCTTATACACCTTTGGCTGTGTGGCCAAATTCCCCTCCAATTTAATTGTCAAGTTTGCAGATGACACAACCATAATGGGTCAGATCTCAAACAATGAGATAGAGAATCTGATGAACTGTGCAACAGCAATAACCTCTCCCTCAACGTTAGCAAAACGAAGGAGATTGTCATCAACTTCAGGATGCGTAAAGGAGAACATGCTCCTGTCTATATCAATGGGAACAAAATAGAAAGGGTCGAGAACTTCAAGTTTTTAGATGTCCAGATCACCAACAAACTGTCCTGGTCCCCCCATGTCGACACTATAGTTAAGAAAGCATAACAATGATCTTCTGAGAAAGTAGAGGCAATGAAATTTGGCACGTCAGCTATGGCTGTCAGCAACTTTCATAGATGCACCACAGAAAGCATTCTTTCTGATTGTATTACAGCTTAGTATCAATCCTTGACTCACTGAATACTGATCCTCTTTCATTGAGTATCGATCCTACACCTACTGAACACTGATCTTCTCTCACTGAATATCGATCCCACACTCACTGAATACTGATCCTCTCCCACTGAGCATCAATACCACAGTCACTGAATACTGATCCTCTCTCCTGCTCTGCCTAAGATCACAAGGAACTACAAAAGATCATGAATGTAGTCCAATCCAGCAAACCAACCTATCATCCATTGACTCTGTCTACACTTCCCATTGTCTCAGTAAAGTAGCCGGCATAATTAAGGAACACACACACCCTGGATATTCTTTCTTCCACCTTTTTTCTACAGGAAAAAAAATACAAGAGTCTGAGGTCACATACCAACCAAATCAAGAACAGCTTCTTCCTTGCTGCTGTCAGACTCTTCAATGGACTTACCTTGCATTAAGTTGACCTTTCTCTACACCCTAGCTATGACTGTAATACTACATTTTGCACTGTCTCATTTCCTTCTCTACAAATGGTATGTTTCTGTCTATGTAACACGTGAGAAACAATACTTTTCACTGTATGTTAATACTTGACGAGAATAAATCAAATCAAAATTAAAATGAAATCAAATTATCATTGCTGAATTTCCTGTCAACATTCTGAGGATAACCATTGGCCAGAAATTGAACTGGACTAGCCACATAAATACGATAGCTGTGAAAACAGGTTATGAGCAAGGAATCCTGCAATGAACAACTCTCTTCCTGACTCCCCAAAATCTGTCCACCATCTACAAGGCACATGTCAGGATTTTGATAGAATTCTCTCCACTTGTTTGCAACTCCAAAAACAGGACAAAAGCAGCCCACTTGATTGTTTGTGAATTGAGTACCATTCATTAACTTCACCACTGAAGTATAGTGGCAGCATTGCGTACGATCTATAACATGCACTGTAGGAATGCATCAAGCCTTCTTAAACAGCACCTTGCAAAGCAATGACACAATGATCTGTCTCACAGAGCTAGGGGATTTGCAAATGTGATGCCACTGTTTAAAAAAGGGATAGATGAAAGGTGGGTAATTATACGCCAATTAACTTAACTTTTGTAGTAGGGAAAATGCTTGAATGTATCATCAAGGAAGAAAGGCAAGATATAGAATCCTACAATGCAGAAGGAGGCCATTCGATCCATCAAGTCCGTACCAACCACAATCCCACCCAGATTCTATTTACATAATCCCGTGTATTTACTCTGCTAATCCCCCTGACATTAGTGTCAATTTGGCATGGCCAATCAACCTAATCGCACATCTTCAGACTGTGGGAGGAAATCGGAGTACGCAGAGAAAACCCAAGCACATACAGGAAGAACGTGCAAACTCCACACAGTGACCGGAGGACAGAATTGGACCAATGTGAGACAGCAGTAGTTAGCACCATCGTGCTGCCCTTCTGGAATTAAATTGTCCCATTGGGAAGACACAACATGGGTTCATGAAGGGAGGTCATGTTTGACTAATTTGGTAGGATTATTTGAGAATATTATGTGCGCAGTGGGCAATGGGAAATCTGTGGATGTGGTGTATCTGGATTTCCAGAAGACATCTGACAAGGTGCCACACCAAAAGCTGCTGCACAGGTAAAGGTGCATGGTGTTATGGGTAATGTATTAGCATTAGATTGGTTAACTAATAGAAAGCAAAGAGTGGGGATAAATGGACGTTTTTCTGGTTGACAGTGACTAGTAGTGTGCTTCAGAAATCAGTGTTGGGACCGCAGTTGTTCACGACTTACATGGATGATTTGGAGTTGGGGACCAAGTGTAGTGTGTCAAAATTCATGGATAACACTAAGATGAATGGCAGAGCAGAGTTTGCCAGAGATGCTGAACATCTGCAAAGGAATACAAATAGTTTAAGTGAGTGGGCAAGGGTTTGGCAGATGGGTTATAATGTTGGTAAATATGAGGTCATCCATTTTGATAGGAACAACAACAGAATGGACTATTATTTAAATGGTAAAAAATTGCAGCATCCTGCTGTGAAGAAGGACCTGGGTGCCTTTGTGCATGAATACAAAATGTTGCAATGTAGGTGCTGCAAGTAATTAAGAAAGCAAACAGAATTTTGTCCTTCGCTGCTCAAGGGATGGAGTTTAAAAACTGGGAGATCATGTTGCAGTTGTATAATGTGATGTGAGACCACATCTGGAATACTGTGTACAGTTTTGGTCTCCTTACTTGAGAAAGGATATACTAGCACTGGAGAGGGTACAGAGGAGATTCACTAAGGGATTGTTTCCAGAGTTAAGGGGATTGGCTTATGAAGAGAGAGTGAGTAGATTGCGGCTATGTTCACTGGAAGTCAACCTCATGCTTGGTTACACAAGTGAGTAAAATGTGTTTCAAATGAAATGGTTATATCTTGCATGGTCTGGTTCACCCAGGATAATTGATGGTAGATACAGATAGAATCAGTGACAAGGAAGTGGAGTTTATTTTGGGGGCCAAAAGCAATATCTTTGGTCTTTCCAATGTTCGACTGGCAGTCGAAATTAATCTAAGACAACATCAGACTGGCAGTCTCACAGCAAAGTAATGGTCATGTGATCAAGAAAATTAGAGAAGTGATAGTGCTGGATATCATTACCGCATTAGTTCAGATTAAAACAATGTGATGTCAATTATACTAGTTCAGGAACAATAGAGGATATAGATTGCATTTGAAACTCCATGGACTGCTAGAAACATCCTGCAGAGAAACATGATTAAAATACATTTCTTAAAGGCATAGTATCATCACATATCCATGAGGTTAAATCACAAAACAGTTTGGGGAAGAAACAAACTTAATAAAAATAAATCATGGTCTTTAAATCAGGTGCAATTAATGAGCAAATATATTTCAATGTCCGCAGATCAGGAAGTTGATGAAACAATCCATACTGCACACTATTACTCCAAGGTTTCCTGCTGGTCACTTCCTACTCTTTCTCATGATGAGCTTTCCTAGTTCCATGTTCAAGAATTCAAAGTATGTCAACAACCCACTTGGGGTCATTACGCAGGAGTCCACAGTTCAAATTGTATTTACTTAGACCCAAAGCACGTTTGTAAGAATTGTTTAGTATAGGAATCATTCCCTGTAACAATTTTCATTAACAGATCTATGCCAATTCAATTTCAAGCTCATTTATTTCACGCAGTTGGTTCATCTTGCCAATTTTTGAGATAATCTGCTTGAAAAGTTTGTAAATCTCCCAAGTAATTCACCAGCAATAATAGTAAATGCAACAGTGCTCAGTGAGCAATATAAATTATTATAACAGGTAGATCAGTGATCTCACATTTTCTGCTGTTCATACTCTATAGTAAAGATAGTCAAAACTAATCCCATTAGTTTGCCCATGTCCCATAGACCTGTATCTCCCTTTGTTTCAAAAAGTCAATTTTCCACTTAAGTGCAACTGTCTCTGCTTCAACTATATGCACTGCTGACTTTTACCATGCAGGTGAAAAATAAGTACCAGTTTACTAAATCACTAATTCTCCCAACTCATATAGCTATCTATAAAGCAGCGGTGGGCAATCTGCAGCCTAGAGGTCACATGTGTCCAATCAAGTTTGAGTACTGCTCATGAGACATTTTGTTGACTGTTACCCACACACAGGATTGCCATATTCTGCTGGCTTCCGTTCACATAGTTTTTGTCCCAACATTATTATTAAAATGATACGCATATAAAGCAAGGTCATGCGAAGTGAAGTGCGTGCTGATAGCATACAACACTGACCGAGAGAGCTGTGAGCTCCCTCTGTGCCCAAAGTTTATACATTTATTTTTATCATTTAAAATTTTTGGCAATTGTATTAGTACATGAACAATTAAGCAATTTCAATAACTCATTATGAAATATTCAGCATTTTTAAAACATATTCAATCTTAATCATTGGGTCATGGTTCATGAATTTGCCCGATTTCAATCTTATAGCCCACTAAGATGAAGGCGGGCCACTTCTGTGGCCCACTTACCAGTTGAGGTTGCCTATAAAGTAATTCCTTGGCATGAAGCTGACAAAACTAATGAACAAAATATTAAACTTTTACAATTTTCTTTACATCCAGTAATCTGTAAATTCAACCAGATAACATTCAGCATAACTGTTCTTATGGAGATTACTTTAAGAAAATGTTACTTTCCTATTTGGGGTTGAAAAACTCAAAATGAAAAGAGTCTTTGTCTAACTGTATCAATAGAATTCAAAAAAAAGACACAGGTCACAAGATACAAAGAAATTTCAACTTAAAAACCAGCTGCAAAACTCCCAAGTGACGAAACCAAAAATTAGATCGTGATTTGAATGGCTTGTGTACTGAGTCAAATCACAAGATGAACAATTTTGAAAATTAACAAGGTCTTGCAAATATTTTAATTTACACTGTGAAATAGTCCTTATTATAATTGCTATCAATTCATTCCTTTAAATTCTGTTTTTATAAAAAAGACATACCTGATTATGCATTATTAGTGTGACTTTTGGCCTTGCCTCTTATTTACTAATCATCTTTACAAATCCTTTTTTTGTATCCCACCATTTTCACCTCCTATACAAATTGTGAAGATGCATGGATTTCTTTGAAATATTAAATGTTACTTACTTTTTTATATCTTGTAAAATAAATCATATAACGTTAAGTATTTATTGTATTTTAAACTTCTTGACTGATCAAAATAATAGAAGAAATGCAACTGTTAGTAACTTGACAGATGCTTTTCTTAGGTAATTTTTTATTAATATATTTATTTTCTTAAAACTTCCTGCTGCTGTGGTTATCGTTATTCTTACTCATTTCTTGAAACCAAGCCAAAGGTGTTTTCTTTTAGGAATTGTAAATTCATTAGTTACTTCTTTGAAATTTCAAAATAAAATGAATGGCCTTTCTTGTATTTGATCATTCAAGTTTAAAATGGGATTGTTAGCTATGAAAAACAGAACCACACAGTTTTGTTTAAATTTTTGAATTATTCTCCTCTTTAGCCTGCTGTAATGAACCATATTTAGTTTCCAAGCTACTTAATTTGACCTGATTTAGAACAATAGGCATAAATAATAAAACTAAACCAAGTATTTAATTTTGATCATGTAACTAATGTTATTTTGCTTAGAAAAATATATTTGTAAAGGATCATGAAAATTATAGAGGGTAGAGTACAGGGCATGTCACTGTTTGTAATGTGCAAAATGCTTAGTTCTCAAGGATTGCCTCAGAAGTAGGATGAAGTATTTCGGTACAAAGTTTCCACAGGAGTGGTGCTGCAATGATGCAAACATAATTAAGACCAAAATTGGATTGAAACAGCAGTCTAAAATAGAGTTTCGCTTCTTGGAGATGTAAATGAAAGCCTATTTTAGACCCCTTGCTGAAATTGGATTATGGTTCTTTAGAAACCAGAAGTTATTTTTATATAATAAAATCATTCTGGTGGGATTCAGGAAGCACAGGAGTTCTCCATCACAAAATGTCTGATTGTCCATCTCACCCCCATTGTCCCTTCAACTTATCTGTAGGGACTAAATTCATTTTGTTGCAAGTGAGCGAAGTGGTATAGATTCAAGATCTTAAAACTATTGAACACTTATAGAAGTATGACTGGTGTCGAAAACTCAGCTAAATAGTATCATTTTAAATTATTTTAGGAAACAAACATTTTGGTGGGATTTTTAATAAATACATTTGTCCTTTTTGATGTTAAATTTCAACTTGTGGAACACATTTTTTATTTTGGTGCCTTTAAAAATTAGCACAATTTTAGTAACATCTTGAGATGGTTGAAATTTACATTTACCGAAAACAGAAAAAGCTTTATGCAGAATGTAGTATAATGAAAAATTAGAACCTTCATGACATTTCCAGAAAGCAAACAAACAATTTAATAAATGCTGGTACATAATCCAAAACTCTTTAGATATTTAAATTCTTGTCCAATAAATTATATTTCTTGGTTCAGCATGGTTCAACATATTGTTTGATAATACTGCTTAGTAGCTTTTATATAAATTAGAAACAGCTCCTTTATTTGTTGGCCTATTTAGATTAATAAATAATTCCCTATCTGGTTCCTTACCAAAAGACTAAGAGATATTTATACTTATAATATGTCATATTAGATCACTACAAACATGTTTCCATTATCTGCTATTATTGGTAAACTGTCAAATTTACAAACAATACACAAGTTCTATTGTTCTGAATCTATTTCCTATTACTTGAGACTTGAGTTAATGTTTTTCATTTGTGATGTAACTTGACTAGCCAACCAAAACTATTAATCAATTTTATTGGACCATTTACAATTTCATTCTCAGGTGAGATTGTGATCTTCTAAAAATCCAAATTTTCAATATCTTTAAACTTAAATCTTTAAGATCAAAGTCAGAAATGAGAAAAATGCCAACTGGCCCAACAAAGTTCATTATCTTTCCAAACAAGTAACTTGGTTGGTCTTGTAACATTCTAAATCTTTTTATTCAGTTACACAGCTTGCATCTTTACCTTCTCTATGTATTGGTATGCTACCAACATCAAAGAAAATTCACCATTAGTAAAGTCTTTCTGAAATGTTACCTGCATTTGGGAGGAAGTTCCACATCATCTATATTATTTTCATCTTGCCTTGCTCCATTGGGATAATTAATTATAGAATCCAGATGTTTCTGTGGGTGGTCTAAAGAATCATTGTAGCTGTCCGAGTGATCAGGAACATCTTTTACTTCTTTTTGTAGAAGCTGTGAAATTTAAATCAAGCATAATGAAAAAAGGAATATGAGGAGTAGGCCATTCAGAAATTTGAGTCTATTCTGCCATTCACCCAGTTGGCTTTGTTCCATTACATTCTTGGTTATATAAAAAAGTTATTAATTGAGAGATCATCTATTACTTTTGTAGGGAAAAGTTCTAAACTTCTTACACCCTTTACATGAAAAACTGTTTCCCTAACTTCTCTCCTAAGGTCAGTACTTCTTGTCATAGGCTTTCCCACTCGCAGAAAAACTACTGACCCTAATAATTCCTTTCAAAATTCTAAAAACTTTAATTAAATCAGCCTCAATTTCTCTTATGCTCCTCTTATACAAACCTATTTTATATACTATCTCCTCACAATTAAATCCTTGGCAATCTGATAATATTCTGGCAAATTTGTTCTACACTGCTTCAAAATATATCCTCTGTAAGGTGTAAATGCCAGAACTGTACATGATATTTACTCCCATTGATAAACTTAGCCTTCTCATCATAATGGTCAACATTCCTTTCATACTTCTCTAGTACATTCTGGTGTTTATGAATCCCTAAATCTCTTTGGGTGTCCACTTGCTTATAGAACATAGAACAATACAGCACAAACAGGCCCTTCGGCCCACGAGTTGCGCCGATCACATCTACCAATCCACAGACCTATCTCTAACTCCCTATCCTATTCTTTTCCATATACTCATCCAGAAGTCTTTTAAAAGACCCCAGTGAGTCTGCCTCAACAACCTCCGATGGCAGTCGGTTCCATTCACTCACCACCCTCTGAGTGAAAAAAGGTGCAGGGAAGCAAATACAAAGGAGATGTCAGGGGATCTACCCCTGACATCTCCTTTGTATTTCGTTCCCTGCACCTTAAATCTGTGTCCTATTGTAGTGACCATTTCAGCTCAGGGAAATAGTCTCTGAGAGTCCACCCTATCTATTCCTCTCAACATTTTATAAACCTCTATCAGGTCGCCTCTCAACCTACATCTCTCCAGTAGTCCCAGCTCTTTCAACCTATCTTCATAAGGCCTGCCTCCCAATCCAGGCAGCATCCTTGTAAATCTCCTCTGCACTCTCTCAATAGCCTCTACATCCTTCCTATAGTGAGGCGACCAGAACAGCGCACAATGAATATAATTGAATACGTACTGTCCATCTAAGTATCAGTTCCATGTCTCCTGCAGATCCATCACTAATTTTCCCCAAATTGAGTTTTCCATAATTTGCCACTACTTAAAGCATTCAGGCAAAATTTTAAGTTATAAGATCATCATGCTTTTCAGTTTTGTAATCCATACTGTCCATAAGATCCAAGTGAGAAAACTATTTTATTACAAATTGTTTAACACAAATTGTTTCCCTCCTGGTGATTCAATAATAATTTAAATTTGTCACAAAAATCCATCTGTGGCACCTTGCTATAAAATGTGGTATCAAACTTGATTTAAAAAAAAAGAGCTAAGTCAACTGTTATCCATTTGCTGAAAATAAAAGTACATGGGAGGGTTTCTCCCAAAAAAGTCTATCAGTGTCGAGACTGGTGCATGCACAGTGGCCTGTCTGTCAGCTTCCCGATGCTAGCCAGCTCTATTACAGACCAGCCCCACAATTCCCAGCTCCCAACCCTCTCACCGCCTTCTCTTTCACCCCACCAAGGATCCTCAGGGTCAGTCTCGACCACTTCCCCACTCGCAGCCTCAATCTCCCACACCACCTCCCAATTTAACACCTCCCTCCCACCTATCTGGATGGCTAGCCCGATTGCTGGCCTCCCTCTCCCCCCACTGATCCTTAATACAGAATGGAGCCTCCCGAGAGGGCTCAACCCCTTAGCGCTGCCCCTTGCCCAATGGGCACAGCCAAGATGCTTCCTGGACTTTGGCACTTGCTCCCTCCTACCCCCCATCCCCACTTCATTCCAGCAGGATTGGGCCATGGCTCCTTGCAAGTGGGGAATTATAGTAATTCCCACTGTAGTGAAATACCCTGGTGGTGATGGTGGTAGTGATGGGGCAAGGGGGTGAGAAAGAGAGGCTAGAGGGCCCAGAGACTTCAATTGCAGACTCACTAATGATATTTTAAAAACATATAATGAAGAGCTGAACAGGTAATACAACTCCACGCTTATTTCTGCCCTGGAGTTGATGGTGCCAGAAATCCAGCGCTGGAAGATGTGCTCGAGGCCGGATGTCCAGCATGGATTGGGGTAATCTGTCCCCGTTTAAATCAACGCAGCAGAATGGGAGAATCGTACCCATGATGTTTTCCTTCGACATATGTGTCATGTGACATTAGTGTACCCTTAAGGATTTTTTACAAAATTATGCTCTCTGCAGCTTTCTTAGCCTTAGCTTATTTTATTGTTGTTGCATTGTCTGTCAGGGACTCCTTTTATTGCTCCTTCAGTGATTTAAATCAAGGATTTATTTTTCTTCTGTCATCATTTATGACCCTGCATTGTTAGGAGGAAGACTGGTTGGCAGCTCAAGTGTTTTGGACAGTTTCCTTTCCTTCTAGTGACTTAAGGTTTAATTTTCTGTTTAACTGGCTGCAGTTTGAGTTTAGAAGGGACATCAAGTTGAAAAGAAGTGTTTCTCTCTCCCTGATTTTAGAAATTCTGCTGGTTAACTGAAAGCAAGACTTCTTGCCTTCCGGAGTATAAAACGTGCTATTGGTGGCTTGACCAGAGAGTCTCTCTGATATTCTGGGAAACTGTTCTTGGTGTATCCAGAAGGCTGCAAGAAATAAGGGGTTCAATTCTCCAACCAAAAGACTCAGTTCCAGTGTCATGTGAGCATTCATTGCTGTGAAAAATCTGTGGTAAAGGCTTTGCTTATGGGATTTCCTTTGTTGGAACAGTGGTTAGTTGTCATGGTTTATACGATTGTCCCCTAAAGAACAATCTAATTGCTTTGGAGGCAGTGCAACAAAGCTTCACTAGACTGATTTCTGAGATGACGGGTATGAAGACAGTACGGAGTTTCCAGACCACAGCAGCAGTTGCTCCAGAGTCTGAGTAACCAAAGGCATCAAGATTTCTTTTGTGACTGCACTGGCTTAATTGGAGATACCCAATTTTGAGCCCATCGTGCTGAGCTTGCTTCATGCAATATGTACTTTCATCTCTTTTACAATGACCAACTGGACAAAGGGACATTGTTCACCTAAACAATGACATTAGTACAGGCTCAGCTTTCGCTCTCCTCCTTGAATTCATGTATGAAGGGAAACTTCAGTTCAAAGATTTGCCTATTGAGGATGTACTGGCAACTGCGAGTTACCTCCATATGTATGAGATAGTGAAAGTCTGCAAGAAGTTGAAAGAAAAATCAACTACAGAAGCCAACAGCAGCAAAAAAAAAAGGAGGCCTTGAGCTGTTCTGATAAAGGAGAAATTTCCTCAGTGAGCAATACACATATAGTGGGAGAGCTAGCAAGCGAGAAAAATCGAGTGCTGTATTGAGCAAAAAGGACATAGTTATTGAATCTGGGAATATGTGGATGAGATTGCCCTCTATTCAGCAGGCATCACTCAGCCTGGCGTGGAGATTGAGGCACATGCAGTAACAGCTGGAAAAACAGTGCCCAATCTTTTTTTGGGCGACTCAGTGGTTAACACTGCTGCCTCACAGCACCAGGGAGCAGGTTCAATTCTAGCCTCAGGTCATTGTCTGTGTGGTGTTTGCACATTCTCCTCGTGCCAGCACGGGTTTCCTCTGGGTACTCCGGTTTCCTCCTGCAGTCCAAAGACGTGCAGGTTAGTTTGATTGGCCATGATAAATTAACCCTAGTGTCAGGAGGATTATTAGCAGGGCAAACATGTGGGCTTATTGGAATAGGGCCTGGGTGGGATTGTGGTTGGTGCAGCTTGATGAGCCGAATAGCCTCCTTCTACACTGGAGGGATTCTATGATTCTTCTATTCTAAAAATATCACGATTGTTTTGTTTCCAATTGGTAAAAGGTACTGCTAATTTACTTTCCATATACTTTAACTGTATTTTTAAGTAAATTTGTTTGATAAGAGCTCCCTAGTAGATCTTTTGAATTATACCTAAAGTGAAAATCTCTTGCTCATGCTAGCCAAATTCAAAGCATAAAACATATGATCCAGGTAGACTTCATAAAACATTTTGGAGTTTCTGACCTGTATTATAACAGTAAGCAATGGCTCACAGTTGGTTCTGAATCATATTTGAGCATAAAAGTCAAGATTGATACTTCAGTATCAATGCAGTGCAGTATTTGGAAAACATTACAATGTCAGAGATGCTGTCTTTCAGATGGGATATTAAATCATTGCCCTCATCTGTTCGTTTGAATAGGCATAAAGATACCATGGTACTATCTCAAAGATGAGAAAGGAATCAACCCTGGCATCTCACCAATGTTTAGAAAGAAAAAATCATTTAATCATTATCAAATTGTTGTTTGAGAGTTTGCTGGAAGCAATTAGCTGTGTTTTCTACACTACAACAGTGACTATATTTAAAAAAAAACTTAATTGCTGTAAGCGCTTTTGAGCTATGTCAGTGATCATAAAATGCTAGTTTTTCTTTTCTTCATTTCACATTTATCTCCTTCTTATGTTGTTCCTTCACAGCCTCTGTTTTCAGAATTTCTAATTTGCAGGCATGCTTGCTTTGAATTAATTTTTCTTGAAATGTGGATGATACAGGCAAAGCCACACTTATTGCCCATCCCTCACTACCCTGAGAAAGTTGTGATGGTGGAATTTCACCTGGAATTTTTTTAGTTCTTATGCTTATGGCATTCAAGGATGGGCGCAACCTTACTTCTTGTGACACAATCATTTCCACCTTGGTAGTCAATTTTATGTTAAGCATCATCTAATGAGGTTCAGAAGCCACACTCTGTCACAGCATTGTCGCTGCATTTGCTTCAGAAGAAAATAGTAAGTTGTGAAAGTGCACAATTTGCTGACCACAATTTTCTCTGGGTCCCACTTTTCAACCAGCTGAATTCTTCATTCCTACTTCTGATGAAGAACATACTCTTCTGATGTTCTTCCAAACAGTCAGCCTCCAGAGGTCATAGGCATCAGTGGCTGTCTCCTAGATGTTAGTCTCTCTGACACTTTTAGGTGTTTTTACAGTGGAAGTATAGGTTCCCAGATGGTTGTAACTCAGTAGCTTGTTCACTATATAGAAGGCCATCTTCCATTCGATGGATGAATCAGAGCCAGCACAGATGTTGTTGTCTTAGCAATGAGAGCATGCTGATAGAATTAGCATGCTCCAAGACCATAGAGTTGGTGAATTGTCCTGCCAAAAGATGCCCAAAATATATGAGATAGCAAGCTCAAGGATATTCCTCCAGCAATAATGAAGAATTATCGATATATGTCCAAATCACAATAGTGTTCAACTTGGAGGAGATTTTAAGAGGTGATGGTGTTCCCATAATATTGATACTGTTGTAAGGTAGTCTTGGTAAGTTTTTGTAAGTAAGTCGCACATGCTGCCCAACAATGCACCCTTGGTAAAAGGTTGCATTAATGTTGAGTGAGAAGAGCACCAGTTAACCAAACTGCTGTGTCAAGCTTTGGCGCAGCTGCATGCCTCCTGGAGAATGGTAAATATTGAATTGCATTTTATAAATAGTAGAGGGACTCTGAAAAGCAGGAGGTGAGCTATTCATTATACACAAACTAGTCTCTGCCCTGATTTGGCTTGTCTAATTAAGTTACGATCAAAGGAAGTTGCAGATGAAAGTCTGCTATTGGAAAATGGCTGAGCTTTATCTTCTTCACAAGATCTCACACTACCTTTTTATAAATCATATATACATATTTTCAAGCTTTTTTTTTTAAAATAAAAACTGGATAGAGAAATTCTAAAATGACTGAATTTAAGACGATTTATAACCCCAAACAAAAGGAGATATCTAGCAGTATCGGAGAAACTTATATCACGTTGTCTTTGAAGAGACAATAACGACCGCCCTTGTAGGCTGCACAGATTAAGCTAAATGGGACACATACAAAGGTGATCTGCATTTCATAACCCAGACTGACCAACCAGATTCTGCTAAGATAAAAGGCCCTGCAATCTTTTTTTCAATTCTTAATGGTTAAGACATTCAATCTCAGGAACTCAGAAGAGGAATATACAAGTTCAGCCTGCTAATTATTCTACAAACAGCCTCACAGGAAAGGAATTCTGACCTAGGGTTAGTCACCTGGTTGCATCTACAATGCTTCCACTAGAAATTTTATACCATTGCCTACAGGACTGATTTCTATCTCATTGTGTAAAATCAACACCACTAAACAAGAACCAGTTTGCTGAACTCCATGAACGAATACCTAATTGGACTTTGATTCAAGACTCCAGAATGGAGGTAAAACAAAATTTCCTTTCTCTGTGGTCTGTTGTGTAAGTCTTTCTTTTTGCTTTTTTTAAAACTATATAAATGCACAGAAGGCAACATTGCAACCTTGCTCCCTCATTTTGAGTGTCTGCAACTAAACTCATCTTTTGAGCTCAATCTATCTCGAGTTTGTTGTGTACTTATTAATAGAAATTGGATCACACCAAAAACAAAATTTTGGGAAATACTTTTAAAGAGGAAAGCAAATCAAAAACACCAGTCAGTTTACAGCTGGTGATGAGAGGAGAAATTAATGTTGTTTAAATTGACCTCCCTCCTGTTGTACCTCTCCAAATATTACCACCCACTTGTTGAGTGTGTTTTTAAGTTAATGTGGTTTTGCTGTAAATTTGTGTAGAATGATAGAAGGCAGAGTATTAACTAAGCAATTGAAGATAGTTAAGCCAGGTTGATTTTCCAAGAATTTCCCACCATAAATTCAAACACAATCAGCCACAGTCACCTGACAATACTTCAAGTGGATTGTAAATGCTGGAACATTTCTTCCTTTCACTGGAACTACTACAAACAGCATCACCCCTTCTGATGCTGCCCCATCCGATTTGAGTTTTACTAGCATTTCGTGGTGCCACACTAGGTCAAATGCTGTTCTTCCATCCACACCTGGATCAATTTTGTATTGAGGTATGAAGAAAATTAGTCTGCTGCCGTGTCACTTCATAGCAATATTGACTTTTTTCATTACTTGTGATTGGGAGGACTTACTGGTTAGGGTAGATTTATCTGTTTTATTGTTTGTAGGACATACCCAAGCAAGGGGAGCAGTGACAGTGGTATTGTCACTGGTTTGGTAATCCAGAGATCCATAGCAAGATTTTCAAATCCTACCATGGCAGATGGTAATATTTGAATTCAATATAAATTTGGAATTAAAAGTATAATGGTGACCATGAAACCATTGCAATTATGTAAAAAAACAATCTAGTTCACTAATGTCCTTTTAGGAAAGGAAATCTGCCATCCTCAGTTGGTCCAGCCTACGTGCTACTCTAAATCCATAGCAATGTGGTTGACTCTCAAAATGCTCTCTGAAATGAACAGGCATTACATGCAGGTCCAACCAATGTCCCATAAAAATGAATGTTTAAAACAGGTGCGTTAGATGGACCAGATGACTCTGATGCAGAGTCTTTCAGCACTATGTTTGTTGGTGCTTTCCCCTGCAGCTAAAGAAACTAACTTAAGCTCTTTGTCCAAGTTTTATTGAGTTCTACTAATTCTTAAGCACTGTATGCATTAGTTTCTCTGAATTTTACAGCATTTGAATAATACACTTGCCTTAATAGTTATCTGTGCCAAGTTATCACTTATTTTTATTTTGCTTGCAACAGTTTTCTTGGATTCAGTGCCACTGCTATCAATGCAACTTTCAATGCCTAAGAACTGGAGCATATCCTTACCTACCTAATATCTAATGAAATGTAATGAGACACAGGGGTCAGCAGATAACTCTATTCCAGTAGTTTGGGATATCATTCTCACAGTTTGAAATGTCATGGTAGTAAAACATATTACCATTTGATCTCTGATGTAGGGTGGAAAAGCCTTCATATATTGTGCGTTCAAGGCACCAACCATCTTAATGTTCTCTATTTAAGTGGAAAAAGGATAAGCCAAAGGAGGAGTTATTGGGAAGAATAACTAAATTCTTGGTCAAAAAGTCAGTTTTAATAGAGATCTTGAAGAAGGGAAAGATGGAGACAGAATGGAATTGCATAGCTTGAAGCCTAGGCTGTTGAAAATATGTGAGGAAAAGGAAGAGTGTGTAAGAAGTGTCAGGTTTGGAGAAAGGGAACAAAGTGGTGGATTTGAAAGGGACGAGGTCATGAAGAGATTTAAATACAGATGAAAAGTTAAAAGCCCAAGAATCAATGTAGGACAAAAGGACATGGGTAAATGGACTAGAATTCTGACAGCAGAATTTTGGATGAGCTAAATTTGCAGGTAGTAGATGGGAAGCCAGGCAGTCGACTACTAGAACAGTCAAGTCTGGAAATGGCAAAAGCATGAATGAGAGTTTCATCAGCAAATAACCTGAGACAGAGGAAGTAGAATTGGATTTCGGCTGTCTTTGTTATGAGAGAATGTTGCGTCAGAGATTCAAATCAGAGTTGAATAGGACTGAAATATAAATAGTCTAATTCAAAAGAAATATCCTTTACCACGACTAGACACAAAGACTTAATTTTTTGATCAAGAAAACTGTGTGGTGTTGTATTCACTGATTTCTTTCAGCTGTCCAATCTTCCAATTATTAAAAGCAGCTGCAGGAAACACCTGGGAAATGGGTTGTCCCATGAAAAAGGGGCATGAAAACACAAGGATTACCTATCTGAGATCATCTCTATTTTTACTCATCTTTCACCATATTACAGCCATCCTGGGTTTTTTTTTTAAGGGTTGACAATAAAGCTATTGTTAAAACAGAGGAGGACTTAACATCAAAATTATAGTATAATTTAATGCCTTGAGGTCCTTCATTTGAGAACTCCCACAATGAAACCACCAAAAATCAAGTCTCGTGTTGACTTCTTACAGAAGAAGTATATGAAAGTTGTACAGGTTCCCAGGACAGGTATAATGGAGGTTGAATAATTCACTAGAGTTAATAAATCAATAATTGGCCATATTTGATGCTGTTTCAGGTGCCTGAACAGATTTTTGAGGCATTCTACAATTTAATGAGAGTTTGAGGATTGTGTCGTGTCCTAGGCAGTTTGTATCTTATCCACTGCAATTCCCTTAGACTTGCTCTTGGAATCCTCTAGGATTGATGTCTTTGACTTATTGCTTGAAAGAGTAAAGTGCTGGCAGCTGCAAATACAATTGAACTTGTGGTTTAATTCCTTGAGGAGCACAGATCATGTAACACTGTAAACAGGTACAACCATATGAGAAGGTTTATCAATAATTAATGCAATACATTAGGATGACAAGAAAATGGAAGAGGCACGGACTACTCATGAAGCAACAATCATTGTCAGATTGTCAGCTGACATATTGATGCTGTTCTGCACATCTTGCTAGGTTTCCTGAGTCGTTTCTCCAGAAATATCTCTCTTGGAAAACTCCAGCATAGTGCCATACTGTCAGGAGAAAGACAAGGCACACCTTTTTTTTAAAGCACTAGTTGTTAAATAAGGCAAGTTGAAATGTCCAGTATGAATGTTAGTGAATGGGTGCTGATGAACAGTACTCAAGGACAGCTTGTACTGTTCAACTCAAAATTGGCTGCCCGATTCAAAATAACCTGCCTGATTTAGCACCAATCTAACTAATCTATAAATCAGCTAATTGTCGTTTTGTAAAACATTGCCTATAGAGAGAGACTCTGCCTCCTGGGGTCTTCAAGTCATCTACAGACTTTATATAGCACAAATTTTTGTCTGTGACTTTTCCTGTGATTTTCAAATCTTCATCATTTGTTTAAAAGGAGCCATTGCTGATATGTTTGCTTAATATAAGCATACCCATCTCATATACGACTGGTAAACTAAACATATGATTGATTTATTTGAAGATTGACATACATGATTGCTCAGATGCATATTTACTGAAAAGCTTCAAATGCTATTGTTAAAAGTACAGCTGTAATTACTTATCACATTCTGCTAACTAAACTGAAATCTCCGTTGAATAATATTGGCTGGTCAGTTATTTTACAACTTGGCTACTTATGCATTAAGATATTCTCTCCTAAGGCTGTATCAGAACAAGTAGGGTGGAAAGAGAAAGATGAGGGTGTGTGATGTAAAGTAGGAGGTAGGTAGGTTGTGAGAGAGGCAGGTGAGAAGGTTCGTACATCCGGATTGTTTGTGTCAGGTCAGGTGCTAGTTAGGTCACTTCAGGGGAGTAGTCAGGTTATCAGGATGTTGCAGTTGGGTGATCAGAATAGGTGGGCTGGAGGGATAGTTGGTGTCAGATTGGAGCTATTTGGGAAGTGAGGCAGGTTAGTCAGGACAGGTGGTTAGCTCAGGGGAATTGGTTAAGGACTAAAGGACAAGTGGGGTGTAATGCCCAGTCTGAATGATTTGGATGTCAGTACTTTAAATACCCAGAGTTACACCAGGAATTTTCTGTACAACATATCCTCAGTATCTAAACAGGTAAGTCCCACAGAACTGGCCAAGTCTCTGACTCTAGTTTAAGTTGGATACTTTCATTCAGATCTCAGCAGGGATGGGAACAGCCCATTGGGAGTTGAAATTTCCCCAAAGGTTCCCACAGAGGTCAGCACATCGGGACTTTCACAGGGTGCTGATGTATATCTTGGTCATATATTCAGTCTTTGATGATCCAGAGACTGGAAGATCTGAGCCAATATGCCATTACAAACCAGTAGTTAACACTATCTCTTATTTTCAACACTTATATACATCCTCTACCTATTACTTGATGCTTCTTCATCATTGATGGCAAGTGGTCAAGAATTTGGTAAAGTGCGAACACCTTTCCCAGCTCTCTTTCAGTTGTTGTAAACCATCATGTCATTGGTAACAAAAGATAATCTGGTATTTTTTTCCCCCATATCATAATACCTTGCTTTTGGCACATAGCCCAAAACAATTGGATGAAAGGTACATGCAACAATCAAGAAAGTCCATGAAAGACATTTTTAAGGATTCAAAAAGTGTCACAATTAATCCTAATTCTGCTGACTTTCATTGAAGGAAGGGAGGAGCAGAAAATTGAATTTAACTGTATGATTAGCTGAGAATATTTATCTAATTAAGTAGCTCATTAGGGGATTGCCTTTTAACATCCCATGATTTTCATAGGACAAGTGGCTTTTGTGTGTAATTTACAGCTTCAGTAGCTTTGAAAAGGTTTTGTGATTTCAAAAAGTGGAAACATTAATGTTTCAAAACATTAATGTGATTTCAAAAAGTGGAAAATCTATTGTGGAGCAATTCTAACAATCTCCGACCTGAGCTCCAGCTCTTCATCTGTCCTGGCCAATTTAAAGATTCAGCAAAAGCTGCTGAGTTGAGTCAGAATGTGGCCCATTTCCCTGGTGTCCCACTCCCCTCCAGTCACAATTTTGCTGCCACACTCCAGCCCTCACCGATTTAATTTATGCTTTGAAGAAAATGTTGATCAGTTCCCAGTTCATATTAGACCATGTTTACGACCTGGAAATAAACCTGCCATGCAACTCCAGTCTCCATCACAAAAATCCAGTGCTACGTCTCTGCCCTTCTGTCATTGTAAGAAGTCTCACAACACCAGGTTAAAGTTCAACAGGCTTATTTGGAATCACAAGCTTTCGAGCCTTGTTCCTTCATCAGGTGAATGACCCCATGAGGGAGCAGCGCTCAGAAAGCTTGTGAGTCTAAATAAACCTATTGGATGTTAATCTGGTGTTATGAGACTTCTTACTGTGCCTATCCTAGTCCAATGCCATCATCTCCACATCACTTGTGTCACTGGACAGCACTTTTCTTCTCAACTGAACTTCTTTATGAACACCAAAACTAATGCTTTCACATTAAACCATTACTGGCTTTTAAATCTTCCATTAACAAAACACTTCCCCATCTCAAACAGCTGAGTTTCAAAGATTCTCAAATGACTTGGATAAAGGAATTAAAAGGCATATACCCAGATTTGCTGATAGCACCAAGTTAGATGACACAGGAAATAATGTAGGTGGCAGCAAAATGTTACCAAGGAACGCACACAGGTTTAGTGAATGGGTAAAGCTGATGCAGCTTGAGTTCAACACGGGAAAAAGTGTGAAGTTATTTACTTCGGACCCAAAGAAAATAGACTATTTTCTAAATGGCAAAAAAAACCAGCCATGATTGAATGGTGAAGCAGACTCGATGGGCTGAGTGGCCTAATTCTGCTCCTGTAGCTTATGGTCAGAAAGTAGAAAATATAAACAAACAGAGAAATTTAGAAGTTTCTTGTATAGAATCACTAAAAGCTAGTGCAGAAATAGTTAAAATGGTTAATGAAATGTTGGCCTTTATCTCAAGAGGGTTGAGATATGAATAGATTTAAGCGACAGCTATACAGAACTCTAGTTAACACCATTAACTGTATTGTGTTCAGTTGTACGCACTACACTTCAGGAAGGACAAGTTGGCCTCCAAGGGAGTGCGGTGCAGAATCATCAAAATAGCACTGAAACCAAGAGGGTTATACTGAGAACAGCTTTTATAGATAGAGTAATCTAATAGAAGTGTTTAAGATGATCAAAGACAATGATATCGTTGACCGAAAGAAACTATTTCCTCTCGAGGTGTTCAGAGCAATGGAGAAAATTTTAAAATGAGAGCTAAACTCAGGAATGATGTCAGATACATTGTTACAGAATTAGAAGAAGAAAACAGAGTTCTGAAAAAAAGTCATACAGCTTACCAGACATTTTTATTTTATATTAGTAGAAATTTATAATTCTCTGTCTGAAAAAAACTCCTGAGGTTAGGTCATCTAAAATCTTCAAATTTGAGATTAATAGAATTTTGTTAGTTTAAGAGTATAAGGGTTACAAAATCAAGGTGGATAAATGGGGTTAGGACATAGATCAGCCAAGATTTAATTGAATGATGGAATAGATATCAAAAGGCTAAGTTGACCACACCAATTCACAGAGACACTTCTTGATGTCTATAACTCGGCCAAAATTTTATAATGAGGTTCATCTTAGTAAATTACAACGGGTAAGATATGATCTTGGGCAAAAGTTATAACTGCTGTTATTCCAAAGTGAATGTTAATGGCAATAATAAGTGATTAAGTATATGACATTGAAAAGTTAATTTTATATGTATGGAACCTTATTAACTCAGAAATAAATTAATGTTGGACTTTTAAAAATTAGAACTTTTTTCCCTATTCTGTTTATCTCCTTTAATCCCAACAGTATTTTATAAATTTTATTTCTATATCTCAACATAATTTAAATATAACTAATATTTCCTGCTCTGCACTCAGTATTTAAATAAGGATTGAAGCACCGTGTTGATTTTTTCACTGTTCTCAGATCTTCTGCATTAGCGGAAATTTCCACTGACAGACACATATAAATGTCTATCGACAGCTGTCAGTGTGTTCCTTCATTACTGAGAGCAAAATACATACTGTTATGCCATAGAAGATTGTTCAAACCTGTAATACACAGGCTCCTTAATGTAGATGCAAAATAAATATCGCATTCTATACCTTCATCCAAACCACTTCTTTCATCAAATTGAATTTAACTACATTTTATGGAAAAAGGAAATTACTGCTCTAAATTTCTCAATATAATGTACGACATGGGAAACCTTTAGGCAAAATACACCAGACACTAGGTGAAAATGAGAAGAATTACTTGTCTTTTTTAAAAATGTGATGAATAATGTTGTGGCCATTCGGACATGTCTTAACAAGTTCTTGACAGTATTTCAAAAGTAAAAACTGAAATCTTGATACCAGATTGATTTCCTCCAAGTTAAAAAAAGGACAACTTCCAAGTAAATCTCACAATCCTACCTGGAAAAGAATTAAGCACATTCGTCCAGATTTTGCAGTAAAAAGCAACCTCAATCAAATATGCAAAGTTGACTGCAGGAATCAGGAAGTTGCTGCCTGAGTTTCCTTGTTCTTCCAGAAGCTTTCCTACACTGGTATCTTACATGGAAAGCAATACTTATGCAGTAGATACCAACTAAACTAATCAGGAAAAGTTAATGTTCACCCATCCTATGTAAATGAATTTTTAATACCATGACAAGTCTTAACTGTTACCGAAGAATCTTTCTGACACCGAAACTAATTTTTGTAAGAGTATAGTTTATACCTTCAGGTTTTAATCATTGAAGATTTTTTAAAATTATAATTATTAAAACATATTCTTCCTAGCTCTTACCTCTTTTTCCTAACTATTTTTCTTAAACATTTTCTTCCTATTTCTTCAATGTGCATGGAGTTTAGTTGAGAAGGTCAAAGCTAATGGGATACAAGGACAGGTAGCTAGATGGATAAGTAACTGGCTTGGTAATAGGAGACAAAGAGTAATAGTGGAAGGGTGTTTTTCTAGCTGGAGGTCAGTCACTAGTGGTGTGCCACAGGGCTCGGTACTGGGACCTCTTCTATTTGTAATATATATAAATGACTTGGAAGAGGGAGTAAGTGGAGTGATCAGCAAGTTTGCAGACGATACAAAGATGGCTGGACTTGCGGATAGTGAGGAGCATTGTCAGGCGATGCAGCAGGACATAGATAGGCTGGTAGCTTGGGCAGACAGATGGCAGATGGAATTCAATCCTGATAAATGTGAGGTGATGCATTTCGGGAGAAAGAATGTAGCGGGGACGTATATGATAAAGGGTAGACCTATTAAGAGTATAGAAACGCAGAGGGACCTGGGGGTGCAGGTGAACAAGTCTCTGAAGGTGGCAGAGCAAGTGGAGAAGGTTGTGAAGAAAGCATATAGTATGCTAGCCTTTATAGGAAGGGGTATAGAGTACAAGAGCTGGCCTTTAATGTTGCAGTTGTATAAAACGTTGGTTAGACCTCACTTGGAATACTGCGTCCAGTTCTGGTCGTCCTACTACCGGAAGGACGTGAAGACTCTGGAGAGAGTGCAGAGGAGGTTTACCAGGATGCTGCCTGGTATGGAAGGTCTGAGTTACGAGGAGAGGTTAGGCAAATTGGGACTGCTTTCCTTAGAAAGACGTAGAATTAGAGCAGATCTAATAGAGGTGTACAAGATTATGAGGGGTATAGATAGAGTAAACAGGGTTAAGCTTTTTCCTAGGATGGACACAAATAGCACGAGGGGTCACGGGCTTAGGGTGAGGGGGGGATAAGATATAATTTGGATGCTAGAGGGAGTTTTTTCACACAGAGGGTGGTGGGGGTATGGAATGCGCTGCCAAGTAAAGTGGTGGAGGCAGATACTCTTGGAGTTATTTAAGAAATACTTAGATGGGCACATGAACAGAAAGGGAATGGAGGGGTATAGAAAACTAACTTAAAATAGGGATCATCAGCCTTGGGAATCCCTGGGAAGTGTGTAAATAGATGATGATATTGATGTACTTGTTTTTATCCTACAGGTGCTTTGGTCCACCTTGTTGTCTAACGAGGGGCATACATGCGATGGGTTGTGAGAGGGCTGCTCTTGGATTTTTTTCGAGTATCCTAGTGCTTCACGTCGTTAGTGTACGCTTGACCTGGACCATTTGATGGGCAACACGACAGCTCAAAGACTATCGCTGTGCTGTGCGGATACATGGATGTGGGCCTGTGTCTGTGGGAGTTTGCGCATTCTCCCCATGCTTGCGTGGGTTTTCTCCGGGTGCTCCAGTTTCCTCCCACATCCCAAAGATGTGCTCTTAGGCTAAATTGGCAAAACAAATTGTCTCAAATTTGGTTTTTAATCCATAGATCTATAAACATGGACTGGGATTGCAGGTAGAGGTGAGAACATCGGGGTGGCGGTGCGGGCTCGTTGGGCCAAAGGGCCTGTTTCCCGTGCTGTTTTTGTTCTTTATTATGTTCTTTGACTGCAAACAGCACAATGCAAATTTTAAAAGTTCCCTGATGATGGAATTTGTCAAATATTTTATTGCAGCAAAAAGTTAATTTGTTCCTTCAGATCTCTTAACATTAAATATTTAGTCTGCTTATGGATTGTCAGGATTAATACTCTGTGAGGCAGAGATGTGTGTGCATGTTACATTTCTGGATATTGTCAGGCTGCAACTCAAGGATGTTCAGGCAGATAGGGACTGGGTGACTACAATCAACAAAACCAGGCATAAATACAGGAGGCCCTCAGAGTGCAACTTTGTCTCCAATCTGTATTCTTCATTTTTTTTGCCTTCTACCCCACTTTCAGTTCATTCTGGTGTTGAATTAAATACTCTAATTTTCACTTCTTGATTTAGAGCTATGCTATTATTTGGAGATAAAGGTGCACAATTCACATATTCCCAAGTCTCCTGTACAGTACTAAAATAGATTTCTAATTATTGAAGTTGAGTGCAAAAGCCTATAATAGACTATTGGTGAGTATAAACAAAATGTACAGCTAATGCCTTTCATTCCAAGATATAGACCAGTAGATACTTTACATCAGTCTTGAGTTTCTAATCTAGACTTAAATAACATTATGAAAATTAATCACTTAGCCAGCCAGAGAAAACAATTTCATTGATTCACATTTCATTTTTGCCTTACTAATAATGTTCATCATCAAAAGATTCAATTTGAATGGATTTTGTAATAATTAATCAGTTGTCAGCTACATTTTGCATCTTAAAATTCATCAGTCAACTTTTTTATGGATTAGCAATACAGAAATGAAAAGTGAGCAAAATGTATTAAGACTTTTAGAAATGTATTTCTTCAATTATATCTATCTGCAAATGGTGGTCATTTACAATGAAAGTAAATGATTGCACATATTTGAATAAATAATGCAGGATGGAGCAATATGTTTCGCAATGAAATATACCAATCCCTAAAAGAGGATTTAAACAGCGTTATCACATTTGTTACAGGCAACCTCACATGCCACAAAGGTTTGTTTGTCTTTAAAATGTTCTCAACTGTGCCTCAGTGTATTGAGAATTTACTTTAAATATAATGAGTTTTACTTTGTTTTGTTGCTTCAACCAAGATTGAGACCTTTTTTTTTGAAAAAGAAAAATAATGCATCACCAATTTCTTACTTCAAAAGACATTTTTCCATTCTTGCCAGATGTGCCAGGACAGATCACGCAGTATTCTGTTTCTTTCGATGCAATGTCAGACGCTGTTATTCGTTTCAGTTCTTCAGTATTAAAGAATGATGCTAATCGAGAAGTGCTGACCACAGCATTCACCGCTATTTTCACAATCTGAATTGGAACAGAAATACATTTCTTTATTTGACAAGCGAACTTAAACAAAAAGAATAGACTCAATTCTGAAAGATAAATTATAACTTTTAGGTAACGTAAGCAGAGGCAGTGAACATTTTGAGAATAGACAATATAGCAAGTTATATGATTGAATGCTGGTGAAAAAATATAGTCTAGTTAAATAAAAATTCTAATAGTCACATCTAATGTCTAAAATAATTCCATTAATTCATTGACTGCCTGATTCTGCAGTTTTCATATATCCAACGAACAATATTGCTAATGTGACAGCATGTGAAATTCTAGAAAATCATTCAGAGTCATTTTAAGAAAGTAACTAACTTTGTTAATTCTTTTATGACTGCAAACAGCACAATGCAAATTTTAAAAGTACCCTGGTGATGGTCAAATACTTTATTACAGCAAAAAGTCAATTTGCTCCTTCAGATCTCTTAGCATTAAGTATTTAGTCTGCTTGTGGATTGTCAGGGTTAACACTTGGTGAGGCTGACATATGTGTGCGTGTTATATTTCTGGATATTGTCAGGCTGCAACTCAAGGATGTTCAGGCTGAAAGGGACTGGGTGACTGCAGTCAAACAAGGCCATGCAGTGAATACTGGAGACCCTCACAGTGCATCTTTATCTCCAATCTGTATTCAGTTCTGAATAGATAAGAGTAAATTCTTGTGGGGAATTTAGTCAGTGGCAAGGTATAATTATGAGCTCAGCTGTTTAAAGGGCGGGCTGAGGGAGGGAGGGAGGGGACGAGCAAGATTAGGGTGACAACAGTGGTGGGTGACTTAATAGATTGGGAGCAGGCTGGTATTTCTGTGATTGCAGAAGTTGTTTCTGGACGGTATGTTGCTTCCCTCGTCCCAGGGTAAAAGACATCACTGAGCAACTGCAGAGCATTCTGAGGGAATGGTGGATAGCCAAAGCTCATGAACCATTCAGTTACAATAACAAAGTTAACATTAAAAGAAAAGTAAGGAATTATGCCCTGCAGGTAGATTGCAGGAAATAGGAAAAAGTATGACCACAAAATTGGTAATCTGCAATTATTCCCAGTGCCATGCATCAGTGACTACTGAAACAGTAAGGATAGGCAGCATGATAGCACTGCTGCCTCACAGCACTAGGGTCCCAGGTTTGATTCCTGCTGTCACTGTCCGTGTGGAGTTTGCATATTCTCCCCATGTGATCCAATTTCCTCCCACAGTCCAAAGGATTTGCAGGTTAGATGCACTGGCCATGCTACATTCTTCCTCAGTGTACCCAAACAGATGCCAGAATGTGGCAACTAGGGGATTTTCACAGTAACTTCATTGCAGTGTGAATGTAAGCCTACTTGTGACTAATAAATATAATTTTAAGCTTTAATAGTGTGGCTGAACGCAAGTCTAGAGAGATAGTGCAAGAGGGAGGACTTTGAAACCAGTTTTTGGGAGATAGGACTTTTACCAATCAGACAGTTTGCATCTCAGCAGGGCTGGAACCAACTTAATGGTGGTAAGGTTTGCTGGTGCTGTCAACTTGACAGTGGGATGGGATTCAGAAAATAAAATTGAAAATAGAAGGCAAAAAATTAGTATGCAAGCATGGAATCGTGAGGAACCAAAAAAGATAGAAATAAGAACAAAGACAAAATATTGCAGATGCTGGAAATTTTAAATGTATCCAAAAAGTGATGTAAACACAAAGCAAGTCATGCAGCATCCGTAGAAAGAGAAACATTTAACATTTCAGGTCAATGGTCTCTCATCAAAACATTGAAAAGATAGAAATATAATAGGTCTTAAGCAAATAAAAGGAGGGAATGATGGAAAAATGGAAGATCAGCGACAAGACGTAGGTCAGGAGAAAGTCATGAGAAAATGGTTGGGTAATTGTATGGTCGAATTTAAAATACAGATGGAGCATGAGAATTTAAAATTAAGATGAAGTTTGAAAATGTAAAATCCAATACCAGTGTTTTAAGCTTAAACAAAGAAGTTACAATGGGATGAGGGACAAGTTGGCTAAGGTAGACTAGGAGCAAAAACTTTATGGTAAGGACAATTGAGGAACAGTCGAGGACTTTCAAAATGATTTTTCATAATGCTCAGCAGAAGTATATATCAGTGATAAAGAAGGATTGTAGAAAAACGGATAATGAGCCATGAATATCTAACACAATATCAAATTGAAAGAAAATGCATACAAACTGGCAAAGATTAATGGGAAACTAGAAGATGGGGCTAAAGGTAAACAAATCTCCTCGCCCTAATGGAATGCATCCCAGGGTACTAAAAGAGATGGAAGGAGAAATAGCAAACGTATTTGCGGAAATTTATGAAAATTCACTGGACTTTGAGATGGTTCTGGCAGATTGGAAAACAACAAATGTGACGCCACTGTTTAAAAAAGGAAGGAGACAAAAGGCCGCTAACTATAGGCCGGTTAACTTAACTTCTGTAGTGAGAAAATGCTTCCAATCATCAAGGAAGAAATAGCAAGACATCTGGATAGAAATTATCCCATTGGGAAGACAATCATGAGTTCACGAAAGGCAGGTCATATTTAATAATTTAGTGAAATTCTTTGAGGATGTTATGACCATGGTGGACTATGGGGAACTGTTGGATATGGTGTGTCTGGATTTCCAAAAGACATTCGACAAGGTGCCACACAAAAGGCTGCTGCATAAGATAAAAAGTCTCGCAACACCAGGTTAAAGCTTTGCAGAGCCCTGAAAGCTAGTGACATTTGCTACCAAATAAACCTGTTGGACTTTAAACCGGTGTTGTGAGACTTCTTACTGTGTTTACCCCAATCCAATGCTGATATCTCCACATTATGCATAAGATAAAGTGCATGGCCATCATGGGTAATGTATTAGCATTGATAAAGGATTGGTTAACTAACAGAAAGCAAAAAGTGGGGATAAATGGGTGTTTTTCTGATTGGTGATCAGTGAATAGTGATGAGCCTCAAGGATCAATGTTGGGATCGCAATTGTTTACGACTTACGTTGATGATTTGGAATTGGAGACCAAGTGTAGTGTGTCAATGTTCGTAGATGACACTAAGATGAAGGTAGAGCAAAAGTGTGTGGAGGACACTGAACATCTGCAAAGGAATATAGACAATTTATGTGAGTGGGCAAGGGTCTGTCAGAAAGAGTATAATGTTAGTAAATGTGAGGTCATTCATTTTGGTAGGAATGAGAGCAAAATGGACTATTATTTAAATGGAAAAAAATTGCAGCATGCTGCTGTGCAGAAGGATCTGGTGTCTTTGTACATGAGTCGCAAAATGTTGGTTTGCAGATAATTAAGATGGCAAATGGAATTTTGTCCTTCATTGCTAAAGGAATGGCATTTAAAAACAAGGAGGTTATGGTTTGGCTGTACAAGATGTTGGCGAGGCCACACCTGGAATACTGTGTATAGGCTTGGTCTTCTTACTTGAGAAAGGATACACTGGCACCGCAGATGCAGAGGAATTCACTAAGTTGACTCCGAAATTGAGACAGCTGGCTAATGGGGACAGACTGAGTAGTCTGAGACTGCACTCATTGAAATTTAGAAGAACGAGGAGAGGAGGGAGAATCTTATAGAAACATATAAAATTATTGAGGGAATAGATAAGTTAGAAGCAGGGAGATTGTTTCCACTAACGAGCATAAATAGAATTAGGGGCATGGTCCCAAACTCAGGGGGAGCAGATTAAGGATTGAGTTGAGGAGGAACTTTCAATTTGTAGAACTTCCTGCCCAGTGAAGCAGTTGAGGCTACCTCGTTGAATGTTTTTAAGACAAAGATAAAGGAATTAAGGATTATGCTGAGCAGGTGGGTGAATGGAACTGAGTGCCCAAAAATATCAGCCATGATCTTATTGAATGGCACAGCAGGCTCAACGGGCCTCAAGATGGCCTACTCCTGCTGTTAGTTCTTATTACGATGCAGAGAACGTGATAATGGGACAAATAAAGAAACAAAATGTGTGCCTATAGAAAATGTGAATGGTAAAATTATCAGCTTTTGTCTGGAGCTAAAAAGAGAAAAAAAACTGAAATTTTCAAAGCAAAAAAGAAGCAAAATGCTGCCTAATCTGAGTATAGACAACAAACAAGTTGATCTGAGATTAGTGATATTTACTTCAAAGCAAAGATCTATTGAATAAGACAGATCAGCTGAAGATATAGATGCAACACTTGAAAATATGACATCATTACTACTGAAGCATGGCTTACAGAAGAAGATTGTAATTTTTAAAGGCCAATTATTTCAGCCCTAGTACATTGTTGCAGGAGTTCTTCAAAGTAATGTCCTAAGTCAGCCATCTTCAGCTTCATCAATGACATCCCTTCATTATAAGATCAGAAGTGGAGATGTTCACAGTGTTCATTACCATTTGTGACTTCTCAAATACTGAAGCAGTGTGTCTCTGCATGCAGCAAAATAAATGCAGCAACATCCAAACTTCAGCTAAGTGGCAAATAATATTTATACCGCATATGTGACAGGCAATGACCATCTCCAACAAAATATAAGTAAATATAATAAAATAGTCATCATCCTGAGAGTTACTTTTGGCCAGAAATTTAATTGGATGATTCTGGTTACCAGAACAGGTCAGAGACTTGGAATTCAGCATTGAGTAACTTGCCGCCTTAAAGACCAAAGCCTGTCCTGTACCTACAAGAGGCAAGTTAGGAGAGTAACAGAATATCCTCACTTGCCTGGCTTAGTGAACTTCAATAAAACTCAGCAAGCTCTACACAATCTCGGAAAAAGCAGCCTATTCGGTTGGCACCCTATCCACCAATTCAAATATTCACTTTCTTTACCCTTTGATGCACAAAATCCACAAAATGTTCCATTTGGTCAGCATCTCAAATAGTCTCTCCTAATCAAATTTATGGGTTCATGTGTCAATCCTTGTTTAGAACTAGATGTGTGAAGGTGGATGTGATGCCTTTAAATCACATAACTCTGGGTTGGTAGGGCTTATTAGCCTTGCTTATCAGTCACAAGGAGAAGTTAACTCTAATTTCAATGCCCCAAGCTACAAATCATGTGCAATTACATAAACTGAGCATGTAGGCTGTTAGCAAGTCCTTGACCAAAAATCAGTGACGTCAAAGGGAGATCATAGAATCATAGAACCCTACAGTACAGAAAGAGGCCTTTTGGCTCATCGAGTCTATACCAACCACAATCCCACCCAGGCCCTACCCCCATATCCCTTCACATTTTACCTGCTAATCCCTCTAACCTAAGCTCCTAGTACACTAAGGGACAATTTTAACATAACTAATCAACCTAACCTGCACATCTTTAGATTGTGGGAGGAAACCGGAGCACCCAAAGGAAACCCACACAGACACGAGGAGAATGTGCAAAATCCACACACACAGTGATCCAAGTGGAGAATCGAACTCAAGTCTCTGGAGCTGTGAAGCAGAGTGCTAACCACTGTGTTACTGTGCCGCCCATAAATGAGGCTCTTCAGTATGCGCAGCAGATGATCTTGGCGAAGGACAACTCAGAAATCAAATCGAATAGCATAGCAGCTATTATACTGCATCAATATACTGTATTGGCTGCCTTAAACAAAGGAGGGGGGGCTCTGCACAAAACTTTTGTAATTAAATATACTGAACATGCATGTTGTTCAGCCAATCATCAACCAGAAATCAGATATACCATGCCCTATGGTCAAGGAGAAGAAATTAATGGGACAGATAGAGAATGCTACTAACAGTCCTCAGTCATCCTCATACACTGATGGCCCCAGGATGGTGGTTGCCCTCTGCAGATTGAAGATTGAGTTCATATCCTCCCGAGACGACAGAGCAGACTTTTTCCAGGAACAAGCTCCCTCCCAGTGTGGCCAAGAAGACCTAAACATAGCCTGCCAGGATACACACCTGGCTGGTCATCAACATGCAACGAACTTTAGGTTAAGTTCAATTCAAGAAGGTCAGAACAAATCTAGACAACAACTCCAAGACCAATGAACTGAAAAGCCTTCGTGGCCAGGATGCTGGGTAAGTATGATATCAACATAGCTGCCCTCAGCAAAACAAGTCTGAGGAGAACTTGAGGATGCTGAAGTGTTCGCCAACAAAAAGGAAACAGTCTTGCCTGGTGATTGTCGAACGGTGTTCATTCATCCGTTGTTGTATCATCATCTACACGGTCTCTCCAATGTACCATGTCTCAGGTCATCCTTTCCTGCAGCATATCAGGTAGACAACGTTGGCTGAGTTGCAAGAATATGAGCCATGTACTTAACAGATGGTGTTCTCACGTGAGATGATGGCATCCATGTCGATGATCCGGCATATGTCTTGCAGAGGTTGCTGTGGCAGGGTTGTGTGGTGTTGTGGTCACTATTTTCCTGAAGGCTGGGTACTTTGCTGCGGACAACGGTCTGTTTGAGGTTGTGCAGTTGTTTGAAGGCAAGAAGTGGGAGTCTGGGGATGGCCCTGGTGAGATATTCGTCTTCATCAACAACACGTAGAAGATTCCAGAGATGATGTTGTGGCTTCTCTCCTCCAGGGAAATTCTGGATGACAAAGGGTACTCTGTCCACCTTGTGCTGTGTTTGTCTTCTGAGGAGGCTGGTGTGGTTTTTCGCTGTGGCGCGTCGGAACTGTCGATTGATGAATCGAATGCCATATCCTGTTCTTATGAAGGCACCTTTCAGCATCTGGAGGTGTCTGTTGCAATCCTCCTCATCTGAGCAGATCCTGTATATACAAAGGGCTTGTCCATAAGGGATGGCTTCTTTAATGTGTTTAGGGTAGAAGCTGTAGAAGTGGAGCATCGTGAGTTTATCAGTGGGCTTACGGTACAGTGAGGTGCTAAGGCGACCATCCTTAATGAAGATGCATGTGTCCAAATTCCAGAGTCTGATGGTGGGATGGAACTTGTTAATGTCATCATATAGTTGTTTCAGTGATTGTTCACCATGAGAACATAAGAAATAGAAGCAGGAGTAGGCCATCTAGCCCCTCGAGCCTATTCTGCCATTTTATTAAATCATGGCTGATCTGATAGTGGTTCAGTTCTACTTATCCGCTGCTCCCCATAACCCTTAATTCCGTTATTAATCAAAAATCTGTCACTTAAATACATTTAACAAGATTGCCTCTACTGCTTCAATGGGCAGAGAATTCCAAAGATTCACTATCCTCAGGGAGAAGAAGTTCCTCCTCAACTCTGTTTTAAATTGACTCTCCCGTATTTTGAAGCTGTGCCCTCTAGTTCTTGTTTCCATTCTAAATGGAAATAATTTCACTGCTTCTACACTGTCTTGCCCCTTCATTATCTTATATATCTCTACAAGATCTCCTCTCAGCCTTCTAAACTCCAATGAGTACAGGCCCAGTCTACTCAATCTCCTCATAAGCTAACCCCCTCATCTCCGGAATCAACCTGGTGAACCTTCTCTGCATCCCCTCCAAAGCTAATATATCCTTTCTTAAATAAGGGGACCAAAATTGTTCACGGTACTTTAGGTGCGGCCTCACCAATACATTGTACAATTGCAACAAGGCTTCCCTGCTTTCGTACTCCATCCCTCTCGCGATAAAGGCCAACATTCCATGAGTCCAAAGGATCAGCAGTTCCGACGCACCACAGTGAAAAACCGCACTGACCTCCTCAGAAAACAAACACGGGACATGGTGGACAGAGTACCCTTTGTCGTCCAGTACTTCCCCAGAGCAGAGAAGCTACAACATCTTCTCTGAAGTCTTCAACATGTCATTGATGAAGACGAACATCTTGACAGGGCCATCCCCACACCCCCACTTCTTGCCTTCAAACAACCGCACAACCTCAACAGACCATTGTTTGCAACAAACTACCCAGCCTTCAGGAGAACAGTGACCACAACACCACACAACCCTGCCACAGCAACCTCGCTGTGCCACAGCCACACACAACGACAAAGGATCAACACGGATGCCATCATTTAACGTGAGGAAACCATTCACCAGGTACACGGCACATACTCTTGCAATGTTGTCTACCTGATACGCTGCAGGAAAGGATGTCCCGAGGCATGGTACACCAGGGAGATCATGCAGATGCTACGACAACAGATGAATGAATACTACTCGACAAGCACAAGACTATTCCCTTCCTGTTGGTGAGCACATTAACAGTCACCTGCATTCAGCCTCTGATCTTCGGGTAAATGTTCTCCAAGGCAGCCTTCACAACATATGACAGCGCAGAGTCACTGAGCAGAAACTGATAGCCAAGTTCCGCACGCATGAGGACAGCCTCAACTGGGACTTTTGTTTTGTGTCACACTGTCTCTAACCCCCATGACTTGCCTGAATTTGCAACATCTCACTTACTGTCTGTCTGGAGACAATAAACATCTTTTTAACCTATGCTTAGTGCTCTCTCCACTCACATTGTCTCCACCTTTAAGATTTGAATAGCAAATTAGCTGTAAAGACTCACATTCTAATCAGTATTCTGTAAACTGTATTTGCTATTATATACCTTGTTTGTGATCAGAACTCTTCACTCATCTGACGAAGTAACAGTGTTCCGAAAGCTAGTGATGTTTGCTACCAAATAAACCTATTGGACTTTAACCTAGTGTTGTGAGACTTAATACAATGTTTACTCCACTCCAAAGCTGGCATCTCCACATCATGAATATATTTCCAAGTCAGGCTGGTAAACAACTTAGAGGAACTTCTAGGTAGTGGTGTTTCAGGTATCTGCAGTTCCTATTCTTCTAGATGATATTGAATATGGCTCTGGACGGTGCTTCCTAAGGAACTTCTTTATGGGTGCAAGAATCCAACAGCACCACATAAAGCAACTAGAAGCATTTTATCTTCACCATTTGAGATCTACTTGCAACATCAGATGACAGGACAAAATTCCCAGCACCAAGGTTCTTGCACGTGTTGCATACCTGGTAACAAGAACATGCTCATCAGAGTCAGGTTTGCTGGATTGGTCATTGGTTCACATGCAGGATCCCCACATACCCAAAGGCAGTACTTTGTAGCCAGTTGAGTATGGGAGCATGCACCACAGGGTGTCCCAAATTTCCATATGCAGATGATCTTAAAGCCACGTTCAGAGCTTGCAAACCTCCAATATTAAATTTATATGCAGTATTTGCAACGTTATGCAAATCAAAACATGGCCTAATGTCACAAATGAAATTGCATCAAAATAGACTGTAAACCTACTTTTGCTGAACTTATCGAAAGTGAATTCTCCTAAAGGTTATTTAATACATTAAGGAGGGGGTTGAGCACATGGCTTGGGGAAAAAATTTCTCACATCAACAATTCTTTGCCAGCATTCTGAATTGTGTTTATTACAAAGCTGCAATACTAGAAGAGCTGCAGAGTTTCTATCATTTTCTTGAGGGGAATTAGGAATGATGATAAATGCTGGTCTTGCCAACATCCCATGAAAGAACATTTTAAAAATCTTTGGTTTGAAAATGATCCACTGCAATGCATTTTAGCTTTTAAAAATGGAATACTACACCGAAATCAAGTTTACAAGCAATAACATACTCTCATAAAATTAACTGCAAAAAATAATCTCACCAGCATTCTAGAATCATATAATAACACAGAACAGAAAGAGGCCATTTGGCCTTTGAGCTGATTCTTTGAAAGAATTAATTAATATCATAACCGGTCTTTTCTGTGTTATGGGCAGAAAAAACAAAGTTTGACAAAACATTCACTCCAAATCAATAAAACCGTACTGTGAATGATAAATATGGTAAGCTAGATTCAATGACACTACTCAGATACTGGCAGATGTGTTGGATACTACCAGCATTTTATTTGTCTTTAAAATGGTTTATATGTAGTCGGAAGAATTATATTTTTAAAACAGATAATTACACAAAATATATGACGGAAACAAGCCATTAAGCCCAACTAGTCCATGCCAGCATTTAGCTACCCTCAAGTCTTTTTCTCATCAAAATGTCAATTTCCTCTCCCTTACAAGCTTAGATTTCCCCTAAATCAATTTATTTCAAATATTGGCTGTAGTAGCAGGTTCCATATTTTCATAACTCTCTGTTTATGTTTCCTGAATTCTCTGATTTTTTTTTGTTGAGTATTCTGTATTAATGGCTGCTAGCTCTTCTTTTGCCTGCAAATAGAACCAATCTCTCTACTTTTTTTTTTAGCTTTTGTTACTTTTAAGACCTCTTTTAGTTCATTTTCCAGCCTTTTTTGTCCAAGACAGACTTTGCTTATTCACCTTTTTTTCCAATAAGCTAACACTGCAGTTCTGTATGATCCTTGTAAGTCTAATTCACCCATTTCCTAATTCCTTGTATGATTAAATTCACAATCCTTCAACATGATTGGTTAAAGAGATGCAGAATTGCTTGCCCTCTTCGCTCAAGTCCCAGATCTGATTATTGTCGCTGAGAGATCATACGAAAATCAGCCTTTTCTTCTCATTCCAGGAAAGTGCTGAGGTCAAATAGCTCCTGTCTATACATCAGTCATAAAGGCTGTCATATAAATCTTCTTAATGGTAAGACACCACAAGCTGCGGAGGAGCAAAAGGATCCAAGTGTCCAAACTGCACAACTCTCCAAAAGCTAGTACACAAGTACAAAAAGTAATACATGATACTAAGGGAATATTGGGCTTTATCACAATGGGATTGGAATACAATAGTAAGGAAGTAACATTCAGTCGTACAGAGCCTTTGTTAAACTCTATCTGGATATTGTGTTCAAATTTAAGCATCGAATCTCAAAATTAGAAAATGCCGGAAACGCTTAGCACGTCAGGTAGTATTTGTGGTGAGAGAAACAGAATTAATGAGGGTGATTCTCCCAGAAGTGCTGAATTGATAGGAAAACTATTCTAGATCACAACTGTTTTCTCAGTGCAAATTCAGATCTGAATCTCCCCATTCAGAGCACTGCAGAGGACACAATCAGGAATCTCATTAAAAACCCAGAGGGGACAAGGCCTATTCATGCCGAAGTCTGACACCTCTGGCATTCTGTGCGTGTGCAGTGATCCTGATCTATTAGTCTCCCTGTTTGCTGGCCAGTTCGATCGCTGGCCAGACTGGGACCACCACAGTGCTGGCCTGCCAGGCCCCCCATGACCCAGTTGCGGCCCTCACAACAATTCCCAGGGTAGCCCTGACTCCCCTCCTCGGAGTGCCTTGATGACCAGCCCATCCAACTCAGAGTTGACCATAATGCCCCATCCCCCACCCCAGCCACCACTCCCAGGGTCAGACCTCCCCTGACGAGGCCAGCTATCCCCGGGATGCAGGCCCCCACCCTGACAGACCTCCCCTCCCCCCCACCCTCGGTGGACCACCCACCCCCCTCTCCCGCGGAAGACCACCAACACTGCCCCCTGATTGCCTCCCTCCAACCCAGACCGATCCCCATGCACAGTGACAAGATCACCCCCCCCACCTCCATTCACACCTATTGCCTCTAGGCCTCACCCACAATAGGCCCCACTCCCTTGGACTGCCTGATGCCTGATGGGTAGTGCCAAGTTGCCCCTGGGGATTGCCAAGGCACACAGCCTGGCACTGCCAGAGTGCCCATGCCCTGCAGGGCACTCCCACTCAACACCTGAGGGAACCCCAATTGCCCCCTTTCATTCCGGCAGGATCTCTCACTCGTTCCCAGAACATGGAGAGTTATTCTGAATCCCACTGGAATGAAGTACCCCTGGCGGAGTGGGAGATTCAATTGGGCCTGACAAGTTCCCAATAATCACACGCAAGCATATTAAAAAAAGATTCAAATCACTTACCTGTCTTCCCGCCGGTTTCCATCGTGGTCTGGACTCCAACTGTTCTCCGTCTCTAAGAGATGTGCAAGTGTATTCTCCCTACCAGACCCGCCAGAAAAGCTGCAGGTCACGATGGGAGAATCGGGCCCAATGTTTCAAGTTAATAACATTCCATCAGGAAATGTTATAGATTCAATATGTTTTAAGTAAGCCCAGGGATAGAGAAAATGGGGAGAGGGATAAAGGTCAAAAGGAAAGTGCTAAGGTAGGGTGAAAAGCAGGAATGATTAAGTAACAAGGCAATATGGAATAGCAACGACACAAGAAAAGGAACAGAAACCAAAGATGGGTTTAGTGGAGTTGTAAATGAAAAGTAGCAGAATACAGGCAGTTGAGGGAAAATAACAACAGTGGTAATAATCTGTAATATACAGATAATAACCACTGCTCTCATTATTTCTTTAGACCCAACTTGTTTCTTTTCTTGTCCTCTTTGCTTTGCATTGTCACAGTTTCATCATTAATCACTCCTGCCTTACACAACAATCACGGACCATCTCTTTTCTCTCTCCCTCCCTCTCTCTCCCTTCCTTTATGCATGTTTGAAACTTCTTACAATGCTAATCTATTCCCTGTTTAAGTAAAATGTCATTAACAACATGAAACATTAAAATTCTCCACAAATGCTTCCAGACCTGCTGAGCATTATCAGTATTTCCTTTCTAAATTCCAGATTACAGCATCTGAATTATTCTACTGTTGTCTCAGAAAATATACAATTAGAATTTCACTAGTGTGATGCAGGAGTTTGAAAGATTAAATTAGGATGGCAAGGTACATAAACTTGGCTTGTATTAACCAGAGTTTGAAAGATTGAGAAGTGATTTAATTGAGTGTGTACAATAACAAGTCTTCAACACCACAAGTACAGAATAACAATTTTCTTTGACTGGTAATTCAGAACAAGGGAGCATATTGTTAGAATTAGAACTAGGCCACTTAGGAGTGAATTTATCTTAAGGATGATGGTAATCTGAAACTTACTCTGAGAAAAGATTGGACAATGAGTCAATTAAAATGTTCAAAACTGGAGATCGATATGTTTTTGTTAGATGCAGATATCAAGGAATATAAATTTATCTGCTTTGCATCACACTTTCCTAAAAAGCTTGTGGATGTTTAATAGGCAAAAAAAATCATAGTCCATAGTATCAAAAACTATACTTTGTTAGCCTCGGCTTTCTAAACCACATGATTCAAAAATCTTATACATATTTAATATTGAACTAAAATGATTAATGTGCAACTTACCACTGGGAGCAAAAGTAGTGGAGAATTAAATTTATCAAAAAGTGCCAGTGCTGAAAAGGCCTTGTCAGCAGTCAGTGGTGACTCACTCAAAGTAGAATAAATGCTGAAAGTCTAAATATAAAAAGAAAATAAATTTTAAAATAAAGTAGAACTGTAGGTCCCCTACATTCTGTGTCTCAGATTAGACCATGAATTTTGTAGAATCAATTTATAATCATTTGCATAATGTTAAATCTCACAGGATCCAGGGTGAGGTATCTAAATGATACAAAATTGGTTTCTTGACAGAAGAATAGGATGGTTGTAGAGAAGCTTCTGACCAGCGGTGTGCCTCAGGGATCAGTACTGGGCCTACTGTTATTTGTCACTTATATTCGTGAGTTGGATGAGAATATAGGAGGCATGGTTAGTAAATTTGCAGATGAAACCAAGATTGGTGGCATAGTGGACAGTGAAAGAAAGTTATCTCCAATTGCAACAGGATCTTGATCAATTGGGCCAGTGAGCTGACAAATGGCAATTGCAGTTTAATTTAGACAAATGTGTGGTGAATGCGTTTTGGTAGATTGAACCAGGGCAGGACTTACTCAGTTAATTGTAGGGTGTTGATGAGAGTTACAGAACAAAGAGATCTAGAGGTACATGTTCATAGCTTCTTGAAAATGGACTCACAAATGGACAGAGTGGTGAAGAAGGCATTCAGCATGCTTGGTTTCATCAGTCAGAACACTGAATACAGGAGTTGGTATGTTTTGTTAAAGCTGTACAACACGTTGATAAGGCCACACTTGGAATACCGTGTGCAATTGTAGTCACCCTATTATAGAAAAGGATATTATTAAACTAGAAAGAGTGCAGAAAAGATTTACTACGATATTACGGGACTTGATGGATTGAGTTATAAGGATGGGCTGAATAGAGCTTGCGTAGGATGCTATAGAGGTCTATAAAATAATGAGGGGCACAGATCAGCTAGATAGTCAATATCTTTTCCCAAAGATAGGGGAGTCTAAAACTAGTGGACATCGGTTTAAGGTGAGGAGCAATTTTTTCACACAGAGGGTGGTGAGTGTCTGGAACAAGCTGCCAGAGATAGTAGTAGAGGCGCATACAATTTTGTTTTTTAAAAAGTATTTAGATATTTACATGGATATGATGGGTATAGAGAGAGATATGGGCCAAACGTAGACAATTGGGATTAGCTTAGGGGTTATATAAAAAACGTCAGCATGGACAAGTTGGGCCAAAGGGACTGCTTCCATGCTGTAAACCTCTATAACTCTTATGATCATATAGAGAAATTCTTCAAATGTAAACATATTTTAATCTGCAAAAGAATCCAAACTTAATTTTTTAGTAAATAAATTAAATATGTAGTGTTTAAAAAAATCTATTTTGCTTCCAAACTAATTAACTTGGCTTGTACTAATATATAATACTCCCAAGTGTTTTATTTTAGAACAGTAACTGTCAAATCTAAATCTTAATTCATGCAGCATTAATGTAGCAAAATTGAATTAGGGTAAAACAATACTTTGATGTTTCTTTCATTATATCTACATACCAACTGAATGACCGAATGCCAATTAGCATAAATACGAGAGGTCAAAAGATATTAATAGTTGACACCACTTTAATTAGACTCGAGATGCACATGATGATTGAAGAACAGTTGAAGAAGCTATGACTGCATTTTTTGTGCGCATGACACAATTAAATTTTTATCCTTCACAAAACTCAATACTATGGTTCACGATCAAACTGAGAGATTACAGCTAAATGTGCAACCTCAAAAGATTTTTGTAATTCCAGCCACTAACTAATTTGAAATCAAGCTTATTTCTACCTCAAGTTAATAGCCATAATACCCTCAGATCTTAAAGTTCTGATCACTAAGAGATTTAGAGGTTCATTTACAACATGGAATCAGACTCTTCGGCCGAACTTGTCCATGCCATCCTTTTTCTTAAACCCCTAAGCTAAACCCAGTTGCCCGCATTTTACCCATATTCCTCCATACCTATCATACTCACGTAACTACCCAAATGCTTTTGAAAAGACCACATTGTACACGCCTCTACCACTACCTCCAGCAGCTTGTTCCAGGACACTCACCACCCTCTGTGTGAAAAAAATTGACCCTCTGGACACTTTTGTATCTCTCCCCTCTCACCTTAACCCTATGCCCTCTAGTTTTAGGCTCCTCTATCTTTGGGAAAAGATATTGACCATGTAGCTGATCTGTGCTCCTCATTATTTTATAAACCTTTATAAAGGTCACTCCTCAGCCTCCTATGCTCCAAAGAAAAGAAGTCCCAATCTATTCAGCTTCTCCTTTTCACTCAATCCATCACGTCTCGGTAGCATCCTAGTAAATTTTTTCTGCACTCTTTCTAGTTTAATAATATCCTTTCTATAATAGGGTGACCAGAATTGCACACAGTATTCCAAGTGTGGCCTTAACAATATCTTGTATAACTTCAACAAGACGTCCCAACTCCTGGATTCAATGTTCTGCCCGATGAAATCAAGCGTGCCAAATGCCTTCTTCACCACTCTGCCCATCTGAGAGTCCACTTTCAAGGAGCTATGAACATGTACCCCTAGATCTTTTTGTTCTGTAACTCTTTCCAGTGCTCTACCATTAACTGAGTAAGTCCTGCCCTAGTTCAATCTACCAAAACACATCACCTTGCACTTGTTTAAATTAAACTCTATCTGCCATTCGTCAGCCACTGGCCCAATTGATCAAGATCCCATTGCCATTAGAGATAACTTTCTTCACTGTCCACTATGCCACCAATCTTGGTGTCATTTGTGCAATGCATTAATTTCCAATTAACATATGCTTCTGTTAATCACAATTAGTGGGGAAAAGACTCAATTTGCCCTCTTCCATTAATTTTATTTACAAATACAATTTAAAAAATTCTGAAAATGAAGTTGGAAATGTTCAATAAAACCAGAAAATGCTCATAACTTAAAAGAGAATCAAAAGGTTATAATATTTCAAGTGGAACCTCTTGAGAGATAACAGTTCTCAACACAGTTCAGATAGAACCTAAAATATTAAGCCATCTTTTCTCTTTCAAATGCTGATTGATCTGCTGCACAATGTTCTGTTTTATTTATGTTAGACCGAAACATGGTAGACATTATATGATGTTCTAATATAGTTAAGTTTATCATCAAGATAGTTAATATATAAAATAGTCCCATGTACCTGAGCTAGTGAGGTCCACAAATCTTAACACAGTTAAGACTGGCAACTCAACCATATCCTTGGAGTGGACAGAGAAGAAGAAATTAAATAGAAATTTAGACCAGAGTTGTCCGATCTTATCTGCAGCTGGGATTCTCTGGTCCCAGTGAATGGAGACTTGACCATATGCCAAAACAGTGAATTGCATTTTGGCTGAATGCCAAATTTTCCATTCTCAGTGACAAGGTATACAACATATGAGATTTCCAGCCTAAATCTCATTCTACTCGCTTCTGCAGCACTGCAGTGTTAGCGCAAACATATAGCACAGTCTGTTGTCCTAGTATGTTTTAGCTAATGTATTAATGATAATAACAAGAATCAAGTTAAAATTGTGAATTAAGTATGTTTACCTACCACTGTTGTTGCTAAAAGAGGTGTTACCTGGGTAAGGAACACTGCAAAATACAAAATTTTAAACAACATGAAACAATCAATTCAATTAAATTAAATCTCTGACATACAAAAAATTGCTAAGAATAGGAAGTAACAAAGAAAATATTTCATTTTCCTACCAGCAAGAGCCATAACAGCTTTAATCATAGAGCATTCAACATCAGTATTCACATTTTTTAACCAATTTAACAGCTCAAATTAAATCATTTGGGTAGCTCCATGCATAAGGAGATACTTTGGTGCAATGGGCAGCATCCTCCTCTGAAGCTCTGGATACATGTTTTACTCCAGCATTTGATGGTCAAGGAAGATGTAATTATCGATCTGTAAATCAGGGGGTAGATTTACGGGGGGGGGGCGGGCAGCAGCAGCAGCAGCAGCACAGGGTTCAATCCTGTTCTGGCTAGGCTGGTTGCAATGGATCCAAAATTTCTGATTAGTACAATAGATCTGATACATAGCCCTACAACAATTTTACAGCTAACCATTACACTTCAATTATTCTTCTGATCTCATGATTCAGAGAACTACACAAGATGATCAAAGCAACATTTCAATTAGTTTTAGCACTGTAACTTGCACTGCACAATATTCTACCATGCAAAGAGAAATGAAAAAAGACAGACATTTCTATAGTGCCTTTCACAACCCCCAGACATCGCAATATACTGGACAACCAATTAACTTTTTTTTTAGGTATAGTCACTGTTGTGATATAGGAAATTTGAATACAGCAAGTTCCCAAAACAAAACAAAAAATTTTTTAAATCATGTTGATTGATCAGGAATGCTGAAACATGCAAAATATTTACTTCAAGACATTTAAATTTTAAACTTAAGGGTATGAAAAATCCAACCAAAAGCAAAGTTATTTCCTGTGAAGTGTATAGTCCTGCAGCATAAAAACATTTTAGAATACTTTGGTGAGTTTAATTTCTATGAAAGATGAACATTAAAGTAAGGTGTGCCTTTCAATTAGAAGTTTTTTTCCTACTAGCTTGGGATTTTCATGTTGATAACAATTTTTATATTCATGAATATTTGTTCTCCCAGTTTGATGTTATTAATGCTAATTACTTTATCTCATCACTGAACATTCATCATTCTTTTACTATCGATTCCATTCTACATTCATAAACTTCTGTTAACATACAAATCTTTGATATAATGGCTGAATTTGTAATTGCACTGTTGAATACTAGAAATATAGATTTAAATGAGTTTGATTTAGTGTTTCCGTGAAAGAAAGGGTAAAACTCAAGTTAAACAAAAGTGTTTGCATGTATGAGGGTTTTGTTTCCAGTTCACACTATGTCTCTCTTGAGTTTAGAGAGTTAAGACATAAAAAATAAACAGGAGCTTGGAGAAAAAAATAATGACCTGTTGCTTAGTATTATGTTGGTCACAATGGATTGTCAATAGATTTCCCGTGGGGCTCATAGAATACAAGCTCCTCTATTAGGCGAATAGAGGCTCATCCGATGGGGAACGAGCTGGAGCCCTGGGGGCGGTTTAAAACTAGTTGGCTCCAGTCAGGCTGGGAGTCAAAAGATTTTGGGGCTGACCTGTATTCTAGCTGTTGAGCGGTACTTTGAGCATGTTGTAAATAAAGCACGATGATGACAGAAAACTGTCCTCTGTAAGACTATTATATTGGCAATGAGGAGGAAAGCAAGATTTTCTTTCTTCCCTGTGGACAATCTTTACAGTTGAGACAAGTAATCATCAAATAAGAAACTTTTGGTAAACTTGAAGTTTACGATGTAAACACAGAAGAGTAGGTCCAATATGCAGCACACATTCTTAACCTTTTTTGGGCCAATAATATTGAGAAGGTTGAGGAGCAGAAAATGGCCCTCATTGACAGCGTGCAAAGACCAGACCTTCAGTGTAATAAAAAACCTGACCACCCTGATGCCCGGACTCCAAATCCTTAATGAATTGATGAACTTAATGAAAGTCTATTATGATCCAAAACCCTCCATAATACTCCAGCGATATTGCTTTAACACAGCAGTGCAAACCCTTGGAGAATCAGTCACCAAATTTCTGGTTACGTTAATTGGCAGAGAACTGAGAACTTGCATCTAAAGCAGGCCTTTGAGATAGTCTTGTTATTGGAGAATGCAGAGAAAGGAATTCAGGAACAACAGGGGATATCGTTGGTTACGGGAAGACTGGAGGATAGCGAATGTGGTCCCGTTGTTCAAGAAGGGGAATAGAGACTTTCCTGGGAATTATAGACGATGAGTCTTACTTCTGTTGTGGGCAAAGTATTGGAAAGAATTATTAGGGATAGGATTTATAGTTATTGAGAGAGAAATGAATTGATTGGGGATAGTCAGCATGGTTTTGTGAAGGGTAGGTCGTGCCTTACTAACCCTATTGAGTTTTTTGAAAAAGTGACCAAAGAGGTGGATTGGGGTAAGGCAGTTGATGTGGTATATATGGACTTTAGTAAGGTGTTCGATAAGGTGCCCCATGGAAGGCTTCTGCAGAAAATGCAGATGTATGGGATTGAGGGTGATTTAGCTAATTGGATTAGGAATTGGCTAGCTGATAGAAGACAGAGGGTGGTGGTTGATGGAAATTATTCATCGTGGAGTTCGGTTACAAGTGGTGTACCTCAGGGATCTGTTTTGGGGCCCCTGCTGTTTGTAATTTTTATAAATGATCTGGATGAGGGTATTGAAGGATGGATTAGTAAATTTGCGGATGACACCAAAGTCGGAGGAGCGGTAGATAGTGAAGAGGGGTGTTATAGTTTGCAGAGAGACTTGGACAAGTTGCAGAGCTGGGCCGGGGTGGAAATGGAGTTTAATGCGGAAAAGTGTGAGGTAATTCACTTTGGCAGGAATAACAAATGTGTAGAGTATAGAGCTAATGGTAGGACTCTTAATAGTGTTGAAGAACAGAGGGATCTTGGTGTATATGTGCATAGATCCCTGAAAGTTGGCAATCAAGTCGATAAGGTTGTTAAGAAGGCATATGGAGTCTTAGCTTTTATTGGTAGGGGGATTGAATTTCGGAGCCGCAACGTCATGTTGCAACTGTACAAAACTCTAGTGCGGCCGCACTTGGAGTATTGTGTGCAGTTCTGGTCCCCACATTATAAGAAAGATGTGGAGGCATTGGAGAGGGTACAGAGGAGGTTTACCAGGATGTTGCCTGGTATGGAGGGCAGGTCTTATGAAGAGAGGCTGAGGGATTTGAGGTTGTTTTCGTTAGAAAGAAGGCGGCTAAGAGGAGACCTTATTGAAACATATAAGATGATTAGAGGTTTAGATAGGGTGGACAGTGATAGCCTTTTTCCTAGGATGGAGAAAGCTAGCACGAGGGGACATAGCTTTAAATTAAGGGGTGGTAGTTATAGGACGGATGTCAGAGGTAGGTTCTTTACCCAGAGGGTGGTAAGGGTATGGAATGCCCTGCCTGCTGCAGTTGTAGATGCACCAAGTTTGGTGGCATTTAAGAGGTTAGTGGATAAGTTTACGGACGAAAAGGGAACGGTTTAGGTTGGAGGGTCATTGCTTTTTCTTAATTGGTCGGCGCAACATCGAAGGCCGAAAGGCCTGTTCTGCGCTGTAATGTTCTATATCAGACAGCAGTGTCCTCCGATTTGGGGTGAGGGGCCTCATGCAACGTCCATTCTTCAACTGAGAGCAATGGTATTGATAAAAATACGACAGAATCCTTTACTCCAGCACAGCCCAAGTCTCATCATTAGGCAATAAAGGAACGGCAGGGACTGCCTTTAGACTCCCAAGGAGCACATTCCAGAAGGTTTAGATGCTAAACAATAGAATAATGCAAGTGCTTCAGAAAACTACAACCGAGGCAAAGATATAGGGACAGTCAAAACGTGCGTTGTTTCGAAAACAGCCCAAGGCCAGTACCGGACCATATCTCGCAGGTATGCCCACAACCATCGATAGGGACAATGAAATTAAATTGCATTTCCATGACAAAGGTTGGCTCCATAACAGACTCATCGTTGGGAAATAGTCACCCACTAGAAATGGAAGTGGATACGGGAACTGTGGTCTCTGTTATCAGGGAGAAAACTTATGATTACCTCCGGTCTAGTATTCAGCCTCTGAATTTATAAAACAAAGAGTCCAAGCTGGCTACCTATATACAGAAACCATTGCAGATAAAGGGCACCATTGCGACCCCTAGTGACTGGATTATAGGTTGACCTGAGTGGGTTCCTAATCTGTAGTCCTTTCGGTATCTTGTCTGCTTTCTTGCATCTTTATAAAAACTTGATGTCTGTATCAACATCTCCACTCATATTGTCTACACCTTTAAGACTTGAATAGCAAGTTAGCTGTAAAGACTGGCATTCTGATCAGTGTTCTGTAAACTGTATGTGCCTTATATGTCTTTTTCTGTTCAGAACTTTCCACACACCTGATGAAGGAACAGTGTTTCCAAAAGCTTGTGGGTTTACTATCAAATAAACTGGTTGGACTTTAACCTGGTGTTGTAAGATTTCTTACTGTGTTGACCGTAGTGACTTACAGGCAGCAATGTGCTCAACTTCCACCTATCATAAGATCTAGCCTTATGGGAGAGATTCGCTCCAACACATCAGACTGAACTGGCTGCAAATCTTCAACCAGGGCATGGTTGGGGAATGGGGAAGCAGGGTGGAAAACAACGGGACAGTACAAAGTCATTATTAACTACCCTGAAGTTTTCCAGGAAGGACTTGGAAAATAAGAGGAGCCGAAGCTAAGATCTTTATTGACTGCAATGCTATGCCTAAATATTTTAGTGGCCAGTTGGAAGAGTCAGAACAAGAATGGCTGAAAAAACTGAGCAAAATACGATCCTTACAATTTGTAAAATAGAACATAGAACATAGAACATTACAGCGCAGAACAGGCCCTTCGGCCTTCGATGTTGCGCCGATCAATTAGGAAAAAGCAATGACCCTCCAACCTAAACCATTCCCTTTTCGTCCATAAACTTATCCACTAACCTCTTAAACGCCACCAAACTTGGCGCATCTACAACTGCCGCAGGCAGGGCTTTCCATTCCCTAACCACCCTCTGGGTAAAGAACCTACCTCTGACATCTGTCCTATAATTATCACCCCTTAATTTAAAGCTATGTCCCCTCGTGCTAGCTTTCTCCATCCTAGGAAAAAGGCTATCACTGTCCACCCTATCTAAACCTCTAATCATCTTATATGTTTCAATAAGGTCTCCTCTTAGCCGCCTTCTTTCTAACGAAAACAACCTCAAATCCCTCAGCCTCTCTTCATAAGACCTGCCCTCCATACCAGGCAACATCCTGGTAAACCTCCTCTGTACCCTCTCCAATGCCTCCACATCTTTCTTATAATGTGGGGCCAGAACTGCACACAATACTCCAAGTGCGGCCGCACTAGAGTTTTGTACAGTTGCAACATGACGTTGCGGCTCCGAAATTCAATCCCCCTACCAATAAAAGCTAAGACTCCGTATGCCTTCTTAACAACCTTATCGACTTGATTGCCAACTTTCAGGGATCTATGCACATATACACCAAGATCCCTCTGTTCATCAACACTATTAAGAGTCCTACCATTAGCCCTATACTCTACACATTTGTTATTCCTGCCAAAGTGAATTACCTCACACTTTTCCACATTAAACTCCATTTGCCACCTCTCGGCCCAGCTCTGCAACTTGTCCAAGTCTCTCTGCAAACTATAACACCCTCTTCACTATCTACCACTCCTCCGACTTTGGTGTCATCCGCAAATTTACTAATCCATCCTTCAATACCCTCATCCAGATCATTTGTAAAAATTACAAACAGGGCCACACCTGTTATTCCTCTCCTCAAGTCAGACGACTTTGTAGAGGCATTTGATAAGGTGTCACATCAAAGGTTACAGAGTAAAAAGGAAACAGAAGATGGGTCATTTTCTGGTTAGAAAGATGTAATGAGTGGTGTCCACAGAGATCAGTGCTAGGGATTTAACTTTTTTACAATTTATATAAATCACGGGGTGATGGTTGCTAAATTTATTGATGACACAAGCATAGGTAACAAAGTAAGTTTTGAAGAGGACACAAGGAGACTGCTGAAGATAGGCTAAGTGAGTGGGCAAGTATCTGCCAAACAGAGTACATGTGGGAAAATGTGCAATTGTCCATTTTGACAAGAACTTAAAAAGAGCGTATTATCTAGATGACGAGAGATTGCAGAGGGATGTGGGTGTGCCAGTGCACAAGTCACAAAAGATGAGCATACAGCTACAACAGGTAAATGTTATTGTTTACTTTGAAAGGAATTTAACATAGAAGTGGGGGGAGGGTAATGCTTCGTTATCTAGGATATTAGTGAAATTATATCTGGACTATCGTGTGCAATACTGATTCCTTTATTTAAGAAAAGATATACATTTGTTGGAAGCAGCTCAGAGGAGATTTTATTAGACTAATACTTGAAATGGGTAGATTGTTTCATGAAGAAAAGTTGGAGAGGCTAAGCTTTTATCCACTGGGGTTTTGAAGACTAAGAGGTGACTTGATTGAAACATACAAGATCCTGAGGGGTCTTGACAAGGTGGATGTGGTCAAGATGTTTCCTCCTGTGGGAAACTCCAGGACTATGGGTCACCGTTTAAAAAAAGGGGGTTGCCTTTACCCAAACTCATCCGTGCTTAAGGGTCCTGGCCCTGCTTTGAAAATCCAGTAAGAGGTCTGGCAACACCAATTTTAAATCCAACCGATTTATTTGATAGTAAACTTGCTAGCTTTCGTCAGGTGAATGAGGTGTTCTGGTCTCCAAAGGCACACATATCAGCACAGTTTGCAGATTGCTGATTAGAATGTGAATCCTTACATCTAACCTGCTATTCAAGTCTTAAAGTGGCTAACAATGTGGGTGGAAGGAACCCTGAGCACAGGTTAGAGAGATGTGTATTGTCTCCAGACAGCACAGTGAGGTTTTTTGCTAACCCAGGCAAGTCATAAGGGTTACAGATAGTGTGACACGAAGCCAAGATCCCTGTTAAGACCGTCCTTATGTGTGCGGAACTTAGCTATCAGTCTCTGCTCAGCGGCTCTGTGCTGTCGTGTGTCGTGAAGGCTCCCTTGAAGAATATTTACCCGAAGGTCAGAGGCCAAATGCCCGTGACCGCTGAAGCATTCGCCCACAGGAAAGGAACTGTTTTGCCTGGTGATTGTTGAGCGATGTTCATTTATCTGCTGTCGTAGTGTCTGCACGGTCTCCCCAACGTACCATGCTTTGGGACATCCTTTCCTGCAACGTATTAGGTAGACAACGTTGGCCGAGTTGCAAGAGTATGTACCGTGTACCTAGCGAATGGTATTCTCACGTTTGATGATGTCATCCATGTCGATGATCCGGCATGTCCTGCAGAGATTGCTGTGGCAGGGTTGTGTGGTATTGTGGTCATTGTTCTCCTGAAGGTTGGGTAGTTTGCTGTGAACAATGATCTGTTTGAGGTTGCACGGTTGTCCGAAGGCAAGAAGTGGGAGGGATGGGGATGGCCCTAGCGAGATGTTCATCATCATCAATTATATGTTGAAGACTCCGGAGAAGATGTCGTAACTTCTCCGCTCTGGGGAAGTACTGGACAACAAAGGGTACTCTGTCCACAGTGTCCCGTGTTCGTCTTTTGAGGAGGTCAGTGCGGTTTATCGCTGTGGCACGTTGGAACTGTCGATCGATGAGTCGAGCACCATATCCTGTTCTCACGAGAGCATCTTTCAGCGTCTGTCACGATCTTCCTCATCTGAGCAAATTCTGTGTATACGGAGGGCTTGTCCGTAGGGGATGGCCTCTTTAACGTGTTTACGGTGGAAGCTGGAGAAGTGGAGCATTGTGAGGTTGTCTGTCGACTTGCGGTACAGTGAGGCGAACACTTCAGCGGTCACAGGCATTCGGCCTCCGACTTTCGGGTAAATGTTCTTCAAGGGGGCCTTCACGATACACGACAGCGCAGAGCCGCTGAGCAGAGACTGATAGCCAAGTTCTGCACACATGAGGACAGTCTTAATGGGGATCTTGGCTTCATGTCACACTGTCACCCCCATGACTTGCCTGGGTTAGCAAAAAACCTCACTTACTATGCTGTCTGGAGACAATACACATCTCTCTAACCTGTGTTGAGGGTTTCTTCCACCCACATTGTTAGCCACTTTAAGACTTGAATAGCAGGTTAGGTGTAAGGATTCACATTCTAATCAGCAATCTGTAAACTCTCTGTGCTGATATGTGTGCTTTTGGAGACCAGAACACCTCATTTGCCTGACAAAGGCGCAAACACCGAAAGCTAGCAAGTTTACTATCAAATAAATCAGTTGGATTTAAAATTGGGGTTGCCAGACCTCTTACTGAGCTTATCCCAGTCCAACACCGACATCTCTACATCTTGAAAATCCAGACAGAGATGAGGAGAAATATTTTCTCCAAGGGTTGAGACACTTTGAAACTCTCTTCCCAAAAAGGTGGTGGCAGTAGTCTTTGAATATTTTTAAAGGCAGAAGTAGATAGATTTTTTTTATTAACAAGGAAATTAAACATTATTAAGAATAGCTGAAATGTGAAGTAGAGATTAAAATCAGATCAGTGGATTAAATGGCAAAGCAGATTCAAGGGGTTGAGTGGCCTATTCCTGCTCCCATTTCAGATGTTTGTATCTCCTTCTGAAATTTATAAATTATTAAATCTAAATTACCATTTAAGAGAAGCCTATGTCAAAGAAATTATGGTATTACCTATTTCGGGGTAATTGAGAGGGGCAGTCTGTGTTCAAATACTGCACAGCATTCTGCATCATTACCCCAAAATGCTGCATTCATTGGTCTAACTATAAAACATTAAAAAGGCATTAAGACTTCAATCCAAATGTTTTTAAAAAAACATTTATAACAATACTGATATGACCTAAAATATGTATCTGTAAGTTTAAAAGGTGCCAAATATAAATTGCAGCAAAAAAGCAATTAACTATTCCAATGAAAGTCAGCACAGGCACAACAGGTAATATAAGCTGTGCCATAATTTTTATGACATGGGCTTCTCTTAAATGGCAGTTTAGATTTAATAACTTACAAATTTCTTAATTTGTTGCACAACACTATTGCAAGACTGCAATGAGTTACCACATTTGGATTATGAGGAGAGATTAAATAGGCTAGGCTTGTAAACATTGGAGTTTAGAAGGCTGAGAAGGGATCTTATAGAGACATATAAGATAATGAAGGGGATGGATAAGGTAGAGGTTGAGAGACTCCTCCCGCTTAGCAGAGATAGCAGGACTAGAGGGCACAACCTCAAAATAAGTTGGGGGGGGGGGGGGGGAGGATCAGATCAGAGTTGAAGAGGAATTTCTTTATACAAAGGGTGGTGAATCTTTGGAATTCTCTGCCTGTTGAAGTGGTGGAGGCTTCCTCGCTGAATATATTCAAGTCAAAAGTGGATAGGTTTTTGATTGACAAGGGAATTAAGGGTTACGGGGAGAAAACAGGAAAGTCGTTTTGAACCATTGCAGATCAGCCATGATCTTACTGAATGGCGGGGCAGGCTCGAGGGGCTGGATGGCCTACTCCTGCTCCTACTTCTTATGTTCGTATTGCTTACGTTCTGTTCGTTTAGACATCAAATACTCCATCATTTCATTCTCTCCTCCTGCCATATGAAGAATGATATCACAAGGACAAAAGGTGAATAATGTCTGTAAGAGGAATGGTTTTTCACTATGGACTGTTTTGTATTGGAGACTGAGAGTGGGTGGCACATTGGATTCAGAATTGGGCAAATTAGTGGTACTGTCCCAAATGAATTAAAGCATGCCTTAGTCAGACCATCCTGAGCAGCCCTGGCAGCTTGAGTGAGCACACAGTCAAGTAGACGAGAGAGCACAAGAGCTCAAGGGGGGAAAGTTAGGGAACACAAGGAGAACAAGTCAAAGAAATGCATGAGAAAATAAACAAGGGTTTCACCTTCCCCCTCCCTGGCACACATGCACACACCCTCTCCCAGCAACAAAGAGAAAACCCTTCTCTCCTCATACCTGCTCAGGAGCAAGTATGCAAGAGTGTAGCTGTCAGGTAAATAGTGGGTGGAGGGAATATGTTTTAGATGTTAAAATTCTTGAGCCCTTGGGTATCATGCGCATTATCTCAGTTTTGCTGGTTCACACTAACTCATGCTGGCACTTTTAGTGCTTGATTCCTTTAGTGCAGCAGCAGCCCATCATGCTGCTGTCTTCCATCACTACAGGTGCCAGGCTGATAATCCCGCCTTCTGGAGACATTCAACTGCCTCCTGACCAATCATAGCATTTATAGTGTTGCATGAAGAGGTCAGGAACCCAAACTCATCCATGTTTACGGGTCCTGGTCCTGCTTTGAAAATCCAGTAAGAAGTCTCACGACATCAGGTTAAAGTCCAATACGTTTATTTGATACTAAATGCCACGAGCTTTAGGGGTTTGTCCCTTCGTCAAGTGAGTGGGAACATACTGATTCTGTAAACTGTTTACTATCAAATAAACCTGTTGGATTTAACCTGATGTTGTGAGACTTCTTACTGTGTTTACCCCAGTCCAACGCCGGCATCTCCACATCTTGAAAATCCAGCCTAGTAATCTACTAGCGAGTCAAATCTCAGAGCTAACACCAAGTTATGCCAACTCCTAGATTTGTTCTGTACAGTTCTACTAAACCCCAGCTTTCACTGCAAAATTGTCAGAACAAATGATTCACTATGCTGCCAAATTCCAGAAGTCCCATTTCATTATCATCAAACATTAAGACTCACTATCCAACACTACTGAAACATTTAGATTAGAAAGAGTTATATAAACAGTTTTCATTGGAGTCTTTGTTGTCAAAGGAGCCTTGGTAAGTTGTGCAGGGATCTTGTATGTGATACACAGTAGATGCCACTATACATCAATGGTGGAAGGGGTGTTAGTAAAGCACCCTTTGTGCTAGATTGTGATGAGTTCATGTGAATGTTGTTGAAGCTGCATTCATCCAGGCATATGTATTTTGTCACATTCTTGACTTGTGCATTGCAGATGGTAGATATGATTTGGGCTGTCAGGAAAGCGAGTTACTCAGTGCAGAATTTCCAGCTTCTGACCTGCTCCAGCAGCTACAGTATTTATATACATGAAATGTGATTATATATACATAAATCTTTTCCAAAAGTAATACACAAATTGTGAAATTCAATTCTACATCACAATTAAAATCCCATGATATACTTTTCGAAAATGTAATTTGACTTAGTCATGCTAAATCAGTGCCTCTGTAACTTCTGCATGGCATAATTAATTTCTTGCCATAAAATAGAAAATTTTGATTTACTGGGTCCGACTTTACCATTATGTCACACCCATTTTTGGGCACAAAAAACGTGGTAGAGTCAGACATGAGGCTATTAATGCGAACTATGCCCAGGTCCACACAGATGCCCATTTTACTGAGGCCTGGAATGGCCGCAATCTGATTCTCACCCAAAACAGGTGCAACAATGATGTAAATGCATTTGCATGCATTTAAGTTGATTTAATGAACTGCCCACCCAACTTTATTAGCATTTCCCACTTTACCATTGTGTTTGCCAATCCAGAATCAGGCTGAAATTCTAAATAAAAGTCTGGTTCGGGCACTCCAGCTGCTGAAGAGATAAATTCAGACTTCCAATGGCTCTCTGACTCAGATCGGTGATGGTGGTGATGGTTCAGATCATTATCAGGTGGCGAGACGGTGCGATCATTGTCGTGTTGTCAGGTAGGGAAGGGGGAGAGTCAGCTCTCTGACTCAGATCGGTGGTGGTGGTGGTAGTGGGGCGGGGAGGAGACTTGGGCCAGATCATTCTCTTGGAGGAGGTGGAGGGAGGACGAGGGGGTCATGTCAGATGTACCTCTGAGAAGGGAAAGAGGGGGATGGGAGGAAGACGGGTAAGATTTATCTCTGGTGGGAAGTAGATGCATCTCTGATGGGGGGATGGGGAGGAGGTCTGCTGCCACTCTGCGAGAGATCGGGGATGGGGGGGCAGGGTTCGTGGATCGGTCTGGATACATAAATGGGACAGTGATGTCTGTGGGGGCCATTGCTTCCATTTTTGGGCCCCAGGCCACTTTCTCCACTTTTTGTGGCCTGAAAGCGATCTGACATAGGTGCGCTTTTTCAAATTTTTTTTTTCTAACTGCGCATGCACAGCGTTTCAGGCAAAATGAGCCCCACCCATACCATGATTCAGACACGTCTTTTTTTGTCAGGCAAAGTGCACATAGGGACATCTGGAAGCAGATTTGAAAGTTGGATCTGAATTGTGCCCAGATTCAGCACTTCGAATGAAAATGATAAAATCAGGCCCACTGTGAGGAACCTTACTATCTCGAAATTGTTCTTCCATCAGGACAAATGTAAGTCCCAAATCCATGGCCTAAGACCATGCCTATGCGATCTTTCAGCAGGCAGCGTACTAGTTGACCACCTCGTGCATGCCATCCAATTAATGTCAGAAAATGGATTCCAGAGGCGCTGGCCAAATCAGAAGATCTGAAGTTTTGAAACACTGGCAACCACACTGGGAGAGGTAGGAGCTGCTAAGGCTTCATTGTGGAACTGGTCTCGGAGACATACAAAGGTTTGAATAATAAGGGCGAAAGTCAATTGGATTTTGAAGTAGAAAGGAAACCCCTCAAATGAATTTTGTTTAGGTCATACATGCAGTCTATCAGGTCCATATCCACAGAACTACCTGGTTTGGCATTCAGCAGGAAGACGCTGCACCACCAGTAAAATCCTGGCAACATCCTTCCCATACTCCAGCTTCTATCTACGCAATGGTGATGGATGGCCTATAATTAGCTTATAATGGCTAATGTTGGCTACCCATCATCATCAGTTAGGTAGCTACTTCCATTGTTCTCTTGCCTCCAGCAAGATCATCATCCACCAACTAAACATGCAAATGCTCTGGTCCCTTTTTTAAACACGCCTCCACAGAATTAAATGGTTCTGCCAACTACGAGCACCACAGTTCATCTGTTAGTCTAGAATTAAATGCCAGTCTTCTGTGCTGCAGTCTCTGCAATTCAGAAGACAATTAAACTTTTTAAGCACTAAAATCCTACTTCATTGCAAATTGGAAATAAATGGATAATTTAAAGTTTAGTGCAAAAAAACTGATTCATCAGGAAGACTGAACAGCTAAAAAAACATTATGTAATTATTTCCTAAATTCCATATCAATGTATAATTGCTTTGAACAAATCCTGATAAATAAGATATTAAGGGTACATATAAATGTTAATGAGTACAACTCACATGTTGCAATGACATAAACTGCTCCTTTCAGCATATACTTCAGCTCCTTTTCCCTTGCCATCTCAACAGCCTTGGTAAAGATTCCTTCCCAACTGTAAAGCTTCAAAAGCTGAAAGACAATTAAAATATAGGTTAAATAAGAACACAAATACATTCACGCAACTCTTCCTAACCTAAAAGTTGGCAAAAACAGTCTGGTGCAAGACATTTGAAGGAAAAGGCAACACATAAAATATAATTTTGATTTGCACTCAGGTGGTCTTTGGAACAGAATAATTATTTAAGATTCTACTAATTTATTTAATAGACCAAAGAATAACAAAGAACAACAAAGAAAATTACAGCACAGGAAAGACTCTGGCTCTCCAGGCCTGTGCCGATCATGATGCTCTAACTAAAAAAAAAAACCCTGCCCTTACTTGATCCATATCCCCCTATTTACATACCAATCCAGATGCTTCTTAAATATTGCTCATGTGCCAGCTTCTATCACTTCCTTTTGCAGCACATTCCAGGCACACTCCACATTTAGTATGGAAAACTTCCCCACACATTTCTCTTAAATGTTCCCCCTCTCACCTTGAACCTGTGCTGTCGTGTAATTGACACTTCCATCCTTGGAAACGGCTCTGATAATCCACCCTATGTCTCTCATAATTTTTGTAGGACTCTATCAGTTCTCCCCTCAGCCTCCAATCTTTCCAGATAAAAATTTTAGTTTATTCAAACTCTCTTCATAGCCAACATCTTTAAAACCAGGCAACATCCTGGTGAACCTTCTTTGCACTCTCTCCAAAGCTTCCAAGTCCTTCTGGTACTGTGGTGACCAGAACTGCACACAATGTTCCAAATGTGGCATTACCAAGGTTTTGTATAGCTGCAACATGATTTCTCAGCCCTTGCACTCAATGCCCTGACTGAAGGCAAGCGTGCCATATGCCTTCTTAATCACCTTGACTACCTGTGTTACCACTTTTAGGTGACCGGGGACCTTTGTATGTCAATGTTCGTAAGGGTTCTGCCATTTACAGTATAACTGATACCTAAATCTGATCCTCCAAAATGCATTACCTCGCATTTTTCCAGATTAAACTTCATCTGCCAATTACACAACCAAGTCCCCAAATTATTTATATGCTGTTGTATCCTCTGACAATCCCTGACACTATTAGCAACTCCACCAATCTTCGAGCCATCTGCAAACGTACTATCTGACTATCCACATTTTCCTCCACATCATTTATACATACACTACAAACAATAGAGGTCCTGGCACTGATCCTTCGGAACACCACTAGCAACAGATCTCCATTCTGAAAACACCCTTCCGCTGGTACTCCATCATCTATAACCAAGCCAGTTCTGTATCTATCTAGCCAGTCCCCCCCGAATCCCATGTGATTTAAACTTCTCTACTAGTCTGTCAAACACCTTACTAAAGTTCCCGCATCAATTATCTTTGCCATCTCTTCAAAATCTCAAACAAATTGATGAGACATGATCTTTCCTGTACAAAACCATGCCGCCCATCACTAACTATCCATTTTCTTCCAAATGTACATATATCCTGTACCTCAATATCTTCTCCAAAAGCTTCCCCACCATGGCACAAAGCTCACCAGCCTATAATTTCCTGGATTATCCCTATTTCCTCTCTTAAACAAGGAAACAACATTGGCTATTTTCCAGTCCTCTGAAACCTTGCCTGTGGTCAAAGAGGATGTGCAGGTACCTGTTAAGACCCCCGTTATTTCTCCCATTGCCTCCTACAGTTAACTGGGAAATATCCCATCCAGTCCTGGGGACTTGTCTATCTTACTGCAATGAGGGATACTCAACACTTCCTCCTTCGATAGATTGACATTCTCTAGAGCATTCACACACCTATCTCAACATTTGTCATGTCCTTTTCCTTGCTGAACTGATACAAAGTACTCATTAAGAATCTCACCCACTTTCTATGGCTCCATGCATAACTTTCCTCTATTGTCCTTGAGTAGGTTTACTCTCTTTCTTGCTATCCTCTTGCTCTCAATACATGCACAAAAAGCCTTAGGATTCTCCTTGACCCTACCTGCTAGTGATTCAGTTGGTACATTAATTATCACACATATCAAAGAACAAATTTAAGTCATGATCCTAAGGAAATTGTTACCTAGATATCATCTGAACTCAATTTTCATCCAAAGCTAAACTTACTAACACTGCAATAGGAGTGGGACTCTACAAGCTGTTCAGCAGAAATTCACTTAACTCATTTCTGGAATGAAAGGCTTACTTTATGGAGAATGGTTGAACAGTTTGGGCCTATTCCCATTGAAGTTGAGAAGAATAGGAGGTGCTCTTACTGAAACATGCAATATCTAGAGGGACATTGATAAGGTGAATACCAGGAAAAAGTTTCCCCTTATGACACATTTTAAGAATCCGAGGCCTCCCTTGTAAGACAGATGAGAATTTTTTTTCAGAGGGCTGTTAGTCTGTGAAATTTTCTTCTTCAGAGAGCAGTGGAGGCTGGACCATTGAATTTATTCAAGACTCAGTTAGATAGATTTCTGATAAACAAGATAGTCAAGGGTTGTGGGAAAAATCAGAAAAGTGCACTTGAGACCACAACCTGATCAGCCATGATTTTATTGCTTTTCTGCTCCTAAGCCCTATGTTCCTAGGATTCTGGAAGGACCAACTGAATAAAGACAATGCAAGCAAATTAATCAGATTGCACCTTCGTGATGTAATGAGGAGCAGTTGCATTTACATGATAACATCTTTCACAACCTTGGGGTGTCTCAAAGTTTTTTTTTTACAGTCAATGGAAAATTGCAATAATGCAGAAAATATGTTTGTAAGATATGGACCAATAAATAGCAATGAAACAAATGGCATGGCGTTTTCTTTTAAAGGTATCAGGTGGGGAATATATGACCCCAGGAAAATCTTTGATTCTCCTTAATTATACTATGCATCTTTCATCTCCACAGAATAGGATTGATTGGGTATCTTGTACAAAAGGCAGCACCTCAAACATTGCAATGCTCCCTCAGTACTATGTCAAAGTGTCAATCTCTTTTTACATGCTCAAATCTCTAGAATGGGGCTTGAATCCATAACCTTCTGATTCAAGAGGCAAAAATGCTACCACTGAGCCTAGGCAAACGTCTTAAGTAGGACTACAGAAACATTGTTTAGCTCAGGAGCAAGTTGAGAATGGTGCGTAGTATGGAGAAACAGAAATAAAATACGAACCAGCTGCACAGTCACCTTCGATTTGCAATTACAGTGTTCAATTCAAAGGTCTTGATAACTGTACAATAGTTTGACCAGAGATCATGCGAATGCGACAGGTCAGTCAATGACAATTAAGGAACATTAAAAAAGCATGCGGCAGTAATATCCCAATCATGTTGAAAGCAATCAAATTTCAGGCATTCCTTCCTCCCCAGAAATAACAACTCAAAATTGTAAATATTGAATTATTTGTTTCTCACTTCTACCATCCAACTCAACACAAGCCTCAATGTAAGACTGAATACAAAACTATTCCAGATGTGCAATGTACTTTTAGAATTCAATTGGGTACTACACAGTAGCAATTGAAGGTAGAAATGCGCAAGCTATTAAAAACAACTTGCAATTTAAGTTTATCAATGAAAAGTTCTGGATTTAACTATCATAGAATTGTACATGCAGAAGGTGATCAATCACAAACATAAAAAAGTTGAGTTCAAAATTCACAACTGCAATGAGATACAAAACTTTTGTACTTGTTTTACATAAAAAAAAGTTAGGAGGAAGAGTAATTGAAAATCCAATGCAAGTCAGAGACTGCAATCCCACTTATTCTTTACAATGGTCAATTTTACATGATTTTGGTTAAAACAAACATGATTAACAATGTCTGAACAATAAATGGCTGTGTCACATTATTCCAGAATATCAATTTACCAAAATCCTTTTAAGCAGCATAAAATTCTACAGCATACTATATTTGGCAATTTATCCCGTAATGCTCAGATTTTTGTTATCATAAATCAAGTAGCATAACATGTCTGAATTTTCCAAAAAGGGCAAAATAATATGTCACGATGCATTAACTCTATAAATTCCAACAAGAGATTTCTCAGAAAAGTTGACTACACATTGTGATATTGTTGTACAAAGCAGACAGTTAGCTATTGTTAGTACTATTGGACGATATTAAAAACTTGTTTTGTGCAGTTGGCAAGATCGTTTGAAGAGTGAACAAATCACCAGGTAATTTGACACTTTCTAAATCTTATTTTCTTAGTTTGAAAGTTCTATACAGTTGAAAGTACTTTAACCTTTGTATATGGTTTACGGTTTCATCATAATTTAATATGAAATGTTCTAATCACAATACCCAAAGCATTAAAAGATAAATGTTTAGTCAGATTGTTTCAAGCTTTGAAAGCTCACATTTCAGAATTTAAAGCATTCACCACAAGATTCATCATTTCATAAACTATATCCTTCAATAGATGTCATAAAAAATAATTTTAAATATGTAGTTAGTAACATAGGACATCAATTTCCAGGAAAATAATCATCTCTTGGAGCTCCTACTTGGAATTGCTATATTATGGACATTGCTGCTATCAAGTCCAGTCAGCCAGCCCTTCTGTCCATTTCCAGTCAGACTTATTCATTCAGCCCTACCCTCTTTCTCCACGTTGCATGAACTTGCCTCCTCGTTAGTGAGATGCTGTAGCTTCTCCTCAGATAGTACCAATTGCATCCGCACTGCTAGGGAGGGCAAACCATCAGCCCAGGGGATAGGCATTAGGGCCTCAGGTTGGAAAGTGCAACTACTTCCATCATTGCATGATTGGATGGCATCAGGTCCCAAGTAAGCCAAACCAGAGGTGGTGCAAAGCAGCAACTGTTGCAGAGGATGATATTTGGTTGCATCCATGGCAAGCTGGAATCTTATCTGATTGTTTTGATCATTTAAAGTGAAAGGCATTTTTTTTTTATGTATAGTGTCCTTCTCCTATTAATTTATGTTTGAATTAAGTTGATTTTAGTTGGTTTGTTAATCAATTCCATAAAATAAAATCTTATCCATTGCTTTTCTTTCCATTTTCTTTGCGGTAATTCCTTTTATTTAGTTATTGGGAACCATACAGGTATTATAAGAGACTTGGTAGATTCTATGCTCAACATACAGAGCAACAATCCAAAGTCAATACAATATCGAACCACATAGCATATAAATTAGAGGAAGTTATAATCAAACAGTGTAACCCAAATCTTCAATACATGACACAAGTAGAGGCTATGTAGCAGGCTTCCCACTGGATGCCATGACCTCTGTGTGTCTCCATCCACTGGATTTCTGGCATCACCAGTTCCATGCCAGAAATTATGTTAGTGTGTATTTAAGTATCATTAGTGGGCCTGGGACTGAAGTGTCTGGGCCTGCTAATGTCTCCAACCCTCCATTCCACCAGAAATGTTTCAATCTAGCTCTCCACTAATAGAGAGCTGACAGTCTGACCCTGCTGGATTGAAGGGGAGATCTCCGAGTGTGAGGGATAATGGAGTGTCCCAGGCCATTGCCAGCATGGCTAATCCTTTGGCATTGCCCAAGGGATGTGGCAATGCCCAATGATGCATCCTGGCATTGCCCACCAGGCATTGGGCAATGCCAAGGGGGCAGGGTCAGTGGGAGCACGTTAGTGAAGGTGAGGGGTCTCACTTCCACCCTCCCGCACCTGGACTTGGTGACAGAGGGAGAGAGGGAGGCCAGCAATTGGGGAAAATCAGGACTACCTGGGGGTGGGAGGGGTAGGGAGGGTGTGTAATTGAGGCGGTCTGTGGAGGGAGGTCACGTGGCTAGTAATGTGGAGTCACGAGGCTCGCCAGTGATTAGGAGGCCAGCGGTGCAGGCTATTGTGCATGAACTGATACCTGCTTTGGCAGATCAGCACATGTACAGTGGCTCATTCAGCACTATGCTGCTGGCCTCGACAGCAGGAATAGACTCACTGACAATTCTTTTTAAATGATATTCATGGTTGCGCACTCAACAATGCACAGTGTGGAAAATTCATTTTGAAAATCCCACTGAAATAAAAACAGCAAAATCTACTCTCATTTTTAAGCAATTTCAGCACTTAAAATTTATTTGGGAGAATCCCACCCACTATTTCTGCATTACAGGTATTAATAGATTATGATTTAACATGTTTTAAGTGCTTCATTAGGAAATGGAACCATGTTAAGAAATAGATCTACATCTATATCTTTCCATCCTGCATTTACAGTGTTGAATTTGGTCAAATTTATAAGTTGTCTTGATTGCTGTCAACATAATCCTGATAACCAACTCTGAAACTGGGCAAATCATAAAAGGAATTTTCCAAATTGAACCTGCAAATTTTAACTCTTGTTTGTGAAGTCTGAGCTAAGTGACATGAAAGCCGTTGTCATACATTTGGTACTGAGGGCCTAAATTCAATCTCAGCTCAGAATTTAAGGCTTTCAACTGTGTCACGGGCAATTGTCCAATCTTATGACAAGGAGCAAGTACTTATGTGCATACTAACATGAACTTACATCTAATAGCATGAATTACATACTGTTTTACCTACACCAATCACTGAAAGTATCAAAAGTCTTCTGATCCCCATTAGCTTCACTCCACCAATGCCTCTACTTTCTCAGACTAAGGAATGTTGGAATGTCAGCTACGACTCTCACCAACTTTTACAGATGCACCATAGAAAGTATTCTTTCTGGTTGTATCACAGCTTAGTATGGCTCCTGCTCTGCTCAAAACCGTAAGGAACTACAAAAGGTTGTGAATATAGCCCAATCCATCATGCAAACCAGTCTCCCATCCATTGGCACTGCTTACACCTCCCCCTGCCTTAGCAAAGCAGCCAGCATAATTAAGGACCCCACAGACCCCGGACATTCTCTCTTCCAGTTTCTGGAAGAAAAAAAAGTCTGAGTCATGTACCGACTAACTCAAGAACAGCTTCTTCCCTGAAGTTATCAAACTTTTGAATTGACTTACCTTGGATTAAGTTGATATTTCTCTACACCCTAACTATGACTGTAACACTACATTCTGCACTCTCTTGTTTCCTTCTCTATGAACGGTATGTTTTGTCTGTGTAGCACAGAAGAAACAATACTTTTCACTGTATGTTAATACATTTGACAATAATAAACCAAATCAAACAGCCTAGATTCAGATACTGTCATATCATCAATAGATTTCCTTTTTGAGGCCAGTGAGAGCATAGACATCAAATAGTGCTTTATTAAAACTAGTAGGCTTCAATGATCTTAGTGTCCTTGGGCCAACCATCTTCAGCTGTTTCATCAATTACCTTTCTTCCATCATAAGGTCAGAAGTGGGAATACTTGTGGTGACTGCACCATGTTTAGAGCCATTCATGACTTCTCAGATACAGAAGCAATCTATGTCCAAATGTAGCAAGACCTAATCAAAATCAGGCTTGACTGATAAGTGGTAAATAACATTCATGCCGCACAAGTGCCAGACAATGACAATTTACAATAAGGGGGAATCTAAGCATCGCACTTTGACATTCAATGGCATTACCATCACTGAGCCTGCCACTATCAACATCCTGGGAGTTATCATTGACAAGAAACTGAAATGGACTAGCCATATAAATACTGCTGCAAGAGCAGGTCAGAGGCTAGGAATCCTGTGGTAAGTGTCTGACCGCCTGATATATCCAAAGCGTGTCCACCATTTTTACAAGTCAGGGGTGTGATGGAATACTTTCAACTTGCCTCAATTAGCACAGCTTCAACAACACTCAAGAAGTTCAACGTGATCCAGTACAAAGCAACCCACTTGACTGGTATCTTTCTACAAGTATTCATTTCCTCCACTACTGATGAACAGTTGCAGTAACGTGTACTGCCTGCAAGAAGCACTGTAGGAACTCACCAAGAATCCTTTGGCAGCACCTTCCAAACCAATGACCACTACAATCTACAAGGATAGCAGATACCTGAATACACTATTACATGATAATTCTCCTCCAAGTCACTCACAATCTTGACTTGGAACTATATCACCATTCCTTCACTGTCACTGGGTCAAAATCCTGAAACTCCCTCCCGAACAGTACTGTGAGTGTACCTACATATCAGGGATGGCAGCAGTTCAGGAAAGCAGCTCCCACCACCTTCAAGGGTAAATAGAGATAGGTGTAGGCAATAAATGATGGCCTAGTCAGTGATCATGATGTGGAGATGCAGGCGTCAGACTGGGATAAACACAGTAAGAAGTCTGACAACACCAGGTTTAAGTCCAACGATTTATTTGATAGTAAAATCACAAGCTTTCAAGGTTTCCCTTTTCTTCAGGTGAATGGAGAGTACTGGCCTCAGACAGAGCATATAACAGTATAGACAGTTTACAGATTACTGATTAGAATGCGAATTTTTACAGCTAACCTGCTATTCAAGTCTTAAAGTGGCCAATAATGTGAATGGAAGGAGCATTGAGCACAGGTTAAACAGATGTGTCTTGTCTCCAGACAGTACAGTATCTGAGGTTTAGCAAACCCAGGCATGTCATGCTGTACTTACTTTATAGCCTTCTGGACTCAACAATGAGTTCAATAATTTTAAACTGTGAACTCCCCCACCCCCCACCCCTGTCCTGACCCCCTTTTTATTTCTCAGTTCCCTTGGATTGCCCCAGCACAACCGAACCCCTCTCCCAATGTGGTCACCTATTCCCTTATTTAGTTTTGCTCCTATTGCACATTGACCTTTCTTCTCCACTAATACATTCTGCCATCTTACTTTTTGCCACTATTAGTACTTTTTAGTACTTAATAGTTCCTTTAATACACCTTTGTCTCATGTCCAAGCACCTCTGTTGATCTCTGCTCCAACCTAATCTTCTCCTTCTATTCTACTCCAACTCCTCTACCTGTCTTTCCAATTATTTAAATTTCTAACTCTCTTCAGTTCTGTGGTAAGATCATAAGGACTCAAAATATTAATTCTGTTTCTCTCTCCACAGATGTTGCCAAGCCTGCTGAGTTTATCCAGCATTTTCTATTTTTATTTATTATTACTTAATATGTTGCCTAACGTCAAATTTTGTTTGATGACATCCCTGAAGTACCATGGGATCTTTTACTATGTTAAAGTTACTATATAATGCAAACTTTTGTTCTAGAGCACCATGGTAGCACAATGGTTAGTAATGTTGCTTCACAGCACCAAGTACTCAGGTTCAGTTCCAGCCTTGGGTGGCTGTCTATGTGGAATTTGCATGTTCTATGTTTGCATGGATTTCTCTGGATGCTTTGGTTTCCTCCCACAGTTGAAAGATATGCAGGTTAGGAGACTTAGCGGATAAATATGTGAGGTTACAGGAATAGGGCAGAGGTGTGGGCTAGAGTCGGTGCAGACTTGATGAGCAGAATAGCATCCTTCTGCACTGTAGGGATTCTATAATATATTTCTTTCAGTGGACAAATGAAACCTCAAGCTTCCAAACTGGTGTCAGGGACCAACTAGTACTCTAAAGCATTGTACCACAGCTACTGAGAAAGTAAAAAAAAAATGACAAGTTTGGTTTCATATAGGAACAAAAGTAGGCCATTCAGTCCCATCATACTAGATCTGCTATTCAAGTCACCACTAATCTGCATCTTAATTTCAGCTCTCCACCTTTGTACTATAATCCTTTGTACCCTTTTCAAACAAAAGAACTTAATTATTCATGTTTTTATTTTCAATTACATAACTGCAATAGTTTTGAGGAGAGAAAGTGTTTCAGATTTCCAGTTGTTCTGGATTCTCCTATTTGAGGAAAATAGTTTCTCAGTATCAACCCAATTGGACATGTTGTCTTTTAAGACATTTTAAACACCTCTTAACATTCTATAAGGGCATATAAGGCTAGTAAATACAATATTTATATATTGTAAAAAACGTAGCATTCCAGGGAACTTATGCTGTAGTTCCTCCAAGATCTGTATATCCTTTGACTGTAGTGCACAGAATCAAATGCAGTACTCTACAAGAGATCTAACTAGAGCTCTGTACAGCATAATTTATGACCTATTGTGTTCTAATCCCTGAAATAAAATCTAACATTCCATGACCCAGTTTAATTAAGGACCTTTTTATTCATCCATAACTTCCATAATACAATCACTCATTATTATTCTAAACTCCAATGAGTATAGGTCCAACCTGCTCAACCTTTCCTCATGGACCAATTCCGTTATACCAAGAATCAATCTATTGAATGTTCTTGGAATTGCCACCAATGAAATATATCCCTCTAAGTAAGAAGATCAAAATTATACTGGTTTAGATCCACCAATGCCCTGCACAGTTGTAGAACTCAAAAATAAAACTCTTATAAAATCCTACTCTTATAAGAAAACTAATACCTTATTTGTATTGTTAATTTATTGCTGTACCAGCATGATTGTCTTTTGTGATTCACATACTATAGAATTCTGCAGACTCTCTATAGCAAGCCAAGTTATAGCAGCAGGAATAAATCATATGGCCAATCAAGTCTGCTCTGTTGTTTAACAGGGTCACAGCTGATCTTCTGTGTCAACTCCATTTTCCAACACACTTCCCATGTATCTTGATTCCTGGAGACACCAAATATCTGTCTATCTCAGTCTTATATGAATGACCACAACCTTTTGCAACAGAATTCCAAAATTTACAATCCTCTTGAATGAAGATTAAATAATAAATAATGTTATTTTGTACTAGAGTCTTGGAGGTTTACAGTATGGAAACAGACCCTTTGGCTTAACTTGTCTATGCCACCTAATTTTTTACTATGAAGCTAGTCCTAGTTGCCGCATTAGGCCCTTATCCCTCTACACCCATCTTACCCATGTAACTATCTAAATGCTTTTTAAAAAGACAAAATTGTACCCACCTCTACTACTACCTCTGGCAGCTCGTTGCAGACACTCTCTGCCCTGTGTGTGGAAAAAATAGCCCTTCTGGATCCTTTCGTATCTCTCCCCTCTCACCTTAAACCTATGTCCACTAGTTTTAGACTCCCTTACTTGTGGAAAAAAGATATTGATTGTGTGCTGATCTATGTCCCTCATTATTTTATAGATGTCTAAGTTCAACCCTAAGCCTCCTATGCTCCAAGGAAAGAAGTCACCTTCTATTCAACCACTCCTTAACTCAAAATTCCTCCTCGAAACATTCAATAAATTTTGCTCCATCCAAGCCCCTAATACATTGGCTGTCCCAGTCAATGTTGGGAAAGTTGAAGTCCCTTACTATTACCTCCCTATGTTTCTTGGAGCTATCTGTAATTTCCTTATATATGTACTCCTCAATTTCCCACTGACTATTTGGGGGACTATAGTACAATCCGATCACAGTGATCTCCCCCTTTCTTATTTCTCAGTTCTACCCATAGAGACCCAGTAGGCAAACCTTTAGATATATCCCCTGTCAGTACTGCTGTGATGTTCTCCCTAAATCAAAAGCACAACTCCCTCTTCTCTTACCTCCTGTTCCATCTTTCCTATGATGTAGAGATGCCAGCGTTGGACTGGGATAAACTCAGTAAAGTTTGACAACACCAATTTTAAATCCAACCGATTTATTTGATAGTAAATCCACGAGCTTTCAGCCTTTGTGGCCTTCGTCAGGCGAATGAGGTGATCTCAACACCTCATTCGCCTGATGAAGGCCACAAAGGCCGAAAGCTCGTGGATTTACTATCAAATAAATCAGTTGGATTTAAAACTGATGTTGTCAAACTTTACTATCTTTCCTATAGCATCTGTACCCTAACATGTATAGAAATCTTATGCCAGAAGTATTTATCATCACAGACATTAGCAATAATAAACATCAAGTTGTCAGTCAAACCCCAACGCATCTACCCACTCCTTGATAAGTTGGTATGCACAAAAAAAAGTCTTGCATTTATTTGTGACTTTTCACTTAAAGCACTTGCAATGGAAATCATATTTGACAAATTTATTAGAATACTTTGAAGGTGTGACAAGCAGGGTTGATAAATGGGAACCAAAAAATGTAATGTATTTGGGTTTCCAAAAAGCACTACACACGATAAGAGCTAATGATTTTGGAGATGATACATTAATATTCACAATGAAATACAATAGCCACTGCCCTTCAAAGTAATCTAGAAAACAATGCAGAATGTCCTTTAAGAAACTAGCCACAACCTCAGAACAGAATGCACAAGGTCAACACTGTGCAAGGTCACAAGATTGAAAGAAAACTGAAAGGCTATATCACAAAATTGCACCAAACAGAGCTACTGAGAACAATAGTGAAGGCATTATTCCTAAACTTGCCCTCCTTGTTATCAGTTCATGAACCAGAGCAAATATTGAATTTGTAAAAGCTTCACACAAATATATTTTTCCTTGAGGCTGGGACATCCATGAATATAATTCTCTAATGAAAGCATCACGTTGATTTCTCATCATCTTTGCCTTGGTATTCAAATGCTTGAAACCCAAAATTTAATTTGCCCTTTTCAACTGTAATTCTTTTAGAGATCTGTGCCCCATGCCATCAAACCTCTCTGTTCCTCCACTCCAGAGAATTTTAAAGTACATTTCCATTTTCCATTGTTATTGTTGAAAAGGTCTTCCTCACATTTTTCTGTATTATTCTCAATCTGCCAAAATTCTGCCCACTCATTTAACCTACCTTTATCCCTCTTATACCTTGTATTTCCACCTATCTTTGTATTATCAGCAACTTAAAATAAAATAAACTTAGTTCTTTCATGCATTAACATTAACATAGATTGGAAGTAGTTGAGGCCCTGGCACTGATCCCATAAGTTACAGTTTGTCATCCTGAAAATCACCCATGTATTCCTACTCTCTTCCTCCTGTTAGTTAGCCAATTTTTTACCCATATTAACATATCACCTCCAAAATCATGAGCTCTTATCCTGTGTAGTGCTTTTTGGAAACCCAAGTACGTTACATTTTTTGGTTCCCATTTATCAACCCTGCTTGTCACACCTTCAAAGTACTTTAATAAATTTGTCAAATATGATTTCCATTTCAGAAAATCATGTTGACTCAGCTTGAATGTATTATGATTCTCTAAATATCTGACAGCTACTTCCTTACAATGGACTCCAATGACAAACGTTCATAGAATCCCTACAATGCAGGAGAACACCTGGCCCATCGAGCTTGCACTGACAACAATCCCACACAGGCCTCATCCCTGTAACCCCATGCCCGGCATTTACCCCATCTGACACCAATGGATAATTTAGCATGGCCAATCCACTTAACCTGGAATTGGGGAATGAGCCAGGGCAGGTGGTTGACATTGTAGTAGGAGAGCATGTGTCTAGTAGTGACCACAATTCTGTCTGCTTTAGGGTATTAATGGAAAAAGATGAAGCCTGCCCTAAGTGTTAAACTGGGGGAGGGCTAGACATAGCCGGATTAGGCAGGATCTTAAGGATACCGACTGGGATAAGCTGTTCGAGGGTAGATCGACGCTGCACATGTGGGAATCTTTCAAGAGAAAACTAAAATTTTTGCAGGATAGACACGTGCCGGAAAGGAGAAAGGATGGGTAGGGTAGGATTAGAGAACCATGGGTTACTAGGGATGTTGAGGACTTGGTCAGGAAGAAGCGGGAGGCGTACGTTAGATCCAGGCAATTGGGGACAGAGGCAGCGCTAGAAAAATATAGAGAATGTAGACGGGATCTTAAAAGGGGTGTCAGATAGGCAAAAAGGGGCCACGAAATGGGTTTGGCAGGTAGGATTAAGGAAAATCCTAAGGCATTTTACTCCTATGTAAGGAGCAAAAGGGTGGTTAGAGGGAAGATTGGACCTCTCAGGGACAGAGGAGGGGATCTATACTTAGAGCCTGAGGGGATGGGGGAGATCCTGAATGAATACTTTGCGTCAGTATTCACGCGGGAGAGGGGCCTGATGTCTGATGCTGGCTTTGAGGATTTTGAGGACCCGTTAAAGGAAATAATCATTACAAGGGAAGAAGTGTTGGGGCTTTTAGGCAGCATAAAGACTTATAAAGCTCCAATGGTATTTATCCCAGGCTGTTAAGGGAGGTGAGAGATGACATTGCTGGGCCTCTGACGCAAATCTTTGTCTCTTCTTTGGACACAGGTGAGGTCCCAGAGGACTGGAGGATAGCAAATGTAGTACCTTTGTTTAAAAAGGGTCAGAGGGATAACCAGGGAACTATAGGCCAGTGAGCTTGACTTCAGTTATAGGTAAGCTAATGGAGAGGATCCTCAGGGACAGGATGTATGAGCATCAGGAGCGCTGCAATCTGATCAGGGATAAACAGCATGGCTTCGTTAAGGGGAGGTCGTGCCTTACGAATCTAGTGGAATGTTTTGAAGAGGTGACAAAAACGGTTGATGAAGGACAAGCCGTTGATGTCGTCTACTTGGATTTCAGTAAGGCGTTTGACAAGGTTCCCCGTGGTAGGCTGATAAAAAAGGTGAAGGCGTATGGGATACAGGGCCAGGTATGTAGATGGGTTGAGAACTGGCTTGGGAGGAGGAGACAGCGGGTATTAGTGGAAGGCTCTTTATCCAACTGGAGGTCAGTCACTAGTGGTGTGCCACAGGGCTCAGTACTAGGACCTCTTCTATTTGTGATTTATATAAATGACTTGGAAGAGGGGGTAGTTGGTGTGATCAGCAAATTTGCTGATGACACTAAGATACTTGGATTGGCGGGGACTGAGGAGCAGTGCCAGGCAATACAACAGGACATTGATAGGCTGGTAGATTGGGCAGATAGATGGCAAATGGAATTTAATCGGATAAATGCGAGGTGATGCATTTTGGCCGGAATACTGTAGAGGGGAGTTATAGGATAAAAGGTAAAACTATCCGGAGTATAGAGACGCAGAGAGACATGGGGGTGTAGGTTCACAAGTCTCTGAAGGTGTCAGTACAGGTGGAAAAGGTGATAAAGAAAGCGTATGGTATGTTAGCCTTCATAGGAAGGGGTATAGAATACAAGAGTAAGTGTTTGATGTTGCAAGTGTATAGAACGTTGGTTAGGCCTCACTTGGAGTACTGCGTCCAGTTCTGGTCGCCGTACTACCAGAAGGATGTGGAGTCCCTGGAGACAGTGCAGAGGAGATTTACCAGGATGCTGCCTGGTACAGAAGGGCTGTCTTACGAGGAAAGGTTGAACGTACTGGGGTTGTTTTCCCTTGAAAGATGTCGGCTGGGAGGGCATCTATTAGAGGTATATAAGATTATGAGGGGTATAGATAGAGTAAATGGTAGTAAGCTTTTTCCACCATTAGATTCGGATAGAACGAGGGGTCATGGCCTTAGGGTGAGGGGGGCTACGTATAAGACTAATATTAGAGGGCATTTTTTCACACAAAGGGTAGTGGGGGTGTGGAATGCACTACCGAGTAAGGTGGTGGGAGCAGGCACGCTAGGGTTGTTTTAGGGTCTCTTGGACAGCCACATGAGCGGTCTGCAGATAGAGGGATATATGAGGACTGTTTAAATACTTTATTTGTTTCCACAGGCTATTCGGTCCACCTTGTTGACCAACAAGGTGCATGCATTCGGCAGGTCGTGCGAGGGCTGCTCTTGGATGTTGCTTCAGGAGTGGCCTAGTGCTTCAAGTCGTTAGTGTATGCTTAAATTGGACCATCTGATGGGCAACATGACAGCTCAGAGACTATCGCTGTTGCTGTGCAGACACATGGATTTGGGCCTGTGTCTGCAGGAGTTTGCGCGTTCTCCCCGTGGTTGCGTGGATTTTCTCCAGGTGCTCCGGTTTCCTCCCACATCCCAAAAATGTGCTCTTAGGCTGATTGGGTAACAAATTGTCCTATATTGGTCTCTATATGTCATTAAGACGTTAGGATGGCGGCGCGGGCTCGTTGGGCCGAAGGGCCTGTTTCCCGTGCTGTGTTGTTCTTTGTTTTTTGTTCTTTGTAACCTACACATCTTTAGAACGTGGGTAGAAACAGGAGCAGCTGGAGGAAACCATGCAGACATGTGGCCACTTACTTTAAAACATTATGACACAAGCCATCAGTCCAAATGACTTGTCAGCCTTTAGTCCGATTATTTTCATTCGTAATTTTTGTTGTCTCTTGATACCCTATCATTATGATGCTATTTGGGTCTCTTTAAAATCTTTTCTTTAATCCTTTGCTACTCACTAAAGGTTCCCCAAACTTCTGGCCTATCATTAATCTTTGCCAACATTGTAAATGTTTTCTTTCAATTTGATGGATAATACTTTCTTCTTGTAGATTCTCTCTTTCTCAATGGTATATGTATTTTGTTGAGAGTTATGATACATCGCTGTGAATAGCTGCTCCTGCTTCTCTACTCCCTTTCCATGGCCAAACAGTGCCACTGCTAGATCAGCCCAAGAAGTCAAAGACATTCCCAGAATTTTGATCCAGCAATCATGATATTATGGGCTTGGAAGGAAACTTGGAGTTAATGGTGTTCCCATCAATTTCCTGTTTTTGTTCTTCTTGACTGTTACCTCCCGACTTCCCATTTAGTAGGTAGAAATCTGAATGAGGTGGAATTCTCTTCACTTGTATAGATAGGTGCAGCTCCAACAACACTGAAGAAGTTTGGCACAATCCAGTACAAAGCGGCCCACCTGATTTCCATTCCTTCCACAAACATTCATTCCCTCCATTATCATCAAACAGTGGCATCAGGAACTCACCAATCTCCTTTAGTAGCTCTTCCAAACTCAATGTTGCTACCATTTAGAATGACAAGGGCAGCAGGCACATGATAACACCACCACCTAGAAGTTCCTCTCCAAGTCACTCACCATCCTAATTTGAAAATATATCTGCATTCCTTAATTACTGATGGCTCAAAATCCAGAAACTTCCTCCCTAATAGCACTGTGGGTTTACCTACACTATAGGGACTGCAGTAATTTAAGGAGGCAGCTCATCACCAACTTCTCAAGGGGAATGAGAGATGAGCAATGAATGTTGGCCTGGCAGTGGCATCCACATAAACATATTACAGTTCTTCAAATCACATTTTTTATTCATTTGTGATTTTGATCAGGCTGTTTAAATCTGCAGATGGGAGGAATTAAAAAGGAAATTTAAATTCCTCCTTGTTTCCAGATAACAGTGAGGATTAGATCACTTGTGCTAAGGTCACTCATGTTCATACTGACACCACATTCGTTGGTCAAATAACTGCTAATTCTAACAGAATTGAAAATTAAATGGTCCAATGGGGAGAGTTAAAGCTAATATTGAAATTTAAATAAAATTGTGATGACACAATAATTATGAAAGCAAATACTATTCTTTGAATATAAAAGAGGAAAGGAACTTGCCCCAGAATGGTGAGTTCATGCAAATCATTTTTCAATTTTTGGTGCTTTAGTAGGAATGTAGATTGGTATAAATCTTGTATCCCTAACTCTCTAATATATAAATCATTACCTTTATACTCTGTAGCATTTCATTTGATTTCTTGGTCCTCTCATCTGAATATTCCATTGTTCTTCTTTGAATAGAAATAAATCGTTTTGAAATGAAGTACTGAATGGGGATGAGCACAACGATGATAGATACTCCAACCAAAGCACTATACCCTAATTGATTGTAGAGTAATAGCACTGCTAGTATAATCTGAAATCAAAATACAATTGATACTTTTAATAGAAAATAAAATGCTAAAAGTATTCAAGTAAGGTAAATAGTTTCACATTCTTGAATTATAGTCTGCTACATCTCTTTGTCAAACATGTTGAAGTAGTAATAGAAACATTAACAATTTATCATGCTACTTTTAAAGTAAAGTTTATTTATTAGTCACAAGTAAGGCTTACACTGCAATGAAGTTACTGTGAAATTCCCCTAGTTGCCACAATTTGGCGACTGTTCAGGTCAATGCACTAACCAGCACGCCTTTCAGAGTGAGAGAGAAACTGGAGCACCAGAGGAAACACACATAAACATGGGGAGAATGCGCAAACTGAGTGACTCAAGCTGGGAATCAAATCCAGGTCCCCGGTGCTGTGAGGCAGCAATGCTAACCACTGTGCTGCTGTGTTATTGATTATTATATTACTTGAATATTTTGATTGTACAGGGAAGTGCTGTACTTGAGATGATCCTACATAATGCTTTTGTTTTGAGGAAGAGCACCATACTATTTTTCTAATTTTCTCCAGTACCCTCACAGGACATAACAAATTTGAACTTTACTCAATACAACCTCAAGGTGCATCTCTTCTTCCAATTATGTGCTCCACACCTTCCACACTCAACACCAAGTTTAACAATTACAGACTGTAATCTCTTCCCTTGTTTAGTTTCCTTTTCTTTGTGAGTTTTGGTTTTAGTCTCATTTTCCCCCGTGTTTCTGTTTTCTGATGGCAGTTGTTTGTCAATCTGCTATTCACATCTCTAGACAATCTTTTGTTTCTTTACTTTTTCCATTACCACTTTCTTTGGCTTGGCACAACCAACTCCTTTGTCATTTAATCTCATTCATCTTCCATCTGTGGTGTTGCTCCACTTTAAGAGGTGATTTGCCAAGAGGGTCATGTGACTCTGGGTTACCAATCATGGAACAGGGAGGGGAATCATCTTAGCAAGCTCAGACTTCTGTAACAGTTCAAATCAGGAAACTGATCGGCAGCCATGAAGCTGCAAGCCTCTGCTTTACAGTTATTTGTAAATATGCATTATAGCTGTTATTTAACTAACTGCTGAACAGGAGTTATTACGCCGACCCTATCATTGGCCTTTCTTTTTGCTTTATATACACCAATTCACCATTTCACTTAGTTAAAACATATTACATTCCTATGGCCTGTGCAGGAGTCAGGAATCTAAAGTTCCACTCAGTGTTCCAGATAATAGTGATTAGCCCCGAATGCCTCACATACTTTAACATCACCATGAAGTCAACAAGAAAAAGGCCCTTCCAACATTTTTTCCCCACTGGCGAGTATCTGACTTGTGATTCGCATTCAATACTGCCATCCACGATTCCTGCCAAAGGCAGGAAGGGAAAATTCCACCCAATAACTATTTGACCCTCCACAGATCATAGAATCATACAATGTAGAAGAGACCTTTCAGGTCACCGAGTTTGCACCAAAATGCTGTGCATCTCCAGCATTTTCTGTTTTTATGTGGCATTCCTTAATCAAGCAATCTCAAAGGCATCTTCAACAGAGTAGAGACAAAATACCAAACATTTAGCATATAAAATATTTATAAAATGCTAAAATTGACATAATCTGTGAGCTTTATATAATGAAGTAACCTAAAGGAGGAAAATTTATCAAATTTCAGGTGTGACCTACTTCATACATTTTGCATTTTCAATAAAAATCAATATTGATTTAATTTTTATGAAGTTAACTTACCTGTATTGGAATTGCAATAATATAGTATCCCATAAATGCTGCCATCATTATCTGGAAAGCGTCCACTGACATGTGATTGATAATCTGGCCTACTGTCAGATGGCCCCCACCAAAGGCCCACATAGGCAGTGACAAAGCTTTCAAATAAATCATTGTCTAGGGAAAGAAATGGAAAACACACTGATATTACTGATGAAAAGTGGTTCACATTTCCCACATCATTTTATATTACACTCCTGTAAAGCAGTATGAATGGAAGTTACACTTATGCAAATAGTACAGTGCAATTTTCAAACAAAATCACAAAGCATACCCACAAAAGCAACAAGATGGGGTTGTTGTACAAGGGGACAGGGAGGGAGTGACACTGACTACTGACAGTCTGGAAATTCAGAAATGCCCAGAAAGCAGAGGTCCTGCTGAAATCAATTAAAAATTATTAGAAATTTGAAGATCAATTGGCTGTCAAGTTGCATTTCAATGCAGCAGCCAAACACCACTTGAGATTGTGCTTGGTAACTGGAAAGATTTAGGTTGGGGAGAAGCTGTGGTTGGATCATGGATGAGTAGGCACAAGGAAGGGGAACACAGAAACCCACTGCAAAGGTTGGAAAGCAGAGTTTGAGATTGGTTTATAGTGGAGGTTAGGATTTAGGTATTTGGCTTTTAGGCACAGGTTAAACACATCTGTTTCTCCTAGTCCCACAAGCAGTGCTGAAAAGTACTTATCTGCTGGATTAGGAATCTGGAAATTCCTGCCTCTTTTTGCTGCTATGTTTGTTGAGCTCTGGTTAACACAACCTACAGCTGGCAAGGTCAAATGGCTGCTAAATTCTGACCCACAGCTGGATTTAAATATTAAAATTGCCAACGTACTCTGCAGATTATTTATTGACCCCAAAACTAAACCCATTAAACTGAAGTATTTTTATTTGCAACAGTCGCCCCTTTTGTCAAATGTACATAAATGGGGTGTAACGATTTGCCATAGTTCTGTTAAAATGCATCACAGATGAAATAAGCTATTTTTTGCCTCCAGTACCCTGTATGGTATAACATTGACCAACAGCCAGCACAAAGAGAGAAGTTATGAGATGCCACATAGTGGGTTGTAGTAAAACACAGTGCAGAATTGTTAAGAAGGTGCTGCTTGTTCCACGTCTAAGATGGAAGAGCTACAAAAGTCATGAATCTCTATATTTCACACGATGTTATACCAGAAGAGATACAGTCACTTTAATACATAACATAGTGGTAAATCCTGAATTTCAGTTGGAGCCCAAAAAATGCTAATTTTCATATCCACTGCCTGTATTTTTTGAGCTGGCTATCAGCCCCTTGAAACGAGGATGCTATCTGCCAGGCTTCTTCATCTGAGTCCTCAGGTGGCTCAGCAAGCCAATCCTGGAACCACAGATTTTTGGGCAGAGAGGACAAAAGTTGCCCTGAGGAACAGAAGGGGATGTTGAATAAGTGTTCTGCTCTTTTTCCTTCCACTTTCACTACTTCCATTTTTAGTGACTTTAAACTAGACATGTGATGAGAACGAGAGACACATCTGCCACCAAACAGAATATTAACATTGTGAAAGAAGAACAAGTCCTTAAATACTATAAATTTGTGTTAGGTAGTTTGGAAAATTACCTCAATAACACAAAATTGTGTGGCAGTAAAACTAAGATTTTTCAAAACTGACTCAAGCTTATCTCTTGAATCAAATAGAGTATGGTTGCATAACTGATAGCAGACAATTGACAGACGAGCTTTAAACTCAACTTTAGGTGAAAGTAGAATTGCTACTTCCTGAGGAGCTCTGCAACTACATACAACATTTGGTAAAAACCAACAAAGCTAACAATAGAGCAAAAGAGCAGTACCTTGCACCAAAAACTTTACTCCAGGACTTAAATGGGAGAAACTGGTTATGAGATTAATTTTTGGCTGTGTGGTAGGAGAATTTGTTTAGTTCTACAGCTACAAGATAATCTTCTGAACACACTACTCAAGTAATCCACGTGACCACCTTTTTTGACACAAGAAATTTGTTTAGAATTCCAAGATTTCAATATTTCTCTTCAGAGTGCATTAAGTGAATTGATTTTGAAAAAAGTGTCAAATTATAGAACATAGAACATTACAGCACAGAACAGGCCCTTCGGCCTTCGATGTTGCGACTACCAATATAAAAAGCAACGCCCCTCCAAACTAAACCATTCCCTTCTCTTCCATATACTTATCAACTAACCTCTTAAACGACACCAAACTTGGCGCATCTACAACTGCTGCAGGCAGGGCATTCCACTCCCGAACCACCCTTTGGGTAAAGAAACTACCTCTGATATCCGTCCTATAACTATCACCCCTTAATTTAAAGCTGTGTCCCTCGTGCTAGCTTTCTCCATCCTAGGAAAAAGGCTATCACTGTCCACCCTATCTAAACCTCTAATCATCTTATATGTTTCAATAAGGTCCCCTTTTAGCCGCCTCCTTTCTAACGAAAACAACCTCAAATCCCTCAGCCTCTCTTCATAAGACCTGCTCTCCATACCAGGCAACATCCTGGTAAACCTCCTCTGTACCCTCTCCAATGCCTCCACATCTTTCTTAGAATGTGGGGACCAGAACTGCACACAATACTCCAAGTGCGGCCGCACTAGAGTTTTGTACAGTTGCAACATGACGTTGCGGCTCCGAAATTCAATCCCCCTACCAAGAAAAGCTAAGACTCCATATGCCTTCTTAACAACCTTATCGACTTGACTGCCTACTTTCAGGGATCTATGCACATATACACCAAGATCCCTATGTTCATCAACACTATTAAGAATCCTACCATTAGCCCTATACTCTACACATTTACTATTCCTGCCAAAGTGCATTACCTCACACTTTTCCACATTAAACTCCATTTGCCACCTCTCGGCCCAGCTCTGCAACTTGTTCAAGTCTCTCTGCAAACTATAACACCCCTCTTCACTATCTACCATTCCACCGACTTTAGTGTCATCTGCAAATTTACTAATCCATCCTTCAATACCCTCATCCAGATCATTTATAAAAATTACAAACAGCAGGGCCCCAAAACAGACCCCTGAGGTACACCACTTGTCACCGAACTCCACGATGAATATCTCCCATCAACCACCACCCTCTGTCTTCTACCTGCTAGCCAATTCCTAACCCAATTAGCTAAATCACACTCTATCCCATACATCTGCATTTTCTGCAGAAGTCTTCCATGGGCCACCTTATCAAACGCCTTAAAGTCCATATATACCACATCAACCGCCTTACCCCCATCCACCTCTTTGGTCACTTTTTCAAAAAACTCAATGAGGTTAGTAAGGCACGACCTACCCTTCACAAAACCATGCTGACTACCCCCAATCAATTCATGTCTTTCTAAATAACTATAAATTCTATCCCTAATAATTCTCTCCAATACTTTGCCCACAACAGAAGTAAGACTCACTGGCCTATAATTCCCTGGAAGGTCTCTCTTCCCCTTCTTGAACAATGGGACCACATTCGCTTCCTCCAGTCCTCCGGACCACAACCCGTAACCAACGAAAACCTGAAGATCAGAGCCAGAGGCTCTGCAATCGCCTTCTTGCTCCCAGAGAATCCTAGGGTAAATCCCGTCCGGTCCAGGGGACTTATCCAACTTCAAACCCTCGAGAATATCTAGCACATCCTCCCTATCTACTTCGATACTTTCCAGTTTGCTACCCTGTACCTCAGTGTTCTCCATAACTACATTTACATCACCCTGCGTGAATACCGAAGAGAAATATTTATTCAGTGCCTCTCCAATCTCTTCAGGCTCCACGCACAACTTCCCACTGCTGTCTATGACTGGCCCTAATCTTGCCCTAACCAATCTTCTATTCTTAACATATCTAAAGAAAGCTTTAGGATTCTCCTTAATCCTATCAGCCAAAATCTTCTCGTGTCCCCTCTTAGCTCTCCTCAACTCACTCTTTAGCTCCCTCCTGGCTAATCTATAGCTATCCATGCACTAACTGAGCCTTCAAGCCTCATCCTGACATAAGCCTCCTTTTTCCTTTTAACCAGCGAATTAACTTTTTTCGTACACCATGGTTCCCTTACTCGACCATTTCCTCCTTGCCTGACAGGGACATACTTATCAAGGACTCGCAGCAGCTGCTCCTTGAATAAGCTCCACATTCCAGATGTTCCCAGTCCCTGTAGTTTCCTAGTCCAATCTATGCACCCTAATTCTCTCCTGATGGCCTCATAATTACCCTTCCCCCAGCTATAACTACTGCCCCCAGCTTCATGCCTATCCCTATCCATCACTAAGGTGAACGTAACCGAATTGTGGTCACTATCACCAAAATGTTCACTAACTTCCAAGCCTAACACCTGGTCTGGTTCATTGCCCAGCACCAAATCCAATGTAGCCTCACCTCTAGTTGGCCTATCTACATACTGAGTCAAAAAAACCTTCCTGCACACTTTGTACGAAAACTGACCCCTCTAACGAGCTAGAGCTATAGCTATTCCAATCAATATTAGTAAAGTTAAAGTCCCCCATAACAATTACCCTATTACTTTCACTCCTGACCAGAATTGACTTTGCAATCCTTTCCTCTACCTCTCTAGAACTTTTAGGAGGTCTATAAAAGATTCCCAACAGGGTGACCTCTCCTCTCCTGTTTCTAATCTCAGCCCATACTACCTCAACAGACAAGTCCTCATCAAACTTCTTTTCTGTCACTGTGATACAGTCTTTGACTAATAATGCCACTCCCACCCCCCCACCTCCTTCTCTACTCCGACTAAAGCATTTGAACCCCAGAACCTGCAACATCCATTCTTGTCCCTGCTCTACCCAAGTCTCTGAAATGGCCACAACATCGAAGTTCCAGGTACTGGTCCAAGCTGCAAGTTCCTCCCCCTTATTGCGAATACTCCTTGCATTCAAGTGTATGCATTTCAAACCATGCCCTACCCCACCCGTATGCTGCTGTGTTTTACAGCAGTAATTATATCCAGTTCAGAAACAGCGTTAATACTAAAATGCCTCACCAGCTTTTTGGGAGAGATGAGTGTACTCCAGATAGTGTGAAGGAGTGTTTTCTGACCCTTTAAATGGTATAGCTCTAATGTTGAGACACCATGTTCAAGATTTCCCACGACCCCTCCCCTAAACACCTTTTCCCCCCCCATCTACAAAACAAACTCATTAATCATTTCAAACACCCCAATTAGATAATCCCTTACTCTTATACATTAAAGAGAATAAAACCCTAGTCCAGACAGAGACCTGATTTCATAATTTAAGTCTTTTAGCCCTGGTGGTATAATTCTGCTGAATCAGTGCTACATCCTCAAAGGAAAAATAGGAAAGGAAACAGAGGTAAGAAAAGGGTAAACAGAGAGAAGGGAATGTTGGAGGAAAGGGGAAGAGTGGGAGAGTACTGCTTCCAAAAATACCCGTTAAAGTGCAGAAGCTGGATGTCAGATGAGAATAGGATCAGGTACCCCTAATCCCTCAAGACTATATTCAGTCGTGACTCTGAAGAATGGCCATGTTGCTAAGACATGGACATAGGGGGCTGATAAATAAACACAAAAACCAGACTCTAGAAGAAAACACATTTAAGACAGGAGATGGGCGTGCGAAAATTGTTTAAATGGAGAAATGAATAAAGAAAAAGGCATCTTACCTGCAGAGCTGCTCTTATGTGTATTCCATCCCGAACAACAATGTAATATGAAAACTGTAAGCAAATGTTCTGAACGAGAACGGTACACAGCATCAAGAATGCCAATATGTATCCATTATTGGTAAATTCCCAGAAACTCACAAAATGTATTCCCTGTGTAAAGATATAAAATAAGATTTAGTTGACTATTAAAGATGGCCTCTTCTTAAACATATGCATATATTTATGCAAATTGTCAGTTTTTGAATCCTTATATTTGCTCTTCTACATTTACTGATGATAAATCAGACCACGCAAACTTCTAACAGAAAACTCTTGTGCCACACTTTTCAGTGCTCAGTAGATAGATCTACAGGTTTTAGTAATAGGAAGAGCAGCAACAATAACAGTGTTAAGCAAACTGATAGCACTTCCACTCATCTTACTCAACCTGAACACTGGACAAAATAAAGAATAGGAATGATGTTTAAACGGCTTGATTCGCATTGACTGGGTTTGGGTATTTCTGGATGGAGCAAATAATAACATTTTCAGGTTGTCTCAATAACTACATGTAGGACAGAATAAATGGAGTTTTCAACATCCTTCAGAAGAAGCTTGGTGATGGAATTGTAGTTATCCAATCTGGTCACCAATGTTATGATTTCTGAATGACTTGCTTCCTGATAATTTTTTTTTAAGTTATTAACCAGCGCCAGAGAGCTCTGCTCCGAATTACATGCCCAAAACAAAAAGGGATGGAAAGAGATTGCAAAGCATCACAGAGCTATGAGGTAATAAAAATGAATACCACAAAGTTGAATTCAGAGTACATTACATGCAGGCTCATAACATTTTAGTAAATAGGACTAGAAATAGGCTATTCAGCCTAATGAGCCTGTTCCACTATTGAATAAGGTCATGGCTGATCTGATTGTGGCTTAACTTCACTTTGCTGCCTACTTCCTTTCACATCAAAAATCTTGAATATATTCAACGGCCCAGTCTCCAGCGCTCTTTGTGGAAGAGAATTTCAATAGCCAACAACTCTCAGGTAAGTTTCTCCTCAGCTCTATTTTGAGACCATTTCCTGAATTCTAGATTCCCCCACAACAAAAAACATCTCTCAGCATCTACCTTTCAAGTTACCTCAGAATTTTGTGTGTTTCAATAAAGGTATTCTTGTTCTGCTAAACTCCAATGAATATTGCCCAGTCTGCTCAACCTTTCCTCATAAGACAACTCCTGCATCCCAGGATAAATCTAGGTGAACCTTCTCTGAAATGTTTCCAATGCAAGTATACACCTCCTTAAGGAAGCTAAAACTGCACTCAATGCTCCAGGTGTGACCTCATGAATGCCTTTAGTTATTGTAAAATTTCCTTACTTTTATACTCCACCCTTTGAAATAACAGTGAAAATTTCATTTGCTTTCTTAATTACTTGTTGTACCTGCATGCTAACATTTTGTGATTCATGTATAAGGACACTCAGATTCCTCTGTCCTGCAGCAGAGGACAGTCTCTTCATTTAATACTCTAGTTTTCAATTTTTTCATTTATTGCTCCATATGTCAAATTTTACCTACTCATTTAGCCTGTCTGTATCCTTTTGCAGACTCCTTGTAACCTTCTCACATCTTACAAAAATGGAAAGGAAAGTATCATTAGCAAAATTACCTCCAGTACAATCAATCAGTCTCTTCATCCAAGTCATTAACATAGATTGTTAATAGTTTAGATCGTTAATAGTTAAGATCCAAGCATTGATCCCTTTGGCATCCACTTGTTAATTTGTCAACCCAAAAAAATACCCATTTGTCCACCCAAAAAAATACCCATTTGTCCCAACTCTTGATTTCTTGTTAGACAATCCTCTACCTATGCTAACATCTCAATCCCAACCTCAACAAACTCTTGTTGCACCTTACTGAATGCCTTTTAGAAATCTAAATACACTGCATTCACTGGTTCCTCCTACTTGTTACATCCATAAAGAATACTAATAAATTTGACAAACGTGAACTTCCTTTCAAAAAACCATAATGACTCACCTGATTATAACATGATTTTCTAAATATTTTTGTATTACTTCCTTATTGATAGATCTTAGCATTTTACCAATGACAAATGTCAGGCTAATTTCCTGCTTTGCAACTTGCTGAGGCCTTTCTAGAAAATAGGGAATTTTGGAAGATTACAACCAATGTATCCTACATATGCATGTTGGCAATGAGGAGTCCCTCAAGAAAGTGTCTTAGGGGTTACATTTATTTGTGGCTTATATTAAATACATTGATGGCCACTTGCAGCATAGTTTTGAAATATGCAGACGACATAAAATGTACTTGCAAGTTAAGAAAAATAATCCAGAGCTCTCAAACACACTTCTCCAGAGTGAACTCTCTACTATGGTGCCAAGGAATGGCAACTTACCTTTAACATGGCAAAGTGCTCAGTTTAAAGTTGATTTATTAGTATCACAAGTAGGCTTACATTGACATACAATGAAGTTACAGTGAAAATCTCCTAATCGCCACACTCCGGCACCTGTTCAGGTACACTGAGGGAGAATTTAGAATGGCCAATGCACCTAGGCAGCACGGCTTTGGGACTGTGGGAGGAAACCAGAGCACCCGGAGGAAACCCATGCATATATGGGGAAAACGTGCAGACTCTGCATAGACAGCGACCCAAGCCAGGAATCGGTTCCCTGGCACTGTGAGGCAGCAGTGCTAATCACTGTGCCACCATGCCACACAGTTCATTTCTCCACTTCAGCCACCATAATCTTAATTCATAGTACCATATTGAAGGCCAGTCTTTAGCACATTCCACTATTGAAAATGATTTGGATGTGCCTGGTTGAAGTTTATGAATCACATGATTCTGGCAATACAATGCAAAAAACGTTTTACAAGCGCAGAATGCATCCTTTTTGAGTGGGGATGTCAACATTTATCTTAAACTCTACAACAGCTGGTATGCCCACATCTGGAATATTCACCTAGTTTGTTATCCAGTTTCCAAGAGATATATAGTTTATAGAGAGCTTAGAGAGAGGTAATACGGTCTGCAAACACCATATTACCAGGAAAATGGAAGGCATGAGGTGAACACCTTATGAGGAGCATTTAAGAATTCTTGGATTAAAATCTTTAGAAAAAAGGAATCTGATTTTTGATTTAGTTGAAGTTTATAAATTGATACATGATCCTACTATCACTTAGCTTCAAAAGTTCTTTTCTCATAATTATAATATTTTGCATGGCAATCAGTATAAAACATAGAAATTTAGTTCACATCTTGATATTTGCAAATATATATAAACATAAAATTGTTGATACTTGAAATGCTTTCCCTGATTTTCTTGTCAATATTGAAAATGTTTTGATTTTTAGAAGATTTGTCAGAAATGCAGCATGATTTCAACATGTCTGATGTTGTTGCCATTCTCGTTTTTAATACCATGCCTATGTGCTTTGCGCTGTATGACAATAAAGATAAATAAATATCTGCAGCCAAGAGCGTACCTAGGATGCAGGCCATTAGATCCAGAGGACCTGTAAGCTAGTACTTGAGTTTTCTCAGTGTTTCTTTGCTAGCAATCACAATTGCTGTTAGCTCTTCCATCCCTTTTGTCTCCTAATTTTCCACCATTCTTGGGATTTTTTGTCTTCTGTTGTGAAAACAGATACAAAATCCTTGGACCTGAAGACAGGTCCAAGTTGCTGCCATTTTCTTGTTTCCCAGTATTAATAGTAAACTTCCTTATAATAAGTTAGTTGAGTCAAAATTAAGCCCAAGTCTTACCACCATACTTGACTATTCTAAAGCTCTCTTTGCTAACTGTTTATTAATTATGTTTAATTGTATGCCAGTGATGCATTAATGAGTGATTCACTGGGTCCGTGTAAATAGGCTCAGACTCAAACTGTACTTGTTGGATTAGGTGATGCATACTTTTCAGGTGTAACTAACTCTGTAAACAAGTGTAAAGGTGCTTGTTTGGCACCTCATCCATCACCTTCAACTTTAATTTCTGACCATTATTGATGCACAATGGCAGAAAAATGCACTGCAGCAAGTCACCATTGCTCTTTCAACAGCATATTCCAAACCCACAACCTAAGGGCAGAGGCCACAGTGGAACATCATCACTACTTTCTTACGGTCAGTAGGGATAGGCAATAAAAATCTAGCTTAGCCAGCAATGCTCACATCCCATAAGAGAATAAAAAGATGGATTGCCTCTAATTCTATCCTTCAACCAACTTCCTGAAATAGAACACTCCTGGCCAACCTGTTATAAGATTGATCAAACGCTACAACCTTTCCTTTTTTCTTATTTATTCTGTTTGAATGTATGGTGCCATTTGATGTTTTCTGCTCTGACATCAATTGTTGCCCTAACTAGACACTAACTCTATTCCCAGAATGCTTCCTTTCTTATTCTGACACATTCAGATTTGAACCGCTTTTTGTTTAAATTTCTTTAAATGCGACTTTAACTCCCCAGTAACTCCATGTTATTCTATTGTTTGATCAATAAGTATGAACTCATCAAACTTCTGCTGCCATGTCCTAATTCGCACCCTCCATTCATCCAGCATCACTCTTCTTGCTGATCTGAGCCAATTTAAAAATTTTTATCCCAATTTTCAAATCCTTCCATGGCCTCACTGTTCTTCATTTGGTAACCATTTTCAGCCCCGAGTGTTGCTTTTCTTCAATTCTGGCCTCTTGTGATCCCTTACTTCCTTCACCTCACCTGCGCCTTCAACCATCCAGTTCTTAAGCTTTGGAATTTCCTTCCAAAAAAGGATTTCTTATAAACAATTAAATGGTTTGTTAGGCCATGCAAGCACTTGACGTGGGATTGGAGACAAGTATATGTCAGACCTGTAGGAAGATAAGTTTACTTTCACAAAAATATATCAATGGAAGGTTGAGTTATGACAATCCAGTAGCTTTCAAGGACATAGTTCTGCCTATGAATTATCATTTATAGGGCTCAATTTTACAATTTACTGTTAAGACTCAACTTCTGGCCTGCCGTCATTTCCATATTATCATTAAAGTGGCCAGATTATAAACGATAGGCATATTTAGTGCAGAAATTACAGAAGTACCCTTACCTTCTCCAATTCCTTTGACTCAGCAGACACAAATCTTATAATGCCATTAATGCAGAGTGGCCCACCTAATCCTGCCAGATCACCTATAACCTTTAAAACAGCTGCCATCAAGAAAGGTCCCCCAAAAGCCTTGAAATAAACTTTTCCAAGATCTTGTGATCCTACTGTTCCTGAAGATTTATTTTCTTCCTAAAATTAATAAAAATCATTCAGATCAAGCATCATTTTCCCTTATAAAAGTATACATAATTATCTAGATTCTAAGGACTATGTAGAAACTTACTTACCTTTTGCTTATCATAATACATCTTCAATAAATCAAAATTTTTCAGTGCAGTTTCTTCCTGAAAGAAGAAAATACAACTAGTTATATGGCTTTTAGTCATATTGGGTGCTGTAGGAATGTTGACAAGGGAGGACCACAAGAACCTTTTGCTCTTCATTAAAGAGTTCAAATGGGTTTTCTTACACCCACCAGAACAGAAAGATAAGATTTCTGTTTAATTCCAAATGATTGTTCCTCTGGCAATGCAATACTCACTCAGCATTACATATGAAGACCTGGAGTGGGTCTGAACCCATAAACTTTTGGCTTAAAAGTGGAAACAAAAACTTTTATTTTTGTAATAATCTGATTTATACAGTCAACTTCATGTGAGAAAATACAAATTAATTTGGGATGTACTCTCTGCTTTTGAATAAATCAGCATAGATTCTTGCGACGTAGTCGATAATAGCACACGTGATATTTGGTGTTTAGACTGCCAACACTATGGTTACACATGCAGGAGAAACAGTTTTTAGACAAGGCACCAAAAAGTGGCAACGGAGCCATACTCAAAGCTTGCAGGATTGGGAGCATCGAATATAATCAAAAAAAATTACCATCAAATACTCAAAGTTGCCAGATACAAAGAATAAAGGTCTACTTTCATATGTGCATTACATCCTTACAGATGCTGCAAGACCTGCTGAGATTGTCCAGCATTTTCATTTTTGGTTTCAGATTCCAAAATCCATATAATTTGCTTTTATCTCAAAATTTCAATTTTTTTTGTTTTAAATGCTCCAGGATTTACTAATTAATTTTTATTAATAGAAATCCTTATACACATCTAAAATAATAATGCATTTGAATGGTGGTACCAACAAAATTATTAGCCAAATAGCTTAATAACATTTAGAACTGAAAGACTGAAATTGACTCTAGCACGCTAGAAAAGACAACAAACAGACAAAGTATCTCAATTTGGAATTACATTTTTTTACCAACTCAAATAGAATTGAAAAAGTTATCAACTGTTTTTACATCAGATGTACATAATTCCATTTGTGTATTATGCATGCATCTTTCTAGGAAGTCTACACTTTAACAAATACTAAGTAATAAACAACCTGAGGGAGTTCTCCTAGATCTTCCATCTTAACTGGTTCCTGGTAGCCACTTTTCAAAAGCCATGAAATCCACCTGTGAAATAAAACAGAAGGCATTTTGTAATGAGAACAAACATATTGGCTAACGTACATGGAGAACACTCTCACGAACATTAAATTAGGTAAACAATTAGTTATATGGTTTTTGGTCATTTTGGGTGCTGTAGGAATGTTGACCAGGAAGGACCACAAGAACCTTTTGTTCTTCACTAAAAAGTTCGAATGGATTTTCTTACACCCACCAGAACAGAAAGATGAGATTTCTGTTTAATGTCAAATGATTGTTCCTCTAGCAATACAATAGTCACTCAGCATTACATATAAAGACCTGGAGTGGGTTTGAACCCATAAACTTCTGACTCAAAAGTGAAAGCAAAGGAATTTATTTTTGTAATAATATGATTTATACAGTCAACCTCACAAGTGAGAAAATACAAATTAATTTGGATTAATTTGGGATGTACTCTCTGCTTTTGAATAAATCAGCATAGATTCTTGTGACTTAGTCAATAACAGCACACATGATATTTGCTGAAATGTCACAGATTCAGTCACTACTGAATTAGCTACAATTTGGTCCCAGGGCTCTCTAGACCAGGTAGGATAAAAAATAGCCAATTGTCCTGATGTTTATCCCATGCACAACACGTGGACATATGTGAAAAGAGGATTTAGCTTAACTGGAAGACTCTTTTCAATTAGATAGTTGCAATATTTACAGTCTAGACTTAGACATACATTTGATCACTGGGACCAAATACGAGAAAGTTGCCATCGATTACAACTGCAGCATGAAACAGCACTTTCAGGAGATTAGAAAAAAAATGAACTCAAATAAAAAGAGAAAAACCTCTATAGAGGTGACTTTTTCCACCATAGTTTTAGACATTTTGGCAAAAAAAATGAAACTGCAGGTCCCACGACCATCAGCAAATAAAAAAAAGTAAACTCCCACCCTCTCTGGCATTTCTCTCTCATAATTCTCCTCCCCAATCACCATCACAGAACTCCCCTGCATATGCATACTGCAGCACTGCCCAGGCATAGTCCTATAGCACCGCACCCCAGCAGTGCCAGTATGCTATCCAGGCATAATCCACTCCACCCAGGGGCTGTACTCGCCTTCAGCAAGTTCCGCTCATCAAATGCATGTTGTGGGGAACCTGTTGTGATTCATTTTGATTATGTGAATGAGGATTTCTGTTGTTATTGGTGAGGACGAGGATAGTTGCAACAGGAAATCCCATCAGTATAAACGGGGTGGCACAATGACAAGCACTACTGCCTCACAGTCAGAAATCTGTGTTCCAAGTCCAGCTTTGGTGATTGTCTGTGTGGAGTTTGCACATTCTTCCCATGCCTGCGTGAGTTTTCTCTAGATACTCTGGTTTCATCCCACAGTCCAAAAATGTGCAGGTTAGGTGAATTGGCCATGCTTCTACATACTCGATACAAAGGGGCAATGTTAGATGGATTAGCCATGGGAACTGTAGGAAGATAGGGTGGGGGATAGAGATACTTTGTCAGAGAGTCGGTGCAGACTCGATTGGCCTGTTTTGCTCTATTCGAATTCTATGAATTAATTTTGGGACTCCTGCACTATTCTCGGTCTCCTCTGAAAACAAGAGCAGAAAACTCCCCCACCCCATATCCCGTCACCCTAAAGTATGCCCCTGACTTGAAAGTATACAAAACATAGGCAGCGTACAGAACAAAAATCTGGAATTAAACATATTAAGCTACTACTTTTATCCTAAAAGCACAGTTTTATTTCCATTTAGATTTTCTATCTTTTGTGGAGGTGTTGGCTTTTAATGCTGAAGTTATGCTGGACAAATCTAACACCGATAACAACCAATGGTACAGAAATAAAGTTGGTTAAGAAACTGGAAAGTTGGGAAGTGACAGAAAGTGAGTTTTACTGGATAACACATTGTTGCATGAATGGGCTGAATTTTTATTTCAGAAAGTCACAACAGGAATCAGAAATTTCCAGGTTCATCATGCTGCCTTCAGTTGAAAAGTGCCTGCAAAGGCAGATATTTGTTCTAGGTATGGATGTTAAGTGGGGTGGGGCCCATCTCACTGAATAACAGTTTAGAGACAGACACAGATGAAGCAGCAATATTCTGAAAATTCATGCTACCAAATAAACCTGTTGGACTTCAACCTGGTTTTATGAGATGTCTTACTATAACATAGGAAATATAGGGGCAATCCTCACAATTGTGCTGAATTTGGGTGAAAACTGGTCTAGATCATGACTGTTTCTTCAGTACAACTTCAGACCTAAAATCTTCCCACTCTATGCAATGCAGAAATCACAATCGTGAGTATTAAAAACCAGGGGGGAAGGAGAGGAGTCTATTTACACCTGAATTTGACAGCTCCAAAACTCTGCGCATGTGCAGTGATCCCGATCTGTCAGTCTCCCTATTTACTGACCAGCTCAGTCGCTGGCCAGCCCAGGACCCTTCCAGCAGCCCCTCCCCTCAATGTCTCAATCATGGTCCCACAACAATCCCTAAGCCAGCCTTAAACCCCCCTCTGACTCCGGAGCACTCCAGTTTCCAGCTTGCCATTCCCCCCAGCACTGGCAATCCCCCCACCACCCTCACGCTGGCAGATTGTCCCCCGAGTCAGATCCCACATATTTACAGTGCTAAACCCCTGACAGTAAAGGGCAATTCTTCATAGCCAATCAACCTAACCCACACATCTTTGGATGATATACCTGATTAGATCATTTATTTTGGTTATGTCGGTTGAAGACTAAATTGATTGGAGAATATCAATGCTTGTCTTTGAATATGGTAAGAGAACTGCAAGAGTGGTGGTAGTATTTGGTATCACACTGAAATGCCAGCCTGGATTACATACTCAATGGACGGAATTTTACTGGCATGATCACCCAAGGTTCATATGATCCTGCCCAACGCCAACGGAGAATGACGTTTTCTAAGCCTTGCTCATCCTCGGAATCAGGGCTACCGTGCCAGTAAAATTCTAGCCAATGTCCCTGGAGTGGGATTTCAACCCACAACTGCTGGCCAAGAGACAAGAATGCCAAGATTACACATTAAATAACTAAAATGCAACATTAAAAGAAACTGAAGAGGTTTTGTTTTAGATTTGAGCACTGTTATTTCCACAATAATCAAATTTTTAAAATTTCTCCCCACTATTCTGGAATAATTTGAACTAAATTCATTATAAAAATGGTCTTCACATTTTCTTTACAACCTTTAGAGGATTACATTTAACATCAGCTATTATTAAATTGTAGACAACAAACTTATTCAGATAATATTATGTCACGTTTTCTTACGTGTATGTAATCTGTGACAAAATATTGACATAAGGTTGGTGAAATTTTTTTTCTGGATCTTGTAGTTCTAATGGTGGGATATCTCTGGAATACCCTGGGCAGAAGTAACCCTAAAATAAATAATTATGTATTAGTTCAGCATAGAACATGACAATTTGAAACAAATTTGATTATATTGCAATCATACACTAACTAATTTCAATTTTTTTGCAATAATGGTCTATAGCTTCTGTGTAGTGGTAATCAGAAATCATCCGCTCCTGTTTACTTACCCAGAAATGTAGCTAATCTGTTCTCACCCAACCTTCCAACTCAAGCTGGGTGAGTATGGTATAGTGCAACTTGTTCTTGAAACTTTCTGTTGAGGGCAATGGAGAAATAAGGAAGCCATGTCTCTTTGTAGAAGTCGCTGTAAGGCAGTTAAATTTAAAGGTCTAACCACTTTGTCCCTAGTTATTTTGAAGCAGAATCTTAAATTATAAGAACTAGCAGAATGAGTAGGCAATTCAGCCTTCCAGCCATTTAAGATAATCATGGCCGATCTCATCTCGGCTGAGCTCCAATCACTTGCATAGCCATAGCCCTGCAAACTCTTATTAATTAAAATCTATTCACTTCTGCCCTAAATTTACTCAAAGTCCCCTGTCCGCCATGCTCTAGGGTAGTGAATTTCAAACTCATGACCCTTTAAGAAAGTAATTTCTCCTCATGTCTATTTTAAATCTGCTCCCCTTATCCTAAAACTATATAGTCTTGTTCTAGATTTCATTCTTCTAAACTCCAGGGAGTATGGGCCTAAACCGCCCAATCTCTCTTCTTAAGACAAACCCCTTATCTTTGGAATTAATCAAGTGAACCGTCTCCAATACAACTACATCCCTCAAATAAGGGGATCAAAACTATGCAGTCTCCCTAATAGCAGCAACACTTCATGACTTTTAAATTCTAAATACCATCTTCCATTTGCCTTCCTTATTACCCATGAACCCCTCAGATATGATGCCCTGAAACTCATAAGTTATCGGTCAATATACTTAGAAATTTGACCATTCATAAAAACACTTGTATTGAGAAGTTAGTTACTTGAAAAGCATTTCAAAATATTCAGACCAAAATTGGTTCTTCTTCTCCCAACACCGTCCCCAGATAAGACTGTCAAATATTTCTTCCATGAAAAATTGAATTATGTGCATGTAAATACAAGAATCCATCTAATTACATACAATATACTTTTTATTTATATAGCAATTTAACAGAAAGGAAACAAAATAAAACCACCATTACAATTTCTATATTCAGTCAATTTATAAAGACCTCAAGGAAAATTGCATAAAATACAATCAAATACTTGCATTGGCTAGCAATTTTCTAATGAAATCCACATATACTAATTTATAAATCAAGACCTTTAATATCCTCAGTATTGTTTTCGTGGGGCAGCACTCACAGCACTAGGCACCCGGGTTCGATTCCCAGTTTCAGTCACTGTCTGTGTGGAGTTTGCACGTTCTCTGTGACTGAATGGGTTTCCGCTTGGTGCTCCAGTTTCCTCCCTCCATCTGGTTAGGTACATTGACCCGAACAGATGCCGGACAATGAAAACTAGGGGATTTTCACAGTAACTTCATTGCAGTGTTAATGTATGCCTTACTTGTGACACTAATAAATAAACTTTAAAAAAAAAAGTAAGTGGGCCAGCTGATCTAAAATTTTTACTTTTACTAACCCAAGTTCAAACAGGATTTAATATGAACTAATATGATTATGCCCACTGAGTAGTGTAAAGTAACTTAATGTAATACAAGATGTTTTAATAATAATCTGAATTTGAAAAAGTTTTGTTTTAATAAGTATTTAAGGACTTACCTTTTTAAAAAATATGCCGAGTTCCAGAATGAGAAAGGATCCATAGATTGAAACCAAGATACAAACAAGAAGAAAAGTCAAATCACTGATGATGAACTTCTGTGAATACAGCTGATATATCTTAAATATATTAATGCTAAAGGCAGCAGGCCAGTGGAAGATAAAGAGCACCAAAAACATAGGTGCATTTGCACTTTCAGCTACATCATAATAAATGATTGAAAGGAGGCAAGAGGCTAATTGTGCTGCATCTGGTATATAAATAAATGGTCTGTCAAACTTTGTGTATAACTGTGACAAAATACCATCTCCTAAACAACAGGCAGATATAAAGATATAGAAGAATGCTAATATCCATCGAATAGTATGCCATGGAAAATGGATCCAGCCTCTCAAGCCACTATCAATATGAAACGTTGTAATGAAATTCCTCCTGCATTTAATCACCACGAGGCCAATAAGAGAAAAAAGCACAAATCCCAGATGTACAAGAAGGTTTACACCTTCTATGAAACAGATTTCTTCAATGAAAGACTCTTCATTTGGTTTCACGCTATTATTTTTGTTGGCAAGGCCACAGAATACAAGAAAAGCATCTTCCATCCTGACTATTTCTTTCGGTATCCATCAATTGCAATTCTTGTAGTGTAGCTTCATCTTTTATGTAACTTGGCTTAACCTAAGAAAAGAAGAAAATGATCAACTGAATGTTGGTACATATTGCAATTTAGTTTCCTTATAACTGGAACCTTTTATTTACTGTTCAGGGGAAATATGGTCTCTGATTTCATCATCTTCAATTAAATCACTCATTTCTGAGTTATTTTGTATCCCTTACAGTGGTCTGTGGTTGGACAGCCTTCCCGTCAGTAGAGTATCTTTTTAATACCAAGAACGAAAGTTAAACAAGGTCACTGAAGACTCACACATTCATTCAACAAAACAGTTTTAAACAGGAACTGAGTCAGCTGTAATTGCACCATTCTGAATTCTTAGAAAAAAAACAATCTGAATGTGGCTTTTTTAACTACATGAAATTAGATGTATCATTCAATAAAACAATGATGATCTTAGAATCATTCACAATAACTAGAAAAGAAAATGCTCAATATAATGAAGAGAATGATATCTGCTTTGGAGTTCTCCACAGTTCTGTAGTGATCTTTCATTCTTTCACTATATGACTCAATGCTCAATGTTCTTGTCTAAACTAACCTGTAGCTATACAAGATAAAAAGTTCTGACTAACCTCAAAAGTCTTAGTTTGAACAGAAAAAGGGCGGAATTTGAAGTTTACCTGACTCACAATTCAATGTAGGAAATTCAAAGATAACTTTTGCCATTGCTTTTGGATTAGGAAGTGCAAAGAAGCAAACTATTATTAAAATATGAGAGAGTTCCACATCCACTACCTCAGCATTGCACATCAGCTGTTGAGTTAAACTTATGAATGAAAACTTTCACAGTAATACATGCAATAGTAGTTTCAGCCATGGAATGTACACAATAGTCAATGATTGGAACAAAGGAAGTGCTACATTTTATATGGTAACAGAATTCAAGAAGTAGATACTATTATGTTTATGGAACTTCACAACATTTCATCTTACAAAAGGAAAGCAGGGTTAAGGGTCAGTACAGAAGGGATCTCATGATGCTGTGAAATGCATGTGCCAATTTCAATGGCTTATCATATCAATCACAGTTCCAAAACTGTGGGTCAGAATCGTGGGACGAGATTCTGCAGTCATGAATTTCAAGACAGCAAAGGCATCTGTGAAGCTCAATAAACTGTGAAGTCCCTTTAAAGGTTTGTGTTTTTTTTCTGTTGGTGAGCATGCTTAAATAATCTGTTCACTGAGTCTGAATGCTTTTACAACCACTGCTAATAAAATGGTGGCTGTTTTTTTAGGGCAAAAACATCTGTTTTATCTGCACCCATCAAGCAAACACTCACTCCCCAACTCTCTAAACCTTATTCCTACCAGAACATATCACTTTACACATTTCTGCATTAAATTTAAATTTGCCCATTCCACTAGCCTATGTATTCTCGAAATCTATCATTATGCCCCTCACAATTTACTAATGCTTCAAATTTTGTGTCATATAAAAAAATTTTAATTGGGCCGTGCATATTTAAGTCTAGGTTGCAGATCCAGAGAGAGGGACAATGGAGATAGCTCATTTAGATGAATCTGAAGAAAAACAAATTGCAACTAAAGATGCCTAAAGTATATAGATCATGTATTGACGGTGAAAGGTTTTCACCTAGATCCTGACTGGCTGAAAGCAGTAGAGCAATGCAGCAACCAACAGATATGAAAACAGTGCAATGATTTGTTGGATTTGTGAACTAATTTGCCTTTTTTTGCTTAATTCGCCAGCTGAGTATGAACCATTACACAAACTCACCGCTAAGCATGTGCTCTGATACTGGGGGTTGGAGAAATAAATGGCAGTCATTAAAATCAAATAACTAGTGATGATAATGACAGAAGTACTATGATGTCAGTGATAGTCTGGGAGCATGTATTTCAGCAGGGAAAACCAGTTACATTTGCATCCAGGGCATAACTCAAATGAAATGAGACTATAGTCAGTTTGAGAAAGAGTGTTTAGCCATTGTCTCTCCCAAACAGCTACTGATGAAACTGTTCCCAGACAAAAACAAAATAATAGTGGAGTCTGACCACAAGTCCCTTCAAAGTATTTTTCACAAATTGCTATCATCTGCTCCAGAGTAACTACAAACATGTTATAAAGATATGATCTGGACATGGCATACAAACCAGGGAAACAGGTGTACATTGAGAATAGTGCTCCCACTAAGAATGTTAAGGAGGCTACAGCAGAATGCAACATCCAGATTCAATATATAGCCTTGGTTTGGAAGTCATCAACATTGTACTACATTATGTCTGACAGACAAAGGCCTTGGTCAAATCAAGGAAATTACCCAACAGGATGCAAACAAGCAGCATTGATGAAAGTGATGAAAGAATGGCCTGAGAGCATCATGGATGCACATGTGGCCATAAAAATATATGCATATAGCAAGACAAACAGACAGCCCAAAGAAGGTATCTTGTTCAAAGGTTATAGAGTAATCATTTCCAAGGGTATGAGGAAATATCCTGAAGTGTATCCATGCAAGCAATCAAGGTATTGAACTAACTCTGAGAAAGGCAAGAGATGTGCTTTATTGTCTAAATGTGGGCAATGAAATTAAAGACCTCATTTGCCAGCATGGTGTATACAAATAGCATCAAGCTAAACAAGCTCAAAAGCCATTGATGACAGATGACATCCCAGACAGACCATGGATGAATTTGGGAGTTGATCTTACATTTCGGCAGAAACTGATTATCTAATCACTGCTATTTCTGACTACATTATCCACATTAGCTACTTCACCCATTTCTCCTATTTCAACCCTCACGCAAAATACAGAATTAAGTATACATTCTACTTGTCTTATTGCTTTACTAAACAATTTATTCAGCAAAAGTCCCTTAAGTATATTTTAAAAACAGATTTGTCTTTGACCCTTTATACATGTTGAATATTAAGATGGTTGGAATCGATCTAATTGACTCCCATTATAAAACAACCATCTTTTGTGATTTTGCTGTTTCCAAGATTCTGCAGGACCATAAACCCAGGGAAAGGCAGGACTATACTAACATGTGGTAGACTCTTAACTGTCCTCTGAAACAGTCTAACAGGCCATTCAATTCAAGGGAATTAAGGATGGACAAAAAATATTATACAAACACAGGAACATCACATCCTTAAAAAAATTAAAAAACTGATCAGGAACTTTCAGCTCAGCATATCCTAGGAAAGGAAAACAAAATTTCAGTTTCCCATCTTTGCAATTCATTTACAGTAAATAATTTCACAAGGCTGCTGCAATCCTAATTTGTGAAACTGGAAGCATCCAGTAGGATAGGGACGTGCCCAAATAATCTTTTAAACTGTCTTGCTCAAGAACTTATGCTTTCATGGCTGGTTAGCTATAAACAGATCATACTTATGTATTCAATACTAAATATTGAAAACATTTCAATTGACACATGATTCTGGTCCCGGCACAGGAAAACTTTGACTTTTTGAGTAAAACTTAAAACAAACATTTTTCCGTATGCAATGGCTTTTGAAAAACCAAGAAATTACAGCCCAGGTCATCACTGTCCCTGCCAGATAAAAATTAAGATATTCAGGAAACATCTTACTGAAATTGACACTGTGCATTTAGTTGGACTATATTCACTCCAATATTTTTTAAAAGCCCTTTGCTAAATCAATAAGTTAATCGGTGTAGACTTGCTTTATTCGTCAGGCCAGGTTTATATCTAATTTCAAGTTCTAAAAGCATTTGAGCTGCTGATGAAAATTAATTCAAAAAACTGAGTTATTAGTTCAGTAACGAACAAGATCTTTGCTTAAATTCACAGCCTGAATATTGCCAAGTTGGTAAATCCAGAAGCGATGTGCCTAGCAGGCATTGGATTTGTGGCAAGATTTCACACGGGCTGGCCATTTAAGGCCACCCATAACACGAAACGGTCCCCTTAACTAGTCAGGACACCAGAATGGCCAGATGATTGTGTGCTGAGTCTAATGATGATCTACTGAGGTCTTTAAAAAGTTAGCAGCTCCTGAAATGTGGCTCTGACCTTGTCTATCAGTCATGGCCTCAGACCCGATGGGAACTACCGGTGGGAGGCAAGTCCTTTTTTTTTTGCCTTAGAATACTGGTAGAAGTGGTCAGTGCCAGGTGGGATATTTTGATGCACAGGATGGTTGCAGGCGGCCAACCACTGAATAAGTCCTAGACCCTGAGCAGTCACTCTTGGCAGAGATCAAGCACCTACCAAATGCACGTTTGGCACTGTTAGGGACCAGATCAGATACTCCAAGGTATAGTATGAAGTCAGTCTAGGCCCCAAATTTTTTGAATTTCGCATTAGGGTGAGCATAAGATGTTTTGCTTCAAGTATGATTCAATTGACCCACTAGGATGCTAAACCCACAAACTTCATTTTTAACAATACTGTAAAATATAAGAAAAATTAGCATTGGAAATACTTAAACATGACAAGGTATAATTCTTAACAGCTAATAATCTCTACAGTTCCAATGTAAACATTATCCTCAGACATAAGTCCCTCTTCAGTATCAATATAAAACAGATATGCTCACATGGGTGCTATGTTTAGAACCTTTTAAAGCCTCTGGACAGAAAGACACCTGACTTCTGACTCTCATACAGAAACATTTAGAGAAAGATCCAAACCCAAAGATCCAGCTCCTAACAGCAGACTCTCAGAGAATGGCTGATTTCCTGGCAGATCTCACTTTCAAAATCCAAAATCCAAAGAGAAAAAGAGATAGAAAGTGATCGCTCTCTAAAGCTCCAAAGCAGCAAATTAAACTGGGTATTTCTCTGTGAGCCTTGCCCAGCCTAGGCACATGACCTTTCAATCAGCCTAATCATGACCTACTCTGAAAAGTCCCATGAAAAATAACAACTCTGCATTAGTTGAGATAAAAATAAACATTCCAGTAATTAGAACCAAATCCAAAGACGTGCAGGTTATGTTGATTGACCATGCTAAATTGACCCTAATGTGAGACGGATTAGGAAATAGAAGTTTACGGGAATAGGGTCTAGGAGGGATTGTGTTTGCTGCAGACATGATGGGCCAAATAGTCTCCTCCTGCGCAAAGGATTCTATGATTTCTTTAGAATCATAGAAATTCTATGATTTCTATGATTCTAGAATCATAGAAATGACTAATTATGTCACTGTAGTAACAGTGGCTGCATATAGAGACAAAACAGCATCAATACTTTGAACAGCCTGCTAAAAATTCTGCACAAGATACAAATACATTTCTTAAAGGCACAGTATAATCATAACACCTTTACTTGGAAGCAGGTACCAGCATAAACTTCTCAGCAGGGATGTGCAGGAACATTCGGTGGAAATTGAATGCCATGAAGAAATCCATGCAGATTTGAGCATTGCATTGACTGCGCACCAAGCATATTGCCTTCTCCATTGTAAGAGTGGCAACTTTCACAGAAAGGTAGCTTCAAAAACAGAAGCGGGGTTCCTAGGCTGCATCTGAACCTGTAAGCCCTACGCAGGCAATGACCTTCCAAGGTTATTGCAATTGGGAAAATAAACGAGCACCTACTCACTGCTAGGTGCCTGTCCATTAACAGGAAGCACCAAGGTCCACACGGACTTCAAGCTGGCTCCCCTGATCGGTCCAGGCACCTGAATCACATCTTCTGGAGACCAGTTGTCCTCTCTAACCCTAACCTTGTGGAACAATGACTTCTATTATACATATCCTCTGTTTCTGTTCTTAGGTTCCAGAGAGACAGCATTAGCCAGCTTTTAGGTGAATAGTCCTCATAACTTGGCAGCCTTCTATACAGCCAAGTTGCATCAACAGATCCATTTGGTATCTGCCAGTGTGAGGGGATGTAGGCATCATGGGAGCTGCCAGAGTACCCTGTATACAATTGCAGAATCTGTATCTTATGGTCATAAACTAGCTGCATATATAAGTCCTCCCAATTCACAAAGATACCTGGTTCAGCCACGGTGCTAAGGTGGTCAATGGTGCAGTCAATGGCTGGAAGTCATTCTGGGATTCTGAAATCACAGCAAAGCCTCTGGCTCACTCAATCTGACTGGCCTTGTTTATCTGGCAATGAATAAATGTCATGATCCACCTGAAAAGAGCTTCAGTGACAAGCTTGGCACAATTGTGGCCAGTAAATTGGGGCATTCTACACAGAATCCCTACTGACCCATGGAAAGGGCTGGAGGCATAGAACTTGCGGGCAATGTGACATTTAGAGCCATTGACATGCAGTGGCCATCCACACAATTGGCCCAATCATCTGATATGGAAGTTGCAGTCTCCTGGGAGCCTTCATCAAAACTATATTTCTGACATCTTGAGGTATCTGGATCACTAACTATACACTCTGACAGCAAAGTAGTGACATCTTCTGTAATTACTTCTTCCTTGGACTGCTTACCGGCTCTGCGGCTCCTCAGACTCTCTTCCCACAAGTGAACACTGCCCACTGCCTCCTCTCCCTTCTGTCCCTCTTCAGAGGAAATTCCATCAGTGCAATAGACAATTCCCATTATCAGAGAAACAGAAGGCTGTGAAGTGACCCAAAGGATCCACCCAGCATAAGTCATCCAGGAACACTGGAGGCACCAATGGCCCTTGAAATGAAGGCTAGCAATGTAAAGATTGAAGCAAAAGAAAAGATAAGGCTGTCAAGTTTCACTAAACAACCTCTTAAACTCCTCATTATTCACAATAGTAATGTTCTAGACTCTTTCTGTCCTGCCTTTGGATAACAACCTAAATATCAGATACTTCAACTGCATGAAATAGCACAGGCAACATAAATGTTGCTAAATTGATGATTTATTGAACTTAACTGATGCTTTAATTATCAGAGGGCACTATAATATTACCCTCTGCAGGATGGCATCAAGACACACACCCAATATCTTCTCACACAATTTCACATAGGATCATGTATGTCCAGATTTAGCGTGTAAATTTCTGGCCCACATATCCAGAAGATCCACTCAAAAATCAGGTAACTAATAATGCAGTTGGGAATCTGATCCAAGAATGCCTATTTGTACACACCTTGCAGGTAAGTAGGAATTTTAAAAAGTAATAAGGATTTAAGATGGTCTAAATCCAAAACTGGCTCATATACAAATGTGTCACAGAAGTCGTACCAATGCAATGCCACTGCGACAATAATCTCAAACCTCCTAACATTTTAATGAATTGCAGAACACCTCAAATTGACTTCAGCAATCTTTATATAGTAAGGATTGTTCAGAATCAAAAGAGAACTGTAATTTAACAAGCATTGCAGACATCTTTTGGATAAGTTGCATCCATGAGTTAGTCATTTGTCACATAGGGAAAATAAATATCATCTTTTCAAAACGCTTTTTTATATCTTAAGAATTATTACCATCAATTAAAATATAATTTCAAATGTACAAAAATGAGTTAACAGTTCAAATTTGTATTTTTAGCAGCTTTTGCAGATTAATTACCAGTTTTACACCCTACCAAAGCGCTGTAAATGGAACTGGAAAATCAGGCAAATTTATATAACAGTAGTCAATCTGCAACCATTACTCTACTGCCACCACTGAAAATATCAATTGCAATATATTTTATCAAGTATGGCTTCTTATTTTTACAGTTAAAACTGAAGAGATAATAATTTTTGATGACCTGTGTATTTATTGGAAAAAGCCTGCATTTTCTTTTTTATGATATCCCTTCAAGAACAAAGTGGGGTGTATTTTGAACTTTGATTAATTGATTTCTAGATCATGAAATCATTAAGTTCCAAAAAAAATGCCCATGTGACTCTGGGAATTAATAGCTAAAAAGTAAAAGATAAACTAATTAATTACAATGGATGAAAAGAGCCTGTATTATTTCAGTTTTGCAGTTCAGAAGACTGGGAATTCAAATGGATAGCTCTGTTAAAGAAACAAGAAGACATGCAAGAAACCATAGGCCAGCTCCATTTAACATCTGTCATTAGGAAAATGCTAGATCTATTATTAAGGACATAGCAGTAGGGGATTTAGAAAATTATAATTCAATCAGGAAGTGTCAACATGGTTTTATGAAAGTGAAATAATATTTGACAAATGTATTAAAATTCTTTGAGGATATAAACAAATAGGCTGAATATAAAAGAACCAATAAATATTGTTTATTTGGATTTCCAAAAGACATTCAATAAGATGCCATATAAAAAATTGAGGGCTTATGATTGGGATGTGGAGTCATATATAGATCAAACTGATAGAGGACTGGCTAACGGGAAAGAGTTGGAATAAATAGGTCATTGAGATTAGCAAACTGTAACTAGCAGGGTGGAACAGGGATCAACGCTGCGCTTTAACTACTTACAATCTTTATTGAAGAACTGGAAAAAGGGTAGTGTATTGTAACTGAATTTGCTGCTGATACAAATTAGGTGGGAAAGCAAATTAGGATAAAGACACAAATGGGGAAATGTATGTGCCCTTTTATGAAGTATTTGGAGGTGTTGTAGGTACGCCTCAAAGATGTTAGGAAGGTAGTTCCAGGATTTAAATTGGAAAAAGCATAAATGATAAATCTTAGGCTGTTACAGCCATTTAAATGTTTATTTTTTTCTACATGTGCTTTCAGGCAGCGATTAACAATAGGCACCCAGTCACGTTTAGGAGTTGCCAATAATGGGTTTTAAATGCCCAAATGGTGGAGGATTACAAAATGACACACGGCTTCTTATATCAATAGAACATAGAACACCACAGTACAAACAGGCCCTTCGGCCCACAAGTTGTGGCGATCATATCCATACCTACGAGGCCATAGAACTATCTGTAACTCCCAATCCCATTAAATCCCATGTACTCATCCAGAAGTCTCTTAAAAGACCCCAGCAAGTTCGCTTCTACCACCACTGACGGCAACCCATTCCATTCACTCACCACCCTCTGAATGAAAAACTTACCTCTAACATCTCCTCTGCACTTGCCCCCCAGCACCTTAAACCTGTGTCCTCTCATAGTGACCATTTCAGCCCTGGGAAATAGCCTCCGAGAATCCACTCTATCTATTCCTCTCAACATTTTATAAACCTCTATCAGATCGCCTCTCAGCCTTCGTCTCTCCAGGGACAAGAGACCTAGTTCTCTCAACCTATCTTCATAAGGCATGTCCCCCAATCCAGGCAACATCCTTGTAACTCTCCTCTGCACCCTCTCAATATCTTCCACATCCTTCCTATAGTGAGGCGACCAGAACTGCACACAATACTCCAAGTGGGGTCTGACAAGGGTTTTATAAAGTTGCAGCATTAATATTAACTCACTTATAATCTATACAACTGTACCTAGAATTTGAGCCAAAGTTGAAAATGAAAAAGAAATAAGTCTGTATTTTATTTTTATATTTGTCCTTAAGTAGACAACATTGAGAAAACTAAATTTATCCCTCAATAACTGTAAATGAATTGAAGCTTTCAGCCTCCCCCTGCTGTATTACTTATGCCAATTGTATTTCCAAAATGAGTCAAGGTTCTGGATATCCTTAACAATGACAATAAGTGGGCAGAAATATACGTCCAAGTCAGAATGATGCAAGACTGGAGGGAATTATGCAGGTGATGGTATGGTAGTTATATGGTATGTTGCTGCAGTGTAATATGTCGATCGTATAGATTGCAGCCAGTTGATAATTGCGAGCAGGCTGATAAGGCGATAATCAATCTCACTGCTCTCTTTCTCCCTTTGTCCTGGTTTATGGTGTCTCACTGCTCTCTCCTTTTGTCTCGTTTTATGGTCTCATGGCTCTCTCTTTTTTTGTCCTGTTTTATGGTGTCTCACTATTCTCTTTTCCCTCAAGTTCATTTATAGTGTTTCACTGCTCTATCTCCCCTTGCATTCTTTTACACTGTCACACTGTTCTCTCTTTCCGGCACTCTATGTTGTCTCCAATCTACGAGTCACACTGTCTTTATAAAACTCCATAAAATTTCAACTCAAGTTTAACATCCCTGGAAAAGATTTAGTTTTTATAGACAGAGAAAAGGGGCACTTGCAACATACAATAAAGCAAATATTTAAAATAGTTAATAAAAACAGAAAATGTTGTAAATATTCAGCAGTACAAGTAGCATCAGTGGAGAAAAATACAGACTTAACTTTTCAGATCGATGAACTTTCATCAGAACTGGAAAATGATAGAAACGTAGTAGGCTTTAAGCAAGTGAAATGGACAGGGATGGAAAAATAACACAATGGAAAATCTTTGAAAGGGTATGGGGGGGGGGGTGATATCGCTGGTGATGATATCAACAACTATACGATGATATCAACAAGTTCCATCCCACCGTCAGACTCACCATGGACTATTCTCCAGAATCTCCATCAAGGACAGTCACCTCAGCACCTCACTGTACCGAAAACCGACAGACAACCTCACAATGCTCCACTTCTCCAGCTTCCACCCTAGACACGTTAAAGAAGCCATTCCCTGTGGACAAGCCCTCCGTATACACAGAATTTGCTCAGATGAGGAGGATCGTGACAGACACCTCCAGACGCTGAAGGATGCCCTCGTGAGAACAGGATATGGCGCTTGACTCATCAATCGACAGTTCCAACGTGCCACAGCGATAAACCGCACTGACCTCCTCAGAAGACGAACACGGGACAAAGTGGACAGAGTACCCTTTGTTGTCCAGTACTTCCCCAGAGTGGAGAAGCTACGACATCTTCTCCGGAGTCTTCAACATGTCATTGATGACGATGAACATCTCGCTAGGGCCATCCCCACCCCCCCACTTCTTGCTTTCAGACAACCGCACAACCTTAAACAGATCATTGTTTGCAGCAAACTACCCAACCTTCAGGAGAACAGTGACCACAATACCACACAACCCTGCCACAGCAACCTCTGCAAGACATGCCGGATCATAGACATGGACGACATCATCAAACGTGAGGATACCATTCACCAGGTACACGGTACATACTCTTGCAACTCGGCCAACGTTGTCTACCTAATACGTTGCAAGAAAGGATGTCCCGAAGCATGGTACATTGGGGAGACCATGCAGACACTACGACAGCGGATGAATGAGCATCGCTCAACAATCACCAGGCAAAACAGTTCCCTTCCTGTGGGCGAACACTTCAGCAGTCATGGGCATTCGGCCTCCGACCTGCGGGTAAATGTTCTTCAAGGGGGCCTTCGTGACACACGACAGCGCAGAGTTGCTGAGCAGAGACTGATAGCCAAGTTCCGCACACATGAGGACGGTCTTAACAGGGATCTTGGCTTCATGTCACACTATCTATAACCCCCGTAACTTGCCTGGATTAGCAAAAAACCTCACTTACTGTGCTGTCTGGAGAAAATACACAATTCTCTAACCAATGCTCAGGATTCCCTTCACACACATTGTTAGCCACTTTAACACTTGAATAGCAGGTTAGATGTAAGGATTCGCATTCTAATCAGCAATCTGTAACTGTCTGTGTGGACATGAGTGCCTCTGCAGATCAGAACACTGCATTTGCCTGACGAAGGCTGTAAAGTCGAAAGCTCGCGGATTTACTATCAATTTGGTTAAATCCAATCAAATTGGTTGGATTTAAAATTGGTGTTGTAAAACTTTACTGAGTTTACCCCAGTTCAACGCTGGCATCTCTACATCATCCCAGAATAAAAACAAGGGAAGAAAAAATAAAATCAAAAGCTGCAATAAGAATGGAAACAAAACGGAGACACGACACAGTCCAAAAAGCTGTAGAATACCTAATTGAAAGGCATAGAGCATTTAAATAGCAAACAGGTTTTGAAGATCATAATTCTAATTGAAGCAAACATCCTGCAGCTAAGCTATTTCTATTTTCAGAGAATCCCTTAGGCTGAATTGCTACTGTCAAGATACAAATCTACAGCAAGACTGGATGAAATAATTTTACACAAATAATAAATGGTATATTTCTGAAAGAGGAGACGTGTTCAGCTCCTTCAGCCTCACATTTATTATGGAGGTAGCTCCTTTTCACACCAGTTGTGGTCAACAAGTTAAAGAAATCTCAAAAAAGAGAAATATTTCCCACATTTGAAAAAAAACCTTCTGGTTCCCAGTAAGGTTCATTTAAGTTACATGAAATACCAGAGTTCAAGGTCTGTAAATTATTGGAGTGACTGCTCATATGATATAACTGAAAACAGAAACCTCTCTGTTACACTGTAGTTACAAGGGTTCAAAATTTTAAAAACTTGCAGATCAATTTCAACCTCAAAATCTTCACATGACTGCCCAACAAACCTCGAGTCAAATCTTCTAAGGACTGCTCCTTTTAAGTGCACTGGAGTTTCACATTTTTGGCCTGAACTTCCAAACTGGGTTTCTTTATAGGGTAGAATCGATGGGAGAAGCTAAAGCCATTTTACCCCTTTTTTACAGCACAAACTGCCATATTTTAAAACATAGAATATTACAGTGCAGTACAGGCCCTTCGGCCCTCGATGTTGCGCCAACCAATGGAACCAATTTTATGACCCTCTAACCTAAACTATTCCAATGCTATCCATATGCCTATCCACTAACCATTTGAACGCCCTTAAACTTGGCGAGTCCACAACTGCTGCAGGCAGGGCATTCCACGCCCTTACTACCCTCTGAGTAAAGAACCCACCTCTAACATCCATCCTATAACTACCACCCCTTAATTTAAAGCTATGTCCACTCGTGTTATCCATCTCCATCTGAGGAAAAAGACTCTCACTATCCACCCTATCTAACCCTCTGATCATCTTATATGTCTCAATTAGGTCACCTCTTAGCCTTCTTCTCTCTAATGAAAATAACCTGAAGTCCCTTAGTCTTTCCTCATAAGACCTACCCATCATACCAGGCAACAGCACCCTTTCCAATGCCTCCATATCTTTCTTACAGCGTGGCGACCAAAACTGTACAAAATACTCCAAGTGTGGTCGCATCAGAGTTTTGTACAGTTGCAACATGACGTCACGGCTCCAAAATTCAATCCTTCTACCAATAAATGCTAACACACTATACGCCTTCTTAACAACCTTATCAACTTGAGTACCAACTTCAGGGATCTATGCACCTGTATACCGAGATCTCTCTGCTCATCTAAACTACTAAGAGTCCTACCATTAGCCCTATATTCTGCACACATATTACTCTTACCAAAGTGAATCACCTCACACTTTTCCACATTAAACTTCATTTGCCACTTCTCAGCCCAGCTCTGCAACTTATCTATGTCCCTCTGCAAACTGTAACATCCATCCTCACTGTCTACAACTCCTCCGACTTTGGTGTCATCAGCAAATTTACTAACCCATCCCTCTACACCCTCATCCAGGTCATTTATAAAAATAACAAACAACAGTGGCCCCAAAACAGATCCCTGAGGTACATCACTTGTAACTAAACTCCAGGTTGAATATATCCCATCAACTACCACCCTCTGTCTTCTATCAGCTAGCCAATTCCTAACCCAAATTGCTAAATCACCCTCAATCCCATGCATCTGCATTTTCTGCAGTAGTCTTCCATGGGGAACCTTATCAAACGCTTTGCTAAAATTCATATACACCATGTCAACTGCCTTACCCTTATCCACCTCTTTGGTCACTTTTTGAAAAAACTCGCTAAGGTTTGTAAGGCATGACCTTCCCTTCACAAATCCATGTTGACTATCCCTAATCAATTCATTTCTCTCTAAACGACTATAAATCCTATCCCTTATAATTCTTTCCAAAACTTTCCCCACAACAGAAGTAAGGCTCACCGTTCTATAATTCCCAGAACGGTCTCTACTCCCCTTCTTAAACAAGGGGACAACATTTGCCATCCTCCAGTCTTCCAGCATTATACCTGTAGCCAACGACGACATGAAGATCAAACCAAAGGCTCTGCAATCTCCTCTCTAGCCTCCCAGAGTAACCTGGGATAAATCCCATCCGGCCCAGAGGACTTATCTATTTTCAGAATCAAGAATAGCTAACACCTCCTCCTTATGTACCTCTATCCCATCTAGTCTATAACCCTGTATCCCAGTAATCTCCTCAACTCAACTGACATTTTCCCGTGTGAAGACTGACAAAAAATACTCATTCAGTGCCTGTCTAATCTCCACAGGCTCCACGCACAACTTCCCAACACTGTCTCTGACTGGCCTTAATCTTGCCCTAACCAATCTTTTATTCTTAACATATCTATAAAAAGCTTTAAGGTTCTACTTAATCCTATCTGCCAAAGTCTTCTCATGTCCTCTTCTAGCTCTTCTTAACTCCCTCCTGGCTAATTTATAACTTTCCAGTGCCCTAACTGAGCCTACATGTCTCATCATTAAGGTAAACGTAACTGAATTGTGGTCACTATCACCAACGTGCTCATCTACCTCCAAGTCTAACACCTGGTCTGGTTCATTACCCAGAACCAAATCCAATATAGCCTCACCACTTGTTGGCCTATCTATATACTGAGTCATAAAACCCTTCTGCACACATTGTACAAAAACTGACCCCTCTAATGTGCTTGAGCTATAACTTTTCCAATCAATATTTGCAGTTAAAGTCCCCCATAACAACTACCCTGTTACTTTCACTTCTGTCCAGAATCATCCTTGCAATCCTTCCTACATCTCTGGAACATGTTGGAGGCCTATAAAAAACTCAAAACAGGGTGACCTCTTCACTCCTGTTTCTAATTTCAGCCCAATCTACCTCAATAGACAGGTCCACATCAAATGTCCTTTCTGCCACCATAATACATTTTTGACTAACAATGTCATAGGGCTCTTAAATCTGCCTTGCAGATGCAGGATGTGGTCAAGAAGGTGTATGGTGTATTAGCCTTCATTAATTGAGCAATTGAGTTTAAGAGTCGGGAGGTAATGCTGCAACTTTATAAGACCCTTGGAATACTGTGCGCAGTTCTGGTCGCCTCACTACAAAAAGGATGTGGAAGCTATTGAGAGGGTGCAGACAAGATTTATAAGGATGTTGCAAGGATTGGGAGGCATGCCTCACGAGGGTAGGTTGAGGGAGCTAGGTCTCTTCTCCCTGGAGGGGCGAGGGTTGAGAGGCGACCTGATAGAGGTTTATAACATGTTGAGAGGTACAGATAGAGTGGATTCTTGGAGGCCATTTCCCAGGGCTGAAATGGTCGCTATGAGAGGACACAGGTTTAAGGTGCTGGGGAGCAGGTACAGAGATGTCAGGGGTGAGTTTTTCACTCACAGGATAATGAGTGAGTAGAATCAGCTGCCATTGGTGGTGGTACAGGCAAACTCGATGGGGTCTTTTAAGAGATTTCTGGATGAGTACATGAGATTTAATGGGAGTGAGAGTTAATAGATAGGCCTGGTAGGTTGGATATGATCGGTGCAACTTGTGGGCCGAAGGGCCTGTTTGCGCTGTAGCGTTCTATGTTCTATGAATCATGTATATGCCTACGTAGTGCTATTCTGAGTCTAGGAATAAGCTGGAGCAACGTTTAAAGCCATCCAACATCAAAGAAAACAGATACTCCAACACAAACATAACAGAAGATCTAAATTGTGAGGCTTTGTCTTAATTCTTCATACAACCAAACTGCTATAAATTTCCTATGCTACCACATCCTTTGTAATGGAGGCCAATTAACAAAACAAGTAGTATTATGAATCTGACAGCAGTATTCTTGGGAGTAACATGGTTGCCCACTCTTTCAGCCTCAAATATGGTTGCTTAAGCAGAATCAGATGGTGCCGAACAGCAGACACCAAACTATAATTATTCATGATTCAGAACCTACTGAGTGGGCATCCAACATCTTCCACACTTGAGTTTAGCTTATAACAATGGTGCTTGAAATAAATTGTTTGTTTTCAGAATAAGAGATAGCTTTCGTATAACTGATTCCATTAAATCACAAGTACAGCCTCTGTTCTGTGATGGTTTTCCGAAGTGGAGGTAGATTCAAATTTGTTGGAACTTATTTGCATAATAAATAAAAGTGCAATCAGCTAAGATCATCAAGTTAAACTGGTTTTCTTTGCATTAAAGAAAATCATTGATTTATTCCAGAGCGGAAACAGTGTTATTTTCTTTTGCAGATTTTGCAGAGCACTTGTTTCCAAAACTGCCAATCATCACCGACTGTAGTCCTTAGTGCAAGGATGATTCCCTGCAGGCTCTGTTCAAATCAGGAGATCTGCAGTCTCAGCTTTTCAGTTGCCCTTGCTATTGGGACAAGCTTTGCAGTACCAAAACTTATTTCTCTATTTCTGAACTTGATTAATTGTAACCAATATTTGCTTATTTCAAGATTTCTCCTTTTAAAATTGAAACACAGTTTTCTTCTAGCTGGGTGCATCTTACTTTTATTTCAAAACCTCCTGTCCAATTTTTTTCTGTTACTCAAGCTTCACTTCCCTTGCTCCTGAAGGCAAATCTCCCTTTGTTTTTTTTTTTATATAATCTTTCCAAATCTCTTGACTCACCGGCCATACTGGGTTTGGTACTTCGACTGCCCCTCAGGAGCTGGCACTACCTGGACAACTCTCTCCAAGTCTATTCTCTCTAAAACAGGCACCAGGGTAGGTTCTCCCTCTTTTCCAAACTTCAGTAAAATTGAGTTCTCAGAGACAGGCTGTGCCATTCAATTAAGTAAGAAGTCTGACAACACCAGGTTTAAATCCAACCAATTTATTTGATAGTAAACTCACAAGCTTTCGAGACTCTGCTCTTGTCAGGTGAATGAGATGTTGTGGTCTCAAACAGCACACATAACTGTTTACAGATTACTGATTAGAATGCGAATCTTTACACCTAACCTGCTACTCAAGTCTTAAAGTGGCTAACAATGCGAGTGGACGGAGCACTGAGCATAGGTTAAAGAGATGTGTATTGTCTCCAGTCAGCACAGTAAGTGAGGTTTTTTGCTAACCCAGGCAAGTCATAGGGGTTACAGATAGTGTGACATGAAACCAAGATCCCTGTTGAGGCTGTCCTCACGTGTGTGGAACCTGGCTATCAGTCTCTGCTCAGTGACTTTGCGCTGTTGTGTATCGTGAAGGCCACCTTGAAGAACGTTTACCTGAAGGTCGGAGGCTGAATGCCTGTGAACTTTGAAGTGTTTGCCAACAGGAAGGGAACAGTCTTGCGTGGTGATTGTCGAGCGATGTTCATTCATCCGCTGTCGTAGCGTCTGCGTAGTCTCCCCAAGTACCATGCTTCAGGACATCTTTTCTTGCAACGCATTAGGTAGACAATGTTGGCCAAGTTGCAAGAGTATGTACCGTGTACTTGGTGGATGGTATTCTCACATATGATGATGTCATCCATGTCGATGATCTGGCATGTCTAGCAGAGGTTGCTGTGGCAGGGTTGTGTGGTATTGTGGTCACTGTTCTCCTGAAGGCTGGGTAGTTTGCTGCGAACAATGGTCTGTTTGAGGTTGCGCAGTTGTCTGAAGGCAAGAAGTGGGGGTGTGGGGATGGCCCTGGCGAGATGTTCATCTTCATCAATATGTTGAAGACTCCGGAGAAAATGTTGTAACCCCCCTGACTTGCCTGTGTTAGCAAAAAGCCTCACTTACTATGCTGCCTGGAGACAACACACATCTCTTTAACCTATGCTCAGTGCTCCGTCCACTCACATTGTTAGCCACTACTTGAATAGCAGGTTAGGTGTAAAGATTCGCATTCTAATCAGTAATCTGCAAACAGTCTGTGCTGTTATATGTGCTGTTTGAGACCAGAACACCTCATTCACCTGACAAAGAGCAGAGCCTCGAAAGCTTGTGAGTTTAGAACAAAGAACAAAACACCACGGGAAACAGGCCCTTTGGCCCAACGAGCCCGTGCCGCCACTTCGAAGTTCCCACTTCTACCCGTGATCCCTGTGACTATCAATCTGTTGGATTTAAACCTGCTGTTGTCAGACTTCTTACCAATGTTTACCCCAGTCCAATGCCGGCATCTCTACACCATTCAATTAATCCACCTCATCACCAATGTTATGTAGTGGCTTTTCAGATATTATCAAGAGACTTCAGACTTTATTTAGGAACAAAAAGTTGTTTATTAATAAGAGAAACTAGGTACAGGAGTTGCAGCTCAGGGTTGTTCTAGAGTCGTGCTCCAGTCTTTATTATGTTAACCACATGACTATTAGATGATTCTGCTTAAAAGAGGACCTATGGTATGATCGCGTATTCTTGATTTTCCACTGGTTCCTCGTATCAGGTAACTCTTCTACTGACTTAAGAGACAGACACCATGTACACATTTCCACTCCTGACTTGTGCCTTGTAGACGACGTACAGACTTGAGGGGGCAGGGGGCATGGGGAGCTGATGTTTAGACCTCTCTGGAGATAATGAGTGCCTGCACCGTATGGCTTGAATGTTATTTTCCGGTTCTCAGCCAAGCCTGGTTAATGTCCAGGTCTTGCTGCATTTGGACATAAACTGCTTCAGTATTGGAGGAGTCATGAACAGTGCAGATTTTGTTCAGTCATCTCTGAACATCCCCACTTCCAACTTTATGATGGCAGAGAGGTTATTGATGAAGCAGCTGAACATTATTGGGCCTAGTCACACCACTCTGAGGAAGCTACAGTGATGTCCTGGAGCAGAGATGATTGCCCTTTGACCACTACAATCATCTTCTTTTGTGCCAAGTATGATTCCAACCAGCACAGAGTCTTCTCCAATTTCCATTAACTCCAGGTTTTGCTAGGGCCATACTTCATCAAATTCTGTCTTGATGTCAAGGTCAATCACTCTCACCTCAGCTCTGAAATTCAGCTTTTTTTTTTCCATGTTTGAATCAAAGCTGTAATGAAGTCAGGAGCTGAATGACTCTGACAGAACTCAAACTGAGCACTCATCAGCACTGCAAGTGTCACTTACACTGTTGATGACTCCTTCCATTTACTGATGATTGAGAGTAGGCTAATGGGGTGGTAATTGGCCAGACAACGGTACAACATTAGCTATTCTCCACTCCTCTGGGACCTCACCTGTGTCCAAAGAAGAGACAAAGATTTGCGTCAGAGGCCCAGCAATTTCACCTCGCACCTCCCTAAGCAGTCTGGAATAAATGCCATCAGGCCCCGGAGATTTATCAGTTTTAATGCTACCTAGAAGCTCTAACACTTCCTCCCTCGGTATGGATATTTCCCTCAACTGGTCCACAGCTCCCTCAGAGACAGGACCCTTTTATAGTCTGAAATTAAACAGTCTGCAGAAAGTTCAGACTGTTTACAATTTGTACTTGCATGTTTCTCTCAATGGAAGTAACCTCATATGATTTATAATCAATTCAATCCAATTGGACATTTCATTTTCCACCATCAAAACTGTGGGAACATATTGGACAAAACAAATGCTTGGCAAATTACATAAATAATTACAATGTAAATTGGAGATACGTAAATAGTCATCATAATTAAACTAAAACAGCAGAGTAAAATGAAAACGTTACTTGTCATCTCAGATATATACATGCATTTGGTTGTCGTATAACGGTCTGGAACATATCTGGTTAACGTGGGACTGAGTATAATACTATCAACACTGTGGTGCAAGACATAACTCACACACAGGGGTCTTTAAACATACTTCTTAGAAAATGCACAACTCCAGGTTGGGTAAGGACAGGATCAAGCTCTAATGAATTAAATTCGAACACACGTTATTTAGGCTCATGTAAAATTTCCAGAAGACAATGCAGTAACGAATAATAATTTAAGAAAATAATATTGACCGTGAAAACTCGACTCCACTTTAGTATATCTCGGCTTTGCGCATAGAACATTTGCGAATGCAGTCAAACATTAAGATTGTTGTTTGAATTTATCTGCAAATTAAAACATTAAATCAATGTCTTTTGGAAACTCACCACACCGAAGAGATCTTCACGCTACTTTGACGGTAAATCAAGCCCACTGCATTCCAAAGCAGCCTCACTAACAGCAAATTACTTCGACAGGTCTGGAAACTAAGATATAGTTGAGTTAAATTACAGGAAAAAGTGATTTTTCTTATCGTTTATTGAAAATGGGTTCAGCGACATTATGATGCCCATAGAAGAGAGTGTTTCAGCAACTTCAATATATCTTATGGTATTGAAATTTATATTTTTAATATTTATGAGAAAAAGACTGATGTATATCAGATTAGGTCCAGATCAGACAAATGCAGAGAAAACAGGGCAAGACCGACCTCCCTGATCACCTGAAGTGAAACACTGAATTTAAACCTATCGTGGGAAACCAATTTCTGTCAAGTTTTTCAGTCAGATGCAAATACAGGTTACAACTTCACATCACACAACACCGGATAAATTCGCCAATTTGCCGACCTTTGGTTTATCACAAGGTTCTGCTCTGCCGGGTAAACAATAACTGAACTCAACTCAGCAGGTCAGAGCAATCTGCAACACTTGATTACGCGAAAATGTAAAAGGGTTTGAAAATAGGTCGTACTCGCCCTCCTCAGTGAGACCGGACTTTATTGTGAGGGCCTATAATGGTCCTCGGATTCGCCGTGAAGAGGCAGCCGCCTGACAGCGTTGGCGAACCGCCAGCCTTCCCCCGTCCAGGGAACCCCACCTGGGCCTCCGGTGACGTGACTAAAAATCGTTTGCCGTAGGCGCGAGGATAAATTAACCGCCGCATCCCCAGCACGAGCGTCATTTCCCCGGCTGCCCGCTTACTGGAAAGGAGGAAGGAGGGGGAGGGGGAATGTTCTGCACTTCACACCGGCGCAGGCCTTTCCCCATTCCGTCTAGCACTCGCTCGAGTTTGAGAAAGGTTACTTTCAGGTTTGTTATTTTTTTAAAAAAGAAACAGGTCCTGAAGGTATGGCTTCTGTACCAGACTAAAATAGCAGCACAAAATTTTTTTTTGCCATTCACCTCTCCTGTCGCACTGCAGAGTAACTGGCAGGCGACTGGTTGACTGCTGTGACTTTTGTTTTCTGAGGAATTGGATTCTCCAGAATTCTTTTCTGCCTCTTTTGTAAAACATAGACTTTAAAAATGATATAAAACGGTGAACCTAATATTGACTGATCATAGGTAGAATTTATAATTGGTCTTAAGTTCATCAGCACAAATGATTGGGGGCTATTCATATAATTTTGGTAGAGAAACACATTTTCTTGACCATCGTTTCACTAACTTAAAATAGAAATGCAATTATGTCCCCAATTATGCATTACCTGATGTATTCTTCTGGGGACATGGGTGTTGCTGGCAGGGTTAACATTGGTTGGCTTCACTGAATGATTTGCTAGACTATTTCATTGAATCTTTACAGTGCAGAAGGAGATCATTTGGCCCATTGAAGTCACACCAACAACAATCACACCCAGGTCCTATCTTTGTAACCCCACAGATTTACCCTGCCAATTTTGCTGTCACTAAGGAGCAGTTTAGCATGGTCATTCAACCTAAAACACACATCTTTGGAGTATGGGAGGAAATTAGAGCACCAGAAGGAAACCCATGCAGACATAGAGAAAATATGCAAACTCCACATGGACAGTCATCTAAGGTCAGAATTGAACCTGGTTTCCTGGCACTGTGAGGCAGCAGTATTAATTACAGTGCCACCACACCACTCATTTCAGTTAAGTTCATCAGATTGCTCTGGATATGGAGCCACATGTAGGCCAGAATGGGTAAAAATGACAGATGAGTTTTTAACAATATTGAAATTCCACTAGCTGCTGTGGTGGGATTTGAGTCCATGACCCCAGAGTATTATCATGGGCCTCTAAATTATGAATTTAGAGACATAGATTGGCTAACTAATAGAAGGCAAAGAGCTAAGCTAAGAGAAACATTTTCAGGTTGACAACCTGTAACTAGTGGAATGTCACTGTGATCAGTGTTGAAGCCACAATGATTTATAATATATATTTATGATTTGGACAAAGGAAATTAACATACTCTTGCCATGTTTGTGAATGAGACAAAAAATGTGGGAAGGCAAATAATGAAGACAATACCATTTAGGGAAAGTAAAGTTATGTACTTAGGTAAGAAGAATAAAAAAACCGAATATTGTTAAGATGGAGAATAACTGCAGAAAGATGCAGCACAGAGGGGATAATCACAACCACAAAAAGCTAGCACGCAAATTCAGCAGGTAATAAGGACGGCAGATGAAACATTGGCTTTCATTTCAAAGAGAATGGAGTATTAAGATAGGGAAATCTTACTAAAACTACACAAGCTACAAGTTAGACCATACATGGATTACTGTGAGTAGTTTTGGTTCTCTGATCTAAAGAAAGATACACTGGCACTGGAGAAAGTGCAGAGAAGTTTCCTTAGGTTGATTTAGATTATGGATGGATTTTGTCATGAGGAAAGGTGGAGTAGGTTGGGCCTGTACTCATTGGAGTTTAGAAGAATGAGAGGCAACTTTAATGAGATATATAGGATACCAGTGGCTTTATAGGGTAAATGCTGAGAGGTGGTTTTTGCTTGGAAGGAATCTAGGACCAGAAGGCATAATCTCAGAAGAGGTTGTCCATTTAAGTAAGACAGATGAGGAGGAATTTCTTTTCTCAGAGGGTAATGAATCTGGAATTCTTTACTGCAGAGGGCGACTTGTTAAATACATTCAAGTTTAAGGTAGACAGATTTTTAATCAGTAAGGGAACCAAGAGTTATGGGGATGAGTCAGGAAAATGGAGTTGAGGATTACCATAATAAATCAGATATGATCTAATTGAATCACAGAGCAGATTCAGTGAGCTGAGTGGCCTATTTTGCTCCTATGTTTTATGGTCTTATTGCCAATAGGCCACAACTTTTACCTTAAGGGGAATGACTGATTTCCTAATGCAGAAGAATACTAACAAAATATGTTTTAATTAGATTACTTCAGTACTTTTTATAGGTTACTTTTGTCTCTCTCTAAGCAAGGTCCTCCTTGCCCAACAAGTAAACTGACGTTATGTTGAAATTCAAATTTGGTTAGTGCTACACAACCCAACCTTTATTAGAGTTAATTCATGATATGGAGAATATAACACCACTTAAAAATAATGAAGAGACAGATTTATGTGCATTAATAGTGAAATTTGCAGTGCAGTAGAAAATGCTCTGTTGAATGCATGTATTAATGCTGATCCATTACATCATTGCTGCTGGTTGAATGAGCAATTATTCCAGTGGTAAAGTTTCTTTAATGTTGAAATGATATCAACAGCAAAAATATCATTTCCAAACATAATTTCAACATAGACAATGGTCTTATACTCTGTTTTGCCCCTTGGGATTATGGGTGAGGCATTCTTGTGGAATGTCAAGTATTTCTGAAGCCAGAAAGGCTGCCCTGTCTGTCCCTCAGTTTCACAAAGAATTTATCCTCAGCTCATTCCTTCTATTTACTGGCATGTTGCTGCATCAATTACAAGCTACAATTGCTTTCACATGTACACTGAGAATACATAGCTTTACGTCACCACCATCTTTAGCAACCTTTCAAACCCTTCCCTGCTATCATGCATCTGAGATAGAGAATGGATAAGTCAAAGCTTGCTTCGTTGTCAGTGATTCCATAATTCCTCCCCTGGCACACCCACAGCCAGAATGAAAACATTTAGTTAACTTCAGTGGGCTAAGTTTTGAACCCCATATTCATTCCACACCAAGACTGCTAATTGCAACTCTACAACAGTTTCCACTTCTTCTGGGGAGACAACCAGATGTCAAAGAGTTAAACTGATTTAAAAATAATCAGAAGTGAAAAGAGGAAAATCTTTTTTCATGATTGGTTAGGATTTGGAATGCATTGCCTGAAGGGGTGATGGACATAAATTCAAATAATGGCTGCAAAAATTGGATAAATATTTGAAGATGAAGAAAAATACTGGAATATAGTAAAAGGAGGAATGGAACTAATTGGATTGCTTGTCAAAAGATATGGTACAGAATTTTTGGGCAGCATATTCCAGGGAGGCAGATGGATTGTTCCCCCCTCACCCCCACGTGGAAGCAAAGTTAGCGTGGAGCCCTCAACACCAGCCTGTGTCACAGCTATATAATGCTTTGGAAGTTAATTTGGGGAATGTAGGATAGACAATGGCAAACATTTAAGGAGTGCATGGGTGAACTGCAACAATTGTTTATTCCCATCTCATGCAGAACTAATGCTGGAAAGGAGGCCAAATCATGGCTTGCAAGGGAAATTAGAGATAGTGTTAGATCTAAGGCAGAGGCATACAAATTAGCCAGAAAAAACAGACTTGAGGATTAGGAGCAATTTAGAATTCAACAAAAGAGAACCCAGGGGCTAATTAAGAAGGGAAAAACACAAAGTAACCTTGCAAGAAATGTAAAAACTGACAAAGTTTATATAGGTATGTGAGGAGAAAAAGATAGGTGAAGACAAATGTATGTCCCTTATAGTTGGAAATGGCAGACCAACTGAATACATACTTTGGCTCTGTTATCACACAGGAGGACACAAGTAAGATACCAGAAATTTGGGAAACACGGTTTAGTCAGAGAGAGGAATAAAAAGAAATCAGTACTGGTAGAAGAAATAGTGTTGGGGAATTTGATGGGATTGAAGGCCGATAAATCCCCAGGGCTTGATAATCTATATTTTAGAGTTCTTAAAGAAGTGGCCTGAGAAACAATAGGTGCATTGGTGGTCATCTTCCAAAATTCTACAGACTCTGGAACAGTTCCTATAAATGGGAGGATAGCTAATGTAACCCCACTATTTTAAAAGGGAATAGAGGGAAAACGGAATTATAGACCAATAAGTGATGTCGATAGTGGAGAAAGTTCTAGAACCCATTATCAAAGATTTAATAGTAAAATGTGACATGATTGGACAGTCTGTGTAGGTTATGAAACAGAACTCATGTTTAACAGGCTTACTGGAATTCTTTGATGATGTAACTAATAGGGTTGACAAGAGGCAGCCAGTGGATATGATTTGTTTGGACTTTCAGAAGCTTTTGACAGTGTCCCACTTATGAGATTAGTGTATAAAATTAAAGCACATTGGGTTGGGGATAGTGTATTGAGATAGAATGAAACTGGTTGACAGATAGAAAACAAAGAAAAGGAACAAACTGATCTTTATCCAAGTGGCAGGCAATAACTAATTGGGTACTTCAGAAAAGAGTGCTGGGATCCCAGCTGATGAGTATATAATTATTTAGATGAGAGCACCAAATGTAATATGTTCATATTTCAGATGATACAAAGCTGGGGTGGGAGGATGAGCTGTGAGGAGGATGCAGAGATCCTTGAGACAAGTTGAATGAGTGGGCAGATGAATGACAGCTGCAGTATAATTTTGATAAATGTGAGCTTATCCTCTTAGGTACCAAAAATGGAAAGGCATATACTATTTGAGTAGCCATAACTTAGGAGGGGAATGGGCAATAAGACTTGGGTACACGAGTCACTGAAGATAAGCATGCAAGTGCAGCAGGCAGTAAAAAAAGCAAATGGATATTGGCCTTCATAGTGAGAGGATTTGATTGCAGGCATAACAATGTCTTCCTGCAATTATACAGAGCCTTGGTGAGAGCACAGCTGGAATATTATGTGTAGTTTTGGTCTTCTCTGAGGAAAGATGTTCTTGCTCTGGAAAGAGTGCAGAGAAAGTAGTATTGAAGTAGATAAGGAGGATGTGCTAGATATTCTTGAGGGTTTGAAGTTAGATAAGTCCCCTGGGCCGGACGGGATTTACCCTAGGATTCTCTGGGAGGCAAGAGAGGCGATTGCAGAGCCTCTGGCTCTGATCTTCAGGTCGTCGTGGGTTACGGGTATAGTTCCGGAAGACTGGAGGATAGCGAATGTGGTCCCATTGTTCAAGAAGGGGAAGAGAGACTTTCTGGGGAATTATAGGCTGGTGAGTCTTACTTCTGTTGTGGGCAAAGTATTGGAGAGAATTATTAGGGATAGGATTTATAGTTATTTAGAGAAAATGAATTGATTGGGGATAGTCAGCATGGTTTTGTGAAGGGTAGGTCGTGCCTTACTAACCTCATTCAGTTTTTTGAAAAAGTGACCAAAGAGGTGGATGGGGGTAAGGCGGTTGATGTGGTATATATGGTCTTTAGTAAGGCGTTTGATAAGGTGGCCCATGGAAGACTTCTGCAGAAAATGCAGATGTATGGGATAGAGGGTGATTTAGCGAATTGGGTTAGGAATTGGCTAGCAGATAGAAGACAGAGGGTGGTGGTTGATGGGAGATATTCATCGTGGAGTTCGGTTACAAGTGGTGTGCCTCAGGGGGCTGTTTTGGGGCCCCTGCTGTTTGTAATTTTTATAAATGATCTGGATGAGGGTATTGAAGGATGGATTAGTAAATTTGCGGATGACATCAAAGTCGGAGGAGTGGTAGATAGTGAAGAGGGGTGTTATAGTTTGCAGAGAGACTTGGACAAGTTGCAGAGCTGGGCCCAGAGGTGGCAAATGGAGTTTAATGTGGAAAAGTGTGAGGTAATGCACTATGGCAGAAATAATAAATGTGTAGAGTATAGGGATAATGGTAGGATTCTTAGTAGTCTTGATGAACAGAGGGATCTTGGTGTGTATGTGCATAGATCCCTGAAAGTAGGCAGTCAAGTCGAGAAGGTTGTTAAGAAGGCATATGGAGTCTTGGCTTTTATTGGTAGGGGGGATTGAATTTCGGAGCCGCAACGTCATGTTGCAACTGTACAAAACTCTAGTGCGGCCGCACTTGGAGTATTGTGTGCAGTTCTGGTCCCCACGTTATAAGAAAGATGTGGAGGCATTGGAGAGGGTACAGAGGCGGTTTACCAGGATGTTGCCTGGTATGGAGGGCAGGTCCTATGAAGAGAGGTTGAAGGATTTGAGGTTGTTTTCGTTAGAAAGGAGGCGGCTAAGAGGGGATCTTATTGAAGCATATAAGATGATTAGAGGTTTCGATAGGGTGGACAGTGATAGCCTTTTTCCTAGGATGGAGAAAGCTAGCACGAGGGGACATAGCTTTAAATTAAGGGGTGGTGATTTTAGGACAGATGTCACAGGTAGGTTCTTTACCCAGAGGGTGGTAAGGGTATGGAATGCCTTGCCTGCATCAGTTGTAGATGCACCAAGTTTGGTGGTGTTTAAGAGGTTAGTAGATAAGTTTATGGATGAAAAGGGAATGGTTTAGGTTAGAGGGTCACAGCTTGTTCCTAATTGGTCGGCGCAACATCAAGGGCCGAAGGGCCTGTTCTGCGCTGTAATGTTCTATGTTCTGTGTTCTAAAGGATTACCAAAGTGATTTCTGGGATAGCAAGATTGATTGATGAGGAGAGATTGAATCAGTTAGGATTGTATTCGCTGGAATTCAGAAAATGAGAGGGGACCTCGTAGAAATTTATAAAATCATAATGGAATTAAACAGGATTGAGGCAATAAGGATATTCCTGATAGTAGAAGTGTCCAGAACCAGGGAACATAGTTAAGGATGACCCTATATAGTTCGCCTAGCTCAATTTAGGATTGAGAGGAAGAGAAATTTGTTCACAGAGAGTGGTCAGCCTGTGGAATTTGCTAGCACAGAAGGCAGTTGAGGCCAAAACATTATATGTTTCCAAAGCAGCAGTTAGATATAGCACTTGGGGTGAAGGGAATCAAAGGATATGGTGGGAAATTGGGATCAGGCTATTGAAATGGATGTCAGCTAACTGCGATTTTGGCATAGTTGTTAGATACTCCACTGTGTACATATCGCAGTTTCCAGCTGTATCCAGAACTGCAAAGGATGATGGAATCGCATAGCAATCTTACACAATCAACAAAAAAAAATGAGCATGCTACTCAATTTTCTTCTTGCCATAGAAACATTTGTCTTCAAGCTTTCTGCTAGCCCACTTGAAAAAAAAAGAAAGGGCACTGCCAAGTCGGCATGGTAGCACAGTGGTTAGCACTGCTGCTTCACAGCTCCAGGGTCCTGGGTTCAATTCCTGGTTCGGGTCACTGTCTGTGTGGAGTTTGCATGTTCTCCTCATGTCTGTGCAGGTTTACTCCGGGTGCTCTGGTTTCCTTCCACAGTGCAAAAATGTGCGGGTTAGGTTGATTGGCTGTGCTAAGAAATTGCCTCTTAGTGTCTAGGGATGCGTAGGTTAGAGGGATGAGTGGATATAATATGTAGGGATATGGGGGTCGGGCCTGGGCAGGATTGTGTTCGATGCAGATTCGATAGGCCAAAGGGCCTCTTTCTGCACTGTAGGGTTCTATGATTCTATATGTCAGATACTTGGAGTAGATGCTTGAGAGCACTCACTATCCTGACATGGAACTATATCACCAATCTTTTACTGTTGCTGAGTCCAACTTCTAGAAGTTCTTCCCTTACTGCATTGCTGATGTAGCTACATCACATGAACTGCAGAGGTTCACTGAGGTAATTCACCATTGCATTCTACAGGTGAATTAGGAAACAGTTGAATTTCACTTTTCCCCTTTTACTGTTTTGAATGTTATATATTTTTCTATTCTTTCAAGGACTGTGGGCATCGCTGGCTAAACCATCATTCATTGCCCATCCCTAATTGACCTTGGAAAGGTGGAAATCTTTTCTTGACCCTATTTGTTACGTGTGTAGGCACACCCACAGTTTTGTCAGGAAGGGAATTGCAGGATTTTGACCCAGTGGCAGTGAAGGAATGGTGATATATGTCCGAGTCAGGATAATGTGTGGCTTGGATGGAAACTTACAAGTGGTGGTGTTCTCAAGCATCTTGCCCTTCAAGGTGGTAGAGGTTGTGGATTTGGAAGAAGCCGTTGAAAGAGCATTGGTGACTTGCTGCAGTGCATCTTCTTGATGATACACACTGCTGTTACGGTGTGTTGGTACAGTAAGAAGTCTGACAACACCAGGTTTAAGTCCAACCTATTTGATAGTAAACTCGCAAGCTTTTGGGGTTGCCCCTTCGTCAGGTAAGTTGGTCATTCACCTGATGAAGGGGCAAACCCCAAAAGCTTGCGAGTTTACTATCAAATTGGTTGGACTTAAACCTGGTGTTGTCAGACTTCTTATTGTGTTTACCCCAGTCCAAAGCCGGCATCTCCACATAGTGTGTTGGTTGCAGAAGGAATGAATATTTAAAGCAATGTATGGAGTGTCACTCAAGCAGGCTGTTTTCTCCTGGATAGCGCAATATTATTGAGTGGTGTTGAAACTGCATTTGTCTAGGCAAGTGGAGACTATTCCATCGCACTCCTGACTTGTGCCTTGTAGATGATAGATCAGCCTTTGAAAGTCAGGAAGTGAGTTACTCACTGCAGAATTCCAAGCCACAGATCTGTTCTTGTAGTCACAGTATTTATATAGCTGGCCTTGCTAAGTCTCTGGTCAATGGTAATCCATAGGATGTTGATAGTGGAGTTCAGCAGTGAGAACGTCCTTGAGTGTCAAAGGGAGACAGTTAGATTCTGTCTTGCTGGAGATATTCATTGCCTGGCACTTGAATGGTGCAAATGTTACTTTTGTTTTCAGTTGAATTGTGAAATTAAATTGTCTCCTACTTGATGGCGTGGCATATGTAAATGAATCCTCATTTAATTTTGCAGTTGATATTAACTTTTTACTTACATTCTATTCAATATTTATGAAAAATTTTTTGATAGATACTCAATGTAATTATCTCAACCACTGATTTTTGGGAGAAGTTACAGATCTAACTTAAATGTATTCATAACGATTCATAAGTATTGCTGGATTAATTAAAATATAGATGGATGAGCTAATTGGGACTGTCTTCTAACTGTTCCTTATTCACATCATGCTGCTTTGCATACTTCAGTTGATACTTTGACAGTGCCATGCAGTAGCACCATCTAATGGTATGAAACAATATTTCATAAAGTGATTTTATTTACCATTTAATTGTCTTTTACTTCTGCAGTTGCTTGTTTTGCTTTGCGTGAAAATTGTCTCTAGCATTTTAACATTTACTACTTCAGGGTGATGACTGCGAAGGAAAGATGGGGCAGGAAATGTTAGCCATAAGTGGGAAGGTCCAAGGCATGACCAGGTTTCTGAGGACCATGGCTAAAAACCTCGGAAACATGCTCAAGGTGCAGAGGGTGACTGCAAAGGGGCTTCAGAGCTTGGTCAGACTCAGGAGACCATTGCTGAAGACTCACACAACATTTTGCAGACCAAGTTGGGCTTCCAGGATTGGCAGCGCCAGATAGAACATAGAACATTACAGCGCAGTACAGGCCGTTCGGCCCTCGATGTTGCGCCGACCAATGTAACCAATTTTATGACCCTCTATCCTAAACTATTCCAATGCTATCCATATGCCTATCCACTGCCCATTTGAACACCCTTAAATTTGACAAGTCCACAACTGCTGCAGGCAGGGCATTCCACGCCCTTACTACTCTCTGAGTAAAGAACTCATCTCTAGCATCTGTCCTATAACTACCACCCCTTAATTTGAAACTATGTCCCCTCGTGCTATCCAACTTCATCCAAGGAAAAAGGCTCTCACTGTACACCCTAACTAACCCTTTGATCATCTTATATGTCTCAATTAAGTCACCTCTTAGCCTTCTTCTCTCTAAAGAAAATAACTTCAAGTCCCTTAGCCTTTCCTCATAAGACCTATCCATCATACCAGGCAATATCCTGGTAAACCTCCTCTGCACCCTTTCCAATGCCTCCACATCTTTCTTATAATGTGGCAACCAAAACTGTACACAGTACTCCAAGTGCAGCCACACCAGAGTTTTGTACAGTTGCAACATAATATCTTGGCTCCAAAATTCAATCCCTCTACCAATAAATGCTAACACACTATACGTCTTCTTAACAACCTTATCAACTTGGGTACCAACTTTCAGAGATCTATGCACCTGTACACCGAGATCTCTCTGCTCATCTACACTACTAAGAGTCCTACCATTAGCCCTGTTTTCTGTACGCATATTACTCTTACCAAAGTGAATCACCTCACGCTTTTCCACATTAAACTCCATTTGCCACTTCTCGGCCCAGCTCTACAGCTTATCTATATCCCTCTGCAAACTGTAACATCTATCCTCATTGTCTACAACTCCTCTGACTTTGGTGTCGTCAGCAAATTTACTAACCCATCCCTCTACACCCTCATCCAGGTCATTTATAAAAACAACAAACAAGATGGCGCAAAGGCTTCTGGAGCTTGCTCCAGCTGCTCCACCATCCCATGGAGCATCCTAGAGACCCACAAGCAACTTGATGGAGGAGAAAATGCCTCAGCCTTCCACTCAGGAGACTCAGCTATCCCTACCCTTTCCAAATTCCCTCTTCTCGACACCAGTGCATTTCGCAGGCAGCAGGCTGAACTGGATGGCGTAGCTGCATCTGTGACACCCAAAAGTCAGCCGGGATGCCCCTAATCCTGGGCCTTCAGGGAATGTTCTTCAAGGCATGGAAGACCGTGGAGCACAGAACACAGCTAACCACCTACACCTTTGATTTGTATCCTGCAGGGTCACCTGGACCTAGCATCAGGCCATATAAGATTAAGAAGTTCTAGGGTCACCAAGAGGGCACAGGTATAGGTGGACACTGAAGTAGGGATAGAATGCATTGTAAATAATAATAATTAAAGATTATTGTATCCTACAACCATGACTGCTGTATCTATGATCTGAATCCCACAGGCAGTTTGGTCCACATTCTACAATGCAGGAGAGACCCTCTAGCCTCAAAGAACAAAGAACAAAACAGCACGGGAAACAGGCCCTTCGGCCCAATGAGCCTGCACCGCCACCCCGTTGTTCCCACCTCTACCCGTGATCCCTGTCTATGTTTATAGATCTATGGATTAAAAACCAAATTTGAGACAATTTAGGGAGAATTTGTTTGCCAATTAGCCTAAGAGCACATCTTTGGGATGTGGGAGGAAACCGGAGCACCCGGAGAAAACCCACGCAAGCACGGAGAGAATGCACAAACTCCCACAGACACAGGCCCAAATCCATGTATCTGCACAGCACAGCGATAGTCACTGAGCTGTCGTGTTGCCCATCAAATGGTCCAGGTCAAGCGTACACTAACGACGTGAAGCACTAGGATTCTCTCGAAAAAAATCCAAGAGCAGCCCTCTCACGACCCATCGCGTGTATGCCCCTTGTTAGACAACAAGGTGGACCAAAGCACCTGTAGGATTAAAAACAAGTACATCAATATCATCATCTATTTACACACTTCCCAGGGACTCCCAAGGCTCATGATCCCTATTTTAAATCAGTTTTCTATACCCATCCATTCCCATTCTGTTCATGTGCCCATCTAAGTATTTCTTAAATAACTCCAGAATGCCTGCCTCCACCACTTTACTTGGCAGCGCATTCCATACCCCCACCACCCTCTGTGTGAAAAAACTCCCTCTAGCATCCAAATTATACCTTACCCCCTCACCCTAAGCCCGTGACCCCTCGTGCTATTTGAGTCCATCCTAGGAAAAAGCTTAACTCTGTTTACTCTATCTATCCCCTTCATAATCTTGTACACCTCTATCAGATCTCCTCTAAGTCTACATCTTTCTAAGGAAACAGTCCCAATTTGCCTAATCTCTCCTCGTAACTCAGACCTTCCATACCAGGCAGCATCCTGGTAAACCTCCTCTGCGCTCTCTCCAGAGTCTCCACGTCCTTCTGGTAGTAAGGTGACCAGAACTGGACGCAATATTCCAAATGAGGTCTAACCAACGTTTTATACAACTGCAACATTAAAGGCCAGCTCTTGTACTCTATACCCCTTCCTATAAAGGCTAACATACTATATGCCTTCTTCACAACCTTCTCCACTTGCTCTTCCACCTTCAGAGACTTGTTCACCTGCACCCCCAGGTCCCTCTGCGTTTCTATACTCTTAATAGGTCTACCCTTTATCATATACCTCCCTGCTACATTCTTTCTCCCGAAATGCATCACCTCACATTTATCAGGATTGAATTCCATCTGCCATCTGTCTGCCCAAGCTACCAGCCTATCTATGTCCTGCTGCATCGCCTGACAATGATCCTCACTATCCGCAAGTCCAGCCATCTTTGTATCGTCTGCAAACTTGCTGATCAATCCACTTACTCCCTCTTCCAAGTCATTTATATATATTACAAATAGAAGAGGTCCCAGTACCGAGCCCTGTGGCACACCACTAGTGACTGACCTCCAGCTAGAAAACACCCTTCCACTATTACTGTTTGTCTCCTATTACCAAGCCAGTTACTTATCCATCTACCTACCTGTCCTTGTATCCCATGAGCCTTGACCTTCTCAATTAACCTCCCATGACGGACTTTGTCAAACGCCTTACTGAAATCCATATAGATGACATGAATGGCTCGCCCTTCGTCGACCGTTTTCATCACCTCCTCGAAAACTTCTATCAGATTTGTAAGAACTCCTCCACTGAGTCTGCACTGATGATGACTACCACTGAAGTCATGCAAATCCCACGTACTAGCACCTAAGCCATATCCCTGGATGCCATGGTACTCTGAGTGTTCAGCCGACTATGTTGTAACAGTTGTAAGGTAATCCTAGGCAGTGAGTTCTTGATCTCCACCATCTGCTAAGTACAGACTGTTTCTGAGATCCCTATTCCACACCCCTAAAACTTTATCTCGTGAAATCCCCAACAGAGGGAAGAGGTACTCCCTTCACACTCTGCCCACATCCCTTAAAAACCCATGCACATTGACCATGTGCCCCCTCAACCTCCTCTGTAATACAGAACACAGTCCAAGCCCATCCTGTCTTCCCTGATGGCACCAACGTTCCATCCCAAGCAACAGCCTGGAGACCCCTGCAGTAACCTGTCCACTGCAATCACACCCTCCCTACAGTGGTGACCAGAACTGGACACAGTACTTCACCTCTGGCCTGACCACCATTGCATGCAATGTTGTCATGATCTCCCCGTCTTTATACTCCATACCACGACTAATGCAAGCAAGTGTCCCATGTGTGCCCACGCCCACTCCATTCACATACCCAATTACTTCACTGAAACCCACTACTGAATTTATTAGCCATACTGCTCATTCCAAAGAAACACATACCTCCCTAAACGGGGCCCTCTGTCTCTGAATCTTCACCAATAATGATCCCAGTCTGTAGTTTCTGGATCATTTCCCATCAGCCCCCTATCCCTGGAGCATTGGACCGCACAGTGATGCTGCTGATCCTCACAGACATGGGCCCAGGTGTCTATACGAAGTCGGAGGACAAGCATGAGTCAGACCAGGAGCACTAGGGCAGCATCACAGCTTGTCTCATAGTGAATCTTCTTCACCTTCCTGCCTGAACAAATCAGTTGCTAGTATGGGCAACCTTGTCCATCACCTGGTATGGTGTCAATATAATTTCACTACCCACCCCTCCTTCAAGAGGAGAGGGAAGGTGAAGTTGAAGGCTTCTGGGGCATGGGTGGAGGGTGGAGCTGCAGGACATCACACTTCCTCATTGGTAAATCTTGCAGTGATGAGGGCCTTCCCAGTCCTACTGGCCAGCTTGACCTTTGCCACCACCAGTTTCCTACCCTTTGGATCCTCCTCAACCTTGTCCTCCACATCCTCCTGTTCCATGTCCTCCTCAGGAGCATCTGCCTCCTCTAGGATGATGCTACACCATGTTGTGGAGTGTACAACAAACCACCATGAAGTGGGAGACTATCCAGGTGGGGGCTGCACTGCAGAGAACTACAAGACTGGTCCAGGCAGGGGAACCAGATCTTGAGCAGGCCAATGCACCAGTTGATGACAGCAGGGCAGCAGGGGTTTCTGCCTCAGGCCTCTACACCACTTCATCAGCCATGACATTAGTATGTAGCCTTTGTCCCTGATAGCTCATCCCGGCAGCTTGGGGTAATCCTCAAATACCCCAGAAATAACTGAGTACCCTATAATGTAGCTGTCATGCATATTCCCTGTATGCTAGGAAAGGGTATACACTTGCCTAACATTAGCAAAGTGGTCGCACACAATCTGGACATTCAGGAAGTGGATCCCTTTGTGATTGAAAAAGGGAATTCCCTGATTCCATAGTGTCTTCAGGGTGACATGCATGGTAACTATAGCATCGGCACCTGTGTCATGCTGGTGATGGCTGCAAAGCTGGCTGCCCAGGCACCCGGTTATACCTGGCCTGGGTCTAGATGGATGTATTGGCCAGGGCATCTGTGACCTCCCAAGTGCATCTGTGTACTTACGACTGCGAGATGCCACACAGGTGCCTGCCTGAGCTCTAGAATGACCTGGACTGCCTTCAGCTTCATTGCCACTGGGAGCAAGTGTCCCCTTCCCCCATGAGGTGCTAAGTCTGCACAGGTGGTACACAGTCCCTGTGCACAGGTGGCGTCTTTGATAGCACATGGTCTGGCAACTCATTGCAGGACATGGGTGTCCCCCTCTGCCGTCTTCTGCACCACCCCTGCCCTCCCCCCCCCTCCCCCACTTTGTCACTTTGTGCCATTTGATAGGGACAGGGAGAATCGCAACTTATTTGGCGCTGGGTGCAAAACAAATGTTCAGGCTCACGCTATTCTCTGGGATCAGAGCTATACTGACAATGCAGTGAGATCGGAGAATGACCCTCGAAGCTTCACCTTGAACACAGTGACAGTTATGCCACCTGCCATAGTCTGATGTAAATACACAATCAAGAACGGGGCCATTTATTCCTATTGTTGCAGCGTGGAGCCTTTATACATCTGTAAGCTTCCACGGCATCGGTCAGATAAGCTAATATGCTTTTCATTCCTGCATTAAAAGAAACGATTGATGCAAAGTTTTCTAGAAAAAAAAGATTAATGACTTTCATAATGCAAAGGAGCCTCTAACAGGAAAGAGCTTAGAACTTTTCGTCCTTGGAAGGCTTTTCAAGAGTCAAAGGGATTATCCTCAGGCGGGGGATGCCCTCGCTCCCGGCTTGCGCAACTCCAATTTTTCTAGGTTCGCCAAATGGGGAGTGAAATATGGTACTCAAAAGTATTTTGCTTTTCCAATTAATGATATAAAATATGATTTTCTGTCCACCTAGTAGGGCTTGGATCGAACCAAAGCTGACTGATTCTGCCAGAACCACGCCAACGTTATGTGTAATAATCTAAATGTTATAATATCCTGTAAAACACTGCTTACTGCCTTTAAAGAGTTCCCATTGACAGGAGAAAGAATTTGATGCCAGAAAGTCGAGTCAGTCCCCTCTCACTGTAGAATCTTTTATGTGGCTTAGAACCAAATGTTCACATTCCTTTGGGCGGTGTTAGAATGGCATTAGAAACTGGTCGCTCTCACTGGAGGAGAATTGTGAGTGTACTTTTTTCCTTGCTTGCACTGGCATCATCGGAGTCACAGTAAATCATCACATGACAATCTCTGTAATTTCAGCCTCAGACACGGGACTATTACGAAAGTTTTCTCTAACACTGGGCAAGATCAGCATTTCTCACACTTGAATGTAGTCTCTTGTCGGTAAAGATCAACCTGGCCGGGTTTTCTTGCAGTCGCTTTTTGCAAAGAAAAAGGGCCCACTATACATGGAAACTTTTCTTTAAGGGGAATATTATCTTTGAAATTATTTTCTTTTTTTTTGGTGGGGGAGTAACCCACGGTAGTCTCGCCTCTGTGAGATTGGAAATAGAAGCCAGTCAATTGCTGTACTTGCGGCTCCAGAATTACGATGGGGAGTTTATGGGCGAGTTTGATTCTCTTGGCCGGATTACTGTGGATTTCGAATAATGCTGAAGCGGGATGCGCGGAACCTCACAAATGCTGTGACGGCAGAGACCACAGATGCAGTAGCACTGACTGGAGAATAGACCGGGTTTACGGGACTTGCTACTGCGACGAAGCATGTGAAAGTACCGGTGACTGCTGTTACGATTACATCCAGACATGTCCAGGTAAAGGGCAGCTCGGCAGCCACAATCAAAGTGGGTTCTGTAGTGTGTTCCTTTCACTGAATAAGGGCAATTGTTTCTTGCTTTGTAACTATACGGAGATAGGTCAGCGTATGAAAGAATGAATTGAAAACGAGTGATGAAATATGATGCTCTCACAATTACAATAAATGAATGCACGCTTTTTCTATTGTTTATAAAAACGTAAAATATATTAATCTAAAATGATTGACTTAAAAGTGTTACTAGTTCAACTTTAAGACACAAACTTATAAATTAGTTTTAAAAGCTGGATGAAACATTTGCTCAATATTCAGTGGTAATTTTATGGCACGGTGCAGAAAATCTCGCAATTTTCACCAGTTCGAATGACTTCTTGTGTGGAGCGCATGGAGTGATGAATGACACTAAGCTGTTTATTAGTTACTAAGACGTGAGTCCCGCTTTGACCATCTATTTGTATACATGGCCAACTATCCTATCTGATATGCTGATTCAAAGAAAAGCCATCCATTTCGAATAAATTTAAAGAATGTATCGCCCTTCCAATTATTATATTTTGAACATTTTCTATGTTTCTATGAACTATTTTCATTTTTTAAAATGAGTTTTTTATTGGCTTGTTGAAACATGTCATGAAACCTTAATGCCTGAAATTTAAAGGTTTTAAAAGATTTTTCGTGACATGTTACAATGAGTCCAATAAAAACTAAATATTTTTATGAAAATAGTTTGAAGCCATCTTTTAATTTGGCGAATTTAAAAAAAAATTCTTTTAACTTATTACGGACACTATTTGTATTACCTATCCAGATTAATTTTTAAACAAATATATGGAGCAACTGTCCCATAACACGAATGTTTCATTTCCATTTTTAGGAAGTCAATTGAAAATTAAAGAGAGGTCTGTTTTTGGTTTAAATGGAGTTTGTAAATTACTGCATTAATTAAAATGATTATTGCTCATTGCAAGATGTGAAAGTTGGTGTCAAACATTATTCAAAATTAATGGCTGTGGTAATAATAATGTTAGGGATATAATGCATAAATAAGTTTTAGAGTTGCAATTATTGAAATTTCAATAGCTGGTAATTGTCCCTTTATAAGGATATTTTTTTCCTGAAAGAGGGAAGATTTGCTCTTCTCTGACGGAAATTTCTACTCAGTCAATCATCCTCTTCTGGCTACTCTCTTCATTGCTCTACTTGTTTCAAAATATTTAATAAAAATGTCCACTTTTATTTGCATTATGTTTACGCTGGCAAATTAAGTACCACTGCAAAGCACTTTCCCCTTCACATCAATCTTCCAGTTATAGCATAAACCCCGAGTCAAGTCCTGATCTAAATGTGGAGGGAAATGGCATGAGACTCCCTGGAGTGTGTAATCACATAACCATTTTGATTTGAAGCCAAGTGGAATGTTAGTCCAACTTTGTGAGGAAAAAGGTTTTGAAAGAGCCCTTGGACTTGCTGAAGATTTTTAAAATTTGTTTTGAGCTCAAGGCTCTATTTTCAATTTTTAAATGCTGTGAAAGAAACTCTGCACATATATGTAACTCCATATGGAAAATATTTCCTTTTATATAGAATAATTATAAGTTTGGGGCAGGTTATTTAAAAAGGATGGCATAAATTCTGTTTTGCACGCAATTAAGCTTACAGTTTAAAATACTGCTAAATTTATTTGCATAGCCACAAATATAAAATCTTTCTGAACCAGTACAATGAGACAGTGTAGTGAAACATTTTTTGATTAAATAATATTTCTTTATTTAAGATGGTAAGTAGTTAAGTCCAATTGTATTAATACAGCTGAAAGTGGGTTTTGGATCAGGTTTATTAATATAACTGAAAAGGATTTATCAACAAAAATATAAGCATGCTCAGTGCTCTAGAAGTAACAAGAAAGCATTGGAAATGAATTTAAATGCTACACTGAGCCACTGAATTCTTTCATTGATGTAGATTAGCCAGTTTCTTAGAAAATTAAATATTTCTTGATATGAAGCAGCTCTTACAAGTAGTAAGTAGTAGCCCAATAGTACCTTTCCGCTTTAGAAAATTAATGCACTTTGAAGCAGTGTCCATAGGAGGGGCCTTTACTGCAAGGGGATTATAGTATAGAATAAAGAACAATTGTATACTTTGGACTGAAATAGCCCATATGTATTTGACGGAAAACACATTGGCGTGATAGTCCCTAACTAAGTTACTCATGGATCAGATTTACAGATGCAGTAAATGAACACATGATCAGATTTCCTGGGAGAAAACAATATAGAAAAAAAACTTGATTATATGGGTGGGTTCTGAGTTCAAGCAGTTTAGTTTTAGAGTTTAAAACAAGTGGAGAAAAGGAAGTATTTCTTTAAGAAGTATTCAATTGAAATCTGGTTTCTTGGTGAAGAGTTTAAAAAGTTTATTAACTGAAGGTTACTAATCTGGTATACATAACATCGAAATCTGAACTTAAATTGGGAGATGCATATCAGGAGCCTGTAGTAATCCTGGTGCAAACAAATGCACTACAATTACATGGGAAGTTTAAACTTCCAAATGGCTGATTTCTGCTACCCGTGGACTTTCCACGAATGTTTCTGACGATGAGCTAGTATCAGAGCCTTGGGTCAAAAATCTGGGACTTACCCAGGACATTACAATGGAAATATTACGCTGGTTACTACTCGATCTAATTCTATGATTGGTCAGGTTAACCAAAATAAATACCAACTTGACTCACCCTCCCTCCATCAAACCACTGATACCCCTCCACCCTGAAATGTCAATTCAACCCGACTCAATTATCTCTCCCACTATAACCCAAACTGACCTTCCTCCCAAACCTAACCCGATCTGACTCACTTTGAACAAACCCCAGATCTGACCTGACTACCCAGCCAACCTGACCCGACTCTTCCATCATTATTTCACCGATTCAAATTGACTGTTTCCCTGACCCAACCTGACTCTCCCATCATAACCCACCACCTGACCTAACTACTCACTCACTCACCCATCCTCTCACCTACATGACCACCCAACCTCTTGCCCACTGCCCATTATCTCACCAATATGCCCAACATCTCGGCTAGATATCCACTCAGTCACTAGTGCACTAACTAACTGGAGTACTTGAGAACTTTTAAAAAATTAACTGAATATGACAATTAAAATGCTGTAAAAATGTAACTTGTCCATCACATTGCTCTGCCTCACCTACCTATTGCTGCTATAGTTGGGATCAGATTTCAATTGGGAATTCTGATCCTGGCTCAAATAATGCAGTGTGTTTGGGTCACAGAAATTTTCATGGGCATTAGCAATATGCACAGCAATGATGCTGACCAGATCTGGGTCAGTGAGTTGGACCTCTGGTATAGCCAAGCTGAGGAGAGAAAGAGAGTAAGTTTTTGATGCAGGCCTCCATAGTTGAAGAATATTAGAACGAGGATTGTTCTGACTGAAGGTGGCTACAGTTGAGTTGCTACAGATACCTATGTTGAATGGGATATTTGTAACCAGAGGATGGTTGAAGGAGATTTGAAGAGATAACATTACCAGAAGGAAGTGGAAGGCCCAAGAAATCTCAGCAGTTACACAAACCTTTGAAACAGTACTTAGACTAATCAGTTAATCTTCCAGTTTTTAATAAATATTTAACTGGAGTTTTGGTATGATGTAGGTATTTGGTTTTGGTTATAAGTAAGTTTATTTTACCTTTAATATCCTTGTGACTATAAATTTAAAATAGAGTGAAATTATTTGGATACATATTCTTTGATCTTGGTGCAGTAGAATTATTTTGTTTTAAACTGTGAACTTTGTTACCTGGGCTTTCAGATTCTAAAAAATATTAAACATGTAACTGATTTCTAACGAGACCTTAACAACTGAGGACTAATGGAATCACAAATGTTGATGGGTGAGCTGGAGCATTGGCAATGGTTAGGCTAACAGGACTTCGTGGTAAATTTTATTGTACAAAGTGAGTAGCAGTGGCTTTTTGTCAGTGGGGAAGAATTTTCTGGAAAAGTGATTTGCAACAATTAACCAGGGGTTAGGTTAATAGAATTGGCAGGAAATTTGAAGGTGGAGATAAAAGCAGGGCTAAAAAAGCAGAAGTAATTGATGCAATAGCACAGCATTTGGAATTTGAAGAAGAAAGGATTCATCCAAATAAACTACAGCTTGAGTTAGTTAGGATTTCATTGCAGATGAAACAGCTTGAATGAGAAGAAAAAGAAAATGAAAGAGAAATGCAGAAGTTTGAAATTGAATTCAAAAATGGCAATAAGGGAGGAAAGACTCCCTTATTGAGTAAATTGAACTGAAAAAAATTTTTGAGTTTTGATTTTACAATGACTGTACACTTAGTGCCTAAATTCACTGAGGGTGGAGTTCAGAGATAATGGCTGTGATTCTCCAGAAGAAAACTAAATGCTGCAGTCAGTGGGAAACACAGAGTGTTTCCGCCAGGTATTGAGAGCATCTTCCATTTGGGATTCATTCACCTGAGGCATGTAAAAAATATGCAGAACAGGAGTTATGTCAGCCAGTCTACCTTCACTGAGATCTGGGCACCATTTTTAAAGGTTGCCCCGATCTCCACACACGAAGCCCCCCTCCTCACCACCATGCAAATGGTGACCCCCCCACCTCACTCCGCTACAGACCAGAGGAGCACCACCAAACTCTCATGAATAATGAAAAATCATGGATTCCCTAACCTCCCTCCTCAAAACACAAGGATGAAAGTGATGCAAACCCCATCAGCGCTCTCCGTCAGGCTCCTCTCAGCCTTTTGCCCTCCACTGCAGTGCCAATGGTGCACAGCCCCTTGGCCAATCGCATTGCACTGCAAGGGGGGTTGAGGAGGCAAGTACAGTGCCCACTGCCAGGCTCCAGAGGGAGTGTCCTCAAGGAACCTAGGGGGTGGGTTGTTCTTAGGCTGGGACAAAGGCTTGACCACAATATTTTCCCAGGGATTTCAGGGTTCTAAGGAATGCGGAGAAACAGAGAGATCTTGGGGTTCATATCCACAGATCTTTGAAGGTTGCCACTCAAGTGCATATAGCCATGAAGAAGGCTTATAGTATGTTAGCGTTTATTAACAGGGGTTTGAGTTTAAGAGCTGTGGGGTTATGCTGCGACTGTACTGGACATTGGTGAGACCACATTTTGAATATTGTGTTCAGTTCTGGTCACATCACTATAAGAAGGATGTGGAAGCATTAGACAGTGCAGAGGAGATTTACCAGGATGCTGCCTGGTTTGGAGCATAGGTCTTATGAGGAAAGGTTGAGGGAACTGGGGCTCTTTGGAGTGGAGGAGGATGAGAGGTAATTTAATAGAGGTTTATAAGATGATGAGAGGGATTGATAGAGTGGACGTGTAGAGACTATTTCCTCAGATGGATGTAGCTGTTACTAGGGGGCATAACTATAAAATTCATGGTGAGAGATATAGGAGGGATGTCTAAGGTAGATTCTTCACTCAGATAGTGGTTGAGGTGTAGAATAGACTGCCTGCTGTGATAGTGAAGTCAGACACTTTAGGAACTTTTAAGCAGTTATTAGATACTTACATGGAGCTATCCATATGGAGGGGATAGCTTGATCTTGGGAGTGGACATAACTCGGCACAATATTGAGGGCTGAAGAGTCTGTACTGTGCTGTAATGTTCTATGGATGGGAGTCTAGTCACTGACCTGCCCTTTTTAACCCTGGAAAACCTGAATCTCACTCCTGGCATCGTGATTTCAGGCATTTCACTGATCATGGTCTTTATTCCGGTCTGTGGACTTAGAAAACTTTTAAGTGTGTTGGTCATTGTGGGAAATGTTATATTTATTATATTTGCTATATTTATTTGTTCATGAACTGTGGCCAACATTATAGCCCATTCCTAATTACCCTTGAGAAATGGTGGTGAAATTCTGAAACTGCTGCAGTCCATGTGATGTAGGTACACTCACAGTGCCTTTCGGGAGGGAGTTCCAGGATTTTGACCCAGCAAAAATGGAGCAGTGAAATAGTTCCAAGTCAGGATGATGAATGGCTTGGAGGGGAACTTACAACTGATGGTGATTCCAAACATCTGTTGCCTTTGACCTTTTCGGTAATAGGGCTATGGATTTGCAAAATGCTATTGAAGCAGTCTTGATGAGTTGCTGCAGTGTACCTTGTAAATGGTATGCATTGTTGCCACTGTACATCAATGGTGGAAGAAGTGAATGTTTGCGTTGTGCCTAGTTTGCCTATTGAAAAGGTAGATTTTTATTAAGACATGATTTGGCAGGTGATAAGGTATTAGCATGTCCAAGAATTTAAAGAGAGCCAGCTGAAGTGAGAGAAGTTTGAGGAAGGAACATGCTGGATTGTTCCCAGATTACATCATAACAAGGTTTCAAGAAGATAAGGTGAGACAGGATGAAGCAAAGTTAACTGAAAGGTAGAATAATTCAAGTATTTAATTATTCATTAGGCCTCAATAGGACTTTGTTTGGGAAGCTGTATGAGAGTAAAAGACATGAATAGAATGAGCTGATTTATTTAATCAGTCTTCTCTAATTTACCCTGAGTTTAGCAGAACTTGGTTTGCAAGGATTATTTCAAACAGTGCACTGAGGAAGAAAAGATTCCTGGTGTTTTTACCTAAAAATGATATACTAACAAGGAAATACAGATCTCTTCAAAGACCAGCAGATGAGGAAGCAATATTAATCTATCAAATTATGTGAATTGCTCATTCAGAGAGCCACCACAGACATGATGGGCTGAATAACCCCTTTTTGTACTGTAACAATTCTGTGATTTTGTAAGGTTGTTGTCCCTCCTAGTTAATGCAGGGAAATTTTAAGAATGCCCATGGAATTTCAGTTAGTGAGGTTAAAGTAATGAAACATTTTCACCGATCAGTTTTCCAGAAGAACTTTATGGTACAGTGGTTAGCACTGCTGTCTCACAGCGCCAGGGGCCTGGGTTCAATTCTGGTCTTGGGTCACTGTCTGTGTGGAGTTTGCAAGTTCTCCCCACGTCAGTGTATGTTTCCTCCGGGTGCCCCGGTTTCCTCTGTCCAAAGATATGCGGGTTAGATGGATTGGCCATGCTAAATGTGTGGGGCTATGGGGATGATGGGTGGAATGCTCTTTGGCAGAGTCAACGCAGACTCCTTGGATGAGATTTTTGACCATTTGATGGCAACACGACAGCTCAGTGACTATTGCTGTGCTGTGCAGATACATGGATTTGGGCCTATGGCTGTGGGAGTTTGCGCATTCCCCATATGCTTGCGTGGGTTTTCTCCGGGTGCTCCGGTTTCCTCCCACATCCCAAAGATGTGCTCTTAGACTAATTGGCAAAACAAATTCTCCCTAAATTGTCTCAAATTTGGTTTTTAATCCATAGATCTATAAACATAGACAGGGATCACGGGTAGAGATGGGAACCGGGCCAAGAGATGGCGCGGGCTCGTTGGGCCGAAGGGCTTGTTTCCTGTGCTGTTTTGTTCTTTGTTCTTAAATTATGGTGGAATTCTGCAATACATGCCACAATTGCCAGATGTTTGCAAAATCCCAGCCATCAGTTAAAACAACTCCATTGATTCCTATGCATGCTTTTGAATAACTGTTTTGTAGGGTTCTAGTGGATTGCATGGGGCTTTTGCATAAACTAAAATGGAATATCAACATCTTTTAGCTGTCATGGATCTGAAGGTTAAAACTTCAATACCATAAGATATGCTGATTACACAATTCTTATTGCTGACTCTGGTGAGAAATGGCAAAAGATTTTGGATAGAGTAGTGAATGAACATGAGAAGAAAGGGCTGAGTATAAATTTTAAAAGAACGAAATGTCTTGCAGTATCTCAGACGAAAATTATATCAGAATATAAGGTTACAGAGAAGAGTGAAAAGCGAGACAAATGTTGTTAACTAGGAAGTATGTTAACATTGAATGGAAAATGCAACCAAGAAATAAGACAAATGATTGGATGGCCAAAGATGCATTTCAAAAAATTAAAAAGATTATGAACTTAATATTAGCCACGAAACAAAGCTGAAAGTCTGAAATGCTACATCACACCATTTTGAAACATAGAAGTGAGTGTTAGACAATCAGTGAAGCAATGCAGAGAAGAATCAAAACTCCAGAGTTATGACTTTTGAGGCGAATAATGAAGATATCATGGACAAGTCATACTGTCATGTAAAGGTGTTAATAAAATCTAAGACCAAAAGAACTGTACTGATCAAGATTAGAACAAGACTGTTAGAATTTTTTAAAATAAAAATAATGACTTAAAACGATTAATGTTGATGAGAAAGATCAATGGTAAAAGAGATTAGGTTTGACAAAAAAAAAGATCCTTTTAAAAAGCCTCTAAACCTGGATAAATGTATCATTAATGAAGGTGATCTACATCTCCAGAACATGATTAGCTGGAGGCCCATGGTTGCCACCATCCTCATATGCATGGTACCTGAAGAGATAGGGAGGGGGCATTCACTTCAGAAAGATTATTGCAAAGATGGTAAATAAAGGGTTAATTTTGTTTTTAACATGATGTGGATTACCCAAAGGGTTCAGTCTGACCAAGGGTCAAAATTCTATGCCACATGTATTCCTGAAAACTATTTATAGCTTAGGAATAAAACAACTTTAATAAATGCAGAAAATTCACAGTTCCCAAAGGACTTGGAAAGAGGCTAAACCTTAAAGACCATATCCAGAGGACGGGATGAAGGAATTTCAATTTTATTGTTTGCAATTCGGGATGCACCTATTGAATCAACAGAGGGATTCGGTTCCTGTGAATTAGTCTATGGATGTAAAGTAAGAGGACCACTTAAATTTATTAAAGAGAAATTTATGGATCACAAAGAGGAATTTATTCTTTTAGATTAAACATGCAAATTCCAAAACAAATTGTCAAAAATATGTACAGTTTCTTGAAAACACTTCAAGGTTTCTGAACAAGTAATTAAAAGCAAGCAAGTAAGACAGTTGAAGAATGCATTTTTAAATCTGGGAATAAGATTTTGGTTCTATTATCTATGCAGGGTTCTATTATCTGTTCACTGAATGCTAAATTTAAATCTTAAATTTAAATCTTATTCAGATGAAAACAAACTTAATGAGAGAAATTATATTATTAGTAAACCAGATGAAAGGAAAACTCAATAAGTGTGTTCCATGAATATGCTGAGACATGATTATGATAATGAGATAAAAACAACCAAGAAGTGTACTTCAATTTGTAAAGAAGGAAGACAGTGATATGGTTACATATCAGATGATAAGACAGAAGCTGAAAATGTTCAAACTGAATCCTCGTAATAAGGTTAGGCAGTACAATGTGTTTAAAAAAAATTACAAAATATTAAACCATATCTGAGTAGAGTCTCAGAATGGCATAGTCAAATCACTAAAAGAATGAGAGTCACTCTGTAGAATTAGATTAGAATGAACTTTCTATGCATGATGTTGATGTGCAAGGTACTCCACCCATTAAACAAATTCCTTATAGATTGAATACTGAGAAATTGTCTTGAGTCAGTAAAATAAATCAATTTCATGTTGTACAATGATAAAATTGAACTGAGTCAAGGCTGTTGGAGTTCACTAATTGTATTTATATAAAAGTCTGACTAAACTCAAAGATTTTGCATTGACTTTTATAACAAAAATAGTCTCTAATTTTACATTATGCATTGAAGGCTAGGAGTTGATACTAAGAGTTCATTATTAGGAAGAGGGTTAAGAAGCAATCGGGGAGACAATCCTTCGGGGCTGTTCCCCTCCAAAATAAGTTTTCTGTCCTGGAGGCTACAGTTGAGGAAGAATCAACTGGAGATAGCCAAAGGGAGCAGGTCTCTGGGGATGAGCCTGCTGTGAATGCTCAGGTGGGTAGGGGAAATAAGAGATTGGGCCTGGTAATTGGAGACTCCATAGTTAGGGGGACAGATAGGAGAGTAAACAGTAATGAACGGGACTCAGGGCTGGTGTGTTGCCTCCCAGGGGCTGGGGTCCAGGACGTCTCAGAGAGGGTTTTCAAGATTCTTAAGGGAGAGGGGAGTCAGCCCCAAGTCATAGTTCATGTAGGGACACATGGGGATAGTCAGCATGGTTTTGTGAAGGGGAGGTCGTGCCTTACTAACCTTATTGAGTTTTTTGAAAAAGTGACCAAAGAGGTGGATAGGGGTAAGGCAGTTGATGTGGTATATATGGACTTTAGTAAGGCGTTCGATAAGATGGCCCATGGAAGGCTTCTGCAGAAAATGAAGATGTATGGGATTGAGGGTGATTTAGCTAATTGGATTAGGAATTGGCTAGCTGATAGAAGACAGAGGGTGGTGGTTGATGGAAATTATTCATCGTGGAGTTCGGTTACAAGTGGTGTACCTCAGGGATCTGTTTTGGGGCCCCTACTGTTTGTAATTTTTATAAATGATCTGGATGAGGGTATTGAAGGATGGATTAGTAAATTTGCGGATGACACCAAAGTCGGAGGAGCGGTAGATAGTGAAGAGGGGTGTTCTAGTTTGCAGAGAGACTTGGACAAGTTGCAGAGCTGGGCCAAGAGGTGGCAAATAGAGTTTAATGTGGAAAAGTGTGAGGTAATTCACTTTGGCAGGAATAACAAATGTGTAGGATATAGGGCTAATGGTAGGACTCTTAATAATGTTGATGAATAGAGGGATCTTGGTGTATATGTGCATAGATCCCTGAAAGTTGGCAATCAAGTCGATAAGGTTGTTAAGAAGGCATACGGAGTCTTAGCTTTTATTGGTAGGGGTTTGATTATTATTATTATTATTATTATTATTATTATTACAATTATTGATTACCAGGATGTTGCCTGGTATGGAAGGCAGGTCTTATGAAGAGCGGCTGAGGGATTTGAGGTTGTTTTCGTTAGAAAGAAGGCGGCTAAGAGGAGACCTTATTGAAACATAAGATGATTATATGACAGCGTACGTGATTATACGACAGCGTACGGGTCGAATATCCCAAGGGTAAGGGGTTTGGATGGGGAGGAGTTTGTTAGGTGTGTTCAGGAGGGTTTCCTGACACAGCACGTGGACAAGCCTACGAGAGGAGAGGCTGTACTGGACCTGGTACTAGCTAATGAACCAGGACAGGTGATGGATCTCTCGGTAGGAGAGCATCTTGGGGATGGAGATCATAATTCTATCTCCTTCACCCTTGCGTTGGAAAAGGATAGGATCAGGCAGGCTAGGAAGGTGTTTGTCTGGAATAAGGGGAAATATGAAGACATCAGGCAGATGTTGGGGCGAATAAACTGGAAGGAGGTGTTCTTGGGGAAAAGCACAGAAGGAAGGTGGCAGATATTCAAGGAATGCTTGTCTGGAGCTTTGCACGACAACGTTCCGGTGAGACGAGGAGGTTTTGGTAGGATGTGGGAACCGTGGTGCACGAAGGCTGTGGTGAACATAGTCAGGAAGAAAAGAAAGGTGTATAAAAGGTTCAAAGAGCTAGGAGATGTTGGGGATCTAGAGAAGTATAAGCCTTATAGAAGAGAGCTTGAAAAGGAAATTAGGAGATCCAGAAGGGGTCATAAAAAGGCCTTGGCTGGTAGGATTAAGGAGAATCCCAAGGCCTTCTACAAATATGTGAAAAGTAAAAGGATGAGAAGAGAAGGGATAGGACCTATAAAAGGTGAAGGGGGAAAAGTCTGTATGGAACCGGAAGAAATGGCAGAGGTGCTTAATGAGTACTTTGCCTCAGTATTCACGGTGGAAAGTGATCTGGGAGGATGCACTACAAGTTTGCGGCAGACTGAAAAGATTGAGTATGTAGATATTAAGGAAGCGGATGTGTTAGAACTTTTAAATGCTATCAAGATAGACAAATCTCCAGGACCAGATGGGATGTACCCCAGGTTATTGTGGGAGGTGAGGGATGTCATTGCAGAGCCCCTGGCAATGATCTTTGCGTCGTCGATGGAGACGGGAGAGGTTCCGGAGGATTGGACGATTGCGGATGTGGTCCCTATTTTCAAGAAAGGGAACAGGGATTGTCCTGGAAATTACCGACTGGTGAGTCTGACCTCAGTGGTTGGTAAGCTGATGGAGAGGCTTCTGAGGGACAAGATTTACAAGCATTTGGAGAAGTTTAGGTTGATTAGAAATAGTCAGCATGGTTTTGTAAAAGGCAGGTCGTGCCTTACGAGCTTAATTGAGTTCTTCGAAAATGTGACTGAACACATTGACGAAGGAAGAGCAGTGGACGTGGTGTACATGGACTTCAGCAAGGCATTTGACAAGGTCCCACATGCAAGACTTCTTGAGAAGGTGAGAGGCCATGGGATCCAAGGGGCTTTGGCCTTGTGGATCCAGAACTGGCTTGCCTGCAGAAGGCAGAGGGTGGTTGTGGATGGCTCTTTTTCTGCATGGAGGTCGGTCACCAGTGGAGTGCCCCAGGGATCTGTTCTAGGACCCTTGCTGTTTGTCATTTTCATAAATGACCTGGATGAGGAAGTGGAGGGATGGGTGAGTAAGTTCGCCGATGACACGAAGGTCGGTGGTGTTGTGGATGGTCTGGAGGGATGTCAGAAGTTGCAGCATGACATCGACAGGATGCAAGACTGGGCGGAGAAGTGGCAGATGGACTTCAACGCGGATAAATGTGTTGTGGTCCATTTTGGCAGATCCAACGGGATGAATGAGTACACTATCAAAGGTAGGAGTCTTAGCTGTGTGGAAGAGCAGAGGGATCTTGGGGTCCGGGTCCATAAGACTCTCAAATCGGCCTCCCAGGTGGAGGATGTGGTTAAGAAAGCTTACGGTGTACTGGCCTTCATTCATCGAGGGATTGAGTTCAGGAGTCAGGAGGTAATGCTGCAGCTTTATAGGACCCTTGTCAGACCACACTTGGAGTACTGTGCGCAGTTCTGGTCGCCTCACTATAGGAAGGACGTGGAAGCTATTGAAAGGGTGCAGAGGAGATTTACAAGGATGTTGCCTGGATTGGGAGGCATGCCTTATGAAGACAGGTTGAGGGAGCTGGGACTGTTCTCCCTGGAGAGACGAAGGTTGAGAGGCGACCTGATAGAGGTTTACAAGATGTTGAGAGGAATAGATAGGGTGGACTCTCAGAGACTATTTCCCAGGGCTGAAATGGTCGCGACGAGAGGGCACAGATTTAAGGTGCAGGGAAGCAAGTACAGAGGGGATGCTAGGGGAAAGTTTTTCACTCAGAGGGTGGTGAGTGAATGGAATCGGCTGCCGTCGGTGGTGGTCGAGGCGAACTCACTGGGGTCTTTTAAAAGACTTCTGGATGAGTATATGGGATCCAATGGGATTGGGGGTTATAGATAGGTCTATGGCTGGATAGGTTTGATGTGTTCGGCACAACTTGTGGGCCGAAGGGCCTGTTTGTGCTGTAGTGTTCTATGTTCTATGATTAGAGGTTTAGATAGGGTGGACAGTGATAGCCTTTTTCTAGGATGGAGAAAGCTAGCACAGGGGACATAGCTTTAAATTAAGGGGTGGTGGTTTTAGGACAGATGTCAGAGGTAGGTTCTTTACCCAGAGGGTGGAAGGGTATGGAATGCCTTGCCTGCGGTCAGTTGTAGATGTGCCAAGTTTGGTGGCGTTTAAGAGGTTAGTAGATAAGTTTATGGATGAAAAGGGAATGGTTTAGGTTAGAGGGTCACAGCTGGTTCCTAATTGGTCAGCGCAACATCGAAGGCCGAAGGGCCTGTTCTGCGCTGTAATGTTCTATGTTCTATGTTCTATGATGTAGGTAGGACGAGGGAAGGGGATATTAAACAGAAATTTATGGAGTTGGGGTGGAAGCTTAGGGCCAAAACAGACAGAGTGGTTATCTCTGGACTGTTGCCTGTGCCACGGGATAGTTTAGAGAAGAACAGAGAGAGGGAATGTTTGAACTCGTGGCTGCGGGGATGGTGCAGGAGGGAGGGGTTCAGGTTCTTGAACAATTGGGGCTCATTCTGGGGTAGGTGGGACCTCTACAAGAGAGATGGTCTACACCTGAACCAGAGAGGAACCAATATCTTGGGGGGAAAATTTGCAAAGGCTATGCAGTGGGGTTTAAACTGATTCAGAGAGGGGGGTGGGATCCTGAGTAGCTTGGATGTTAAGAGGGACGAGAATAGGGGGGTCATAGATGAGAACTGTAAAGCACAGCAGCATACGGGTGGAGTAGGGCATGGTTTGAAATGCGTATACTTTAATGCAAGAAGTATTCGCAATAAGGTGGAGGAACTTGCAGCTTGGATCAGTACCTGGAACTTCGATGTTGTGGCCATTTCAGAGATATGGATAGAGCAGGGACAGGAATGGTTGTTGCAGGTTCCAGGGTTCAAATGCTTCAGTCAGAGTAGAGAAGGAGGTAGAAGGGGGGGAGGAATGGCATTATTAGTCAAAGATTGTATCACAGTGACAGAAAGGAAGTTTGATGAGGACTCGTCTGTTGAGGTAGTATGGGCTGAGATTAGAAACAGGAGAGGAGCGGTCACCCTGTTGGGAGTCTTTTATAGACCCCCTAAAAGTTCTAGAGAGGTAGAGGAAAGGATTGCAAAGTCGATCCTGGACAGGAGTGAAAGTAATAGGGTAGTTGTTATGGGAGACTTTAACTTTACTAATATTGATTGGAATAGCTATAGCTCTAGCTCGTTAGAGGGGTCAGTTTTTATACAAAGTGTGCAGGAAGGTTTTTTGACTCAGTATGTAGATAGGCCAACTAGAGGTGAGGCTACATTGGATTTGGTGCTGGGCGATGAGCCAGACCAGGTGTTAGGCTTGGAAGTTAGTGAACATTTTGGTGATAGTGACCACAATTCAGTTACGTTCACCTTAGTGATGGACAGGGATAGGCATGAAGCTGGGGGCAGTAGGTATAGCTGGGGGAAGGGTAATTATGAGGCCATAAGGAGAGAATTAGGGTGCATAGGTTGGACTAGGAAACTACAGGGACTGGGAACATCTGAAATGTGGAGCTTATTCAAGGAGCAGCTACTGCGAGTCCTTGATAAGTATGTCCCTGTCAGGCAAGGAGGAAATGGTCGAGTAAGGAAACCATGGTGTACTAAAAAGGTTAATTCGCTGATTAGGAGGAAAAAGGAGGCTTATGTCAGGATGAGGCTTGAAGGCTCAGTTAATGCACTGGAAAGCTATAGATTAGCCAGGAGGGAGCTAAAGAGTGAGTTGAGAAGAGCTAAAAGAGGACACGAGAAGACTTTGGCTGATAGGATCAAGGAAAATCCTAAAGCTTTCTTTAGATATGTTAAGAATAGAAGATTGGTTAGGGCAAGATTAGGGCCAGTCAGAGACATCAGTGGGAAGTTGTGCATGGAGCCTGAAGAGATTGGAGAGGCACTGAAAAAATATTTCTCTTCGGCATTCACGCAGGGAGATGTAAATGTAGTTATGGAGAACACTGGGATACAGGCTTGCAAACTGGAAAGTATTGAAGTAGATAAGGAGGATGTGCTAGATATTCTTGAGGGTTTGAAGTTAGATAAGTCCCCTGGCCGGATGGGATTTACCCTAGGATTTTCTGGGAGGCGAGAGAGGCAATTGCAGAGCCTCTGGCTCTGATCTTTAGGTCGTCGTTGGTTACGGGTATAGTGCCAGAAGACTGGAGGATAGCGAATGTAGTCCCATTGTTCAAGAAGGGGAATAGAGACTTTCCTGGGAATTATAGACCGGTGAGTCTTACTTCTGTTGTGGGCAAAGTATTGGAAAGAATTATTAGGGATAGGATTTCTAGTTATTTAGAGAGAAACGAATTGATTGGGGATAGTCAGCATGGTTTTGTGAAGGGTAGGTCGTGCCTTACTAACCTTATTGAGTTTTTTGAAAAGTGACCAAAGAGGTGGATGGGGGTAAGGCAGTTGATGTGGTATATATGGACTTTAGTAAGGCGTTCGATAAGGTGCCCCATGGAAGGCTTCTGCAGAAAATGCAGATGTATGGGATAGAGGGTGATTTAGTTAATTGGATTAGGAATTGGCTAGCAGATAGAAGACAGAGGGTGGTGGTTGATGGGAGATATTCATCGTGGAGTTTGGTTACAAGTGGTGTACCTCAGGGGTCTGTTTTGGGGCCCCTGCTGTTTGTAATTTTTATAAATGATCTGGATGAGGGTATCGAAGGATGGATTAGTAAATTTGCAGATGACACCAAAGTCGGAGGAGTGGTACATAGTGAAGTGGAGTGTTGTGGCAAATGGAGTTTAATGTGGAAAAGTGTGAGGTAATTCACTTTGGCAGGAATAACAAATATGTAGAGTATAGGGCTAATGATAGAACTCTTAATAGTGTTGATGAACAGAGGGATCTTGGTGTATATGTGCATAGATCCCTGAAAGTTGACAATCAAGTCGATAAGGTTGTTAAGAAGGCATACGAAGTCTTAGGTTTTATTGGTAGGGGGATTGAATTTTGGAGCCGCAATGTCATGTTGCAACTGCACAAAACTCTAGTGCGGCCGCACATGGAGTATTGTGTACAGTTCTGGTCCCCACATTATAAGAAAGATGTGGAGGCATTGGAGAGGGTACAGAGGAGGTTTACCAGGATGTTGCCTGGTATGAGGGCAGGTCTTATGAAGAGAGGCTGAGGGATTTGAAGTTGTTTTCGTCAGAAAGAAGGCGGCTAAGAGGAGACCTTATTGAAACATATAAGATGATTCGAGGTTTAGATAGGGTGGACAGTGATAGCCTTTTTCCTAGGATGGAGAAAGCTAGCACGAGGGGACATAGCTTTAAATTAAGGGGTGGTAGTTATAGGACGGATGTCAGAGGTAGGTTCTTTACCCAGAGGCTGGTAAGGGTATGGAATGCCCTGCCTGCTGCAGTTGTAGATGCGCCAAGTTTGGTGGCGTTTAAGAGGTTAGTAGATAAGTTTATGGATGAAAAGGGAATGGTTTAGGTTAGAGGGTCATTGCTTTTTCTTAATTGGTCGGCGCAACATCGAAGGCTGAAGGGCCTGTTCTGCGCTGTAATGTTCTATGTTCATTAATAAGATTTATTTATTAAAAATATGCAGTATTAGCAAGTGCCACTAACAGAGATAACCAGGGAAAATTCTGCTTTTAGAACTGCAGACAGCCTATCTCAAATTAACATATGCTGTTCAAAAAGAAGAATACAGCATTCTTTTCAAAGATAAACAAATTGAGTTAATAATGGACTATCATACTATGTTGTATATATGACAATTTATTGATCCACAGTGATTCTTGGAAAAAAAACATATAAAATACTTCCATGAATTACTGTAATTGGGAGACTGCAAAAAGTTGACTGAGTGATAAATTTGATGAAAAGTGAATTTGCAAGACGAAATGAATTTATATGGGAAATATTGTGGGGTGACAAAGTGGCACAATGGTTAGCACTGCTTCCTCACAGTGTCAGGGACCTGAGTTCAGTTCTGGCCTTGGGTTGACTGTGTGGAGTTTGCCTACTCTACCCATATCTATGTGATTTTCCTCTGGGTGCTCCGGTTTCCACCCGCAGACTAAAGATGTGCGGATTAGGGTGGATTGGTCATCCTAAATTTCCTCTTAGTGTCCAGAGATATGTAGGTTAGGTAGATCAGCCACAGTAAATGAACAAAGTTATGGGCATAGGGTGGGAGGCTGGGCCTGGGGAAGATGCTCTTTTGGGAGTTGGTGCAGACTGGATGGGACACATGGCCTCCTTTTACAATGTAGAGATTCTATGGCTCAATAGATACTATGAATCAATGTCTCAGAGAAGCCACATACCAAGCAATTACAGACTTTCCTGATTCTAAAACCAAATAAAAGATACTGTAGTTTCTCAGAATATGTGGATTTTACAGGAAGATTGTCTCAAATTTCAGCACAGTAGCTGATCCATTAACAAACGTATTGAAGAAGCAAGTTAAATACAAGACAAATTCTTGTGAGCTTGCCTATGAGAGATTAAAGGCTGTCTTGATAAATGAGCCTTTCACTGTTCCAAATATCCACAAACTATTCAAGATAGCAATTGATGCCAGTGATGTGGGTGTGGGAATCTTATTATTACATAATCATGATGCTAACATAAAGCATTCAGTTTGTTATATTTCAAGAAAAATTTCACTGAAAGTACTCCACAATTATAAAGTGTTTAATCTTGTTTTGGTTTTATAATAGTTTGAAATATACATCAAATTACAGTAATGCTAGAGAGACTATGATTTAACAAACCATAATCCACTAGAGTTTTTGGAGAAATTCTATACTAAAAATCTCCATTTATTTTCGTGGAATCAATTTACCTTAAAAAATGTTCAAGTTGCAAGAAGGAACAATATCATTGCAGACAACCCCAGAGGCCCACCCCGCTCCCCATTCTCACACACTGTCTGCTAGGAATAGGGTACTGAACCCACATGTAGCAATCCTGACCTGGCTGCCTGCATTCTGGAGTGGGCATTTCAGAACCTCCCTCCCCCAGTGCAATTTTAATAGAGTTGGGCTGGCTTTTGAAAGTAAGCTATCATACCAGCTCAGAGTTGTCCTATACCATGGAAGGTCCTGAAAGCAGAGTCGTGAACCAGTCAATGTATGATAAGTTATGCATGTTTTTATTGCAGTAATTGATGATGGGGCTTTGTTCGGAAAAGCCAGACTCAAAAAACCTTTGATTTGATAATGGGATTATTGCAGAATCAACTAAACTTTTGGTCATCGCCAAAATGTTGAGATTTTATAAACATAACCAACAAGAAGGTGAATCAATCACAAAGTTCATAGCTATTTTAAAGAAATTAGTTGAATACTTTGAATTCAGGGATGACTTGAACAATTTCATTACAACATAGTGTGAATTAAGAAGTAAAGCTATTTTGAAAAGCCTGTAAATAGAAAGCAACATAAACCTAAAGCGGACTTCAGAAGTTGTGATATCTATGGAATTAGCAAGTAAGAAGTCCAACAATTAAGCTTGAGCATTAAAGTCCATGAAGTATCAGCTGAAACCCTAACATAGACATAGCTTTGAAATTGCCATCAATGTGCAAAAACTGGACATAGCAACTGACTACTGGTACAATGATACAAAATGTAAGAATTGTGATAAAAAGAGACACATTGAACATGCACATTTGAGAAAGAAGCAACAAATTCCAAACAAGAATTATAAAAAGCAAGAACCAAGTGGATCAAATGGAAAATCCTAAAGAGGCAAAAAGGATCCATGGGATACAAAAAGAACATGAAAAAGTACCGGAGTCACAGTCAAATGATGAACTGTTGTTGAATGTACTAGCCATTGTGGATGCAATAAACTATTACTGAGTCATTACTTCACTGGATGGACAATTGGTGAAATTGGAGGTGGACACCAGAGCAGCAGTTTTGTTGGTCTCAGAAATCTTTTACTAAAAAAAACTACAACGTATTGCTAGAGGAAAATCAATTTTACTGAGGTTTGGCCTCCAGTCAACACAATAAATAAATCATCAATCAGAGACAGAGGGTACACTGTACAGGATTGATAGTGACTTTAAAATCGCCACAAGTGCATACCAATCATTTTTCTTCATCATCAGCATGGCCCAGTCATTCACAATAACAGGTTTGAGGACTCCTGTTCTAACTAATTAGAACAAGCCATTCTAATTCTGCCTTTATGTTAGGCCTGATTATGTATGGCACTGACCTAGCCTTTAAGCATGTGGCTTGACTTTCCTCCTTAATTGTTAACTTGATTAAGAATTCCTTCAAGCTTCTCAGCTCCCATTAAAGACAATGATACATTTCCTTAAAGCCTTTGGTAGACCTGCTTCATAATCTGACACAAGATTCACCTTAACCCAGTTTAATTTGATTTTTTCCAGCTAAGTTCTCTCCATTAATCTGGATTGTTTCCTTTAACATTGTGCAAGGACAAATCCATTCAATTGCATATTTACACCAATACAGATCCCTAACGGAACCACTTCTCCAATGTAGTTTTTAATATTATCTTCAAAAGTTTCAAGACTATGTGTTGTAATTTTCCTATTTCTGTTACCAACAAAACTGCTGCTCCACTGTTCACTTCTATTTTCATCGGCTATCTATCCAGTAAAGAGTGACCAGTAACTGTTTGTGGCAGCAGTGATAGTCAGTATGTTTTATGACTATTCATCTTCCAACTTATTCCATTTTCATGTCCTTTTTGTACCACATGCTTTTCCATATGATGTATTCGATTTTTGTTTTTTTGTTGTTCCAACTTATTGGCCAAAATTTTTCCTATCCACCCACCATGGGAATTGAATAGGTGAGGGGCAGACCATGAATAGGTTCATTGACCTCAGGCAAGATTTCACAGTTTTATGATGACTAAGGCTGTAAAATCCCACCCATTGTTTCTTCCTGCAATAGGCATGTTCGATCTGCTCCTTTCTGCCACAATTTCTGAACTTTATGTCTTTGCTCCATCAATCTGCAGCTGTGTGCCCAATTTTTGCATACAAGTCTGTACATAATGGTGTCGATCAAGACATCCCTGAATCCACAGTATTCAGCTGGTTTCTTCAAAGTAGCGATGAACTGTGTAATTGATTCACTTTCTTGTTGGTTATGCATATAGAACGTGCATCTCTCGCTAATTTCCACTATCTCATCAAAAGCTTTTGACCCTGGCTTTTCCAGCTGTATCAGACTTCTCAGGAGATTGAATATTCTTGGCCTGTTTCCTTCTGAGTTTTGCAACATCCCTGAGCTCTAAACTTATTGTTGCAGGATACTTGTGACTTACAGTGATTCCTATGCTGTTCCAGATCTTTCTGAGCAGAGCACATGGTGAACTTCTTTTCCATGGCCCACAAACTTCATTGATGCGCACATGCAAAAATGATTCCAGATTTAAGACTTGCCAGTATTAAAATAAGCCTGTGATACAGCACTGATGCAATTTCATTAATCAGTTTCTTCATTGTTTAAGTAGTAAATGTAGTGTAATAATATATAATGTATAGTTTTATAGTATAACATTGACCTGGAAATGATTTTGAATGACTCACTCATACTGGTGTCAATGGGACTGATGGGACAAGATTGGGTAATATTGAGAATGGCAATACAAGACAGGCCTGACAGGACCTTCTTTTGTTTGAACACTTAATTTTGATTGACACTTAAGAAATGAGGCCAATTAGGTAACCAGTTGGAATCATCCAGCTTCTAAATTGGTTGATTTTTCATATCACTGTTGTTTCTAAAACCATTCCCACCACTGACATTAAACCAGCCTACAACTGTTTGGTTTAACCTTGCACCATTTTTGTACAAGGCTATCACATTTGTTATCCAGGGATGGTTCCAGCCCTCTGGAACCATCCCTGTATTTAAGAAGAATTAGTTATGATCAGTACCACTACTGTCTCCACTGTTATTTCCCTCAGCATCCTTAGATCCCTTTGGACCAGGTGAATCGTCAAGTCTTTTTATAATCCTGACTTTATATCGTCAAATTCATGTCTGTTATTGCAACAGCATCTTATTCATGTGACTGTTTACACTTCAGCTCATTAGCCTTATTCACCACACTTGGTGTGTTAATATGCACTGTAAACCAGGGTTCACAGAATCACAGAATTATTTCAGTTTAGAAGGAGACCATTCAGCCCATCATCTCTGCGTTGGCTCTCAGAATGAGCAATTCACTTTGTGCCATATTGTATCTCCTCTTAGTCTGACCAAATGTAATACTTTATTGTTTCTTACTCTGTGCTATCTGTCTTCCCAATACTTCATGCACCTTTTTATCTTTCCATACATCTTCTTTCTAAATTTGCATCATGTTTTCAAACCCCTACTCTGATGAGGTGCACACCATCCATTTTGTAAAGATCTTATCTCCCTCCTGCACCATCTCTCCAGTCAGCATTCATCTGAATTATACTCCTATTTCTATAGTCACTGGTGCATAGTACCACAAGCAATTCAAGATTACTGTTTCTCAGCTTCTACTTTTTAGTTTCTTTCCTAACTCGCTAAAATGATTCTGCCATGTTCTACTTGTGTTGCTCGTGCCAAAATGAACCACAATCTTTGGCTGTCACCCTCCCTCCTCAGAATAATCTGTAACCAAAAGAACCAGAGGGAAGATGAGGAGAATGGTTCAGTATGTAAGTTGTTATGACCTGGACTGTGCTGTCTGAAAGGATGATGGAAAAAAATTGGTAATAACTTTCAAAAGGGAATTGGATATATAATTAAAAAGAAAATAATGCAGGCCCATGGGAAAGAACAATGGAATGGGACTCTCTTTTAAAGAGAGTGCAAGCTCAATGGGTTGAAATGTGCTGTATGATTCTATCGTTCATTAAATTAATTAATGGAAAATTGCTGTCATTGGGCATCACTATACCTGAAATGCCTCCAGAAATGCTTGCTCATAAAACCATTGGTTCACTATAATCTACTAATCCATAGAAACTATGTCATTAATTTAATACCATATTGTATTCCCTCTTTTGAGTCTATCAGATGTGTTCTTTGTTAAGTGCACAACAACATTTTTTTTTAAAAAGTTACCAAAATGTAACTTTTCTTTGTTTTAGGGGGATGACCAATCTTCAGTCCCAAACACAACCCCTGCATCACAGAGTGCAGCACAAAGGACAGAAAATTTTTCCAGTTGGAATTTCCTTTGCTTCGGCCACTACTCTTTTGCCCAGACCTCTCATTTCTTTCTTGTTATCTGTGACCTCTACACTATATTTTAATAATTTCTTTCTCTTACAGAATTCAACAATGTTAGAACTGGAATTTATTCTCACTTTCTGTTGCCTGTCCCTTCCAAAGAACTTGAATATGTTACAGTAAAAATTAGAATTGGCTCAAATCATAGAAGTTTGTATTTTCAAGCCCACACCTCAACCCTAAGGATATGTTTCCTCTTAGTACTTTAATGTGAGTGTTGGAGAGAGCATAATATTATTGCTTAGAATCATGTTTCTCAGTTTCAGAGTTCTCTTCATGACATCACTTTCTTCCTCAAGTGAGGTAGCAATTATTTATTTTAATATGTTTTAATTCTGTGCCATGACTGGTAATTTCATTGCCTGTGTGATTACTGCTTCGTATATGCATTTCAAAACAGTGAATTCCCATCTGTAATAACATGACAAAAGTAAGCTGTGATAAGAATGTATTTAAAGAAAAATTGAAATGTTACCGGAGATATTTACCAGTGATGTATAAAAAAAAATCTGAATATAGCACCAGTGAACTGCAGCTGTATTTCAAATCATATGCGGGACCACCATAGCTCTGTTACATAGACTAAGTTTGGAGATCTTTCAAACTTGTCAAAGTGACGGGAGTGATTCTCCCACCCTGCTGCACTTCTCTAGCAGCACAGCAGGCCAGGCAGCATATCCAGAGGCTGTGTAGTGGGCTTCTCTGCATGTCTCCAGTTGCCAAAAATCAGTGCAGTTTTTCACTCCAGTGGGGTTTACAACAGCTCCCCACTAACAGGGAGCTGCAGCCTGATCCCGCTAGACTGAAGAGAGGCATGGAGCCCCTCCCAGGAGGTCAAGAGTAAGGAAAAATGCCATGGCGGCATTGCAGCCTGGTTGTGCCAGCCTGGCCTCCAGCACTGCCCAGGGGGCAAAGTGGCAATGCCCAGGGGCATGCCCACTGCACATTGGGCAATGCCAAGGGGGCAGGGGCAAAACCTCTGGGGCTGATCAGTGGGGTGGAGGGTGCTGCTTCCATTCTGCAGTTGGAGTTGATGACAGAGGGAGGGTGGATAGTGATAGAACATAGAACATAGAACATTACAGCACAGAACAGGCCCTTCGGCCTTCGATGTTGCGCCGACCAATATAAAAAGCAATGCCCCTCCAAACTAAACCATTCCCTTCTCTTCCATATACTTATCAACTAACCTCTTAAACGCCAACAAACTTGGCACATCTACAACCGCTGCAGGCAGGGCATTCCACTCCCGAACCACCCTTTGGGTAAAGAACCTACCTCTGATATCCGTCCTATAACTATCACCCCTTAATTTAAAGCTGTGTCCCCTCGTGCTAGCTTTCTCCATCCTAGGAAAAAGGCTATCACTGTCCACCCTATCTAAACCTCTAATCATCTTATATGTTTCAATAAGGTCTCCTCTTAGCCGCCTTCTTTCTAACGAAAACAACCTCAAATCCCTCAGCCTCTCTTCATAAGACCTGCCCTCCATACCAGGCAACATCCTGGTAAACCTCCTCTGTACCCTCTCCAATGCCTCCACATCTTTCTTATAATGCGGGGACCAGAACTGCACACAATACTCCAAGTGCGGCCGCACTAGAGTTTTGTACAGTTGCAACATGACGTTGCGGCTCCGAAATTCAATCCCCTACCAATAAAAGCTAAGACTCCATATGCCTTCTTAACAACCTTCTCGACTTGACTGCCTACTTTCAGGGATCTATGCACATACACACCAAGATCCCTCTGTTCATCAAGACTACTAAGAATCCTACCATTAGCCCTATACTCTACACATTTATTATTCCTGCCATAGTGCATTACCTCACACTTTTCCACATTAAACTCCATTTGCCACCTCTCGGCCCAGCTCTGCAACTTGTCCAAGTCTCTCTGCAAACTATAACAACCCTCTTCACTATCTACCACTCCTCCGACTTTGGTGTCATCCGCAAATTTACTAATCCATCCTTCAATACTCTCATCCAGATCGTTTATAAAAATTACAAACAGCAGGGGCCCCAAAACAGACCCCTGAGGTACACCATTTGTAACTGAACTCCACGATGAATATCTCCCATCAACCACCACCCTCTGTCTTCTATCTGCTAGCCAATTCCTAATCCAATTAGCTAAATCACCCTCTATCCCATACATCTGCATTTCTGCAGAAGTCTTCCATGGGCCACCTTATCAAACGCCTTACTAAAGTCCATATATACCACATCAACCGCCTTACCCCCATCACCTCTTTAGTCACTTTTTCAAAAAACTCAATGAGGTTAGTAAGGCACGACCTACCCTTCACAAAACCATGCTGACTATCCCCAATCAATTCATTTCTCTCTAAATAACTATAAATCCTATCCCTAATAATTCTCTCCAATACCTTGCCCACAACAGAAGTAAGACTCACTGGCCTATAATTCCCTGGAAGGTCTCTCTTCCCCTTCTTAAACAATGGGACCACATTCGCTATCCTCCAGTCCTCCGGAACTGGCCATTGATTAGGGCTGGCCATTCAGTAGAAGGGACGATCTGCCTGCCAAGGAGTTCGGGGATGTGGGATGGGTTTGAGGATGTGAGGGGGGGGGAATGAGACTGTCGGAGGTTCAGGAACTGTGGAGGGAGGTTGGGGCTGTGAAGTGGTGATATCAGGGAGATCAAGGCAGGCCAGGGGGTGAGGTGAGGGGGAGGGGCACGTTGAGGCAGGCCAGTGATCCATGGCGGGGGGGGGGGGGGGGGGGGGGGTGCGGTAGTCACATGGCCAGTGATGAGGGGTTGCAGGTGTGGCCAGCATTTGGGCTGACCAGTGATCAGGAGGCTGGCAGTGTGCATGCATCAATCCCAGCACATGTGCAGTGGCCAGCTCAGTGCTATGCTGCCAACCTCTTGGGTGGAAATAGGCATTGCCCCCTGAGTTTTATTGAGATTCACACTAGGGCTCTAGTGTGCCACATAATGCCATGGAGACTCCCGGGGGTCCGGTCTAGGGATGGCACAGCGATTAGCACTGCTGCCTCACCACACCAGGATCCAGGTTCGATTCTCAGTTGGATCACTGTATGTGTAGAGTTTGCATGTTCTCCCTGTATCTCTGTGGGTTTTCTCCAGGTGCTCCAGTTTCCTCTCACAACCCTCCTAACTGTGGGTTAGGTAATTGGCCAGCTAAATTGTCCCTTAGTGTCAGGGGTTGCAGGGATAGGGCCTGGACAGGGTTGTTGTTAGTGCAGTCTAGATGGGCCGAATGACCTTTTTCTGCATTGTAGAGATTCTATAATTCAGAATGTAGGAGATTCATTTTGAAAAAAAAAGTGGGATTTGCTCCAGTTTTTATGTGAATTCGGCACTTCGAATTTATTTTTTGGGAGAATTAAGTATACTCGGATACTAAGTATATGTAATAAATGGACAATATTGCTACTGGACTTTTTTTGGATATGTAAACATACTAATGATAATATTTGAGTTAACCTATAAAATGAACATTTAGAAAAGTTGCAAAGATTTAGCCAGCAGTCTTAACATTTAAATAAGTTTACTATCATCAGTTACAACGTGCATTGATCAAATGATATGTTTCATTGGTGGACTGGGCGAATACCAACTCAAAGATGTGTGATATGATCTGAATTGTGATTTCATTTGACATTTTAACTCAAAAGCTGCCATTTAGTGACTAGAAATTGGGTAGTTTGCAAGCATGAGACAGGCATCCAAGATCAATTACTTCCCATCTCTGAATCAAAGAACAAACAAAGGACAAAACAGCACGGGAAACAGGTCCCTCGGCCCAACGAGCCCGTGCCGCCACCTCGATGTTCCCACTTCTACACGCAATCCCTGTCTGTGTTTATAGAGCTATGGATTAAAAACCAAATTTGAGACAATTGAGGGAGAATTTGTTTTGCCAATTAGCCTAAGAGCACATCTTTGGGATGTGGGAGGAAACCAGAACTCCCAGAGAAAACCCATGCAAGCACGGGGAGAATGCGCAAACTCCCACAGACACAGGCCCAAATCCATGTATCTGCACAGCACAGCTATAGTCACTGCGCTGTCGTGTTGCCCATCAGATGGTCCAGGTCAAGCATACACTAACAATGTGAAGCAGTAGGATACTCTCGAAAAAGGTCCAAGAGCAATCCTCTCATGACCCATCGCGTGTGTGCCCCTCGTTAGACAACAAGGTGGACCAAAGCACCGTTAGGATAAAAACAAGTACATCAATATCATCATCTATTTACACACTTCCCAGGGACTCCCAAGGCTCATGATCCCTATTTTAAATCAGTTTTCTATACCCCTCCATTCCCATTCTGTTCATGTGCCCATCTAAGTATTTCTTAAATAACTCCAGAGTACCTGCCTCCACCACTTTACTTGGCAGCGCATTCCATACCCCCACCACCCTCTGTGTGAAAAAACTCCCTCTAGCATCCAAATTATACCTTACCCCCCTCACCCTAAGCTCGTGACCCCTCGTGCTATTTGAGTCCATCCTAGGAAAAAGCTTAGCCCTGTTTACTCTATCTATTCCCTTCAAAATCTTGTACACCTCTATCAGATCTCCTCTAAGTCTACGTCTTTCTTAGGAAAACAGTCCCAATTTGCCTAATCTCTCCTCGTAACTTAGACCTTCCATACCAGGCAGCATCCTGGTAAACCTCCTCTGCACTCTTTCCAGAGTCTCCACGTCCTTCCGGTATTAAGGCGACCAGAACTGGACACAGTATTCCAAATGAGGCCTAACCAGCGTTTTATATAACTGCAACATTAAAGGCCAGCTCTTGTACTGTATAACCCTTCCTATAAAGGCTAGCATACTATATGCTTTCTTCACAATCTTTTTATGCTTGATGCTTTCTGTTTCCAATGAGCTGCCTCTGGGGCACAACTGAGACCTGCAGCTTGACATTAATAAACAAATGACTTAGCAAATCAATTTTCTGTTGTCTTGTGTAGCACTGAGATTTTTCTGAATTCTTGTGGGATGCAAACCTGAGACCAGTGAATGTTACAATTCTTAGTTTAATCAGTAGATAAGCATTAGAAGCAGTGGGTTATATTTTATTTCATAAATAAAGTACTGTATGAACCACAAAAAGACTTTTTGAGTAGAAACTCATCCCATAACTAGCCTCTAAATAGAATAATCTCATTAACATCAAGAATAGAAAGGTAATCATCCTATTTGCCATTTATCTTCCGACCCACCCATTTCTCAATAAAAACAAACACAAGGGTATAAATACTTACTCAATACAAATAATAACTCCACCACATTACTAAAGCTGTTGTCACAGTAAGAACAGCGTTGCTGAACATGTATGTTTACATGTATGTCAAAAAAAATGTAGTCAGGTTAAAATTTAATGGAGGGATAATTTCCCTGGAATGGAATCAGCCGCAGATCATACTGTAAAATAATTAGAAGTTAACACTTTAATGCGGCAGAACAGTTTATACCTCAACATCCCAAAATCATTGCTGTAATAGTATGTCCCACAAACCTGAACAAACATCGTAACTTCAAGTTGTTTTCTCATTTCCAGCCAGTCCATGTGTGGTGAGTGAATGGAGTCACTGGAGCGGCTGCGCTGAGCAGTGTCAGCCAACTATGCGAATTCGCCAACGTCACATTGAGCAAGAGCCTCAGAATCATGGAGATCCTTGTCCCGTACTGGAGGAACGAGCTGGCTGCTTGGAGTACATGAATTATCAGGGTGCACATTGTGGACAGTCCTATGGTACAGATCTGTTAGTTTATCTTATTATCTTACTCCCAATGTAATGTTTCAGATTTTTCTTTTGATTTATCTAAAAATTGTTTTAATTAGTAAGAAAGCTTATTTGGCCGTTGCAAATCGACATTATTGTTCTTTATTTTGTTCATTAAGGTGAGTATTGGAGCAAGGGAACATTTTCCCATTACTTATTTCAACCCTATTGTCATCAAGCACTCTCAAGACTGTTAATAAATGAGTTATATGTAGAAATATTCTCAGTGTAGGACGTAGCTTAATGTTGCAATCAAAAAAAATTGCAAAACATCACAGTATGAACTTTTCATTTCCCATGCCTGCTATTCGCATAGCTTCAAGTCATCTGCCAATTGATGCCAAACACCAGGCCACTTTGTGTAATGGAATGCATGATCTCATTTCACTTGCAATCCTTAGAGCTGGCAGAGAGAAGATCCTATTGTTCTATTAGTCAGGGTTGGATTTATATCCAGATCTCCAAAGTGAAAGGATAGTGGCTTAACTCCATGTGACACTGCATAACCATTTCCTTAGAAATATGATTGTCACCTCTAATCCTCAAAGCTTTCATTTGTCATGGACTTTTTTGTATAATTTAGCATAACTCAGCATGAAGCATCCAGCAATATCTGTACAAAATGGATAACGTTTGTTGCAGAGATATCAGTTTGACAGGAGTAAATTGATGTTGATATTTGGAGAGTTCTGACAATAGTAGAAGTCAAAGTATAACTGTTCACTTCATTGCAGTTTTAACAACCGTGTATAAATGAATAAGCAACTATTATGATAACATCAGTTTATTTGCAGGCTTGACTGTGAATTGTCGCTGAATGCTGTTCATTAATATTAAATTATTCATAGTAAGCAAAGTAATTCCACTTGCATGAAACCTTTGATGGCCTCACAGTATCCCACAGTGCTTCTCAGCCAAGGACTTATTGTTGTAATGTAGGGAAATGGGGCAGTTAGTAAACGTATGAATTCAAACCTGTTATATATTAAGAAACTTGCTTTGTTATATAGCTGACAAACCTTTTTGGCTACAATTGGCATTGTCTTATTGGGTTTTGTCTTCAGTTTTAAAAATGATTTAGCAAAAAGATTAAGTAACAGAACCTTGCTACTAATTGCAGCAGCAGACCAGAAAGCAATCAGCTTATGAGCACTTTGTGAATGATTTGCATTTGAGTGGATCTGGAAATGGCAATGATGATTGAAATTCTAAGGAAATAGACCACCATCTCCACACTGGCCTAACATAGAGATAACATTATTCCTGTCCACTTTGGCAGGAATAATGGGATGAAGAAGTACAATATAAGGGGTAGGAGTCTTAGCTGTGTTTGTAGAGCAGAAGGATCTCGGGGTCCGGGTCCATAAGACTCTTAAATCGGCCTTGCAGGTGGAGGAAGTGGTCAAGAAGGCGTACGGTGTACTGGCCTTCATTAATTGAGGAATAGAATTTAGGAGTCAGGAGGTAATGATGCAGTTCTATAAGACTCTTGTCAGACCCCAGTTGGAGTATTGTGCGCAGTTCTGGTCGCCTCATTATAGGAAGGATGTAGAGGCTATTGAGAGGGTTCAGAGGAGATTTACAAGGATGCTGCCTGGATTGGGAGGCAGGCCTTATGAAGATAGGTTGAGGGAGCTGGGACTCTTCTCACTGGAGAGACGTAGGTTGAGAGGCGACCTGATAGAGGTTTATAAAATGTTGAGAGGAATAGGTAGGGTGGACTCAGAGACTATTTCCCCGAGCTAAATGGTCACTACAAGAGGACACAGATTTAAGGTGCAGGGAAGCAAATACAAAGAAGATGTCAGGGGTAAGTTTTTCACTCAGAGGGTGGTGAGTGAACGGAACCGACTGCCATCAGAGGTTGTTGAGGCAAACTCACTGAGGTCTTTCAAGAGACTTCTGGATGAGTATATGGGAAAGAATAGGATAGGGGGTTATAGATAGGTCTGTGGATTGGTAGATGTGATCGGCACAACTCGTGGGCTGAAGGGCCTGTTTGTGCTGTATTGTTCTATGTAACATTAGTGCATAATTTTCTGATATTTTCACTAGGCTAGTAATGTACTGTAAAAACACATTTATTGTGGGTCCTTTTAATGTCAGATATGAATGTATACGCATTTAACCTTTTTTAAAGTTATTCTGGAAAAGATTATTTTACTTATATAATTACCAGATATTCTAATTAATGTTATTATTGATAGACACTTGAGGGAAATAGATTTATAGGGTTATAGGGAGAGATCAGAGGTCTGGGACTGAGTAGATTGTTCGACAGAAAGCCAGCATTGACTCATAGAGTCATAGAGGTTTGCAACATGGAAACAGCTCTTTCGGCCCAACTTGTCCATGCTGCTCTTTTTTTTCAAACCCCTAAGTTAATCCCAGTTGCCTGCATTTGGCTCATATCCCTCTATACCCATCTTACTAATACAACTATCTAAATGTTTTTTAAAAGACAAAATTGTATCCGTCTCTACTAATACCTCTGGCAGCTTGTTCCAGGCAGTTACCAGTCTCTGTGTGAAAAAATTGCCCTTCTGGACATTTTTGTGTCTCTTCCCCCTCAACTTAAACCTATGCCCTCTAGTTTTAGATTCCCCACCGCTGGGAAAAGATATTGATTATTTAGCTGATGTGTGCTTCTCATTATTTTATAGACTTGTATAAGATCACCCTGTGTCTCCTACACTCCAGAGAAAGAAGTCCCCGTCTATCAAGCCTCTCCTTATAACGCAAACCATCAAGTCCTGGTAGCATCCTAGTAAATCTTTTCTGTACTCTTTTTAGTTTAATAATATCCTTTCTATAATATAACCAGAGCTGTACACAGTATTCCAAGTGTGGCCTTATCAATGTTTTATATAACTTCAACAAGACATCCTAACTCCCGTATTCAATGTTCTGACTAATGAAACCAAGCATGCCAAATGCCTTCTTCACCACTCTGTCCACCTATAACTCCACTTTCAAGGAGCTATGAATATGTATCCCTAAATTTTTTGTTCTGTAATTCTCCCCTATGCCCTACCATTAATTGAGTAAGTCCTGCCCTGGTTCAATCTACCAAAATGCATGACCTCGCATTTGTCTAAAGTAAATTACATAGATGATCTGGAGGAGGGGGTTGAGTGTAGAGTATCAAAGTTTGCTGATGACATGAAGATGAGTAGGAAAGCGAATTGTGTGGAGGATGCAGAAAGTCTGCTGAGAGATTTGGATAGACCGTGAGTGAGCGAAAACCTGGCACATGGAGTATAATATTGGCAAATGTGAGGTTATCCACTTTGGAAGAAATAATAGTAGGATGGCATATTATTTAAATAGTGAAAAGTTGCAGCATGCTACTGTGCAGAGGGACCTGGGCAACTGTACAAGGCACTGGTGAGGCCACAACTGGAGTACTGTGTGCAATTATTTGCGAAAGGATACATTGGCCTTGGAGGGAGTACAGAGAAGATTCACCAGGTTGATATTGGAAATGAGGGGGTTAGCGTATGAGGAGAGATTGAATAGATTGAGCCTGTATTTGTTGGAGTTTAGAAGGCTGAGAGGGGATCTTATACAGACATATAAGATAGTGAAGGGGCTGGTTTGGATAGAGATAGAGAGATTCTTTCCACTTAGAAAGGAAACCAGAACTAGAGGGGCAGTTTAGAACAGAGTTGAGGAGGAACTTCTTCTCTAAGAGGATAGTGAATCTCTGGAATTCTCTGCCCACTGAAATGGTGGAGACTACCTCATTGAATATGTTTAAGTCACGAGTAAATGGATTTCTGATCGATAAGGGAGTCAAGGGTTATGGGGAGCAGGCAGGTAAGTGGAACTGATCCACTTCAGATCAACCATGATCTTATTGAATGGCAGGGCAGCCTCAAGGGACTAGATGGCCTACTCCTGCTCCTACTTTTTATGTTCTTAAATTCCATCTGCCATTCATCAGCCCACTGGCCCAATTGATCAAGATCTCATTGCACTCGGAGATAACTTTCTTCACTGTCCACTATGCCATCAATCTTGGTATCATCTGCAAACTTACTAATCATGCCTCCTATATTCTCATCCAAATCATTAATATAAATGACAAATAACAGTGCACTCAGCTCTGATCCCTGAGGCATACAGCTGGTCACAGGCCTTCAGTTTGAAAAACAACCTCTACAACCACCCTCTGTCTTCTGTCAAGAAGCCAATTTTGTATTCATTTAGATAGCTCACCTTGAATCCCATGAGATTTAACCTTATGCAACAATCTACCATGCGGTACCTTGTCAAAGGCCTTGCTAAAGTCCATGTAAACAATATAAACTGTACTGTCCTCATCTACTTTCATGGTTACCTCTTCAAAAAACTCAATCAAATTTGTGAGACATGATTTTCCACTCGCAAAACCATGCTGTCTCTAATCAGTTCTTGCATCTCTAAATGCCTGTAGATCCTGTCTCTCAGAATAACTTCTCCAGACTCAATGGACTGAATGGTTTTCTTGTGTACTGTAACAGCTCTGTGGGCAGAATTTTCCTGTGCCCAGAATGATGGACTCGGTGGCAGGTGGGCTGGCAGTTTGGCAGGAAAACACATCAATCAGTGTGGAAGCCCAACTGTTTTCACCTCTGATGGAGATTCCCAGAGGCAGCGAAGCTGCTCGAGTAGACTGTGCTTCTCGGCAATGGTCTGGCAATTAAACTTGTCAAGAAGCCAATTAACCAGCATTTTACAAAAGTTTTCAGGAGTTCACAAGAAGACTCTTGCCAACTATAAGGAGATGGGAGTCTAGCAGCAGGTCAGCGTGGGCTCTAGTTGCAGCAGCAACATTGCAGTACAGGGCAGGTGAGAGTGAATTAAGTTTAAGAGTGACAAGCAGGATGCTGGGCAAACTCCAAGATATACCTTATGTTAGCAGAGTAAAGGGAATGAGAGACAGCAGGTTACAGTGGGTCTCTTGTTCTCTATCAGCTATCACTGCATTATCATCACACTTATCTGGCTTTTTTGTTTGTGCTATCCCAGTATGATGTGTACTTTTCAGATGCTGAGACCTACCCCACCTGCTGCCCACAACTGGCCAGTCCCACAGCCACTGGTCATTAATAGGACAGCCCTAATAATATTCATTTTCTGCCATGCAGCTACACCTCCCACTATGCATCTTGACAATGAAACACCCATCCTGGCAAATAAAACTCCACCTTATAATTCTAAATAACTCGCCTGATATGCAGCTTGTGATTCAACCTTTTGATTTTATTGTTCTAGTTCCTGCTTTTATAAGTACAGCAGAGTATAATAAAGAGAGAAGAAAGCATGCTTTGTTTGAAGATAAAGAGATTCCTGGGTGAGTAACTCTTCTTTATAATATCAGTTTATCACTCTGAACAAAATTGGCTGGATATTAATAAAATATAAAATACTTATATGGAATAGTTGGCAAAACCTCTACGATAAGAGGTTACAAATAAGGAAGTAATTTTATAATTTTGATTGATATATTAACAAAAGGTCAGAGAGCCAGAAGGGGTCATGAGAAGGCCTTGGCAGGTAAGATTAAGGAGAATCCCAAGGTCTTCTACAAATATGTGAAAAGTAAAAGGATGAGAAGAGAAGGGATAGGGCCTATAAAAGGTGAAGGGGGAAAAGTCTATGAGAATCCGGAAGAAATGGCAGAGGTGCTTAATGAGTACTTTGCCTCGATATTCAAGGTGGAAAGTGAACTGGGAGACTGCACTGCAGGTTTGAGGCATACGGAAAAGATTGAATATATGGATGTTAGGAAAGAGGATGTGTTAGACCTGTTAAATTCTATCAAGATAGACAAATCGCCGGGAATGGATGGGATGTACCCCAGGTTATTGTGGGAAGTGAGGGAAGTGGTTGCAGAGCCCCTGGCGATGATATTTGCGTTGTCCATGGAAACGGGAGAGGTTCCGGAGGATTAGAGGATTGCGGATGTGGTTCCTATCCTTAAGAAAGGGAACACGGATAGTCCAGGAAATTACCGACCGATGAGTCTGACTTCAGTGGTTGGTAAGCTGATGGAGAGGCTTCTGAGGGATAAGATATATGAACATTTGGAGAAGTTTGGACTGATTAGAAATAGTCAGCATGGTTTTGTCAAGGGTAGGTCATGCCTTACGAGCCTAGTTGAGTTCTTCAAAAATGTGACTGAACACGTTGACAAAGGAAGAGCGGTGGACGTAGTGTACATGAACTTTAGTAAGGCGTTTGATAAGGTCCCCCATGCAAGGCTTCTGGAGAAGATGAGTGGGCATGGGATTCAAGGGGCTTTGGCCTCGTGGATCCAGAACTGGCTTGCCGGCAGAAGGCAGAGAGTGGTTGTGGATGGGTCTTGTTCTGCATGGAGGTCGGTAACCAGTGGAGTGCCCAGGGATCTGTTCTGGGACCCCTGCTGTTTGTCATTTTCATAAATGACCTGGATGAGGAAGTGGAGGGATGGGTTAGCAAGTTTGCTGACGATACAAAGGTTGGTGGTGTTGTGGATGGTCTGGAGGGATGCCAAAAGTTGCAGCGGGACATAGACAGGATGCAAGACTGGGCAGAGAAGTGGCAGATGGACTTCAACATGGATAAATGTGTAGTGGTCCATTTTGGCAGGAATAATGGGATGAAGGAGTACAATATAAGGGGTAGGAGCCTTAACTGTGCTGTAGAGCAGAAGGATCTTGGGATCCAGGTCTGTAGGACTCTTAAATCGGCCTCGCAGGTGGAGGAAGTGGTCAAGAAGGCGTACGGTGTACTGGCCTTCATTAATCGAGGAATAGATTTTAGGAGTCAGGAGGTAATGATGCAGCTCTATAAGACTCTTGTCAGACCCAGTTGGAGTATTGTGCGCAGTTCTGGTCGCCTCATTATAGGAAGGATGTAGAGGCTATTGAGAGAGTTCAGAGGAGATTTACAAGGATGCTGCTTGGATTGGGAGGCAGGCCTTATGAAGATAGGTTGAGGGAGCTGGGACTCTTCTCCCTGGAGAGACGTAGGTTGAGAGGCGACCTGATAGAGGTTTATAAAATGTTGAGAGGAATAGATAGGGTGGTCTCTCAGAGACTATTTCCCTGAGCTAAATGGTCACTACGAGAGGACACAGATTTAAGGTGCAGGGAAGCAAATACAAAGAAGATGTCAGGGGTAGGTTTTTCACTCAGAGGGTAGTGAGTGAATGGAACCGACTGCCGTCGGAGGTTGTTGAGGCGAACTCACTGGGGTCTTTTAAAAGACTTCTGGATGAGTATATGGGAAAGAATAGGATAGGGGGTTATAGATAGGTCTGTGGATTGGTAGATGTGATCGGTGCAACTCGTGGGCCAAAGGGCCTGTTTGTGCTGTATTGTTCTATGTTCTATTTCTAACTGAAGCTGTAATTTATCTAAATTAGTCTCCCCTCAATCCGGTTTCCAATGTGGAGTGCCATAGGCGTAGACAAGGGACATGGGTGGAAGAGGGAACTCTCAATGTTAAAATGGCGGTGCGGGCTCGTTGGGCCAAAGGGCCTGTTTCCCGTGCTGTGTTGTTCTTTGTTTTGGTATTTTCAGTTGCTGATGGCCTTGCTGTATACAGAATATTAGCCTTTTATTTCAGATTTTCAACATTCAGATTTTTTTTTCTATTTTCTATTTAACTGAGACTAAAAATGAGTAATTTGCTCAGGAAATGGAAGAACATGCACTGGTAAAGCTTCAAGAATGTGAAAATGAATTCATCATGGTGACAGTAAGTAAAAGCAAGTGACTGGGATCAGAGTGAGTGTAAAGCAACATAAGATATGTATCTGTAAATGCAAAGCTACTTAGTAGGAAAAGTGACAGTGACTGTGAAATGTATTTTATTACTGAGTCAGGACGAGGCGGCACTCAAACTGATGGAAAAGTTTGCTATGAAAACCAGATGTTTTAATTGTTTCGCATAGGGAAAAGATTATTCTACCTGTCACATCGAAACAGGTGTTTCTGCAGATGTAGAAAATAAATGAATACTTTATTTTATTTGAAACAATGTGGAGAATGAACAATCTGTGTTGTAACAAGATGGAGTCAAGAGGGTCAGGTAACTTCCCTCCCTCCTTGTCTGGAAATATAGATGGAACTGCTCGAGGCTAGAAGCAGTCTGCTTGTCTGGTCAGGACATTAAAATGTAAATACATTTTTGGAACATTCCTTTGAAAAGACATTGCAAATGCATCATATCTCTCCTGTGTATTTCACAACTACTACTAGAACGGTCATCAGCTCTCTAAAGTAAGCCTTCCTTCCTAGATGTGGGGCAAAAGACTTACTCTGAGCCTAATAATGCCCACTTGGGTGTAAAATGGCTTTGGAGCAGTTTATTTTTTTCATGGACATGCTTATTCTTAGTTTGGTTTTGGGGTGGAGAGGGAAGGTGTTGTGAGAAACACAGTATCCTGCAAAATCCAGCCCATGGAGTGAGATCTTGGACAGGGAGACAACTGAAGTTTGGGTAGGAGACTCCAGTCTGGAGCTACCTTTAATAACTTGTATCATTAAAATATTAACATATAGTATGTATTTAAGAATGTATTACAGTTCTAATTAACATAAAGATAACAGAGACAAAGGTAAATTATATGATCTGATAGTTTTATTGCCTACTGTATAAATTTCATGGTGAAGTGATCTTTTCATAATTGAGCTAAATAGATATATATGGATTTGCAAAGGGTAGGTCATGCCTGATACATGTAATTGAATTTTTGAGGAAATAATCAAAGTAGTAGACAAGAGAAAGGTTAAAGAAGACTTCTGGGCTTCCAGAAGGCAACTGACAAAGTTATAAAGACCATTAGCTAAACCTAAATCTCATGGAATTAAAGGCAAATTATTGACCTGGTCAGAGATTGGTTAGGCAGTAGAAATTTGAGTTGAGTGATAAGTCCCATAAGTATCTGTATATATTTCTATGTTTTATTAATAAAATAATAGAGAGCCATGTATCCAAGTTTGTTGATGATAGAAAAAAACATTGGCATAGTACATAGCATAGATGAGAGCATATAATTTCACAGATATGGTAATGGATTAAGTAAGCAGGCAAAATGTAGCAGGTGGATTTTAATGCAGGTAAGCATGAAGTTATCCTTTTTGGGCTAACGAAGGATAGATTTGAGTAATAGGAACATAAGAATTAGGAGCAAGAGTACCAATTCAGCCCTTCGAGCCTGCTCCGCCATTCTATATGATTGTGGCTAATCGCATTTCATCGTAACTTTTCCCCATAACCATTTATCCCACCTTTGATTAAATATTTATCCAATTCTTTCTTGAATCCATTGATTGATTCTGCATCCACTGCGCTCTGGTGTGGTAAGTTCAGTAGATTTACAACTGTCCGTGAGAAGTAGTTTCTCCTTAGCTCTGTCTTGAACCTCCCCCCTCTTACTCTGCAAGTATGGCCTCTTGTCTTAGACTGCTCTATAAGGGGGAATATTTGGTTAAAATTTATTTTATCAATCTCGTTGAGTATTTTATATACTTCAATCAAATTTCCCTCATTCTCCTGTATTCCAGTGAGGACAAGTCCAAGTTACTCAAACGCTTCTCATACAACAGCCTCTTCAAATCTGGAATCAATCTAGTGACTGTCTTCTGAACTGCCTCCACTGCCACCACATCCTTCCTCAAAGAAGGTGGCCAAAACTGAACAAAATACTCCAAGTGTTGCCTCATCAATGCCTTATACAATTGTAACAACTCTTCTCTACTTTTATACTCTAGACCCTTTTTAAAATTAATTCATGGGATATGGGCATTGCTGGCTGGCCGGCACTTATTGTCCATCTCTAGTTGCCCTCAGAAGATAGTTGAGAGTCAACCACATTGCTGTGGCTCTGGAGTCACATGCAGGCCAGACCAAGTAAGGGAGGCAGATTTCCTTCCCTAAAGGTAATTGGTAGGACACTGAAGACTGCAGTAGAACAGAGGGATCTGGAAATACAAATATATAATTCCCTAAAAGTGGCGTCACAAGTAGATAAGGTTGTAAAGAGTGCTTTTGGTACATTGGCCTTTAATAATCAAAGTATTGAGTATAAGAGTTGAATGTTATGGTGAGGTTGCATAAGACAGTGGTGAGGCTGAATTTAGAGTATTGTGTGCAGTTTTGGTCACCTAATAGAACGTACAACATAGAACATTACAGCGCAGAACAGGCCCTTCGGCCCTCGATGTTGCGCCGACCAATTAAGAAAAAGCAATGACCCTCTAGCCTAAACCATTCCCTTTTCATCCATAAACCTATCCACTGACCTCTTAAACGCCCCCAAACTTGGCGCATCTACAACTGCAGCAGGCAGGGCATTCCATACCCTTACCACCCTCTGGGTAAAGAACCTACCGCTGACATCCGTCCTATAACTACCACCCCTTAATTTAAAGCTATGTCCCCTCGTGCTAGCTTTCTCCATCTGAGGAAAAAGGCTATCACTGTCCACCCTACCTAAACCTCTAATCATCTTATATGTTTCAATAAGGTCTCCTCTTAGCCGCCTTCTTTCTAACGAAAACAACCTCAAATCCCTCAGCCTGTCTTCATAAGACCTGCCCTCCATACCAGGCAACATCCTGGTAAACCTCCTCTGCACCCTCTCCAATGCCTCCACATCTTTCTTATAATGTGCGGACCAGAACTGTACACAATACTCCAAGTGCGGCCACACCAGAGTTTTGTACAGTTGCAACATGACATTGTGGCTCCGAAATTCAATCCCCTACCAATAAAAGCCAAGACTCCGTATGCCTTCTTAACAACCTTACCGACTTGATTGCCAACTTTCAGGGATCTATGCACATATACACCAAGATCCCTCTGTTCATCAACACTATTAAGAGTCCTACCATTAGCCCTATACTCTACACAATTGTTATTCCTGCCAAAGTGAATTACCTCACACTTTTCCACATTAAACTCCATTTGCCACCTCTCGGCCCAGCTCTGCAACTTGTCCAAGTCTCTCTGCAAACTATAACACCCCGCTTCACTATCTACCACTCCACCGACTTTAGTGTCATCTGCAAATTTACTAATCCATCCTTCAATACCCTCATCCAGATCATTTATAAAAATTACAAACAGCAGGGGCCCCAAAACAGATCCCTGAGGTACACCACTTGTAACCAAACTCCATGATGAATAATTTCCATCAAACACCACCCTCTGTCTTCTATCAGCTAGCCAATTCCTAATCCAATTAGCTAAATCACCCTCAATCCCATACATTGCATTTTCTGCAGAAGTCTTCCATGGGCCACCTTATCGAACGCCTTACTAAAGTCCATATATACCACATCAACTGCCTTACCCCCATCCACCTCTTTGGTCACTTTTTCAAAAAACTCAATAAGGTTAGCAAGGCACGACCTACCCTTCACAAAACCATGCTGACTATCCCCAATCAATTCATTTCTCTCTAAAATAACTATAAATCCTATCCCTAATAATTCTCTCCAATACTTTGCCCACAACAGAAGTAAGACTCACCGGCCTATAATTCCCTGGAAAGTCTCTCTTCCCCTTCTTGAACAATGGGACCACATTCGCTAGCCTCCAGTCTTCCGGAACTATACCCGTAACCAACGACGACCTGAAGATCAGAGCCAGAGGCTCTGCAATCGCCTCTCTTGCCTCCCAGAGAATCCTAGGGTAAATCCCGTCCGGCCCAGGGGACTTATCTAACTTTAAACCCTCAAGAATATCTAGCACATCCTCCTTATCTACTTCAATACTTTCCAGTTTGCAACCCTGTATCCCAGTGTTCTCCACAACTACATTTACATCTCCCTGCGTGAATACAAAAGAGAAATATTTGTTCAGTGCCTCTCCAATCTCTTAGGCTCCACGCACAACTTCCCACTGCTGTCTCTGACTGGCCCTAATCTTGCCCTAACCAATCTTCTATTCTTAACATATCTAAAGAAAGATTTAGGATTCTCCTTGATCCTATCAGCCAAAGTCTTCTTGTGTCCTCTTTTAGCTCTTCTCAACTCACTCTTTAGCTCCCTCCTGGCTAATCTATAACTTTCCAGTGCACTAACTGAGCCTTCAAGCCTCATCCTGACATAAGCCTCCTTTTTCCTTTTAACCAGTGAATTAACTTTTTTAGTACACCATGGTTCCCTTACTCAACCATTTCCTCCTTGCCTGACAGGGACATACTTATCAAGGACTCGCAGTAGCTGTTCCTTGAATAAGCTCCACATTTCAGATGTTCCCAGCCCCTGTAGTTTCCTAGTCCAACCTATGCACCCTAATTCCCTCCTAATAGCCTCATAATTACCATTTCCCCAGCTATAACTACTGTCCCCAGGTTTACGCATATCCCTTCCCATCACTAAGGTGAACGTAACCGAATTGTGGTCACTATCACCAAAATGTTCACCAACTTCCAAGTCTAACACCTGGTCTGGCTCATTGCCCAGCACCAAATCCAATGTAGCCTCACCTCTAGTTGACCTATCTACATACTGAGTCAAAAAACCTTCCTGCACACTTTGCATAATTTCAGGAAGGATATTAATAATGTTGAAAGAATGCAGAGAAGATTGAACTACAGAGAACAGCTGAATAGGTTAGGACTTTATTTCCTGGAGCGTAGAAGAATCAGAGGAGATTTGATAGAGGTATATAAAATTATGATGGATATAGACTGAGTGAATACAAGCAGCTTTTTCCACTGAAACTAGGGAAGAAAAAAACTAGAGGACATGGGTTAAGGATAAAGGAGGAAAAGTTTAAAGGGAATATTGCGGGGTTGGGTGGGGGGTTCCACACAGAGAATGGTGGGAATGTGGAATGAGCTGCCAGATGAAGTGGTAAATGTGGGCTCACTTTTCACATTAAAGAAAAACTTGGACAGGTACATGGATGAAAGAGGTGTGGAAGGATACGGTCCAGGTACAGGTCAGTGAGACTCGGCAGAAAAAATGGTTTGGCACAGCCAAGAAGTGCCAAAAGGCCTGTTTCTGTGTTGTAATGTTCTATGGTTCTAAAGGACGTTAGTAAACCAGATAGGATTTTTCTGACAATCGGTAATGGTTTCATGGTCATCAGTAGATTCTTAATTACAGACATTTTTTATTGAATTCAAATTCCATCATCTCTGTGGGTGGATCCATGTCCATAGAACATTAGCTGTTTCTGAATTAATAGTCTAGTCATAATATCACTAAGCTATTACCCCCCTCCTCCCACCGCCATTTGCTTTTTGCATACCCAGTTTCTGAGATCCATATAGAAGGATACCCAGAGCCCCCTGCACAGACATCTTTTGAATTTAATATTTAAATAGTGAAAAGCTAAGAATAATGGAGATCCAAAGAAATTTAAGGGTCCATGTATACTGAAATGTCATAGTTAGGTACAAAAATAATCAAAACGGTGAATGGAATGGTAACCATTATAGCAACAGCACTAAAATAAAAAGGCAGCAAACTTTGTTAAAGTACTAGGTACAACACATTAGAAATTTTTTTTTGTTTAAGTTAACTTATGGATTGTTTGCAAAGTCAACATTTATGGCCTATCTATAATTTTCTGTAAGGTGGTGGTATTGTGCCGTTCTTGAATTATTATAGTCAGTGTGGTGAAGGTAGTCTTGTAGCTCCATCAGATAGGCAATTTCAGAAATTTGATGAAGAAATATTTCCAAGATAGGGTGGTGTCTAATTTAGAGGGGAACTTGGTAGGGGTGTTCCCATCCATCTGCTATCCTTATCTTTCCAGTTTGGAGATTGCAGGGCTGGAAGCTGCTGTCAAATAGGCCATGGTGCAATGCAGTCATGTTGCACTGAGATGGAAGATAGATTGATCTTGAAATGGCAAAACATAAATTCATCAGAATCCAGAATGTACAAGGTTAGAGCGTGAGGAAAGGAATGCTTGTGGTTGATTTCACTGATGTTTTTACCATTTTGAAATGAATTGGCAATGTAGATGGAGAGGAACGTTTTTCTATTGGGAGATATAACTTTAAAATCAGAGCCCAGGTCATTCAGGAGAAAAATTCGAAACATTTCTTCATGAACTAGGTGGTAAATGTGTGAAACACTTCTCCAAAAAATTAGTGGACGTCAACACAATTCAGATGAGATTTAAAGATTTTCTTTCTAGCCAAGGTATAAAAGGATATAGAGACAGGCCAGTTGGATGGCGTTGGGATGCAAATCAACCATGATCTCACTGAATGACAGAGCAGACTTGATCCCATGTTCCTAATTCATTTTTATGTTATTCATTAGATACTGTACAGAGTTCATGATTGAATCACTATCTTTCCACTGCACTGTTGAGAATCGTCCATTTGCGAGATGGATGCAGTATCTTCGAGAGGGTTACACTGTCTGTGTAACATGTCAGCCACCAGCCATGAATTTACATAACCACCGCTGTCATGGTGATGGGGCAAGCGATAATGGGTAATTATTGAACTCAATAACACATGCATATATGAACACTAAATATAATTAGTATATAATTTACTGATGTGATTTCTGGGATTTACCAATTTTTGCAAAGTGTTCTGGCTATTATGTGCAATTCTAATTAATAACTGTTTGATGAGCCAGTTCTTTAAAAGCCTCTTCATTCACACAAACATATTACATATCATCAAATTACAAAAATGGTTACTGATCATAATCACATTACAAACATCACTGCTGATCATTACGTATCATCATTTACAACGTGTAGCATGTATTTTCTAACATATACATTTTTATTATATCCATACGTTCTGGGCAGTGATGTTGAGCTGCTCGGCACTTTCCATCTGTGGTATTGGCAGTGGGGGGCTCACTATTCAGCAAAACTCAAAAATTGTGAACCTCGCCAGCGAGATTGTGATTTCTGATTTTTGCGACCCTGTCATCATCACCCTATAATGCATGAGAACCTGATTTATGTATACATTTAAATAATTTTTTTATATTATTAAACACCCTCCTCACCAGATATTCCCTCAGACATATTTTTGTACCTTGCCAATGTGATGTCAAAGGTGAGTATAGCATCCAGGTGAGAGAGATATGGCCAGCATCAATTAACACTGCCAGGTTGTGGCAGTCTAATACGCGTGTAATGGAGAGGGAGAAAGCATTCAATAAAAGGTGAGGAAATTCTGGCAATTGCTGTTGAGAGGAGAGAAGGAAGCCGGCGATTACTGTTGGCACAGGGAGAAATGACAGAATTGAATAGGGAAATGGGATGTGTAGAAAGAGTGAGATTTTGCCACTGATTGGAGATGCTGCCATTGATAGTGATTCTGGTGATAATTGGGTGGCGGGCGGGGAGGGATGCTAGTGTTGTTAGGAGAGTGGGGAGATGTCAGCATTTGAGGTGGTGGTGCAGAGGAATCCTAACGTTAGGGAGGTGGGAGAGGTGCTTGAGTTGTTGGGGGAGAAGGGAGAGATGCTAATGTTGATGGAGTTAGGGAAGATAGTAGAGTTGATTGGGGGGGCGGGGGGGAAAGATGTGGGTATTTATTGGAAGGTGGGGGGGTGAGCCTCTAAGACCTCTGTGGTAGGGTGGAGATGATGTTATGGCTTGATCTGTTCAGGATACCCTGTAAAAACGGCACTTTGGTCTCAGTGCAGCTGGCTTTACCAGTGTGTTTAGGCCCTGTCCCTCAAAATGATGGCATGAAACACATTGTCATAAAAATACAAGCCAAAGGTTTATATATAGCAAGAAAACCTGCCTGTTCCTTTGGACAGAAACATCGGTTTTCAGTCAGATCTGACACTTTGTGTGTGCATGTATTGGGTAGACCTTACCAAATAATAGCAAAGCGCTATACAGTCATATTTGCTACAATTTGCAGTGCTACAGGTGAAAATAAATCTTTAAGAAACAAGAATATTGATATTAAATGATGTTTATTCAAGCTTAGCACCAGAAATTTAGAATTACAGTTATCATCAGGAATTTGCAATTACCTGCAATTGTTTGTCTGTTTAGATCATATTCAATACCTGGGCAGTGAATCATTATGACACATTCCATACTTGGGCAATGGCTCCAAATAAGACATATCAACCAGGGACATTGCTAAATATATAATTAAATTACGTAAATTTCAATTGTGTGCTTCACAGGTTGATTGCACACATAAGATACTTGGTTCAAGTATTCTTCATAGATGCTGATAAACCCACTTTATTTTTCCATCTTTTCATGTTTCTTTATCTCAATTTTCCAATCATACAGGTTCTATAATATAAATCAGTTTAGAATTTTTTCAGCTGTTGGCAGGTTAATTTTGTTCATGTTAAGCTGGATAAATCTTTCCACATCTACTGACCATGTGTATATTTGTGTTGAATTTTTTATTTTTTTTTTCATGTTTTCATTTCTGGCAGGACTCAAGTTTTCCAGTGGCAAGCAGTGGGTAATTCTCAATGTAAAGGAACTTGGAAAAAAGTGCGTGAGGTGGCACAGTGTTCATGCCCTATTGTCCATAGCTTTATATTTATTTGAAAAGTCATTCCTTAATTTAGAAATTTTATACACTGTTATAAACTGTTGTTATGTTAAGATTAACTTTATAACAATCTGAGAAAAACATCACTCATCATGCTTTCAAGATCACACAGTGGAAATATTACTGTAAATGAGCACTGATCTTTGAATGTGAATGAAGAGTTTTAAAAGACCAGTTCAAAGATTTAATAAAGTGGCACAGATCTCAAGACACAATCACAACTTCTGTGAATTCTGTAATGCATTCGTGGGTCTTGAGCTTTTGTTTAAAAATAAAAATGCCTTGTGACATATTGCAGACATTCAGGAATTCAACTTAAAATTGATAGGTGAAGAAAAATCTTTTTAAAAATTAATTTAAATCACTTGGGATGCATTGAGGAGATTTGCTTTTTCAATTCAGTGCCCCTGACAAGGGGGAAAAATGTTCAGACAGAATAAATCTAACTCCCAATGGAGATGTCCAAGACAACAACTTGCCATACATTAGTTAATGAAGGATAAGCTTACTGACAATGTTTTAAAATTAAAGCATAGAATCTAAATATGATGGTGATTTAGTGGACACTGCTTTCCTAATGCAGGAGCTTAAGTACATTCCCTGGATTGGGGAAAGAGTTCTTCATTCCATTTGAATTTGACTTACACCACCTTGGGATGAAGAATCAAATAAGCAGAAAAAGACTGCTCATTAACAATTTTCTAGGTACAAAATTAAGTGTGTATTTCTAGACTATATACCCAGTACTAACTTAGGTACTGTATAGTATTCATTCATACTAATCATGATTGCTGCAAAGTAAATTAAGAAAATAGATAATTGAAAAAAATGCTCAGTCATGTTGCCTAAGATGCAAACACAGTTTTTGTTGGATTCAAAAGAATATTAAAATTTTTGGAAGAATATAAAATAAGCATCTTAAAAGATGGAGGAAAACAACTGTGAACCATGTCACAATTCTTGAAGTGCTACATGGCCAATGCGAGGGCTGTGTGGGATTCACAGACTGTGGAAAACTCAGTGAATACAACCTATAAGGCTCAGAGAAATAAAACACAGGGAGAATGTACAAAACATGACAGATGGTCTGAGGTGTATTTGCTTTAATGCTAGATCTTAAGCTTTTGTTTAAAAATAAAAAACCTTGTGACATTTTGCACATTCAGGAATTCAACTTAAAATTGATGACATGTTTGTCTTTGCCTTTTTAAAAATTAATTTAAATCACCAGGGATGCATTGAGGATGACAGGTAAGACAGAAGAGCTTATAGCTTGGATTATTATATGGAACTATGATGTTGTGACAGTTACAGAGATTTGAATGAAAGAAGGGCAGGACTAGCAATTTAGCATTCCAGAATTTAGATGCTTCAGGTTAGATATAGAGAGTGACAAAAGAGATGAGGGTATTGTTTACTGATGAGGAGAATGTCACAGCTACACAGAGGAGGACACCTTGGAATCATGCAGTGAGTCAATATGGGTGGAACTCAAACAGGAGCAGTGCAATTACACTGTGGGCTGTACTACAGACCTCCCAACAGCCAGCATAAAGTGAGACAACTGATAATGTCAGCAGGTTTTGGGAAGATATAACAACAACAGGATTGTTGTGATAGGCGATTTTAACTTCTCCAACATAAATTGGGATTCCTTTAGAGCCAGGGCTTAATCAGAGCAAAGTTAGTTCAGTGTGTCCAAGAGCGTTTCGCGAGGCAATATGTAGATAGTCCAACTCAGGAAGGGACGATCTTAGACTTGATTCTGGGAAACTAATCCAGACAGTTGATTGATATCTCAAATGGGGGACCATTTTGGGAACAGTGATCACAATTCTAAGTTTCAAGATATATGTGAAAAGGACAGAAGTAGTCCCAGAGTGGAAGTATCAAACTGGAAGAAAGCTAATTATGACAACATTAGATAGAAGCTAGGCAAGGTAGACTGGGGGCAGCTTCTTGAGAGTAAATTTACATCTGATGTATGGGAGTCTTTTAAAAGGTCAGTTGTTAACAATCAGAACAGGTATGATTTGTAAAAATGAAGGATAAAGATGGCAAGAATGAGGAGCCCAGGATGACAAGCGAGATTATGAGCTTAGTGATGAAAGGAGGAGCCATAAATAAATTTCAGAAAATCAAAAACAAATATAGGTGCTCTTGAGAAATACAATGATAGCATGAAAGAACTTAAACAGAAACTTGGGAGGGCAAAGAGGGGCCATGAAATATCTTTGGCAAGCAGGATTAAGGAGAATCCCAAGGCATTTTATGCATACATTAGGAGGAAGAAGGTAACTAAGCAAAGGGTAGGTCCATTCACTTAAGGACGGTGGAGAGAATTTGTGTGGAGGCAGATGGATGAGTGAGGTCCTGAATGAATACTTTGCATCAGTATTCATAAAGGAGAAGGATGTGATGGATGGTGAATGTAGAAAAGAAGATGTTGACATTCTAGGACATGTTGAGATAAAAAGGGAAGAGTTACTGGAAATTTTGAAAAATATTAAAGTGGAGAAGAGCCCAGGGCTAGATAGGCGTGAAGGAAAAAAATTGATGAAGCCTTGGCCAAACTCTTTATATCCTCTTTAGCCACGGGCAAGGTACCAGAGGATTAGATAGCAGCTAACATTGTTCCTCTGTTTTAAGAAGGGCGCAGTTTGGAAATTACAGGTCTGTGAACCTTACATCTGTGGTGGGGAAATTATTTATGAGGATTCTTAGGGATAGGATGGTTTTGTGAAGGGGAGGTCGTGTCTCACAAACTTGATTGAGTTATTTGAGGAAATGACAGAAAGTGACTAGACGGGGCAGTGGATGTTGTATACGTAGACTTTAGTAAAGCCTTTGATGAAGTTCTCAAGGCAGGCTGATGCAGAAGGTGAAGTCATATGGGATCCAAAATAAAGTGGTAGGATGGATACAAAACTGGCTTGGACATAAAGCAGAGAGTAGCTGTGGAAGGCTACTTTTCTAACTGGAGATCTGTGATAAGCAGAGTTCCACAAGAATCAGTGCTGAGATCTCTGTTGTTCATAAATTATATAAATGATACGAAGACAAATATAGGTGCTATGATTAATAAATTTGCAGATGACACAGAAGTTGGAGAAGTAGCAGATAGTGAGGAGGATTGTCAAAGGAAATAGCAGGATATAAACTAGCTGGAGATCTGGGCCTAAAGACAGATGAAAATAAGGGTGAGATTTGGAAGTATGCAGCAAATGGTAGAGCCATCAGAGATATTAGCGTACAGAGTGATCGCAGTGTTCAGATCCACAGTTCCCTGAAGCTGGCAACTCAGGTGGTCAACAAAGCTTATGACATGCTGGCCTTCAATCGATCAGGGTGCTGCATATAGGAATTAGAAAACAGTGTTGGAGCAGTCTAAGACTTTGGTTAGGTTTCGTTTGGGATATTGTTACAATTCTGGTCGCCACACTACTGGAAGGATGTAGATACATTGGAAAGGGTGCAGATGAAGTTTACCAGGATGTTGCCTGGTTTAGAGGACATGGCCAAGAAGAAAAGGTTGAACAAAGTTGGATTGTTTTCATTGCAGCATTGGAGGATGTGGGGGGACCTGTTAGAGGTTTACGAGATTATGACAGATTTGGATAAAGTAGTTAGATTCCTTTTCCCAGGGTTGAAGGAAGGGCCAATTATTCAGGGGCATAAGTTGAAAGTGAGAGGAAGAAAGTTTAAAAGAGAGGTAAGGGGCAAGTTTTTCACACAAGGGCGGTGAATGCCTGGAATGCTTTAGTGGAGGAGATGGTGGAAGCAGATTCTATAACAGCGTGCAAGAGATATCTGGATAGATACATGAATAGGCAGGGAGTAGAGGGATATGAACCATGTAGACACAAGAAAATATTAGGTTAGAGAAGCATCTGTGTCAGCACAGGCTTGGTGGGCAGACAGGCCTGTTCCTGTGCTGTACTATTTTGTTTTTTTGTTAGTTTGGGATTCTGCTGAACAGTAGTATCAACTACAGAATGAAGTACAAGCTCTACCTGCATTTGAAACAGCTTATGATAGAACACCACTTAAAAAATGTTGACCACCATTGAAGAACTACAGAAGTTTCATTCAAGAATATAACAATGTCTCTTAAATTCAATTCCGTGTTACCCAAGACTCAATTATAATATACATTTGGCACCATGAAAATAAATAAGCTTTGTTTCACAAATAAAGTTTTCAAAATTTGTAGCCTTTGACTATAGTGAGATTGGGACTGATTTTTATTTACCAGAAATATCTGATTAAAGGATTGAGAAATAATAACTGGTATACATTATTGCAGGTAAGTATATTGCGATATTATTGTGTAGCAGAGCTAAAGAATCCATCTTAAATTCTGTCTGTTCAGTTGAATTTTGAAATCACAGCTGTTTTATGTACACAATTTTTATGACATATTTAAACCAGCAAGGTGGAACTAAGTAAGTGGTAGCACAAAGTACCTGTAAAATTTGAGCCCTATTTTACTATTTTGATTCTAAGTGTTAGGTGGACTTGAAACCATGAGGGTTTCAGATCCGACTTTTAAACCAATTCTCTGATGCCCCCATACACACACTGCCTGCAAAAATATCAGCGATTCTGAATCGCATTGTGGAAGCTTGTGGGTTGGACTTAACACACCCAAAACCCCGTAGCTCCGATCAGTGCCTCCAACGGTGTATGCACAGAGGAAAAAAAAATAGAACATGGCTCCCTTGCCATGTTGCTCCCGGGCTGTCTAATGCCGCCAGCTGACCCTCTGGACACTGCCCCACCAACATTATTGACTTCCTTATTCCCCCCTACCCTTCAAAGAACAAAGAACAAAACAGCACGGGAAACAGGCCCTTCGGCCCAACGAGCCCGCGCCGCCACCCTGATATTCCCACCTCTACCTGCGATCCCTGTCCATGTTTATAGATCTATGGATTCAAAACCAAATTTGAGACAATTTAGGGAGAATTTGTTTTGCCAATTAGCCTAAGAGCACATCTTTGTGGGAGGAAACAGCTCCCGGAGAAAACCCACACAAGCACGGGGAGAATGCGCAAACTCCCACAGACACAGGCCCAAATCCATGTATCTGCACAGCAAACCCACCCAAATTGATTGTGGGCCCCCCTCCTCCTAATCTCAGGCAGAGTGGCAGTGGACCCACTGATCTCAAGAGTGTCGGATGCTCGGCACTTAGCTCCTCACTAACTGGAGCACCCGAACTGGACTTTTGTGGAGCATGTCTGTTTTGTGCTGATTCTGGATCAATGGACAGGGTGGTAAAGCAGGAAGTGCTAGTAAGTTAGACATGCAACCCATTAAGTCAATTTAAATGCATGCAAATACATTTAAATGCCCATCGTACCTATATTGGGCACAGTCCCGAATGTGACCATTTTTAGGTCTTGGTAAAGGGGGAATAGGTGCAGATCACACTACTCACTTCATGCCCAACTGTACCACATTTTTGCACATGAAAACAGGCACAACGCAATAGTAAAATCAAGCCCTGTATATCTGAAGCTTCATGAATGCTTTGAAAGAACGTGACTAGATCATCTTTTTTCACACTTTGTTAAAAATATTCCACTTCCTACAACATTGTAAGAAAACACCTCTTCTGAATCATACTTTCCTCTTAAATTCAGACTTGGTTCAGAATACCTTTCCATCTCAGGCAGATTCTTCTTTCAGCATGTAGGCTCTATGGCCACCACAAATTTACAGTCTAGTATTGATATGCAATTGACAAATGTGCTTTGATATGATATGACTACCAATAAATATACTACCAATAAATATATATAATGCAGTTTGGTTGGAAGAATAAAGAATAATGCTCTTTGGAAAATAAGTGCCTAAATTTATTGCCCACTCTTAACTACGCTCCATTTCACAGGTGGGTGTGGAGTTACATGTAAGACAGACAAGGTAAAGACGGCAGATTTGCTTCCCTAAAGGAAGGAAAGGTTTACTAAACTATTTCTGCAAAAGACACATTATCAAAGTTTTTTTTAACCTTGCACTCATCAGGAAAATTTTGTAAGAATAGGAAATCTCAATGTGAGCAATAATTTATATTGCCTGAGAACAGGGTGCTGATTGGATGGTAACTAGCCTCTGATTGGTACAGATGTTGCTATAATGTACCAGTGTATAGTTACTGTCAAATTTGAATTCAGACCAGGCATTCTGGTTGATTGGCTAAGGCATTGCTGTGAGGAACAGGAAATCCTACCCGTCAAGCTTTTAAGTTGAAAAGGTGCAATGCATGAATATGCTTTTTCAGTTTGCAAAGGTTGGGCCCTGTACATGAATGCATGTAGCTTCTGGCATGAGTAAATGAGCCATTTGAACTAAACTGATAATCTTAAATTGATTGTTAAAGTCTTAGAACAATCAGGATTGTTTAGCAAGTGTTGTCCAATCATGGAATCACACTTAATGCTGGATACGATGTTCTGGTTTTGCAAGCATGGGCTGGTAGAGTATAGTCAGTAGATTTTCTGTTGTGACCAGTTGAAAAAGGGACATGCTATCTGATATGAGCCAAAGCCATTGGGACAAATGGCCTACATATCTGTTATCACACTTGCACTGAACTTCATATCCCACGTTACTCATTGGTGTGAGACGCAGATCTTAATTTTACATTGAGAACACCATCTTGTTAATAGAGAATATATTTGTGTTGCTATTGCATGGTAGTTGCGTATAATGGATACCTCATCTGTTACTCAAATTTCTGAGACACCTTACTCTTCCAGGGTAATCTGAGGCAAACTGGACACTTTTCACGATGGAAGGTGAAGGCCTTAGGCCTTGTCATTAGCATGCACAGTTTATAGTCAGCAATGATCTGGTCAGGATAACCATTATCCTGCAGGGATATGCTATAATGTTCTCAGTAAATACACAATCCCTGTTACCAACAGGCTAACAGTGGCCAGATACACTCCATGCTGAAACCCACTGGCTTATCCAAACAAACTTCTGAGGATTTCTCAAGATTATCAACACGTTTCTAAACTCCACACAAAAAAAAAACACACCTCACCATCTTCCACTTTCTCTCAGCTGCTTTCAGCAAGGATCCACTTCAAGAATTTCTAACTCTTCAGTATTTGTCTGAAATTGCCATATGCATTCAAGTTTCCACACAATCTCTCAGGTATCCAACCACTAATAGAATGCTATTGTTTCACAGGCTGTATGAGGTCACCAACCTTAGGATTGTTTCAGATATCTCTAGCCAACTTCACCTGGTCTGCACTTTTGCGCTCTTTGACTTCAATGAGTAATGATACTTTGTTCAAATGCCAGCTCTTGTTTTCCATTTGACTTCAACCCTCCTGGAACTACTCTTTTCATTCCAGAGTTTCTAGAACTTGTTTAGTTTCTGCGACTTGTTTATTTTGCATATTATTCCACTTCTAGCAGAGCTGAGAGAACTGCCCTCTCTCTCACCTAGTTCCAACTGCCTTCGGCCCAGTTAAAACTGAACACAAAAACACTTCATCCTGCTTTTTACATAATGTAGTTAGAGTCTGAAATTAAATCAAAATCCCCATACATGCAAATACCTTTAACATGAATCCAACCTTACCCTTTTTTATACAAAAACACTAAATTAAACTCACTGAAATCCATATATTATTTCTAATATCTTAAACAGATTACTTAAAACTACTTCTTGATACCAAACCATCCTCCAATACTACTGACTCTCACCCAATTCTCTTCTAAATTATAGCCAAATTATCACTTCCTATTGCTTCTTTTCTTGCTCCTGTACCCTACTGGTATCCTCCAAGGATTGATCCTTAGCTCCTCTTATTTCTCATCTACATTCTCTCTGCAATTTCAACTAAAGGTACAGCATGTTGGCATAGTGCATAGACTGTTGTCTCAGCAGCACAGATCTGGATTTGGATCATTGTCAATGCAGAATCTGCATGTTCTCTCTGTATTTGTGTGGGTTTCTTCTGGGCGTTCCAGTTTCCCCTCAGTCTAAAGATGTGCAGGTTAGGTACACTAACCATGCTAAATTCTCCCTCAATGTACTCAAATAGGTGCCAGAGTGTAGCAACTAGGGGATTTTCACAGTAACTGAATTGCTATGTTGCTAATGTAAATCTAGTGGTGACACTAATGAATAAACTTAGATTTAGTTTACACTTGTAGCTAATGACAATCCTATTCTACCTCACCATCTCCTCCTTGACTTCCCCACTATTAATAAACTTTCAACTACTCATCCAATATCCAGTACTGGATGAGCAGAAATTTTTTCCCAATTGAACACTGGAAAAACGAAAACCATTGTCTTCAAATCCAACTCCAAACTCTGCTCTCTAGCTATCAACTCTGTTCCTCTCCCTGGCTGTGGTTTAGGATTAAGTCAGTCTGGTCACACCTTGGTGTCACATTCGATCCCAAAATAAAATTTTAAATTAAGAATCGTATCATCACTAAGAATGCTTTTTCCAATCTCTGTAATATCGCCAACTTCATCTATCTCAGCTCAATTGCTACTGAAATCTTCATCACTCCTTTGTAACCGCTAGACCAGATGTTTCAATGCATTCCTGATGCTCTCCACTATAAACTTGAGACCAATCACAACCATCTTCCTTTGTGTCCCTCAGGGCTCTAATTAATAGTTTTCTCCTCATTTCCACTGACTTCAATTTTGCTAAGTTTTTTTAATGCCACACACAGTCAAACACTTCCTTGATGTCAAGGGCAATTACTCTTATCTCACTGCTGTAATAAAAACAGAGACACATCATGCTATAGTAAAGGAAGCAAATCAGAGTGTGAGTTTAGACATGTTAAGTGTCAAGGGAGTAAGGGATCATCTTTACCTAATATACTCCAACATTATAGTAAGACTTACGAGTTAAAAGTATGGGTTGATACATGGAAGTATTATATTATTGCCATCACACAGATAGGTTTGATGGAAAGGCAGGACTGGCATCTCAACATTCCAAGGTGAAAGGATTTTTAAGGCAAGACAGAAGATAGAAAAAGGAACATGGTTTTGCAGTATTTATTAAAGGAGTCAATTAATGCAAAAAGATGATATCTTGGAAAGGTCTTCAAACAAGACATCACGGGTAGAACTTAGGGATATAAAAGGGGGCATCCCCATCTCCTCCCAAAACCAGTGGGAAATAGATGAGTAGATAATTCACTGGTGTGTGCAAAAATAGAGTAATTATACTAGGAGATTTCAACCTCCAACATAAATTAGCAGTCGTAAAGAATCGAAAAGGGGTGGATTTTTTGAAATGTATTCAATGGTGTTTTTGTATCATGCTCAAGGGATGGAGCAGTGTTGGATCTGAGGAATGAAGCCAGATATGTGTGCAAATGGCAGTGGGGGAGCATTTTAGTGATAGTGTATGGTGGGGATGGACTTTATTAAAATAAGGCCAGAGTTGACTGGGAACATCTCCTTGCAGAAATGGGGAGTACAGGTCCAACATATTCCCTACAGAGGAAATGCAGGAGCAATATGTTCGGAGAAGTCTAGATATCAAAGGTAATTATACAATAGCACAGTGGGGAAAGTACTGCTGCTTCACAGCTCCAGGTACCTGGGTTCAATTCTTGGCTTCGGTCACTGTGCAAATTCCTCACAGACGTTCTCCCCATGTCTGCGTGGGTTTCCTCCCACAGTCCAAAGGTGTGTGGATTAGGTTGATTGGCCATGCTAAAAAGTTGCCCCTTAGTGTCCTGAGATGCATAGGTTAGACAGGTTAGTGAGTAAATATTTAGGGATATGGAGGTAGGGCTTGGGTGTGGTAGGTGTAGACTCGATGGGCCTAGTGGCCTCTTTCTGTACTGTAGGATTCCTATGATTCTAATTCAAGGTTGGATAACTAAAAAAGAGACAGGCTTTTAGCAAGTCCAAAGAGACAATTCAACAGTTGCCCTGAAGGAATATAGGGAGTGCAAAAGGGAACTTTAAGCAATTAGAAGAGCAAAAGCAGGATTTTAAGAAGGACTTGTAAACAAGATTAGAGAGAATCCTAAGATATTCTATAAATACATTAAGAGGAAGAGGTTAACTAAAGAAGAGTAAGGCCCCTTCGAGGCCAATGTGCAGGTCATTAGAAAGACGTTAAATGAATATTCCTCATTGGTCTTCACTCAGAAAGGAGAACATAGGTACAAAATTCAGGAAAAGGGATCTTAGGCAGTTTAACGTAGGGAGCGAGGAAGTATTGGAGGCTGTGATAGGCTTAAAAATGGACAAATTCCAGGTCCAGGAATTATAAAAGATAACTGACTGGCTATACAATTATCCATTGAAACCTAATGCATTAAATTAATTCACACAAAAAAATGACTGAAAATGGGTATTTACAAATGATGCAGGAATTGAAAAATTATACATTTGTAAAAACATTTCCAATCTCTCTTCATCATCACCCTCCTGTCATGTTTGTTTATCATTTGTCATACCCCCTGGTCTAGAAGCCAAGCTCAATATATATTGCTTTGGTTTTGTCTTCTTTTGCAAAAATTGTGATCCTAAGAAAATCAGCTTATCCACTTTTGCAGGTATCGAAAACCTTTCAGTTCATACGTGGTCAATGTTCACTGAATCTTGGGATGAATTAAACAGGAAAGATGCAAGAAGACAAAGTACCTGTGATACTCTATTATAGACTACGAAGAATTGACTAAGTATTCTTACTCGAGTGACAATTCCTTTAATTAGCAGAATAATTCTTGAAATTCACATATTTCTTTTTACTTAAAGCTTCTACTCCATGTGGGAAATTTATTATAAGAACACAGTTGGGCTAAAAGTCACTTTTTTTAAAAATACATAACAAAAGATCACATACAACAAATATTGTCCCATCACTTTGGGAACACTGGCATTTATAAAATACTGAAGGTATCCTAATGTTTTAAAAATGAAATGGAAAAATGTTCCATACATAATAATACTAGAATTAGGAATCAGATGAGGGGAGAGACAAGTGCTGTTATCTGATCTGAAAGAACATTTATTCACAACATGTACAGACATTGGAACTGGACAATATTTTTATATTTTATTTGAAAGGTCTCTTCCTCCCACATTTAGAGTTACAGCAATTATGTAAATAAGAGTTGGAATATGTTGTCTTGTTGCTGCACAAAGCAACAAATTTTATACTGTGCAGCTAAACTGCATCACAATGTAGAATATACAGGTGTTTGAGAATCCTGTAAAAACTGAGAATCTTAAAGAGGCCTGAACTCTCAGCATTTCATCTTTCATCCATTTAGAATTTTTTTTTTACTAGCCGGGTTTCTCTCATCTTTCATCTCAGGGAGGAATTGAACTGGGATTACAGACATTTTCTGATTACTTTTGATTCACTCCAAACCTTTATGAAGTAGAACTGGTCCTGCCAGTTTTTTTTTGTCTCACCACTACTAAACTAGGAATCTGTAAAACCTATTCAAAAGGTCTGTTCCAATACAACTGCTGAGACTAGTGCTTGAACTCTGATCTTCTGGCTTTAAATTCAATTTGTTAATAGGACTGTCAGAATTATTTTTATATCCCAATCTCTCAGTCAAACAATCACAATTGTCTACATGCCACTCAATTAGAACACGGTGTGAACTTTTCACTGCAAATAGTACGCTAAGCGAAAACAAAATATTCAGCACTTCTCAAAACAAAATGGATTCTTGCACGAAATGCTATGCTCTTTAGTACCCAAGAGCTGGTTTTTGTTAAAATAGGCTCTCACATATACAAGTCTTTAATAAATTGCTTCCCATTCACTAAGTTTGAACCTCAAACTCAGGAAATGATTAGAAAAAAAAATTATGCCTTAATTGGTCTCTGAATTACTTGTAAGGATCACATCATTAAGATACTGATGGGACAAAGGTGCAATGTGGAATGGTTGTTGACAATAGATAGATTTGGGGATTATTAAAATGTAGTAATATATTCCACCCCTTCTTGACTTGGCATACATGACACAAAAATTATACGATTGTCATATTTCACAAAGCATGCATTTCATTACAAAATGCAAGACACAATGGTTAAAAAAAGACACAACAAAGGTACATCTGAGAAATTTACTAACAAGTACTGCTCAAAGCTTACTGAAAGAACACAGATATTTCAAAGTGATGGATCTGGCAGTTAAGTAGGTTGATCCACACGTTACCATAAAAATGTGAAAAATATCACCTGTGTCTCTCTTCATTTATGATGGTGGCCAATCACCTTGTGAAATGTTTTATTGCTGTGATTTTCAGCTATCATCATCAGAGCTGACCATGCCGAGCTTTTTCATGGTTCTCCACCTATCCTTCAGCATCACACTGGTACGATTATTGAATTCATAGTGCTCCAGAATTTTGCTCCAGCATCCAGGTCCAAATCTTTTTACTCCTGACTTTAGTTGCATGTCTTCACTCCATGACCAGGGCTTTAAATAAATAAATATTTATTCAAAGAGAGAATGACAGATAATTTGTGTGTATTTATTAATAAAGTTACAAATGTTATCTGGTACTAGATTATTCATAATTGAATAAATTATATATTGAAGATTGTTAAATTAAGTATGCGTGACCATTAACAATACAGATGCTAGGATTATAATTCTGACTTGCCCTAAAGCAATCAACTCAAAATATAACATCTTGCATTTTGTGCTTTACATCTTCTTACCTGTAAAATAAGTGAATAATTATATTTGCTTTGTTTATCTGGAGAAGAGGCTTTCAGTTAACTAAACCAAAATGTTCAAAATTTTGAATGGGACTGACAAACCCAAGCAAATTGCTCACTGTGGCAAGAGATGAAAATACTAGGGCAAATTACCATTGGGAATTAATCATGTGCAGTAGAATATGAAAAGTTACCAAAAGTGATGTAGACACTATTCATGGGTCCAAGGGAACTAGGTATGCAAATAACTATTTCTATCTTGTGAAAGGGTCAGATCATTTTCTGTCCCTCAAAATCACATTCATTTGGAACAATTTATGAGAAAAGAATGAACTTGAAAAATTAACAATTTGCGTTACTAAACAACTGTCCTCTTGTACAATGTGATAAAATAGAATAGAACATGGATCACTTAGTGATCAGTTATTTGTAATGCTTAAAATCTGCTTTCCAAAAGTACATTTGTTATTACAACGCAGCAGACTTAAGGGGAAAAAGACAAATCATACATTGGAAATTAAACTAAAACAGAAAATTGTGGATTAATGGATGTATAGTGAGCTGGACAGATGTAAACAACGGTGCTTCTCCAGAGGTTATTCAGTTTGGAGCAATTGCTCATTCTGTATGCAAGTACACCCACAAATAAATATCTTAAACTTAGACACCACTTAATGGACTAAACTTGGAGGAAACATCAAGGTAGCAAGGGCGCAGAACGTACTCTGGACAGGAGGCTTCAATGTCCATCAATAGCACCATCACAGACCAAGCTGGCTTGGTCCTAAAGGGCATAGTTGTTAGACTGGTACTGTGATGGTGTGGGAACCAACAAGAAAAAACATACTTGACCTCATCTTCATAACCTACTTGTCATAGATGCAGCTATCCATGACAGTATTGGTAGGAGTGACCAAGGAGTCCTTGTGGAGACATGTTCTGTCTTCACACTGAGGATACCCTCCATCATGTTGTATTCCCATCACCATGCTAAATGGGATAAATTTTGAAAAAAAAAGTGAGCAATACAAGACTGGACAGCCATGAGGCACTAAGGGCCATCAGCAGAATTGCACAAACACCCACTCTATGATTATCATTTAGCCAGGAAAATCAACCCTGGGCATGTCAGAAGCAACACTTGGCATACTTGGTGAAGCTACAATACAGAACTGTGTGTGTAGCAAATAATAGATATGTCTTCGCAGAGAGCAGACCCTTCGTGTTGTGCGGGTCTACCACTGTGCTCAATGAGATAATTTCAGAACATCGAGCAGTTCAAAACTGAGCATCCATAATGTGTTGCAGACCATCAGCAGCAGCAGATTATATTCCAAACTATATATAACCTCATGATGTGTTGACTTGATGAAAACTAATGTGCTGATGATACTTAATTATTAAAGTTTTCAAATACAATCATAGTGTGATATGAAGGGAAAGCATTGTATTAAACAAAAAAGGGCCACAAAAACTGAAGTAATTCCAACTAAGGGTGTGAATTTTAAAATTAAGATATTGCAGAATGGGGAAATCAATGGAGTTGCTAAAAAAACTAAGGGCAAGAAACACCACAAAACTAAAAGAAAAAGTGTACAGACAAAGAACAACAGGGGTGCAAAAGGATATTAAGGGCTACAAAAAGGGAGTATGCAAAGATTCTTGCAAGAGATATCAAATATGGCAAAAAAGAAATTCCATTCACACTAGAAAACAGAGGGTGTGCAGAGCCCCATAAAATCCAAAATTTGTTATACTGTCACAGAAAACAAGGAATGATGGACATGCTTAATAATTAAGCAGTCACATATACTATCATGCATATCTTTGATGAGGCCCCTTTCAGTGTTGTGGCAAAGAAGGAATTGAGAATACATGGATTTGGACATATTAGAGATGGACTGGTATTTATATGGCCAGCAGGATCAAGGGTTTTTTTTTGAAATGAGCGACTGACCGATGATGGCAGATTTGAACGGGAAAATATCCAAGATTGAGAATGGCAGAAACAAAAAAAAAAGACAAATTATTTTGTGACAAGACACTTTGTATGATCTCAAACGAATGCAGGTGCTTCTATGCTACTTCAAGTAGTTGGAATTATTAGCCTCTAAGTGGGTAGAAACATTAGCTTTCCGTTTGTTTCCCTTCTATCATCTGAAAGATTGTGGACAAATGCTTTTCTATCAAGTCAAAGTGACTTCAACATTTCAGTATTTAATGCAATTAGTACAGAAAAAATAAAGTCCAAACCAATAACGGAACATGACCTTGTTGGATTATATACAAAAACAAAGGACTACAACAACACTACATATTTTTTTCTAATGTGACGTCATTTTAATTCATCACCACTGTCATAAGGCAATTAGGTAATAGATGCTGATCTGCACTAGCTTTCTGAAAGAGCATTCCACCTAGTCCCACTCTCCTGCTATATCCTCATAACCTTGCATATTCTTTTTATATAGCAATCCAATTCACTTTTGAATATCTCAATCAAACCGACCTCCACCACTCCTTCAGGAAATAAAAGTAAAATACAGCAGACACTGGAAACCTGAAATAAAAACCTGGTAAATGAGAGAGAAGAAAAAAATGAGTATATTGAAAAAAAGGATCAAAGAATCAGTTCTCTTCTACCTTGCCTTTAAAAATTGCTTGGAAGGAAAATTATGTTTCTTTTATGACTTTAACAATACCAGCTCACGATTTTTCCTTTAAGTACTTACTCTTTTCTTTCTCAGCACTTCTGAATTAACCGATATATGTTGCTTTTTACTTTCCAACAGACGTCCATTACTTGCGATTTTCTTCTCTATATAAAAAAAAGACAATATTTGTACAGCTGCAAATGCCTTTATCTTTCTCCAGATTGTCCCAAAGCACTTAAGCTTTGCCAATTCTAACATTAATATCTAAATTTCTAAATGGAACTGTGCTTTGAAATATAATGCCTCAAATCTTAGCTTGGCCAGCTACACATTATACCAACAATTTGCACTTGTACTTCAAACAAGATCTTGTTTAAAGCACTTAAATTTTCTCCCCTTACTTCAGTGTTCCAACATCTGGTGAGGCCACAATTGCAGTATTGTGTGCAGTTTTAGTCCCATTATTTGGGAAAGGATATATTGGCCTTGGAGGGAGTAGAGAGAAGATTCACCAGGCTGATACCGGAGATGAGGGGGTTAGCTTATGAGGAGAAATTAAATAGACTGGGCCTGTACTCAGAGGTTAGAAGGCTGAGGGGGGAATCTTATAGAGACTTACAAGATAATGAAGGGGCTAGACAGGGTAGAGGTAGAGATCCTTTCTGCTTAGAAAGGATACCAGAACTAGAGGGCACAGCCTCAAAATAAGGGGGAAGGAGGCAGTTTGGAACAGAGTTGAGGAGGAAATTCTTCAAAGGGTAGCAAATCTCTGGAATTCTCTGCCCATTGAAATGGTGGAGGATACCTCGTTGAATATGCTTAAGTCATGGATAGATAGATTTCTGATAGACAAGGGAATTAAGGGTTATGAGGAGAAGGCAGGAAAGTGGAACTGATCCACCTCAGATCAGCCATGATCTTACTGAATGGCGGGACAGGCTTGAAGGGCTAGATGGCCTAATCCTATGTCTTATGTTTTTAATCTTACTTCATTGCCAAACTGACCATATGGGATGGTTACCTACACCGAGGCCCTTGTTATTTAACTTATACTGTTGAACACTTCAAGAATAGAAGTGAAATGAGTGCAGATGAACGTGCTCCATTTTCTCCCCAATGTCTCTGGGAGTTGCCTAGCTTCTGCTCCTTGTGTTTTCAGCAGCATGAAAACTTGCAGCATGGGGAATTACTAATACAAAGCTGTCTTACACCTAGTTGCACAGCTCCTAAAAATACTCCTGAAATAAATCTAAGCTTTGGTCAATGAATTCAACTTTTAAAGTTAGGCATGGGTTTGAAAAATAAATTTGCTACTTATTCATTTCAAGACTCAAACAAAATAGAAATGGGATGAAAAGGTCAACTCACTAAAATAACATCACTCTTCATCTGAAGATGATCTCAATTACTTAATTTTCGTGGATTAGCATGCATGTCATTCAGACAGGGCTCAGAATTTGACAGCAACTTATACTAAAGGTGCAATATGAGTACAAGATAAACATCCCAAACAGCTTCACAGGATTGTTATAAAGCAAAATCTGGTACTGAGTCACAAAAGAAGATGAGACAAATGATAGTTTTAAGAAATATCTTAACATCAGAAAGAGAATTAGAAGGATTTAGGAACATGTTTCCAGAGTTTAAGGCCTAGGAGGCTGAAGGCCTATCCACAAGTGAAGAAGTGATTAAAATTAGGAAGTATAAGAGGGCCAAATTAGAAAAATGCATAAATCTCAGTTGTGGGACTGATGGAGATTACATATGAAGGGCAAGAGCAAGGAAGGATTTGAAAACAAGAATTAGAATTTTAAAATCAAAGCATTGGTTTAACTGGGGAGTCAATACAGGCCAGTAAGAATGAGCTGATTAGCAAATGGGACTTGGTGTGGATTAGGTCAGAGTAGAGTAATTAGATATTGGGTCCCCTCAAAAGTTTATGGAAGTGAGAATGTGGGAGGCCAGCCACAAGTGGTTTGGAATATTCACATCTGGTGCTTAAAAAAAAACATGCATGGACGATGATTTCTGCAGAAAATAAACCAGAGACAGGGGCTGACAATGTTGTGGGTGTTTCTTTATTTATTGATCTATATGCAGGGACACATCCAAAACATTCTCAAGAATACTTCAAAATGCTGGACTATGAACCCAAACCATAAAATCTAGTGAATCCTGATTTCAACCATGCAATACAGCCAGTTGACAAAAGACCAATGAAGAATTTCCCACAGGAATGTTAAAAAAATGAACATAATGGTAGATTTATTTCCTATTTATTGACTCTTAAATGTTGGAAAGCCTTGTTTGCTGATACTTCAATTAACTTTTTTATAGAGCATATGAATGAAGAAAGATACTGATTTGCAACTCAGTCAAAATCAACAATCATAATCAAAAATGTATACCCAGTAGTACATGTAACTATATATCCATTTAGGACAAAGGTAAAAGAAAGGTTTGTTGGCCACAACTAATTGCACTGGTGCAGAAAATTACTCAAGTATCTCTAGATCTAGACTTTGTCGGTTATCAGGATTGAAAGTTGCAACTGGTAATATAAATAACTATTACTAGAGGTTTGTATTTAGACTAATCTATGCCAATTACCAATACTTACATTCTCGTATACCTACTTTTCACTGTTGATTCTTTTCTGTTTCCTACAAAATCTTTGATGGCCTGAGACTTCATTGGTTTCCAAACTTTATGTTCAACAGAACTATACAGTCGCCTTTTAGATCTGCAAAAAAAAAAAATTTCATCAAAAAGGATGATTTGTATTTGCTAACGTGGAAATACTGAAAACAGTAAAGCATTTGTAACTAAAAAGTAAATTTTCAGATTTACAAACCTTCATATGAACACCTGCACTCAACAACTTTGTAAGAGTGATGGGATATTTGATACAAATAATCATAATTTAGTATTTTTAAATCACAACATCTAGAAACTGGATTGGTATACATACTGTAAACACTACAGGGAGAAGAGTAGGTCAGAGGCCAGGAACCGGAGCATCTGACAGCCAAGATCTTTGAGATGGCCAGCAACACTATCCAGGACAAAATAAAGACATGCACCATTCTACACCACTTGTAACTCACCACCCACAATGATGAGGAGTTCAAAAAGCTGCTGTGAGGAGCCATCATAGCAATAGTATGGGGTCCTGCCCAACATCAAGAATGTGCTTCTATCCAAGGAAACTGGACACCCCAGTTAAGTTTATGCCTGATGGGTATGAGAAAAAGATCTCTTGACTCCTCAAAGCCTGAGCACCACTTAATGGCACAAGTCAGGTGTGATGGACACATGCAGCTCCAGTAGCACTCAAAATGCTTGACATCATCCAAGACAAAGCAGCCTATTTGTTTGGCACCACATCTACCAAACATTCAACTCTTCCATCATTGATGCATGGTGACAACTGTGCATCATTTTCCAAGATGCACAGAAACTCACCAAGGCTCCTTAGACAGTACCTTTCAAACCAGAAACTCTACCTCCTAATAGAAGATGCATGGGAACACCACCACCTGGAGGTTGCCCAACAAGCCACACATCATGCTGACTTGGAAATATACTGCCATTCCTTTATTGTTGTTGGGTTAAAATTCTGGCACTCCCTCCCGAACAACACTGAGTGTATCTACACCATACAGACTACAGCTGTTCATCAGCACCTTCAAGTTGAATAAATAAAAATAACTGGGATGCCAACTGCACAAAATCCTACTGGTTAGATTAATACTATAGATTTATAGAACATAGAACATTACAGCACAGAACAGGCCCTTCGGCCTTCGATGTTGCGCCGACCAATATAAAAAGCAATGCCCCTCCAAACTAAACCATTCCCTTCTCTTCCATATACTTATCAACTAACCTCTTAAACGCCACCAAACTTGGCGCATCTACAACTGCTGCAGGCAGGGCATTCCACTCCCTAACCACCCTTTGGGTAAAGAACCTACCTCTGATATCCGTCCTATAACTATACCCCTTAATTTAAAGCTGTGTCCCCTCGTGCTAGCTTTCTCCATCCTAGGAAAAAGGCTATCACTGTCCACCCTATCTAAACCTCTAATCATCTTATATGTTTCAATAAGGTCTCCTCTTAGCCGCCTCCTTTCTAACGAAAACAACCTCAAATCCCTCAGCCTCTCTTCATAAGACCTGCCCTCCATACCAGGCAACATCCTGGTAAACCTCCTCTGTACCCTCTCCAATGCCTCCACATCTTTCTTATAATGTGGGGACCAGAACTGCACACAATACTCCAAGTGCGGCCGCACTAGAGTTTTGTACAGTTGCAACATGACGTTGCGGCTCCGAAATTCAATCCCTCTACCAATAAAAGCCAAGACTCCATATGCCTTCCTAACAACCTTCTCGACCTGACTGCCTACTTTCAGGGATCTATGCACATACACACCAAGATCCCTCTGTTCATCTAGACTACTAAGAATCCTACCATTTGCCCTATACTCTACACATTTATTATTTCTGCCATAGTGCATTACCTCACACTTTTCCACATTAAACTCCATTTGCCACCTCTCGGCCCAGCTCTTCAACTTGTCCAAGTCTCTCTGCAAACTATAACATCCCTCTTCACTATCTACCACTCCACCGACTTTAGTGTCATCTGCAAATTTACTAATCCATCCTTCAATACCCTCATCCAGATCATTTATAAAAATTACAAACAGCAGGGGCCCCAAAACAGACCCCTGAGGTACACCACTTGTCACCGAACTCCAAGATGAATATCTCCCATCAACCACCACCCTCTGTCTTCTATCTGCTAGCCAATTCCTAACCCAATTAGCTAAATCACCCTCTATCCCATACATCTGCATTTTCTGCAGAAGTCTTCCATGGGCCACCTTATCAAACGCCTTACTAAAGTCCATATATACCACATCAACCGCCCTACCCCCATCCACCTCTTTAGTCACTTTTTCAAAAAACTCAATGAGGTTAGTAAGGCACGACCTACCTTCACAAAACCATGCTGACTATCCCCAATCAATTCATTTCTCTCTAAATAACTATAAATCCTATCCCTAATTATTCTCTCCAATACTTTGCCCACAACAGAAGTAAGACTCACTGGCCTATAATTCTCTGGAAGGTCTCTCTTCCCCTTCTTGAACAATGGGACCACATTCGCTATCCTCCAGTCCTCCGTAACCAACGACGACCTGAAGATCAGAGCCAGAGGCTCTGCAATCTCCTCTCTTGCCTCCCAGAGAAGCCTAGGGTAAATCCCGTCCGGCCCAGGGGACTTACCCAACTTCAAACCCTCGAGAATATCTAGCACATCCTCCCTATCTACTTCGATACCTTCCAGTTTGCTACCCTGTACCTCAGTGTTCTCCATAACTACATTACATCACCCTGCGTGAATACCGAAGAGAAATATTTATTCAGTACCTCTCCAATCTCTTCAGGCTCCACGCACAACTTCCCACTGCTGTCTATGACTGGCCCTAATCTTGCCCTAACCAATCTTCTATTCTTAACATATCTAAAGAAAGCTTTAGGATTCTCCCTAATCCTATCAGCCAAAGTCTTCTCATGTCCTCTCTTTGCTCTCCTCAATTCCCCCTTTAGCTCCCTCCTGGCTAATCTATAGCTATCCATTGCACTAACCGAGCCTTCAATCCTCATCCTGACATAAGCCTCCTTTTTCCTTTTAACCAGCAAATCAACTTTTTTCGTACACCAAGGTTCTCTTACTCGACCATTTCCTCCTTGCCTGACAGGGACATACTTATCAAGGACTCGCAGCAGCTGCTCCTTGAATAAGCTCCACATTCCAGATGTTCCCAGTCCCTGTAGTTTCCTAGTCCAATCTATGCACCCTAATTCTCTCCTGATGGCCTCATAATTACCCTTCCCCCAGCTATAACTACTGCCCCCAGCTTCATGCCTATCCCTATCCATCACTAAGGTGAACGTAACCGAATTGTGGTCACTATCACCAAAATATAACTTTTTTTATAACTTTTATAATAACGGGGAAAAATAAAATACAAACACTCCATTACAATGCTAATTCTCTTCTAAAGCTTGTTTTAATATCAGAAAACTGAACAGACAGTAATTTCAAAACCCTTATTTTAGGCATTTTATTAACATTAAAAAGTAATTTTACTTCTGCAGTAACATTCCCAAATTCATAGAAAGGATACCAGGAGATTAGAACTGTACCAGAACAAACCTTTTTATAATTGCCCTTGTGTTATTCAACTCGCCAACTACATCTCCGTTCGATGAATTTCCACTGCTGAAAATAAAAACAATAAATTTTCAAATCCCTTCTAAACAAGGAGTAGAAATTACCATTTCAGACAAAAAGCAGTGTTTGCGGCACAAGATGTGTTCAGTATAGCTGCAGTACGAAATTTTTGTTCATGTGCTGGTACTGTCTCTAAGAAATGTATTTATACTATGTTTCTTGTAAGGGGTATGTTTAAAATTCGGTTCTGTTTATACAGTGCTGGTTTGTCTGCACCAGGCAGCTCACATGCTGAGAATGCAAGCTAATGATTGATTTTAGCTCAGGATGTGTTTGCTTTTGAGTTAATGCATTTTTGTTTATTTTGGTTTTCCTTTGTAGGGTTTCAGAGCAGGGTTTATGTTGTATTGATTGACAGAGGTGGAGCTAAGTTTGTACAGGAAAAACAAGTTTTCTTAAAAAGGGTCAGTTCTCTGCCTGGTCACGAAAAGAGCAAGAGGTGTCTGTCTCTCTCACCACTATCAGAATACAGCTGCCTCTATGGCTCCAGTGATGTTCAAAAGACTCTGGGACTGTTAATGAGTACAAGCACACAAGCTTCAAAGTTGCAAACTGATTTTGAAGAGATATTTTAATTCTGTAAATGGAATATAATTTGAATTGCAACTCATAAGGAAAGCAGCAGTTAAGAATTGGATCGTGCCATATTTAAGTATTGTTCAATTAGTAAATTGCCAATTAATTTGTTATAGTTAAACTATATAGTCAAATAAAGTTTAGGGTAGAGTAAAGAAAATTGTTTTTAATTGTGCCAAGATTGATTCTTCATGTACTTCAAGCTGAAAATGTTATTTAAAGTTAAAAGTTAAAGTTTTATTTATTAATCACAAGACAGACTTATATTAACACTGCAACGAAGTTAGTGTTTTTTTTAAACCTTTAATGGCACCACCACTGCCTATCATCAAATATCCCCATTGCATTTTTCATCCCATCCAAAAATAGTTTTTATTTTGCAGATAGTGACACAAAAAGAAAAATCAAAAGACCTTCCTACTTATTTACCATGAAGTGTTGCTTGCTCTTCACTTTTCAAAATCAAATGCTTCCTCAATTTCAACATACTTACCATTTTCCATGTTGGTGTTCAGAATTATCCTCATCTTCAGAACTGTCCAGCTCTGTATCTCTTTTCTTTCTAGATTGCACCACTTTGGTTGCTGCCTGAAAACAAAAAGATATTACATTAGTAAGAATAGCATGATTAAACGTAACTGTGATATACACAGTCATTTTGCTTAATTTTCCTAAAAAGTATTGGTCCAACCCTTCTGGTCTCTGGATTACTGTTAACCAGACACATAACAGGAGATGTTTATCAGGAACCTGCAGAAGTTCTGCATGTTGATCTCCAAGGGAATTGCCTGGGAGGTTTCGAATTCTGAGGCAATTCCTATGCTTCTTAAGGCACTCCACAAATGTCTCAGAAGCTGAACTTGAATCAAAACTTTGGGCAGTTCCAATACACGTATCTGGATATGCTCCTAACCTCACTGCCCAAATCCCAACTAGCCCCATCAACTACCCCTCCTGATCTTCTCAATTAATTATTGCTTTGGCCAACAAGAGGCATAATGCAGTGGGTGGTGAAAAGGCTGCTCTTAGATGTTGCTTTGAGAGTTGCCTAGTGCTTCACGTCGTTAGTGTACACTTAAACTGGACTAATTGACAGGCAACACGATATCTCAGTGACTTTCACTGTTTGCTATGCAGTTACAGGAGTCTGGGCTGGATCTTTGGCTTGGTGAGTGTCTGTGGGAGCTTGCACATTCTCCGTGCGTGCGTGGGTTTTTCCTCTGGGTGCTCCTGTTTCCTCCCACACCACAAAAATGTGCTTTTAAGCTGAGTGGTGTTAAAAAAATGTCCCTAAATTGGATCTCCCTTAATCTGGTGCACATAATTCCTTTGTTGCACCCTTTTATTGTAGAGTCCACTAGAAGGTGTGCCTCAGGGATCTGTTTTGGGGCCTCTGCTGTTTGTAATTTTTATAAATGATCTGGATGAGGGCATAGAAGGATGGATCACTAAATTTGCTGATGACACCAAAGTTGGAGGAGTGGTAGATAGTGATGAGGGGTGTTATAGATTGCAGAGAGACTTAGACAAGTTGCAGAGCTGGGCCGAGAGGTGGCAAATGGAGTTTAATGCGGAAAAGTGTGAGGTAATTCACTTTGGCAAAAATAACAAATGTATAGAGTACAGGGCTAATGGTAGGACTCTTAATAGTGTTGACGAACAGAGGGATCTTGATGTATATGTGCATAGATCCCTGAAAGTTGGCAATGAAGTCAATAAGGTTGTTAAGAAGGCATACGAAGTCTTGGCTTTTATTGGTAGGGGGATTGAATTTTGGAGCCGCAACGTCATGTTGCAACTGTACAAAACTCTGCTGCGGCCGCTCTTGCAGTATTGTGTACAATTCTGGTCCCCACATTATAAGAAAGATGTGGAGGCATTGGAGAGGGTGCAGAGAAGGTTTACCAGGATGTTGCCTGGTATGGAGGGAAGGTCTTATGAGGAGAGGCTAAGGGATTTGAGGTTGTTTTCGTTAGAAAGAAGGTGGCTAACAGGAGACCTTATTGAGGCATGTAAGATGATCAGAGGATTAGACAGGGTGGACAGTGATAGCCTTTTCCCTCGGATGGAGAAAGCTAGCACAAGGGGGCATAGCTTTACATTAAGGGGGCGGGGGGTAGTTATAGGACGGATGTCAGAGGTAGGTTCTTTACCCAGAGGGTGATAAGGGTATGGAATGCCCTGCCTGCAGCAGTTGTAGATCTGCCAAGTTTGGAGGCATTTAAGTGGTCAGTGGATAGGTTTATGGATGAAAAGAGAATGGTTTAGGTAGATGGTCATTGCTTTTTCTCAATTGGTCAGTGCAACATCGAGGGCCGAAGGGCTTGTTCTGCGCTGTAATGTTTATGTTCTAAAAGTCGTAGGTAGAAGGATTGGAATGAGGCACTCACTGAGTGTTAAAGTGGGCAATGTGGGCTTGTAGGGCCAAAGGTCTGTTTCCTGTGCTGTTGTTTTGTTCTAACCATCACAATCCAACCTGACTAATCCAGCCTAACTATCCCACCTGATCCAACCAAACCTCTGCCCCCCACCCCCGCCTCAACCTATTCACTGATTCATCCGTTCACACATGAACTTTGAACTTATCTTACAGCAGCTAGCCATAAAAAGGGTGCGTCTTGTCTCCCTTGCTGTGATGAAGCTCTTGGATGAGCACTGTGCTCTACAGTATCTGGTAAACGCAGGATCAGAAGACCTGCTAGACATACTGAGCTGCATCAAGGTGGGGCAAAGTTTAAGTGAGCACAATCTGATGATGGTTGTTGTGCTGTGGAAGATCTGGACCATTTTTCTTTGTTGCAACTATTGTTTAGTATTTACTTTTAATGACAACTTCAAATCCTTGGTTTGCTTTAAAAATCAGACCATGTAGCATGACTGGTTGCTTTCCTTAAAAGTAGTAGTGGAAATTTGAATCAGAATCCCTGTAGTGAAGAAGGAGACCATTCAGCCCATCAAGCCTGCACTGACAACAATCCCATCCAGGCCCTATCCTCATAACCTCACATATATATCCTACTAATCCCTCTGACACTAAAGGACAATTTAAACATGGCCAATTCACCTAGCTTGTACATCTTTGGAGCGTGGGAGGAAACCATGCAGAAATGGGGAGAATGTGCAAACTCCACACAGTCATCCAAGGCTGGAATTGAACTTGGGTCCTTGGTGTTGTGAAGCAGCAGTGCTAACCACTGTGCCATCGTGCTAAATAATAAATTTTTTTAGTCAGTAATGAATGCTCGAATTCCATTCATAGAGACTGAAGACATCCTGTACCAAAAGAAACTTGGCTCTTACAGTTCTGTATACTGTCATTTTACTTTTCACTGCTCAGAATTTGGGACTAAGCACATTTTGTATTTATTATTAGGACTTTTTAAAGCAAACCTACATTTGCCACATTAAGGTTGAATAACTAGGTTGAGCCAGAGGATGCAAGGCTTTGATGGTCACTTATAAAGAAAGATTAAGTGTCAGGGAAATTTCCAGACACCGGTCAGTAAACTATTTAGATAAAATCACCAGAATTTGTGAAAATATAGCAAATGCCAACAGCAGCCCCAACCAGCAAAGGTGGCTTAAATTTAGCTTACTTTTATCTTAGTTTGACAGTTAAAGTAGTGTTGGGAAGTAAGCATATCAAGGCCAAAACTGAGGACACATTATTAGGAAGACATGACCACTATACCCAGTACATATAACATTCCAACTAAAATTAACTAATAAGAAAATAAGACAAAATAAAAAGTGTTAAAAATAAACACGGATGGCTGATACTTATTCCAAATTGCTGAAAGTGGTGATAGTGGAAGGGTGGAGGTATCTGTGTGTGGAGATTGTAATCTATTGACAAAAATAAGTTTAAGTTCAACTCAAAATGGTGGTGGTTCAAATTAAAACACATGGCTGGATGATGAATTCCTGAAGAAAAGAGACAGCATTTATTTTGAGAGAGATTTCAAGATTTTCCTGTTTATCCACATTCTTCAGTATCTCACTACTGAGTGTATATTCCCATTCTTTGTTTTACTTTCCAAAACACATGATCTCACATTCATTTATATTAAACTGCCCTTGCCACCTCTCTACCCATTGCTGTTACCCATTATAAAAAGGACAAAATTAATGTACAATTAATAGAATGATATTAGTCCAATATCAGGAATAATTAACCAGGTGCAAACAATGAGGATTTTTATATTTTCAAGATGGATACAAAGATAGTCCTCAACTGGCACATTGGAGGCAATGAAAAATTTTAAGATTTGTCTGTTTTCAAGACAAGCTTTCCCAAGGTACAGAAAACGTCCGCATGTTCCAGGATCTTGTCACTGAATCTAATCGAGGAGGAAGGCATTTTGCTACGGAAGCCAGTTGGAAGAGGACCTTAGGTTTCTTGAATGTTTAACGAAAGGTCCATTTTTGCATACGGTTTGGAGAAGGGGTTGACAATCTATTGGTGCTTAGTTTGAGTAAGCGCACACAGAACCATTATCTGCATATGAAAATCCACGAAGTTGGAGTGGGTTTAGTATTGGATTAAAGGTGGTGTAGCTTCGACAGTTTCAGTAGATTATCTCCATGTCTATGGACAATTTGCTGAGGGTGAGGCACAATATGGAATGCTAAGCATAGCAGCACTAATATCTGAAAACCAGCTCTACTAGATCAGACATGTACTTGTATGCCTAACACCAGATTTCCAAAGCAACTACTCCTCCCCCGGGATTAGTGGCAACGGCAGATGCCCGATGCCCAGGAAAAATAGGGACAGATCAAATAGAGAAGACTCAGTTGGGAAGGCACTGAGCATATCAAGAAACTTTGCGCAGGAAGTAAAGTTGAGGTGCCGAAAGGAATATATACATCTCCAACATCCCATCTACCTGACCTTTCAAACACCACATACTCTGCATGTAGGACAGTCTGCAGACTGTGCTTAACAGTAATTTCATAACCATCAAATCAAAGCTGAAACAAGTTATCCTCTAAACCGAGACTGCCAAGTTAACTGTTAGCAGAATTATCTATTAGCGAAACAGCAAGAAAAAAAGCTCATCCAGATGATGCAAATAACACTTACTTGAATGAGGAAGTTTGACTCTCTCTCATTTAATATTCTGTTTGCAAGAGACTCAGCACTGTCCACTAACCGTTCGTTACTGAAGTTGTTGAGGAATTTATGGAACGGATCTTGCTTATTGATAATCAAGGACAGCTTCCTTTTTAAAGGCTGAAAAACAAAATAAAGGAAAATGGTTAATAAAAACCAGATATACAACTAAAATAAAAAATAAGTAAAAATAATTTTTGTCTCAGAAATCAATAAAATGACACTGCTACATTATGATTCTTCATAGATAATCTTCTGCTTACACAAGTGGTTTGTTGTAGCATCTTTAAGAGATTTGAAACACAAATACCTGGTCTGATTCAGAAGCTATATCTTCTTGAAACTGTCGTTCCAGAACTTCAGAAGCTTTCTTGAAATCTCCCTTTTCCATACAGACTGCTACACTCTACAAAGTAAAAATAATAGGAAAACTTTGAAAAACGATTTTAATAAAGACTTTCAGATGTCAACATTAGCATTGAGATGTGCCTCTGCCTCAATATATTTACTTACATCCCATAATGCCTTTAAACTGGAAAGGACCGCTTCATGGTCATTTCTATACCTTTGATTATTTTTTAACTATATATTTTAAGTATATTTACTTCATCATCTCTGCTGCTGAAATGCTAACCAGAACAGTTAATCATCCCTCTTGCCTTTTTCTCCTCCGAGTTGTACACTTATTACAATAGAAACTATTGTAATGAACTGCTGTGTACAACCCACACAGATTCTTTAGTACAATGTTCAGTATTAAAACTCTCACCTCCAAAATACAACCCTTAAAAAAAAGTTAAAAATGACTTCCTTAAAGGCATGTATCCCCTCAGAAGGGCTGAGATCCTCAAACACATGCTAACAAACTGGGTTTTTTGAAAGGGGACGACAACACACCCACGGAAAATTGTATGATGTGTTGAATTGCTCACTAACTAAAATTCCTCCAAGAATTCTTTCAAATGGAACACGCATAACATGATTATTGAAAACATTTTTTTAGCTTTGCATCTATTCTCACGTGAATATAATGGGTAACAAACTCCTCTTCCATTTCTCCCATTTCACTTCTCCATTGATATCAAATCACTTTTTAAACTAAATGGATTTCTTCAGCTACAGGCAGGTGCTGCCATTTTACAAACTCCTTCCAATGTCACTATGAGCCAACTTTCAGAAAGCATATGAAAACAGTGTGAGAACCAATTTCAACAGATCATTTCTACTCATTATTTTCTGGTCAATATAGGAATTTGGAAGTATGAAGGGAAATTGAATTCAGATATAGTGAATGAACATGCAGGCGCAAAAAAAATTGTAGATTCATCACAAAATGTCTACTTCAGTTTACAACTTAATTTAGCACCAAATAAACATTAAATTAGCTGTTTTATATTGTATACATATCCTTGCTGAACGCATTTCCCTTTAGAAGTGCCAACAGAAGTATTGTTAAATTAGATTAGCACAGTACATTTTTAAAGGAGAAAAGTCATAAGATTTTCACAACCTTTCATAATAGTTACCACTCAGAGCACAAAACCAACCTGAATCTGAAGCAACTGTTTTAGGTCTGAATATAGCTTATCTTTCTTTATCTCTTTGCTATATGCCATTTCAATCAAAACCGATAATGCAGATTCCAATGGAGTTATACTTTCATCTTCGTCAAACTGGACATCTGAAGTATAAAAAACAACTATAAAAACAACTATTTAAGAAAAGCTGACATGTGAACTCGATTACCATTATTCAAAAGGTTGAGTGTCTTTGGAAGTTGCTAAAAAAGGAGCTGATGGAAGAATCTTTGAATTTTTTTTTAAAGGCAAATATGGATTGCTTCTTGGTAAGCAAAGAGGTGATGATAGGTTAGCAGGGGTAGACAGGATACAGATGAAATTAATAGATTAGCCATGATCTTCTTACATAACAGGACAAGCTTAATGGCCTACTCTTTGCTCACATTTCATATCAATATCTTTAAATTATTAGCTCAGATTTTGCTGCCAAGAGTTTAATTCACACAGCATTATGTAAATTGTATAGTGCATTGTGGGGAAGGGATATCCTGTGAATTTCAATTGTGACAAGTTGCTGTACTATCATTAACTTTGTAAAAATGGTAGATCACCCTCATCCTCACCGAGTTTCACAAAATTGCTGCATTTTCAAAAACTGATTCATTCATGAGCTGTGGGTGTCATTGGCAAGGACAGCATTTCTACTGCCCATCCTGAATTGTCCGTGAGAAGGTGGTGAGAGTTTGTTTTTTAAAAGAATAAAATACAGGCATATTACAGCTGTAGCACGTGCAGGCTGGTGTGTTCTACAGCAACTGTCAGTAAGCATACGCAGTTTGAAGAGATCTGACTCAGCTGATAAGCTGGAGAACAAGCTTTGGACATTGCAATGCATCAGGGAGGGAGAAAGCTAACTGGTCACTATTCCAGGTTGATTTCGTTTCTTAAAAAGGGCAGTAGTGAAAAAGATGGGTGTCAGGAACATTCGACAATAATTTAATAATCACCGTTACCAAGACTAGCTTTTTAATTCCAGATATATTAACTGAATTTAAATTCCACCAGTTGCCGTAGTGGGACTTGAATCGACATCCCCAGAGCATTAGCTTGAGCCTCTACATTGCTAGTCTGGCAACATCATCATAATGTCACTACCTTTCAAGAACATCCAGAATGACCCATTGCTATGGAAATGGAAATGGATAATGCAGGGAGGTAGCCCTTTGTTTTGGATTTATTGCACAGCAACAGGCAGACAGCAGCTCTGAGGTTGGGTCAGGAGCTGTAAAAGAGTTATAAAACTGTAATAGAGGGCTATCAGAAAACAAAGATATTCTCTGAATGTGGAATCATTAAGCAAGAGTGAGTCCAAGCTTGAGTTGAATCCACAATCATGGAATGCTCAAGGCAAGCTACAGGGCTACCTAGTCGGTTACTGGTGCTGGAGCCCCACAAAACATCTGGAAAATAGTGGGAATGCTGAGGAGAAGCAAAGTGAATTCCTGATACCTGTGGAACATCTTGCTTGGTCCCAGGAGAAGTGATCGAACTCTCAACTTCCTGTGGAGCATTGGGAACTATTGGCTGGAAATACAAGTAGAATAGGGAATATCCTATTGAGACTTCCAGAAGAATTGGCAAAATGTAGCATTAAGTTTAGTCCATCCTTTGCATGACTCTTGTATGGAAAGTGTTTGTTTAAAATGTGAAATTTTGTGGCATAATTCTTTCATTTGTTAACTAGGAGATTGAATTTATTTTTGTCAAATTACTGGTCTCTACCAAAAACCATAACATTATATTTCCAACTCAGGATGGTGTGCCATTTGAAGAACTTACAACTGTGGTATGTCCACATGCCCACAACTGCTGTCCTTCCAGGTTTAAAGATCGTTGGGTTGATAGTGCTACAGAAGTAGGATAGCAGGTTATTACATTGCATTTTTGAGACGGTACACAGTGCAACTCATGACCAAGGAAGTGACTATTTAAGGTGATGCATAGATCCCACTTGATTGGCATTCTATTTTGTTTTGAATCATGTTCAACTTCAAATGAACAGTTTGAAGTTCAAAGTGCTACACAACATTACAGCAAAACATTTAGGAACTTTATCAGAATTTTATAAAACGTGTATGTAGACATATGCACGCCAGAGCTTCCAAGCTTCTAAATGAAACACATCACTTTCACTTAACGTACTGCTGCATCTGCTACAGAATTAAATTTTTACGCTTACTACACCTAATACTTACAGTGCCAACCATGATCTCTATGCAGTTAAAACCCATGCTCCTTATGGTCCAAAGCTGGAATTTCATTTTCACATCAGTAAAATTCATTGCTGTCGTTCCCAACCTATTCTGTTAGTAATGCAGCAATCTACATTTTGTCTGCTTTGTAATTAAGAACTGCATGCCTATCAATTGTCTGCAGGTATGTATAACATGAATTATAAAATTAAAAATGCCCAAAACAAAATATTCTGCTCCAGTTTTGATTTGAATTTACAGTGTGTGATTTTAATATCCTGTGGGTGACTTATAAAATGCAATTGACCTAAATGTCCATTTTCAACTGCTTCATCAATAATCTTCCTTCCACCATAAGATCAGAAGTGGGGATGTTCGCTGACGATTACACAATGCTCAGTGCCATTTGCAACTCCTCAGATACTGAAGTAGTCATTGTCGAAATATAGAAGGATCTATTCAGGTTTGGGCTGACAAGTGACAAGCATTCCTGTCACACATGTCCAAGCAATGGCCATCTCCAACAGAAAATCTAACCGCCACTCCTTGACATTCAATGGCATTACCATCACTAAATTTGTCACTATCAACACTGACCAGAAACTGAACTGGTCTAGCTATACAAATATTATGGCTGTAAAAGGTCAGAGGTTAGGGACCCTACAGTGAGTAACTCAACTTCTGACTCCCAAAGCCAGGCCACCATCTACAAGATACAAGTTGGGACTGTGATGGAATATTCTCTACTTGCTTGGATGAATTCAACTGCAATAACTTTCAAGAAGCTCAATATTCGAAGGCTGAGGCCTGTAACCAGTATTTTTTGTAATTCTGTAGTTTGTATTTTATTCCTGCCTTGCTCCAAGTTTAAGCCTACAGTAAAATACTTAGTCATTCTGTAGTTTTTTTACTCTGTAGACATAGATCTTAACCCACCTTCTACTTTGATTAAATCAATAATAAACAGTAATGACAAGTTTTCTTGACTTTTTCCAGCTCAAGTGCCATGAGGTTGGTATTTAGAAATAATCTTGTGTTTCACATTTTTCAAGCCAAAATACTAAGTTGTCTTTTGTTTGCAATCAGAGGTATTGTTCTACTGCATTCAGTGATCCTTGGACTATAGGCTAACACACTTGGCAATTTTCGCAAGGTCTGAAGCATGGAAAATAAAGTTTGATTGATGGACATAACACCTGATTGATAGCAGATGGGAAAAGATCATTAAGAGTTGTATAATAATTTGGATACTGTGAAGTCTGCATGGCCTTATGAGAACAGAAAAGAGCAGAGATTTGTTTTGGGAAAGACTGTACCAGGCCTTGAAAACTGGAATGGGACCAAGAATTTGCTTAAAAGGGATGTTGTTTCATGGACTCAGTGCTGCATCAGAGTGGAATAATCAACACCAAAGATGGGAGGAGAAACTGCCAAGAATGGAGTAACTAACTGTAGTGCCCACCTGTTATTGTTAGCAACTTGATACAATTTTGTGCAGCTGTTATGGAACAGACCAAATTAGGAATATTGTTTATGGTTAAACAAAAATCTTTTCTTCTGCTGATTGCTCTTTATATCATTATGATTAATTGTAATTCAATAAAACCTAAGTGATATTCCAAATGGACCCTGACAACCCCAGCCATGAATACTTATTTCCTCTCCCTCTGGAGTGGTAGGCATGTGTATCATCTACGAGATGCACTGCAGGAGTTCACCAAGCTTCTTAAAGTATGTTCCAAACTGATAACCAAAATCATCTAGTGTGAGAGAATATTGTAGTATAAGCAGTAAAATGTGAAACGTAGTCTCATCAACATGCGATGGGCAGGATGTTGAAATATAATGAGCCCAGTATGTTAATCAATGTATGTTAACCAATGTGATGAAATTAGTATAGTAATCACTCATAGTCAATGAATGTAAACAGCAACAGCCTTGAGAAACAATGGTTGTTGTTCAGTTACTCAACTCAATATGATTATAACTAAAAGAAAAGAATGAAGTAAATATGCTCTTCATAAACCCCAGAACCAAAATAATTGGAATGGGAAAGGACAGGGGCAGGGAAGTGGTAGACTACCCTATCAGAACCAGAAGGGACAAAGTCAGGGAAATAATCAAGGTCAGAGACAGGGATCGCCACCTGGTCCTCCAGGTGTATGTTGGGGGTGTGGGGAAGCAGGACATATAAAAAGAAACTGTCCTCAGAACCCTCAAAGACAAGGAGGGAACCAGCAGTATGTAAACCAACAGATAATGCAAACACCGTTAAACGACCCCCAGATGTCCCAAGGACCAGTGAATCATCAGGGTTTCCTATAGGGAGGCCCAGAGAACCCCGAAATGGTAGGCCAATACGTACAAATAACAGAAACAGCAAATCAGGAACCCATGATTAGTGTTACAGTAGGAGGGGTCGAGGTCCCCTTGACGATAGATACCGGTGCTACTTGTACATGCATACAGGCAAAGTATGCAGACGACCTACCATTGTCAGGTCAGTTTGTAAAAACTGTGGGGTTCTCGGGGAAAGCGACATTGACCCAAATAACGATGCCGATACCTGTCACCATCAGAAACAAAACTACCCACGTACCCGTGTTAGTATGTAGTAAAACACCACTAAATTTGTTAGGAAGAGACGCAATCCTAGGTTTAGGATTAAAACTAGAATGTACAAATCACGGAATTAACTTAACAGGAATGTACCCACTTAGAATGCAAGGGGAAGAATGGGCTAATGTATATTGGTTAGGAGATATAGAAGAACAAGTTAAAGAACAAGTGTGGAAAACTTGGGGGAAGTTTGTAGAAGCACAAATTCCAAAAGCTGAATGGCCAAAGACAGAATTACACTACACAATGATATTTGATGAGAAACAAAAACCCGAAGTGCAGGAGAAATGGGAAAAAGAGGCAGGACAGGAACAGGAGGTAAAGTCAGGAAGTATTCTAATTGGACCAGAGGGAGCAGCCCTCACAATCATGAAAGATGCATGGGTTAGCAAATGGTTCTCCGTTCTTGGAACAGAACCACACATTACATTAAAAGTAAATCCCGGATATAGACCGAAAGACCTAGGGCCAATGATGCTTAGAGCAAGGGAACTAGAATTTGTTGAAACAGACAATGCGAATGTTTGGATGTCCACTGACGGACAAATGATGAAAATACTCTCAGACACTGAGATGGTTGGAAAACCAAAACAGGTGCGAATAGAGGTAAAGAATAAGGAACAGGAACAAGAGTGGAGGGAAAGACTGGAAAAAGATCTTAACTCTCTCCCGCAAGAACTGTGGTCGAAGCAGGACACTGATGTAGGTAGGGTCAAGATAGCCAACCCAGCAGAGATTAGGTTAAAACCAGGATGCCGAGGATCCTACAGGCCTCAGTATCCAATCAAACCAGAAGCAATAAAAGGCATTAAAGAGACAATCAGAGGACTAGTAGAAGTAGGGGTATTAAAAGAAACCCACAGCAGATGTAACACACCATTATTACCAGTCAAGAAAGCCGATGGGGAAAAATGGAGATTGGTACATGACTTAAGGGCAGTCAATGAGGTAGTAGAAGACATGCCGGTAGAAGTACCGAACGCCTACACCTTGTTGACTAATATTCCACCTGAAAGCAGATGGTTTACTGTAGTAGATCTATGCTCAGCATTTTTTTTTAGTGTGCCACTAGCTCAAGCAAGTCAGTACCTACTTGTATTTACATACGAAGGAAAGCAACACACATACAATAGGATGCCCCAGGGATTTAAGCATTCCCCGCATACATTTAATCAGGGACTAAGGGCAGATCTGCAAGGAATACAATTAGAAGGAACATTGGTACAATATGTTGATGATTTGCTGTTGTGTGCAGAAACAAAAGAACAATGCAGAGAGGATAGTCTAAAATTATTAAAGCGACTGGGTGAAGGAGGACACAAAATGTCCAGGCACTAAGGAAAATCATGAAGGAAGCAGGATGTGAAGAGCTAAAAACAAACCTAATATGGGATAGAGAAGCCCTGGAAACATTTGAAAACAAAAAAGGAAATGGCACAGGCACCAGCATTGACTCTTCCCACGTATAATAAACCCTTTGATCTCTTCGTGAGTAACAGGGAAGCAGGATTTGCAACAGCAGTACTGATGCAGGAAAGTTGTAAAGGCAGGCCATAGCTTATTACAGCACCAAGCTAGACGATGTAGCTATGGGATACCCCTCGTGCTACCAAGGCCTGGCAGCAGCCTGGTGGGTATATGAAAAAGCAGCCGTGGTCACGATGGGATATCCAATAAACATACAGGTATACCATAAGGTAGCTGAACTGATCGAACAGGGGAGATTTGTACTGACGCCTGCCAGAATCCATCACTACCGGATGCTGACCACCTTTCCAGATATTATGATAGAGAGATGTAACAGGGTTAATCCAGCCGACTATATGCCATTACCTCATGAAGGAGAGGAGCATGAGTGTGTAAGAGAAGCAAAAACATGAAACTAAGAAAAGACTTAAAAGCAGAAAAACTAGACACAGAAAGGAAAAGAGTACTATATGTTGATGGCTCGTGCTACAGGGATCATGTAGGAAACCATGCAGGTTATGCTATAATCGAACAGAAAGGGGAGTGTTTGAAGTGTTAGAGGCAGAAAAGTGTGAGCAACCTTGCTCAGCCCAATTAGCAGAACTCAGTCAGAGCAGAGGTGGTGGTAGAAGGGGGGGGGGGGGGGGGGGGGGGGGGGAGTGGGAGGAGTGGCATTGTTAGTTAAGGACACCATTACGGTGGCAGAAAAGACGTTTGATGTGGACTTGTCTGCTGAGGTAGTGTGGGCTGAGATTAGAAACAAGAAAGGAGAAGTCACACTGCTGGGAGTTTTTTTTTATAGGCCTCCGAAAAGTTCCAGAGAAGTAGAGGAAGGGATTGCAAAGTTGATCCTGGATAGGTGTGAAAGTAACAGGGTAGTTGTAATGGGGGATTTTAACTTTTCTAATATCGATTGGAAAAGCTACAGCTCAAGTACATTAGAGGGGTCAGTTTTTGTTCAATGTGTGCAGGAAGGTTTCATGACTCAGTATGTAGACAGGCCAACAAGAGGTGAGGCTATATTGGATTTGGTATTGGGTAATGAACCAGACCAGGTGTTAGACTTGGAGGTGGGTGAGCACTTTGGAGATAGTGACCACAATTCGGTTACGTTTACCTTAGTGATGGAAAGGGATGGGCACATACCGAATAACAGTAGTTATAGCTGGGGGAAAGGTAATTATGAGGCTATTAGGAGAGATTTAGGATGCATAGGGTGGAGCAGGAAATTGCAGGGGCTGGGGACATCTGAAATGTGGAGCATATTTAAGGAACAGCTTCTGCATGTCCTTAATGAATATGTACCTGCCAGGCAGGGAGGAAGTGGTCGAGTGAGGGAACCATGGTGTACTAGGGAAGTTGAATCTCTGGTGAAGAGGAAGAAGGAGGCTTATATAATGATGAGACGTGAAGGCTCAGTTAGGGCACTGGAGAGCTATAAATTAGCCAGGAAGGAGCTAAAGAGGGAGTTGAGAAGAGCTAGAAGAGGACACGAGAAGACTTTGGCGGATAGGATTAAGGAGAATCCTAAAGCTTTTTATAGGTATATAAATAATAAAAGATTGGTTAGGGCAAGATTAGGGCCAGTCAGAGATAACAGTGGGAAGTTGTGCGTGGAGCCTGAATAGATAGAAGAGACACTGAATGAGTATTTTTCGTCAGTATTCACGCAGGAGAAAGACAATGTTGTCGGGGAGAATACTGCAATACCAGGTTGTAGACTGGGCAGGATTGAGGTTCATAAGGAGGAGGTGTTAGCGAATCTTGAGGGTATGAAAATTGATAAGTCCCCTGGGCCAGATGGGATTTACCCTAGGATTCTCTGGGAGGCTAGAGAGGAGATTGCAGAGCCTTTGGCTTTGATCTTCATGTCGTCGTTGGTTACAGGTATAGTGCCGGAAGACTGGAGGATGGCAAATGTTGTCCCTTTGTTCAAAAAGGGGAGTAGGGACCATCCTGGAAATTATAGACCGGTGAGCCTGACTTCTGTTGTGGGCAAGGTCTTGGAAAGAATTATAAGGGATAGGATTTATAAGCATCTAGAGAGAAATAAATTGATTAGGGATAGTCAGCACGGTTTTGTGAAGGGTAGGTCGTGCCTCACAAACCTTATTGAGTTTTTTGAGGAGGTGACCAAAGAGGTAGATAAGGGTAAGGCAGTTGATGTAGTGTATATGGATTTTAGCAAAGCGTTTGATAAGGTTCCCCATGGTAGGCTACTACAGAAAGTGCAGATGCATGGGATTGAAGGTGATTTAGCAGTTTGGATTAGGAATTGGCTAGCTGATAGAAGACAGAGGGTGGTGGTTGATGGGAAATATTCAACCTGGAGTGCAGTTACAAGTGGTGTACCTCAAGGATCTGTTTTAGAGTGAGACAGGGAAAAATTGGATTGATGCCCTGCCACTAGCACTAATGCAATGCAGAAGTCAAGAAAACAGAACCATGCATTTAAGTCCACATGAAACGATGACAGGAAAAGTAATGCCGGTACCAAAAATTAGGGGATCGGGAGGCCCTACATTAGAATGTTTAGATCAAAGCACAAAAGAATATATACAACAATTAACTATTATACACAGAACTATATTTGAACAGGAGAAGGCCAAGGAGGAGGAGAATCCGGTGGCAGAACACCAGATCAAACCTGGAGATCGCGTATATATCAGAAAGTTCCGGAGGCGCTGGGACGAACCCAGGAGAGAAGGACCATTTGAAGTTATCAAAGTCTCTCCTACGGCTGTGCAAGTAGAAGGGAGTACACTGTGGTATCATTTAAATCACTGTACCAAAACAGTATCAGAGATAGAGGTTGATGGGAGAGTTGAAAGTACCGAAAGCCTGGATAGGAGTAGCGATGAGGAGGAAGGAGACCCAGGGGAAGGTCCTTCTAGCCAAACACAGGATCAGGATAGGAATGCAGAAATTGAAGGTAGTAAGAACAATTTTATGTCTGAGTTGGTTGATGATCCAAATGTCCAGCCTGATGCCCTTGGCCAAGGCTCAGGAGGTAATGGGGAAAGAGCAGAAGCCTCTTTTCCCACCTGGGACTTGGGGACCATCTCCCTCCCAGACTTTCTTGACCCGTAACGGAGAAACAGAATGCAGAAAACCCACAATTAAGGTTAAAAGAAAATAAGAAAGTATTGAGATTAAAAGTGCAAAAATCCTTAGGCAGAATACTAAGAGAAAGAAAAAACAAGATACTTGAAAGAGATATTAACCCGCCAAGGCGGATGGGTCATAAGAGACCAATAGACGCAATCACAATCTGGGAAACGGCACAAAGGAACAGGTGGTGGAAATGGGCTAAATACACAGGTCAAAAGAACAACAATGGAGAGGAATGCATAGTTTGTGCAGCAGAAAAACCTTACACTCAGGTAATTGATATACCATGGGGATCAGGGGACTGTAGGACCTGGCAGCAAAACTGGAAAAAGGAAAATTGCCAAAGTACATATACCACATATCAACGCACACACATAGTAGGGAATCAGACAGTCACGTACGAAAGGATAAACTGTTCGGGATCCACATGTGACAACCTCTGTAAAGGGAGAATGCCGGCATGTCATTACCACTGCATTCTATATGCTGGGGTAGGAAAAGACACCTACAATCTGGCCCACAGATGTCCAAAGTGGCCAAAAACGGTAGCGGACGCGGCCCCAAAAGAATGGAGGGCAGAGCCCAACTTACAAATCCAAGATTGCTATTGGAGAGAAAGCAGCACGGGAAGTAATTTAGGAAACTACACAGGAGAATGTGAAAGAATTTGGAATGTAACTGACATCCGTAGCCTATACGTCCCAACGAGAGGGGGAACGCCACCTCCTCCGCACGTACTAGACTTACAAGTAAAACAACTAGCTGATCTATGGTGGTTATGTGACCCCGAGAAGGGACTAATGGCAAAACTACCTCCAAACTGGACTGGGTTGTGCGCCCGGGTCATGTTAGCACAGAGCACTGTCATACTCCCAGTAAATTATAAAACTGGGTTTCAAAGGATGAGGCGGTCATACACTCCTGATCCAGAAAAAAAATTGGATGTGATTGGGCAGCCTCGCGGTATCCCCAATGAATTTAAAGCCAGGAATGAAGTAGCTGCAGGGTTTGAGTCGGTCCTGGTTTGGGTCACTTCCAACAAAAACACTGAATGGATTAATTACATTTATTACAATCAACAGAGATTTATCAACTACACGAATGATGCTCTTCCTACACTAGGTGAGCAATTAGATGCAACTAGCAGAATCGACAAGCGCTAGACTGGTTGCTAGCGGAAAAAGGGTGTGTGTGTGTCATGTTTGGAAAGCAATGCTGCACGTTTATCCCCAATAACACTAACTCAGAAGGATCATTTACCAAAGCCATGGCTATGCTACAAAGCCTGAAAAAAGAAATATGTGAGAATGCTGGGTTCGGTCATAAGATTTGGGACTGGCTAAATAGTACGCTAGGGAGATGGGGAGCATGGCTTGCTAGAGCAGGAATTATAGCAGTAGTTATACTGATCATTGTGGGATTAATGGCTTGCTGTTTTTTGCCTGCTCTGAGATCTCTCGTAACTAGACTGATGGTGCGACAAATGGTGGCGCGAATGAGTTATGATCAACCTCTCGATAAAGAAACAGAGGAGTGGGAAGATGTTGAGCTGTCCCCACTGAATGGACTCACAATAACTATGATCGAAGACGAGGTGCAGTACCTTGCGAAAAGGACACCACCAAGGAGTTGCCCTACCGAAGTGATAACAACCTACCGGTGCCCTGTTAAGGCCTGAGAACTTAGTCTGTACAGTGATCGGTCTTTTTCCCTTCTCTAGTCAAAAGTGGGAAGGTTTTTGGCTGATGACTGTTAGTCAAAGGTAATCCGGAGGAGCAACCTATAATCAGAACATTGATAGATAAGCCATAATAAAGTTAGAATGGGGACATTGATCCCTGACCCAAATACCTGGCTCCTCCACATTTCCTACTAAAACTACAGGAGCACATGTATATATATATAAATTGAGAATATAATCATGTAGGGTAGTATTTTTGGGTGAGACTCGAAGGAGTCTCAAAGGGGGGAATGTGAGAGAATGTTGTAGTATAAGCAGTAAAATGTGAAATGTAGTCTCATCAACATGAGCCCAGTATGTTAATCAATGTAATCAATGTATGTTAACCAATGTGATGAAATTAGTATAGTAATCACTTATAGTCAATGAATGTAAACAGCAACAGCCTTGAGAAACAATGGTTGTTGTTCAGTTACTCAACTCAATATGATTATAACTAAAAGAAAAGAATGAAGTAAATATGCTCTTTTTTATTATTTGACTTAAGTCAGCTAAACTAAGCCACAATTATTGTAGAAACAGAATGATTTGGTCAAGGACAAAGATTATAACTACAATGGTTTCATAGAGTAAGAGATGCATCAATTAGTGACCAATCACAGAAAAGGTAGATAAAGGACGGGCTCAACAACAATGGTGGCTAAGAAAGCCAACCTTGAGGAGGAGATAAGGGAAGTCGGGGTATGGAGCTGTAGTGAGCATAAAAAGACCGTAAGAGTGCCGTTCGTTGGATTGCTCCGGACATCCCGGCTTTACTTTCTTGTACTGAAAATAAAGTCTACTACTTGAAGAATCGAGACTCAGACTCTCTGTGCGGAGCGGCCGCAGTTCATTGTCGTATCGGAGAAACTGATAACCAAAATCATCGAGAAGGACAAAGGAGTAGACATGTGGGAATACCAGCACCTGTAAGATCCCCTGCAAGGCACTCAATTTGACTAGGAAATATATCATGTTGCTTAACTGCTAATTGAAAATTCTGAAACACATCCCCTAACAGAAGCGTGTGTAACCTACACCATATGAATTGCAATAGTTCACCAGCACATTTTGTAATAAAATTAGGGATGGACAGTATATGCTGCTCTAGCCAGCAACACACATAGCATTAATTTTTTTTTAAACTGTAAGAGGGAGATAATCACATTGTGTATTAATTCATTTCAAGTATGTAGCCACTAAAAATGTATCACTTTAAATTGTAAAGTATATAATTTAATAAAATCACATATACCACAAAGTAACTTGGACCTCAACTAATTTAGGTCTTGCATAGGAGGAAATAAAACTGTTCACTAAAAATATATTACCAAGATTTTTCCCTTCAACAATTCGGGACAGGATTTGGCAGATATGCACCTTCTTTGTCTGTTTGGTCTCTATAATGGACAGATGCTGAACAAAACCTAAAAGAAAAAAATATATAATTGTCATAATTACTGAATGCTAAGTTTGTGTAATTTACCCATATAACCATTAATTTTTTTTGCAAAAGGCAATTCTGTAATCTTTCACTCATCAACAAGACACTCATAAATCACACTTCACCATGGATGAATCTGTAACATCCTAGCTTCTGCAAAATCCAATGTGGGGCTGGCAATGATTGTTCTCTCATTTTCTTTCCTGCTTAGTTCATTACCTGCCCTGTCTAAATTGATGCAGCAATGACTGAGCACTCAGCGTGCCACCTTTTCTAAAAGGCATTTTTAAAGCAACCTAAAGGTGAGTCGGTTTCCCGATGCACATTTTTCGCCGGACTCCACCGTAGAAAAACAATCAGGAAGTAAAATTAAAGTTGCCACTGTAGATAAATGGGGGAACCTGGTTAAGAAATTAATTGTTTTCTCAAGTGAAGGCACTTTAAACATACTTAGGAGTTAAAAGTTAACCTATGTTTATTTTATAAGGTTGGAATAGAAATGTAAAACTTAAACAACAAATAATGAGTCATTGAACTTACAATGGATCCAGAAGGTCTACACTCATTTCAATAAAAGATTTAAAATTACATATGTAATTCACAGTTCAAAAGATTGTACAAAAACAAATTGTAAACAAGATATTTCCTCAACACAGTCAGCAATGCTGGGAGAAGCAACAATAAAACTTAATTAGCGGTATAAATTGATCACGGCTTACAGAATCTGAGTGTTCACTGAAGGTAAAATTATTTGGTTGCATTTGTTTTGAACCATCCAAGGGGTGGGGGAGAGAGAAAAAGGCAGGGGAATACCTTTGAGTTGGTCTGATGAAAAGTGAACTTCAAGATTTCATGAGGGAACTCTGATGGCAGTGATAGTGGGGAAATTAAAAATGTAGAATTCAGTTTATAGCACAAGTTGCTTTAGGCAGTGGTGTTAAATTAATGATGCTTGCTTTGTTTTTTTGGTTGCATTTGTTTATTTTTATATAAATTTTATTTTTGATGAAAAATGTGAAGCCTGTGTTGTTGTTTTGTCAATTCATTGCAAAATATTCAGATTTCTTCTTGAAACATTAATGGTCACTAATAGGTTTGTAACAACATAAATGCAGTAACTCTTGAGTCAACTTCTGAACAAGTAGTGGAGGTAAAAATTGTAGAATTTAAGAATATTCCTGTAATCTAGAGACACTAGATTTATCATCCTTTCCTGGTTGCAGTGATTTATTTTTCAGTCACACCAGGTTGTGACTTTATGCCATGTGAACACATGAGCCATTTCAAAATTTTTATGGTAAAGGATTCCACAAGCAAACGTTCTTGGCTTTAAAGACGCCAGTGGCAGGTTAGGACCCTGCCAGATAAACAGTCTCCATTTTAAATGGAGTGCTATGTATTTGCTATCATTTTTGAATGCAGTGGAATGTGCATGGTTGATGAACTGAACGGAACATGAAATTCACTTCAAGACCTGACATTGACTACAAGGGTAGACCTTTGGTCATGAACCAGCTGCTGCTTTGATCCATTTGAATTCTCCTCCTTAATCTGTTTGAAAATACAGGAGGAAATTCATTGATTTCTTCAGGACAGTGAGGAAGCACGTCTCTGCTTCATTCTAGTGTCTCCCACTTGGGGAAAGAAACCATTGCTGTTGTGCACTCACACCCGGGCTGACTGTGTCTGCACACGTAGAAACAAAGACACTGAAAATAGGAGCACGAGGAGGCCATTTGAGCCGACTCTGTCATTCAATATCATGGCTGATTAACCAACTCGATAATCTGATAACCTTCTTCCCATATCTATTGACTCCCTTCACCCCAAGTGCTATATCGAGCTGCTTTCTTGAAAACAAAGTTTTGATCTCAACTACATCCGTGGTGGTGAATGTCACAGGCTGATCACTCTCTGGGTAAAGATTTCACCTCAACTCTGTCTTAAGTGGTCTACCTTGTATCCTCATATTGTGATTCCTGGTTCTGGATACCCCACCATTGGGAATATCCTTCTTGCGTTTACCCTGTCAGAATTTTAAGTTTCTACGAGATTCCCTCCCCATTCTTCTGAAGTCCACCCTAACCATCTTAATCTCTCCTCCTACGTCAGTCCTGCTATCCTTGTTAAATAGTGGAGTTATTTTAGCTATTTTCCCAACGTTTCTGGTATTTTATCTGTGTCCTCCTTTGTGAAGACAGAACCAAAGTAAGTATTCAGTTGATCAGCCATTTCTTTACCGCCCCATTATTCCCCTGTTTCCTTTTTGCCAACCATTTTCTATCCATCTCAATACACTGTCCCCAACTGCACGTGCATTAATTCTATACGCTAATCTCTTGTAGGACTTTGTCGAAAGTCTTCTATAAGTCCAAATAAACCACATCCACTGCCTTACGCCAGCAATTCTACCAGTTACATCCCCGAAGAATTTCAGTAAATTTGTCAAGCATGACTTTCCTTTCATAAATCCAGGCTAACTGTCCAATCCTGCCACTATTTTGCGAATAAAATTTTTGATAATAGATTCTAGAATTTCCCCACTACCATCAGGCTGAGTGGTCTATTACTCCCGGTTTTCCCTATACCTCCCTTTTTAAATAATGAAGTTACATTAGCCACCCTCCAATCTGTAGGTACTCTTCCAGAGTCTGTAGAATCTTGGAAGATGACCACAAATGCAACTACCATTTCTCAGGTCACTTACTCAAGTACTGTGGATGTAAATTATTAGGCCCCAAGGACTGATCAGCCTTAAAGCCTATCAGTTTCCACAGTGCTATTTCTGTACTACTACAGATCTTAGTCAGTTCCTCCCTCTCGCTAAACAGTCTTCCCCAACATTTCTGATATCTTATTTGTGTCTTTTTAAACGACAGAACCAAAGTATGTATTCAGTTGCTCAGCCACTTCTTTGTTTCCCATTATAATTCTTGTTTCTGTCTTCATCAAATTTTTTTCCTCACACATGCATAAAAACTTAGAATTTTTCTGTTCCCTACAAGCCTTGCACTCAAACTCTACTTTCCCCTTCTTAAATCAGTCACATAATTCTCTGCTTAATTCAAAACTGTTCCCAATCCTCAGGTCTGTTGTTTATCTTGGCCAATTTGTATGCCTCTGCGTTGAATCTAATACTATCTCTAATTTTCTTTGTAAGCCATGGTTCGGCCATCTTGCCAGTTTTATTTAAGCACCAGACAGAAATGACCTACAAACTAGCAATTCACCCAAGTTTTCCTAGATTGCTTGCCATTGCTTATACACCATCATCCCTTCAACTAATGTTTCCCAATCTTTCATAGTCAATTTGCATCTCATATCATTGCAGTTGCCTTTATTAAAGTTCAGGATTCAGAATCAACTACGTCATTCTCCACCTTGATAAAAATTCCATAACGTTAGGGCTGTTCATCTCAAAAGGTGTCTTGCACAACTAGCTTGCCGATTATTCCTTCTTCATTACACAATACCAAGTCTAAAATGCACGTTCTCTAGTTGGGCGATATGTAGCACAATAGTTAACACTGCTGCCTCACAGAGCCAGCGACCCAGGTTTGATTCTCAGCTTGGGTCACTGTCCACGTGGAGTTTGCACATTCTCCCCGTGCCTGCGTGGGTTTTCTTCATGTGCTACAACTTTCCTTTCACTGTCCAATGATGTGCAAGTTAGGTGGACTGACTAGCCTCCCCTCTGAGTTTTGGTGCTGGACAGAGGCTTGAGGAAAGAGTTGACCCAAGCAGACTGGACACAAATAATAGAGTGCAGGACAGCTGAGGGACAATGGCAGATGTTCAAGGTGATACTGAATATCTCTCAATTATAGTATATTCCTCAGAGAAAGAGGAATTGTAAATGGAAGAAAACGTTCCATGGCTAAAAAAGGAATTCAAAGGGGACACAAAAGCAAAAACTAAGGTATACAAAACTGCAAAAGCTAGTGGTAAACTGGAGGTTGGGAGAACTTTAAGGTTCAGCAAAAGGCGACTAAAAATGGAATCAAAAGAGTAGCTACGGAAGGAAACTGGCAGAAAACAAACATTGATACCAAAAGCATTCAGTGGAGAATAGTTAATATTGGCTGTTTAGAGAAATATACTGGTACAGTATTAATGGGGAACACAGAGATGGTGGAGGCACCAAAGTAATATTTTGCCTCTGTCTTCACAGTAGAGAATAATGATGATTTTCCAAAAATTGTAGTTACTACAGAGGAACTTGGTGTAATAACCATCAGAAGGGAGAAGGCATTGAACAAAAGGGATTAAAGGCAGAGGTAGTGGAGATAGTGGATATATTGATTGCGATATTTCAAAGTTCTAGTAAGATTCTGATGGATTGGAAACCAGTTAATGTGACAACCTTTCCAAAATTTTTTTAAATGAATTTAATGGTGTCGCAAATAGGCTTATATTAACAGTTCTATGAAGTTACTGTGAAAACTCCCTAGTTACCACACTCCAGCATCTGTTCAGTTACATGCAGGTCAAGGACGTAATAAAAAAAGGCAAATGAAATGTTAGCATTTATTGCAAAAGATCTGGAGTATAAAAGTAGAGAAATGTTGTTGCAATTGTACAGGGCATTGGTGAGACCATATCTAGAGTAGCGTGTCCAGTTTTGGTTTCCTGATTTGAGGAAGGCTGTGGTGGCATTGGAGGCAGTTTCGAAGAGGTTCACCAGATTGATTCTAGGAATGAGAGGGTTAACGTATGAGGTGAGTTTAAGCAGTTTGGGCTTGTACTCACTGGAGTTTAGAAGGATCTGAGAGGCTCTAACCGAGCTATATACACATTATAAAAAAGGAATTGATAGAATAAACATAGACTAAATGTTTCCCCCTAGTGGGGTAATCTAGAATAAAAAGTCACATGTATAGGTTGAGAGGTGGTAGATGTAAAACTTCTCGCAAATGGGGGTGAATTTGTGGAACATGATACCCATATTGCAATGGAGTTGGAATCATTAAATAGATCAAGAAGGAGATAGATATATTTTTGATTTAAAAAGTTAAAGTGTTACAGGAACAGATGGGATGTGGATTTGAGACTAGGAAAAGATCAGTTACGATCTGATTGAATAGTTGAGCAGGTTTGAAGAGCTGAATTGCCTACTTTGGCAATTCCTTTGTGACTATCCACGATGATGCTCAAATTAAGAGGGTGATTTTTCTAGGGATATTAGAGAAAGTAAGGTATCCTAAGATGGCCATATGGTACCTTGAGCTGAAATGCCAGATTGGTCTGCTCTTAGAGCAAGGCATCACCTTAGTAAAGGGCTTGAAGTTTGCACCAAGAACAGCTATGCCAGGATTAAGAAATGGATTAATAATTAAAATTGATCTGGCATTGCACCCACCCATGGACAAGCCCATTCCAGTGACAAAGTTCCCATTGGTTCTGAAATGGTGCATCAGGGAAGCTGAAGCTTTCTCATTTAAGATCACAGGTTTGGATAACAGAGTGAAGGCAACAACAAATTTCAAATCCGTGCTATAATGCAGTTTGTGAAAAAGGCCCAGGTTTAATTCCAACAGTCAGTTTCAACTTGATACTGATCATCTCCATGCCTTCTTAGACTCAGGAAGAAAACAAAGACAGCTAGAGTTCTCACTTGTTTTTGGATTAACATTAAGTCAAATACGACTTCAGAATTGGAGAATGGTATGAATGCTCTTTACTTTTGAACAGCAGGGTGAAGCAAAATAAGAACGTCTAGTGTGCAGGGTAGAGGATGGTGGACATTAAACAAACAAGTTGTCGTGGAACAAAAAGCAGAGCAAGTGGTAATGGTAATGAAAAAAACAATACTTTGGTCTATAGCGAGTGTTAATAGCAGAAAAATGAACTATTATACTATTAACATTCATTTTGGACCAATGCATTATTTGTTTATTACAGCTATTACCACCCTCTTTGCATTTTATTCCATTATTATTTGTTATTTAATCTACACTGCACCCAAAACTTTCCCTTCCATTCTTTCTCCATCTCCCTCCTTTCAATGCCTCAAAATCCATCACGTTTCTGCCTCTACTCAGCTCTGAAGTCATATTCCACTGGAAACTTTAACTATGTTTCTCTCTATTGTAAATTATAGGCGGGATTGGCAGTGATGCTCCAGCAACTAAATTACCTGTCAATTCAACACAACCTTCACGTTGTTAGGGAACGACTACCACGCGAGATGCCAGCACTTCTGAGGAAGATAGAGAAGAAAATGGGAATGAAACGGGGAAAACAAATAAGTTTAGAGTACTGTATTCCTGACTCTGAATTTGGCACAGGCATGCATGAAGACGTCTCAGTTAGTGAACGCCTAGAACGGGTGGAAGACGGTGGTTAACCCGCGAAATAATGAAACTTTCATAGCAACACTGTCTGGATAATAGAAACTTACCGTTCATGGCGTCCCTCAACATCCTGAATTCCTCGTACATCTTGGCCCCGAAATACCGACACAAACAATAATACATAAAATCCATCATCCAACCGTTCGCCACCTCAACCATCTGATAAAAGTCATCACCGAGAGATTGACCCCTCAGTTCCTCCATCCGCACCGCGCTCCAACCACCTGCCTCCATCCCACTTCACTATAAACACAGTCCCAGGTGTCACACCAAACACCCTCCCCCAACCTCACGGTGTAACACAAAAACCCGTCCCCCAATCTCCCAATGTAACACAAAAACCCGTCCCCCAGCCTCCCGGTGTAACATAAAAACCCGTCCCCCAGCCTCCCGGTGTAACACAAAAACTCGCCCCCCAATCTCCCAATGTACAAAAAAACCCGTCCCCCGCCTCCCGGGTAACACAAAAACCGCCCCCCAGCCTCACGGTGTATGTAACACAAACCCGTCCCCCAATCTCCGGTGTAACACAAAAACCCGCCCCCCAGCCTCTCGGTTGAACACAAAAACCCCCCCAGCCTCCCGGTGTAACAAAAAACCCGCCCCCCAGCCTCTCGGTGTAACACAAAAACCCGCCCCTCAGCCTCCCGGTGTAACACAAAAACCGTCCCCCAGCCTCCCCGTGTAACACAAAAACCCGTCCCCCAACCTCCCAGTGTCACACAGAAACCCTTCCCCCAATCTCCCGGTGTCCCCTCAAACCCCGTCCCTCACAATCTCCCGGTGTCACACTAATCCCGTCCCCCCCCCCCAAAGCTGAGGAAGCATCATCAAGAATTGAAAGGTTGGCTCTATTCTTTCTCAGTAAGAAGTCACACGACACCAGGTTAAAGTCAACAGGTTTATTTGTAGCAAACGCCACTAGCTTTTGGAACTGGCTGTACTTTTGTGGGTGAGAGCTCTGATCACAAACAGGGGATATAAAGACACACCTAGTTCCGAAAGTTAGTGGCGTTTGTTACAAATAAACCTGTTGGACTTTAACCTGGTGTTGTGAGACTTCTTACTGAGTTTACCCCAGTCCAATGCCGGCATCTCCACATCTGTTCTTTCTCTACAGATGCTGTTTTGTTCACTTTCTCCTCTCCATGTGCCAGTCCAAACACCTGAAGCAATCAAATTAGACTTGAAATGTTATGTTTTTCTCTCCACAGAAGGTGCTGAGCTTTTAAAATTGTTCTTATTTCAGACTTTCGGCCTCTGCAGTATATTGTTTTTACCAAACATTATTCTCTCCACTCTGCAACACCAAGGTCTTTCCCCAAGGTCTGTGCAACTAAATAACTCAGCAGCTGCAGTTGATTGGACAGTTTTCAGATGTTCTGACAATACAAATGTTTCATTAAAGCCATCTAATTTCAGAGCAATTGTTACACAGATGTAAGGCCCAACATTAGAATATTTAAGGGCATCTTTTAGATTAATCCAGCAATAACAGCTGAACAAAAATAATATTTGACAATATTGAACTCTGGGCGCAGAAATGAAATATCTATTCTTTGCTTTCTTCTCAGTCACATTTCAAGTCGTTAATGTTTTGACATATTCAGGTAAAAATGAAAAGCAAAACAGCTGAAGTTCTAGTGATTTTGCATGTTGCTATTCCCCTATCAAAAACTAATGTGAATCATCTGTACATTAAATTGTAAAATACAAAATCCATGAACATTGCTGAATCGTGTGTAACCATGTATATTGATTTGTTCATGGAATGTGGGTATCACTGGCAAGGTCAGCATTTATTGACGGTGAAGGTGATGGTGAGCCAACTGATTGAACTGGTGCAGTCTATGTAATGAAGTAAACTAATTGTGCTTTTAGAGTGGGAGTTCTAGGATTTTGGCTTGGAACTATGCCACTGTCCCTCCTTCATTACAGGGTCAGTCAGTATGTGAATTGGTGGAGAATTGCAGCTGTTGGTGTTCCCATCTGCCTATCTGATTCCTTCTAGATGGTTGCAGGTTTGAAAGGTGCTGTTGAAGGAGCCACAGTGAGTTGCTGCTCATAGATGGCATTAATTGTAGGCACAATGAAAGAATGGAATATTTAAGTTGGTGGATGGGTGCTAATCAAGCAGGCTGCTTTGTCCTGGATGTTATGGCAGCTGCCCTTATGCAGGCAAGTGAAGAGTATTCCATCGTGATTTTGTACATTATAGATGGTGGGCAGGCACTAGAATAGCATGGCCAGAAGCATGACAAGTTCTGATGTTGCCTGGGTCAATATTGTGTCAGTGTGCTCAGTCATTTCTAGATATCACATGAAATGAATCAAATTGACTGAGGACTGGCATTTTGTAATGTTGGGGACCTCAGGTGAAAGCTGAAATGGATCATCCGTTGTGCACTTCTGGCTGAAATAGTTGAAAATGCTTGAACCTTAGCTTTTGCGCTGATGAATGGGCTCACATTGTGGGCAAACAATGGAATTTAATGTGGTGAAACATGAGGTGATGTGTTTTGGTGGGAGGGATGTGGAGAAGCAATAGAGACCTATTGGCAGAGTTTTAAAGAGTATGTAGGAACAGAGGTGCTTGAAGGCTCAATCAGTTTGATACTTCTAAGTAACAGGGCATATTGAGAAAATATCTAACAAAGAATGTGGGATCTTAGAGATTTCCTTGAGAAGGTGACCAAAGAGGTGGATGAGAGTAAAGCAGTTGATGTGGTGTGTATGGATTTCAGTAAAGTATTTGATAAGGTTCTCCATAGTAAGCTACTGCAGAAAATATGAGGCATGGGTTTGAGGATGATTTAGCGGTTTGGATCAGAAACTGGCTAGCTGCAAGAATCAGTAAGAATCTGGCAACACTAATTTTAAATCCAACCGATTTATTTGATAGTAAATCTGCAAGCTTTCGGCCTTTGTAGCCTTCACTAGGCGAATGAGATGTTCTGGTCTCCAAAAGCACACACATCAGCACAGACAGTTTACAGATTGCTGATTAGGATGCGAATCCTTACACCTAAACTGCTATTCAAGTCTTAAAGTGGCTAACAATGTGGGTGGGAGGAATATGGAGCACAGGTTAGAGGCACGTGTATTGTCCCCAGACAGCACAGTAAGTGGGGTTTTTTTGCTAACCCAGGCAAGTCATGGGGGTTACAGATAGTGTGACATGAAGCCAAGATCCCTGTTAAGACCGTCCTCATGTGTGCGGAACTTGGCTATCAGTCTCTGCTCAGTGACTCTGCGCTGTCATGTGTCGTGAAGGCCCCCTTGAAGAACATTTACCTGAAGGTCGGAGGTCGAATGCCCATGACTGCACGGGCATTCGGCCTCCGACCTTCAGGTAAATGTTCTTCAAGGGGGCCTTCACGACACACGACAGCGCAGAGTCGCTGAGCAGAGACTGATAGCCAAGTTCCGCACACATGAGGACGGTCTTAACAGGGAACTTGGCTTCATGTCACACTATCTGTAACCCCCATGACTTGCCTGGGTTAGCAAAAAAACCCCACTTACTGTGCTGTCTGGGGACAATACATGTGCCTCTAACCTGTGCTCCATATTCCTCCCACCCACATTGTTAGCCAATTTAAGACTTGAATAGCAGTTTAGGTGTAAGGATTCGCATCCTAATCAGCAATCTGTAAACTGTCTGTGCTGATGTGTGTGTTTTTGGAAACCAGAACATCTCATTCGCCTGATGAAGGCTACAAAGGCCGAAAGCTTGCAGATTTACTATCAAATAAATTGGTTGGATTTAAAATTAGTGTTGCCAGATTCTTCCTGAGTTTACCCCAGTCCAATGCCGGTATCTCTACATCATAGCTGCAAGAAGACAGAGGGTGGTAGTTGATGGGAAGTGTTCATCCTGGAGTTCAGTTACTAGTGGTGTACCTCAAGGACCTGTTTTAGGACCACTGCTGTTTGTCATTTTTATAAATGATCTGGATGAGGGCATAGAAGAATGGGTTTGTAAATTTGCGGATGACACTAAAGTCAGTGGAGTTGTGGACAGTGTGGAAAGATACTGCAGGTTACAGAGGGACACAGATAAGCCACAGAGCTGGGCTGAGAGGTAGTAAATGGAATTTAATGCAGAAGCGTGTGAGGTGATTCACTTTGGAAGGAGTAACAGGAATACTGAGTATCGGGCTAATAGTAAGATACTTGGTAGTGTGAAAGACCAGAGAGATCTCAGAGTCCATGTGCATAAATCCATGAAAGTTGGCTCCCAGGTTAATGGGGTTGTTAAGAAGGCATATGGCATGTTAGCTGTTATTGATAGAGGGATTAAGTTTCGGAGCCATGAGTTGTACAAAACTCTGGTGCGGCCACACTTGGAATATTGCGTACAGTCTGATCGCTGCATTATAGGAAGGATAAGGAAGCATTAGAAAGGGTGCAGAGGAGATTTACCAGGATGTTGCCTGGTATGGTGAGAGGGTCTTATGAGGAAACGCTGAGGGACTTGAGGCTGTTTTCGTTAGAGAGAAGAAGATTAAGAGTGGCTTAATAGAGGCATACAAGATGATCAGAGAATTAGATAGGGAGGATAGTGAGAACCTTTTTCCTCAGATGGAGATGCTAACATGAGGGGGCATAGCTTTAAACTGAGGGGTGATAGATATAGGACAGATGTCAGAGGTAGGTTCTTTACTGAGAGAGTAGTAAGGGTGTGGAATGCCTGCCTGCAACAGTTGTGGATTCGCCAACATTAAGGCATTTAAATGGTCATTGGATAAACGTATGGATGATATAGTGCAGGTTAGGTGGGCTTTAGATTGGTTTCACTGGTCGGCGAAACATCTGGGGCTGAAGGGCCTGTACTGCGCTGTAATGTTCTATGTTCTATGTCAGGCTGAAAAATTCTAGGTGTTGAGTACAAAAGCAGCAACGTTATGCTGACCTTTGTAAACATCTGATTTGGCCACAACTAAAGTGTTACATCTGTAGAGAGAGAAAAAGAAGTTAATGTTTTGAGTCTAACATGAATTCTGTATACTTAAAGTTTTGAAAAAAAATTATATTTAAAACTTTGGGTGGAATTCTGTCATTTGGGACTAAGACCCATTGTGGAGATGGGGACTTAAATACAATTAAGGGGAATCTAGATGCTATTAAACTGGAAAGGGTGCAAAAAAGATTTACAAGGATATTACTGGCACTGGGAGGTTTAAATTATAAGAAGATGCTGGATAGGCCAAGACTTTTTCCCTTGATGCACAGGAGGATCCTGTTGTAGTCTTAGTTAACCTTCTTCACTGTCCACTACATCACCAATTTTGGTGTCATCTGCAAACTTAGTAATCATGCCTCCTATATTCTTATTCAAATTGTTTATAAGTTTAATCCTCAATTTCCTTCTCCCTCACTTGCTTATCTAGATTCCCCTTAATTACACCTATGCTATTTGCTTCAAACATTCTGTGCAGTAATGGATTTCTTGTTTTCACCACTTGAATACAATCACATATTAGATGAATATTATGGAATCAGAATCTCTCAAAGTGATGATTGTGCAGTTAGTGGCAGCCTGCACCAAGGGAAAGCCTGCAATTCTTGTAAAGCAACCTACCCATTCCACCTGCTTCTGAATGAAACATTATACAAAGCTCTCCTTGATTTTGTTGCCAAATATCTGTTATCAATGCTCCTCCTCCCACTGCTCTGGTCTGTGTTTGATCTGCTGGCATCTGGAAGAAACTGAGAGAATTTGAAACCAAAGTTTTTTTTCAAACTAAGGCACAACTTTCAGAAGCTTTTGACCGAGTCTCTGGTGCAAGTTACAGATAAATCTTTGGTAGCTAATTAGCTCCCTCATGTGGTGTAGACAATGTGGTGCAGGGATGACTATTCTTACTTTGATGTTAAGTAAGCCCATTTTATGTCAAATTATTATTTCTCAATGATAAATTATTAACCATTTTTAATCATTAAGTAGATAAGCTAGAAGATGTTTTTGACACCTGAAAATTTGAATTCTAATGAGTAGAAATTAACATAAAATATCTACCATTTGTCAAAGAACGAATAATATAATGGGCTTGAGTTCTGAGATTATTTTTAATTACTTGGGCCACGTACATCTTTGTGGTTCCCAGCTCCTATGTGACAGTGACAGAGGTAAATGGTTTTTTTTAAATGTAATTCCTTTCTCAGGGTTACAAAGCTCACTCCAAAAATCAATTCAAATTCATCTGGTTATACTCCCCTTAGCCAGGAAAATATCCTTTCTATATATACATTGTTGAGCCTGTAAGAATTTTGCGTGAGTGAAAAATTGCTTCTACACATTTTCTTCTTGTGCTTTGAAGCTCAGCAGAATACATCCATGAAAATGTCAATCATTCCATTGTTCTGTGGAGAAATCTAATGGCAAAGAAAGACTTGTGCATGGAAGAAAGCTGTATTATTTACAGTATTACTATGGTAACGGCTGCTTTAAGGGGTAATCATTTTCAGGCCATATGATCAGCTAGACCCCATGGAATGGCCACACAGGATGCCATGCCAATTGGGAGCAAAGGTGCACATCCTGAGACAGCGTGGACCTTCAGTTGGAGCCAGGAGGAGAATAGACCTGTGTATATGTTCTGTCAGACTGTTTTATATATGTAATAATAATTTGATAAAGTCTGTTCAAGCCACAATTAGTCATCTCCAATTTATTACACTGGTGACGAGGAAAACTGTCAGTCATTGGGAAATTGCTGTGTTTAGTTAAAAAAGGACAAAAGTGATCATCAAAACAATAAGAGCTGCCCTGAAGATGTTTTAATTGGGAATATTGGGTCAATTGACCCAGAAGTAGAGAGCTGGGGACAATATATTGAAAGAGTGTGTATTTTTTTGTAGCTAACAAGATCACTGTGAAGGAAAGACAAAAGGTATACTACTCATAGTCTGTGGCTCAGAAAATTACAGCCTAGTAAGAGGCCTATCATCACCTAAAGCTCCAGACACATTAGCTGATTTTACCAGTGGGTTGCACCTGTTTTATTTTTGACAGAACGTTACAGCACAGTACAGGCCCTTCGGCCCTCAATGTTGTGCTGAGATATGTCAAACTCAAGATCAAGCAATCCCCTCCCTATCATTCTGGTGTGCTCCATGTGCCTATCCAATAATCATTTGAAAGTTCCTAAAGTGGCCGACTCCACTATCACAGCAGGCAGTTTACTCCACACTCCAATTACTCTCTGAATAAAGAATCTATCTTGGACATCCCTCCTACATCTCCCACCATGAACCTTAAAATTATGCCCCCTAGTAACAGTTACATCCACCCAAGGAAATAATCTCTGCACGTCCACTCTATCAATGCATCCCATCATCTTATAAATCTCTTTTAAGGTGCCTCTCATCCTCCTCTGCCCCAACACCCTCAATCTTTCTTCATAAGACCTACCCTCCAAACCAGGCAGCATCCTAGTAAATCTCCTCCGCACTCTCTCCAATGCTTCCACATCCTTCTTATAATAAGGTGATCAGAACTGATCACAATATTCCAAATGTGATCTCAACAACGTTTGGTATAGTTGCAGCATGACCCCATGGCTCTTAAACTCAAACCTCCTGTTAATAAATGTTAACATGCTATAAGCGTTCTTCATGCTTGAGTTGCAACCTTCAGAGATCTGTGGATTGCTTGCACTTGAGTTGCAACCTTCAGAGATCTGTGGATATGAACCTCAAGATCTCTCTGTTCCTCCACATTCCTTAGAACCCTGCCGTTGACCCTGAAATCTGCATTCAAGTTTGTCCTACCAAAATGATTCACCTCACACTTATCAGGTTAAACTTCATCTGCCACTTTTCAGCCCAGCTCTGCATCCTATCAATATCTCTTTGCAGCCTGCAAGAGCCCTCCATCTCATCCGCTATTCCACCAACCTTGGTGTCATCAGCAAATTTACTAACCCACCCTTCAGCCCCTTCTTCTAAGTCATTGATAAAAATCACAAAAAGCAGAGGACCCAGCACTGACTCCTGTGATACCCTGCTGATAACTGGCTTCCAGTCTGAAAATTTTCCCTCTATCACCACCCTCTGTCTTCTATGGTATAGCCAGTTACTTATCCAATCGGCCAAATTTCCTTCTATCCCACACCTCCTTATCTTCTTCATGAGCCCTACCATGGGGAACCTTATCAAATGCCTTACTAAAATCCATATATACATCAACTGCTCTACCTTCATCCACACACTTAGTTACCCCCTCAAAGAATTCAATCAAATCTGAGAGGCAGGACTTACCCCTCATGAAACTGTGCTGGCTATCCTGGATTAAACTGAATCTCTCCAAATGGTCATAAATCCTATCTCTCAGGACCCTTTCCATGAACTTATCAACCACTGAAGTAAGACTATCTGGCCTATAATTACCAGGGTCATTCCTATTCCCTTTCATGCCACTCTCCAGTCCTCTGGCACTATCCCTGTGGACGGTGAGGACCCAAAGATCAAAGCTAAAGGCTCCGCAATCTCATCCCTTGTCACCCAAAGTATCCTAGGATGTATCCCATCTGGCCCAAGGGACTTATCCACCCAATTTCAAAATTGCTAATACGTCTTCCCTTAGAACATCTACCTCCTCCATCCCATCAGCCTGTATCACGTACTCCTTTTCAAAAACATGACCCCTCTCCTTAGTGAACACTGAAGAAATGTATTCATTCAACGCACCTATTTCTTTTGACTCCATGAACACGTTCCCACTACTATCCTTGACTGGCCCTAACCTCACCCTGGTCATTCTTTTATTTCTCATGTAAGAGTAAAAAGCCTTGGGGTTTTCTTTTATCTGACCTGCCAAGGACTTCTCACTCCTCCTCCTAGCTCTCCTAAACCCTTTCTTTAACTCATTCCTAGCTACCTTATAACACTCAAGCGACCCAACTGAATCTTGTTTTTTCATCCTTACATATGCTTCCTTTTTCCTCTTGACAAGGCATTCAACTTTCTTTGTGAACCATGGTCCCCTCACTCGATTTTTGGGTGTGAAAACTTGGTAAAGTGAGGTGAGTAGTGTGATACATGCCCATGTCAAAGAACAAAGAACAAAGAACAAAACAGCATGAGAAACAGGCCCTTTGGCCCAACGAGCCCACACCGTCATCCCGATGTTCCCACCTCTACCCGTGATCCCTGTCTATGTTTATAGATCTATGGATTAAAAACCAAATTTGAGACAATTTAGGGAGAATTTGTTTTGCCAATTAGCCTAAGAGCACATCTTTGGGATGTGGGAGGAAACCGGAGCTCCCGGAGAAAACCCACGCAAGCACAGGGAGAATGCGCAAACTCCCACAGACACAGGCCCAAATCCATGTATCTGCACAGCACAGCTATAGTCACTGCGCTGTCGTGTTGCCCATCAGATGGTCCAGGTCAAGCATACACTAACAATGTGAAGCAGTAGGATACTCTCGAAAAAGGTCCAAGAGCAATCCTCTCATGACCCATCGCGTGTGTGCCCCTCGTTAGACAACAAGGTGGACCAAAGCACCGTTAGGATAAAAACAAGTACATCAATATCATCATCTATTTACACACTTCCCAGGGACTCCCAAGGCTCATGATCCCTATTTTAAATCATTTTTCTATACCCCTCCATTCCCATTCTGTTCATGTGCCCATCTAAGTATTTCTTAAATATCTCCAGAGTACCTGCCTCCACCACTTTACTTGATAGCGCATTCCATAGCCCCACCACCCTCTGTGTGAAAAAACTCCCTCTAGCATCCAAATTATACCTTACCCCCCTCACCCTAAGCTCGTGACCCCTCGTGCTATTTGAGTCCATCCTAGGAAAAAGCTTAGCCCTGTTTACTCTATCTATTCCCTTCAAAATCTTGTACACCTCTATCAGATCTCCTCTAAGTCTACGTCTTTCTTAGGAAAACAGTCCCAATTTGCCTAATCTCTCCTCGTAACTTAGACCTTCCATACCAGGCAGCATCCTGGTAAACCTCCTCTGCACTCTTTCCAGAGTCTCCACGTCCTTCCGGTATTAAGGCGACCAGAACTGGACACAGTATTCCAAATGAGGCCTAACCAGCGTTTTATATAACTGCAACATTAAAGGCCAGCTCTTGTACTGTATAACCCTTCCTATAAAGGCTAGCATACTATATGCTTTCTTCACAATCTTTTTATGCTTGATGCTTTCTGTTTCCAATGAGCTGCCTCTGGGGCACAACTGAGACCTGCAGCTTGACATTAATAAACAAATGACTTAGCAAATCAATTTTCTGTTGTCTTGTGTAGCACTGAGATTTTTCTGAATTCTTGTGGGATGCAAACCTGAGACCAGTGAATGTTACAATTCTTAGTTTAATCAGTAGATAAGCATTAGAAGCAGTGGGTTATATTTTATTTCATAAATAAAGTACTGTATGAACCACAAAAAGACTTTTTGAGTAGAAACTCATCCCATAACTAGCCTCTAAATAGAATAATCTCATTAACATCAAGAATAGAAAGGTAATCATCCTATTTGCCATTTATCTTCCGACCCACCCATTTCTCAATAAAAACAAACACAAGGGTATAAATACTTACTCAATACAAATAATAACTCCACCACATTACTAAAGCTGTTGTCACAGTAAGAACAGCGTTGCTGAACATGTATGTTTACATGTATGTCAAAAAAAATGTAGTCAGGTTAAAATTTAATGGAGGGATAATTTCCCTGGAATGGAATCAGCCGCAGATCATACTGTAAAATAATTAGAAGTTAACACTTTAATGCGGCAGAACAGTTTATACCTCAACATCCCAAAATCATTGCTGTAATAGTATGTCCCACAAACCTGTCGTGTTGCCCATCAAATGGTCCAGGTCAAGCGTGCACTAACGACGTGAAGCACTAGGATACTCTCGAAAAAAAATCGAATAGTGGATCAGTGCCACTTTCCTGCTTTCTCCCCTTAATTCCCTTGAATATCAGAAATCTATCTACCGTGACTTAAACATATTCAGCAAGGTAGCCTTCATCACTTCAATGGACAGAGAATTCTAGAGATTTACCACTCTTCGAGTGAAGAAGTTCCTCCTCAACTCTGATCTAAACTGCCCCTTCCCCCTTATTTTGAGGCTGTGCCCTTTCGTTCTGCTATCTTTTCTAAGTGGGAAGAATCTCTCTATCTCTATCCTATCTATCCCCTTCATTATCTTAGGTGTCTCAATAAGATTCCCCCCCCCCCCCCCCAGCCTTCTAAACTCTAACAAGTACAGACCCAGTCTGTTCAATCTCTCTTCATAAGCTAACCCCCTCATCTCCGGTATCAGCCTGGTGAACCTTCTCTGCACTACCTCCAAGGCCAATATATCCTTATGCAAATCAGGGGCCAAAACTGCAGACAACAGCATGGTCGATATACCCTAACAGCACTGTGGGAGGAAACTGCAGCACCTGGAGGAAACCCGTGCAGACATGGGGAGAATGTGCAGATTCCACACAGACGGTGACCTGAGCTGGGAATTGAACCCTGGCGCTGTGGGGCAACTGTGCCAACCCATCAGCAGAGGAGGCCCTTCAGCCCGTTACTTGAGAGCCGCGAAAAGCAGCCAGGAGAGGGTGTGAAAGGTGGACGAACGAGGCATCTCCCTCATCTGCTCCGTGTCAGGATGTACTGGGGTGTGGTTTCCCCTCTGTTGTCACCCGTGCTTATTTTCCCTTTACCAAGGCCTGAAAATGGCCACAATCGGGACCGTATCTGAAATGGGCATGAGAGCCATTTAAATGCACTTGCATACATTTAAATTAACTTAATGGCTGCACGCCCAACGTGCACGCAGTACTTTCCACTTTACCACTGCATTTGCCCATCCAGCATTGGTGCAAAACAGATATGTTCTATAAAAGTCCAATTTGGGTGCTCCATAGTGTGAGGAGGTAGGTGCCAAGCATCCGACATCTCTCTACTTGAGATCGATGAGGGCAATGGGGAGGTGGGTCCATTGCCACTCTGCCTGTGATTGGTTGTGGGGTTGGGGGTAGGTGAGTCCGCTGCCACTCTGCCTGAGATCAGTGGAGAGGAAGGGGGGTCCGCTGCCACTCTGCTTGATATCAGTGGGGTGGAGAAGGGGTCCACTGCCACTCTGCCTGAGATCACTGGGAAGGGGGGGAGAGGCCTGCTATCGGTCTGGGTGGTGGGGGGTATAAGGAGGTCAATTATATTGTGGGAGTGGGACAACACCTGTGTGGGCCAAGGGGAGGCATGACCTGGCCTGGATAGATGTGGCAGGGAAGCAATATTCTATCATTCTTTTCTGGAATTGGAGGTGCCAATCAGAGCTACAGTGTTTTGGGTGGGTTAAGGCCCACCTACAGGTTTGTGCATATGATTTGGAATTGCTGATATTTTTTCAGGCCTGAGTGCATACCGGGGCACCTGAGAATGTATCTAAAGGTTGGATCTAAACTCTCCCAATTTCAAGTATGCCCAACACTTAGAATCAAAGTAGTAGAATAGGGCCCAAAGTCTTTTGATCAGATAGTGATTGGATGGAGGCCATTTTAACCCTTGGCATTTGAACATCATCAAATGTAGAAGTATAAGTTTTATTAGCTGTGAGTCTCTGAGTTTATGACCAGACTATGATGTTTAGCAGAGTACAGAGGAGATTCGTCCCAGCGTTGGGGAAGATGTTAGTAGACTGTTTGGTCTGAGGAATCAACAAAATAAGCTGCTGCTGAGAATAAAATCTCTTTGGAAAAAACTATAGAGATGGCCCAGTGAATGAATGTGCTGAGCAGGGCTTGTGAATTACAATGGTGTACCCAATGAAGTGAACCATTTGTGGTTGGAAACATTTGTTGTGAGGAACAGCTCAAGTGAAGGTAGAGCAAAGCCTGAGAAGAGGTAATACGGCACCATGGGTGGAAGCTTATTCTCGGTGTGGGAGGGAACATCCCATGAAACTTGCTGATGTGAAAAATTTGAATGTTTTCACAGCAAGAAAAAGGATCATTGTCAGACTTGGTGCAGAGCAAAGAAGGCAGGACAGAATGCACAAAACAAAATAATGATTAAGGCAACAATGATAAACAAACTGACTGAGGAACCCAACAAGGGATCTGAAACATTTCTTTAAACCAGGTTGCAACAAAGTGCCACCTATCCAAATAATCCTGTTGGTGAAGGGCAGATCTCTAAGATGAAGGTTGACGTGAAGTTGTGGCCACAGTTGTAAGCGAAGAAGCATTGCAATATCTTCAGAAAAATTTACAACCCTTGAGGTTGAGTCATTTAAAAGTCATTTTATCTATTTATACAGGAGAGCTACTGAAGACAGCAGACTAGTTGCAGTAATGGTATCTGATATGAATTAGACAGCACAATTACTAGCTTTAGTGACTGCGGGTCACAGACCTTGTCATCTGGGTTGAGACTGGTTGAAACACATAAAATTAGACTATTTGGAAATATTGAAAGTTCAGGATGGAGGTTTTCAAGAGCTCCTCTGCAAATATTCAAAGGTTTTCCAAAAGGAACTTGGGCAAATAAAAGGGCTAGCAGCAAAATTTAATGGGATAAATATTTGGGATTATGAGGATAGGGCCTAGATGGGATGCTCTGTTGGAGAGGTGGTGCAAACTCAATGGGCTGAATAGCCTTGTTGTGCACTTTAGGGATTCTGTTGTTCTATGATAGGGCTGTGCCACCAATTTGCGATTGTACAGAGATGAGCCCTGCTGGCTATTTATTTGAGCATTGACCAGGGTGCAAATATCGAATGTATTGATATACCGATGTACGAAATATCGATGTACTCAGCTGGAAGCAGAACATCACCATCTGTACTGTGAGAAATTATGTTGGCATTACACTTTCTGCAGCTGTTGCCAGTCTTAACTTACCACAGAAAAATCTGGATTAAGAGGAATCCAAGTTAAGAGGATTGCATTACCAGTTGGCACTATGAAAAGTCAGAGCAGATGAGATCCCACCTACAGTGTAGGATGGAGATAAAAGCTGGGATTCTCTAAAAAAAAAACTAAGTTCCAAGTGTGCAAGCAAACAGAAGTCATTCCTGCTGGTATTTTTAGCATATTTACCAGAATGAATCTCTGACACTCTTAGCACTGCAGAGAGCCATAGTGGATTCTCTCTGAAAAGTGATGGGTGGGGCTCATCCCCACCTGAGAGGTTGGCAGCATAATACTGAGCAGCTACTTGTGCTCAACTGTCAGCATGGAGATCGGCACATGCGCAGTAGCCCTGTATTGCCGGCATCCCGATCCCTGGCTTTCCTGATCGCTGTCCAGCTGCGTGACCCCTCCTGATCGTTGGCCTCCAGACTTTCCTGGGCCATAGAATCATAAAACTATACACGACAGAAGAGGCCCTTTGGTCTATTGAACCCACACTGACACAGTCAAAACCTCTGAACTTCCACTAATCCCATCTATCAGCACTTGGCCCATAGCCATGACCGTTATTATGTACCAAGTGCTCATCCAAATATTTTTTAAAGGATGTGAGGTAACCTGCCCCTAGCACCCTCCCAGGCTGCACATTCCAGATTCTATTACCCTCTGGATAAAGAAGTTTTTCCTCACATCCCCCCTAAATCTCCTGCCCCTCACCTTGAACATATGTCCCTTTGTGACTGACCCTTCAGCTGACGGTTGACCCTTAGGTTTTCTCTGCTCCAACGAAAACAACCGAAGCCTATCCAATCTCTCTTCATAACTTAAATATTCCATTCCGGGCAGTATCCTGGTAAATCTCTTCTGCACGCCCTCCAGTGCAATCACATCCTTTCGATAATGTGATAGCTCCCGAAATCACTCTACATACAGAAGCCCACGATTACCAGTGTGATCCACCAACCTGCTCCCCAACAATTCCGACCCATCTCGGCAGTCTCCACCATTCACCCCATTGGCCAATGCTAATAGCCTTCACTCCCTTCCATCTCCACTGATTCTCTTGCACAGTGGCAATAGGTGTTCCCTACTGATGGCCTCCCGCGTAGGCCTGAACCCCTCTGGCCTTACCCCCTTGGCAGTGTCCAGTGACTGGCAAGCAGTGCCAGTGTGCCAGGCTGGCACTGCCCAAGCAGTATCCCTTTTAGCCCGATCTCCCTGCAAGGCCACAATGGTCTCTGTTCCCTCTAACAGGGTTGGCCACCTTGTTAACAGGTTGTAAGTGCCACTGGGGTGGAAACGCTAGTAGACCTGGAAAATTCTGTCTGGGTCCACTGATTATGTTGAAATGCTGATTTCATTATGATAATCAGCTCTGCTCCACAGCTGATGATATTACAAAACTTAGCCTGGGAGACAATGGCCATGGTACCCAGTGTGAATCCTGCAAAATGGCTGCCGCTGATGTCTCCCAGCCCAAAAAAAACTGCACTACTCGAGCAGTGTCTGGAAGTCTGGGAGAATCCCAGCCCATCGAGTCGGCACTGTCTTTCTAACAGAATATTTTACCTAGACCCTCTCTCCCGCCCCATCTCTGTAATCCCACATATTTATCATGGCTAATCCATTTGACTTACACATTTTGGGTTACTACGGGGCAATTTAGCATGACTACCTAATGACTCAGGAAATCAGTTCCTTTTCCTAAACTGGTGACCAAGCATCTTTATAGTGCTGATGTTATGTGAGCGAAGGAGAGGGAAGATTGTGGATGGGGCAATCTAAGAACTTCTGCTCCTCCCAGTCCACAATGATTCCAGGTCCACAATGATTCCAGGTAAAGGTACACATTGATCTTAATGTTATTTCTCAAGTGCAATTATACCATCACATTTGACAAATTGTGCACATCATCCAGTCAATTTAAGGCATTAGGTTCAATTTTGTTTTAAATGTCAGGATTTCAGGAGCAGGAAATTTTACCTCCCTCATTCTGTCGATAGCACACATCCACCACTTTAGGGGTTGGAATACCTTCTGACATGACAATTCTGAAATTTAGTTTGTTTTTCAGAACAGATGCAGAATTGGTGTTTCTGACTTAAGAGTGCAAATTCCAGTTCCTTATACCAGAACCACCATTTTTTAATCAAAATAACATTGCTGATTGAGGTATCTGCTGCCATAGTTTCAGTGGAAACACAATAAATGTCGTTACATATGGGAACAAACGTGTTGGATTGTTTGCAATGTTATGGTATATGAAATGTTGGAGGAGCTCTTTGTTTCTCATATAGATATAACCAGCTGACTATTAACTCCTGCAGCAGGTCAGTAACTGTAGCAATGCCATAAGTAGGATGTGAATGTTTTTCAGAGTATAGGTGTCACAACATAGACAGTATAAATGATGGTTTGTATACACATTTATTTGATATGCTGTTTGATCTAATAATTGTGATGGAGAACAATACTGATAGTCTTTACATACATTTTGACTTAAACAAGTATTCTGATGTCACATGAGTTTTATAGACAGCCACATGCACATAAATATGCTGATTTGTACAGAAACACTTTGCAGTTCAGTAAAATCTAGTAATACAAAAGTACATAATAGTAATTTTAACAAGGTGAAATGCAGGAGTATAGAAGACACCGAACAAACTGGCTGAGAGAGGAGTCTGAGTGATAATTTAATAATGGAGTGCTGAAAAAAAGCAAAATGTATTCACAAAATCTTGACTAAAGGAAAACATTCCACTTTCCTGGCCTATAACAAACCTTATTTTAACAATTAAGAAATCATTCATTCAAATACCTTTAGTAAACCAAACTTTATGTTCAGAAGTGTTCTGAATTCATACTGGATCTGAAACTTGTTTCTAACTCCACTGTTGCTGCCAGACAGCTGAGATTTTACAACCCTTTCTGTTTATATTTCAAACTTCTCGCATTACAATTGGTAATTTATATAAAAAGGAATCAAGAAAATTTCATCTAAAGTGCTTTAATTCTTTGACTAATCTGATAACTTTATCCAAACAAAGTTCTACATTGTTTATTTTAATTGAAAACTTGGGTGGTTCATCACTTGTATCTAGTTGCATTTCATTATCATACATATTGGAATTCACAGATGATACAAGGGATTTTGTTGATCTGTAGGGTGACTCATCCACTGGCGAACCTGTCACATAGTGCAGACCTAATGGAATCAAGTGCCGTTCAGCTACTTAAGGTGTATGAGGTCCCCAGCATGCAAAGTCAAGCCATTAAGAGCTGCCAACCAATCAGAAACTGGCAGCTATCCATTACCCCTCATGCCAGCAGTGGATGCTGCAATGCTGCTCCCACTAGCAGCCCAGGAACATCATGAGATCCCAGACGAAAGGTGAATGAGGGTGGTAAACGCAAAATACCATGAATGCTGGAATCTGAGACATCAACAGAAAATGCTGAAATGAAAACAGAAACTCAGCAAGTCTGACAGCATCTGTGGCGAATAGAACTCTGTTCTGCAGAAGGGTCATCTAGGGTCAAAATATTGGCTCTATTCTCTCTTCACAAAAGCTGTCAGACTTGCTGAATTTCTCCAGAATTTTTGTTTTTGTGTGTGAGTGAGAGTGGAATGGGGCTCGGAAGTAGGGAATGGTTCAGGTCACAGGAAAGGAGCAGAGAGGATCAGAGACAAGGATGTCTTTCAATGCTCCACTCCATTCTTGATGCCCATTCCCTTCATTATGCACATTTTGTCAGATTGTGGGATTCCTCAACAATCAATTTCCCACACCACCCCCTCCACTTCTTCCAATGAGGGAGGCCACTGCCAAACCAGACAGGGAAAGACAAATATATGTATGCCTCCTATTAAATCCTTGGGCACCACTAATTTGTGGTGAAATACACCTGCTGCATGTGGCCGGGAATCCCACATCTTTTGCCTCATGAATGGTGGAGGTTCTTCCTCTGCTGGAAAACTGTCGCTGTGCGGCCTCTCGTGTGATTAAGTGGGACCTCTCCCATGATTAAGTGGGGCCTGGTTGCCGTGGTTCCTGCTCTGGCAATAACTTTGACATATGTTTCTGAAACTTGTGCAGAAAACTGATTCATATGTGTGATATTTTCCATATTGTTGAAATAGCTGTCATCTGTTTTACATGATTAATAAAGGAGTCTTTCATTTTCATACAGTGGTGGACACCCTACATCTTTGAGTAACTGGATTGAAGTATTTAGTTGCATTCAGAAAGATGTGACTGTAGATGAATAATAACTAATTTATAAAATAAATAAAATATAAAATAAAGGGGCATTTCAAATTACGCTGACATTAGATTAGATTTACCGATCAGCTAGGATTAAACACAAGCTTTCAGAAACAGATTTTTGCTGTTTTTGTTTTTACCAGCTGTGCTTCTTTTGTCTGTAGCACATTGAGAACCATTCTCTTAATTGTCTGCTGGACTCAGTTTGTTTTCAAATACATTTCATTCACAGACTGCCACTCAGTTGTGACATAATAACTCAACAAAAGTAAATATTATTGTAAAGACATGATTTACAGATTAATAACAAACCTGAAAAAATTTTATTGAAATCTTAACATGAGTTGTGTTAGTGGAAGATATGGTAATTGAACATTCTTATCAACATGTAGTGAAACTCCCAGAGCAAGAAATATGATGGCTGACTGCACGTAATTGAGCAGGAGGTGAAATGTCAGCTTCATGACAGCTGAATGAACTTGGGAAGAAAGTTAGTGATAAATTAAAGCTGGATTGCAGTTAGCACATCATGCATATTCAGTAAACTAATGGTTACCATATTAAACTGGACCTTTGTGATTAGATCAACAGCAAATGAGAAACACTTACCTTCAGATTCATGGCTGATTCAATGGGATGTTCAGCAGGTGAAGTTGTCTTCCTGGTAGATTTGGAGCAAGTAGGAGCTGCTTTTCTATTATGAGGATAGAATCATGGGGGATAGAGGGAGTGAGCTGAATGGCAGAGGGAAGGTTAAAGGCCAAAGGCAGCTCAAGCCTAATAGAGCAGGGATCAAGGATGATTGAGGTCAGTGGTGAGGCTGGGAGAGTTGACGATAATTGAGGTTAGGTTAAAGGTGATGAGTGAATTGAAGTCCAGGGAGCTGAGGGGAAGTCTGATGATGATGGGAGGGAGCTTTAAGTTGACAGCTCATCAAGAGTGATGGTGGGTAACTTAAGGATCACAGAAGGTGGGGCTAGGTTGATGAAAGGTCGAGGGCGATAATAGAATGGAAAAAGGCAGTGGGAAAGGTTGCAGAATGATGGCAGCTTCTTCTGCACCATTCTGCAGAATTGACCATGCCACTCAATTATACAAAGTGACTGGCTTGCCGCTACATGATTGCATGTGATCATGTTTTGTCTGTGTATGAAATTCCCGCTCACTTCCAGTTCTGCTATACGATACACTCTGCAACATCATTCCGTTCACTGACTGAATTATTTTAATCCTCTTCCACACTAACTAAATGGCCCAGAATTTCCAATCTCCAGAAGTTCGTATCCTGGAGGTACCCCAGAAGATGCACTGATTGCACAGCAATTATCCAGGAAGCTTAAACATCTGATTGGCAGTTACCCTGAATCAGGAACCATCTTATGCTCCAATTTAAATTGGAGGCTTCAGATGTTTCTGACTCTCTTAGTAGAATAGTTACCCAAGAAAAATTGAAAGGACTAAAACCATTTCCAATTCCTGGATAAAGATGGTATTGATGGTACTTGACTAATTCCCCAACTCCCATCAATTACTCTCCAAACTCCCTGACCCAATTCCTGACTGTGCCCAATTCCCCGATTATTTTCTCAACCCCCCTCGCCAACCCTCCACCTCCTAATTACCACTCCCAACAAATTATCTGACAACCTCCTAACTAACTCTCAACAGCCAGACTATCTTCCAAATCCTGACAAATCCCCAATCCCTACTACTCCTCCACCTGCCAAGTACCCTCCCCTAACCCACTGACTATTCCCCGATTGACCCATAACCCTGCTGACTTCTCATCCCATCCCCATCCTCACCACATCATACCCACTTATCTTATAATTTACCTGGCTTCTCGTAGTGCACTTAAACATAGGGACCTATGTTTATCTGGTGCCACAAAATGGGGGCATGATATCACTTTCTACTATGGTGTTGCCCTGCGATGGAAGGACTCGGGAACCAGGCACTCTACACATCTCTCATCAGGCCCAAGCTGGAAGAGCAGCCGAGAAATGTGCAGGTCCTGACTTAGGTAACAAAAAGTAGTGGTTTGGCAGTCTGACTGTGATTGCCACTCCTCGGAAGCTCTTACCCAATATTCTCTATCTTTTTTTTTGCATACCTTGTTCAATAAGAATTAATAAAGAATGAAAGAGGTTGGATCAGAATAATATGATACATTGAAATATACAAGCTTTTGCTCTCATACCAGCAACTGTAACTAAACAAAAAGCAAACTGAAATGTTAAAGATATACTGTCTTGTAGATGAACATCATTACTTTCAATACATAACAGCTAATAGTCAGAGATGTAATATTGCAGTTAATATGTGGAATGAGATCATTACAGTAAAATAATATAATTATCTTTATCATTAGTCAGATTTTTTTCCATCAAAACCCCATGTAACTGTCATATGCATCTAACATACTACCAAATTAATTCTGGCTGTCCCTGTAGAAAAATTATTTATTATTGTACTAGTGTTAAAAATCAATTACTGATATGGCATGTTGGTAAGCAAAGCCATCTTAATATTTGACAGTAATTTATTGGGTGGTACAGTCGCTAGCACTGCTGCCTCACAATGCCATGAACCGGGTTCGATTCCTGGTTTGGATTACTATCTGTGTGAAGTCTGCATGTTCTCTGTGTGTCTGTGCGGGTTTCCTCCAGGTGCTCCACTGTCTGAAAGATGTGCTAGTTAGCTGCATTGGCCAGAGTGTGGTGACTAGGAGATTTTCACTGTAACTTCATTGTAGTGTTAATATAACACAGACTACTTGTGGTACTAAAAAAAAATTATATTTGCTCTGCTGCAGCCACTGTGCAGTCCATAGCACTCATATGAATGCAAAGTAACAGTATGTTGAAAACTGGTTTGGTGGTGGTGGTGGGGGGGGTGATATTTTTACAAGCTGTTGCCCACCCCCATCTACCATCTGGTCCTCCCTTCCATCATTGGATTCCCTGATAATCATTTGCTTCTCAATATCAACAACTAGGTGGCTATGAGCTGGCATCCTTTCAGCTTTTAAAAAGTATACTTTTAAATGGCCACGTAGAAAATCCAAATCCTACCACAAAAAAGAATAGTTGATGCCATTGAACTTCCGTACTGCTAATTATAACTGCACCCGATTGTAAACTGGACAGGTTTTCAAATAGAATGGGTGCGATGACCTAGCAGCTGTGGTCTTGCTTCCTTCCCACCTTATAGTTGGTGTTTTAACCTGACCATTTCCACAAGTGAATGGAAATCTGCAGAAAGGCACATTAGAGAAGGACCAATTCTAATATAAGTTTAGGCCCAATAACATACTGATAACAGCCTGATGATAGACAGAAGCAGGGCGAGATCTGTTGTATATTTAATTTTATTTGACATGAAGATGAGTGGAAAAGTGAATTGCATGGAGGGCACAGAAAGTCTGCAGAGATCTGGATAGGCTGAGTGAGTGGGTGAGGACCTGGCAAATGAAATATAATGTTAGCAAACGTGAGGTTATCCATTTTGGTAGAAATAATAGTAGGAGGAATTATTATTTAAAGGGTGAAAAGCTGCAGCATGCTACAGTGTGGAGGGACCTGGGGTTCCTTGTGCATGAATCACAAAAACTCAGGTGCAGGTGCAGCAGGTAATGAAGAAGGCGAATGGAATGTTGGCCTTTATAGCGAGGGGAATAGAATATAAAAGTAGGGAGTTCTTGCTGCAACTGTACAGAGCGCTAGTGAGGCCGCAACTGGAGTACTGTGTGCAGTTTTGGTCACCAGATTTGTGAAAAGGGTATATTGGCTTTGGAGGGAATACAGAGAAGGTTCACTAGGCTAATACCAGAGATGAGGGGGTTAGCTTAAGAAGAGAGATTGAATTGGCTGGGCCTGTACTCGTTAAGAGTTTAGAAGGCTGAGGGGGGATTTTATAGTGACATATAGCACTAGGGTAGCAGATAGAAGACAGGGAATTATAGGCCAGTTAATTTAACATCTGTAGTAGGAAAAATGCTTGAACCTCAAAGTCAAAGCAGAAATAACGACGCACCTGAATATGAACTGTTTGATCAAGCAGACGCAGCATGGATTTGTTAAGGGGAAGTCGTGCTTGACGAATTTATTGGAGTTCTATGAAGAAGTGACAGTGCGATAGATAGAGGGGAACTGGTGGATGTGGTGTTTTTGGATTTCCAGAAAGCGTTTGATAAGGTGCCTCACAAAAGATTGCTGCAGAAGATTAAGGTGCAGAGAGTCGGGGGTAGGGTGTTATACTGGATAGAGGATTGGTTGTCTAATAGGAAGCAGAGGGTAGGTATGAATGGGTGCTATTCTGATTGGCAGCTGGTGACTAATGGAGTGCCCCAAGGTTTGGTGCTGGGGCTTCAACTATTTACCATTTACATAGATGATCTGGGGGAAGGGGCTGAGTGCAGAGTGACGAAATTTGCTGATGATACAAAGATGAGTGGAAAAGCAAATTGCGTGGAGGGTGTGGAAAGCCTGCAGAGGGATCTGGATAGGTTGAGTGAGTGGGCGAGGACCTGGCAGATGGAGTATAATGTTAGCAAATGTGAGGTTATCCACTTTGGGAAGAATAATGGTAGGAAGGATTACTATTTAAATGGAGAAAAGCTGCAGCATGCAGCGATGCAGAGGGACCTGGGGCTCCTTGTGCACGAATCGCAAAAACACAGTATGCAGGTGCAGCAGGGGATTAAGAAGGCGAATGCAATATTGGCCTTCATAGCTAGGGGGATAGAATATAAAAGTAGGGAGGTTCTGTTGCAGCTGTACAGGATACTGGTGAGGCTGCAGCTGGAGTACTGTGTGCAGTTTTGGTCTCCGCATTCGAGGATGGATATATTGGCCTTGGAGGGGGTGCAGAGAAGGTTTACTAGGCTGGTACTGGAGATAAGGGCATTGGATTATGAGGAAAGACTGAATAGGCTAGGTTTGTACTTGTTGGAGTTTAGAAGGCTGAGAGGGGATCTTATAGAGACGTACAGGGTAATGAAGGGGATGGATAAGGTAGAGGTTGAGAGACTCTTCCCGCTTAACAAAGATAGCAGGACTAGAGGGCACAGCCTCAAGATTAGGGGGGTGCGGTTCAGATCGGAGTTGCAGAAGGGTTTCTTCAAGCAAAGGGTGGTGAATCTTTGGAATTCTCTGCCTGATGAGGTGGTGGAGGCTTCCTCAATGAATACGTTCAAGTCAAGAGTGGATAGGTTTTTAATTGACAAGGGAATTAAGGGTTAGGGGGAGAAAAGAGCAAAGTGGTACTGAACCACTACAGATCAGCCATGATCTTATTGAATAGCGGGGCAGGCTCAAGGGGCTATATGGCTTATTCCTGCTCCTATTTCTTATGTTCTTATAAGATAATAAAGGGGCTAGATAGGGTAGAGATAGAGAGATTCTTCCCGCTTAGGAAGGAAAACAAAACTAGAGGGCACAGTCTCAAAATAAGGGGAGGGGCAGTTTAGATCAGAGTTGAGGAGGAAGTTCTTCACTCAAAGAATGGTGAATCTCTGGAATTCTCTGCCCATTGAAGTGGTGGAGCCTACCTCGTTGAATGTATTTAAGTCATGAGTAGATAGATTTCTGATAGACAAGGGCAATAAGGGTTATGGGGAGAAAGTGGGAAAATGGAACTGATCCACTTCAGATCAGCCATGATCTTATTGAATGGCAGGGCAGGCTTGAAGGTCTACTCCTGCTCCTATTTCTTATGTTCTTTTGTTCCTATTGGTCTTTTTGTGAGCGGGAAAGACCACAAGCATCCCTCTCAGATCCACGTGGAAATCTTGGCTAAGATTTTAGCCAGGAGGTTGTGTGCGAATGGGAAGAAGGAAGAAAGAGTGCTGTTTTGCAGAAAAGCCAGGTTCCTTCAAACACTACAGTTTCTAACTGAAAGGTCTCCTTTAATATTTTTTCTGTTCATAGTCAGCCCAACTGGAAACAAGGGATGATGATACTGAGAAGCAGATGATTATCAGGGAGTCCAATGACGTAAGGAAAGACCAGATGATAGGGATGGGGGGGTGGGGAACAGATGGTGCTGGGGTTCTGATAGTTGCCTAAGATGACTGGGTGTTCTGATGTATGGCTAATTACTGGCTAATTTAATTAAGCCAGGCGATAACACTCAGTTGTTATCATCTCCTTTCACTTGCACAAGGCTTTGGAAACCCAGCCAACATGAATTAAAATAGTATGACTTTTCAAATGTCGGTAGAGTCCCATTATATTATCTAAATAATCAATTCCTCTACCATGCACCTATAAATGGATTTGTTGTCCACTCCTTGTTGTGCTTCTCTTAAATTATAGATAGGACTGACACATCTTGAACTTGCCTATTTCAGATTTTTTTGAATTTTAACATCTGACCAGTTGTCCCAACTCATTTATTTTGGGAGTTAAGATTTGGCTGCTTATACCTACCCTACTCTGGGAGGTTTTAATTTCTGGGTTTCATTTGTAATACTCATTAACTTCACCTTCCAGAGCTTAGGTTGACAACTTCTAGCTGGAGTTAAAGTCTGTGTTCATGTTTTACAATGTGTATTGCAAAAATAGCTTAACTTTATCATAAAAATAAAACGGATTGCTTAGCATGTTACAGGTGTATTGCACATCTGATGCTATTGACTTATGTGTAGGCATTTGAATAATTAAATTGTGACAGCATGGTTTTCCTTCAGATTAGACAAATTATTTGCTAGAGGCTTATAAATGTGTTATTAGAGTTAAAAAGTGCATTTTGTTTCTTTTTCCTCTTTAAGATTTACATTTTAACAGTTCTGCCTTAATGTTTTTATTTACAGTATATATTAGTGGTCAATCCGAATACAAGCCAACATTTTGAGTGTCTTAAGAATGGCTCTTGCATTATGAGGCAAAAAAATCCCCCACTTGTTTTCATTCGAAACATATCTTTTCTGGCAGATGAAATATGAGATGTTAATTATTTTCATTTTCCTTTAAATGCTCTAATCTGCCTGCTGAAGGTTCTTCCATCAAGAGTTTCATCAAAAGCTATTTTTTCATACAACCGCAAAAGCTTCTTTCAGTTTCAAGCTATATTTTACCTTTTTAAATATCATTCATCATCGACCAATGCCTTCAGTCTGGCATAGCCAGTGGTAAAATTCTATCAAATGTTAAAATCTGGTCATTTTTTGGAAAAAAGAAATATTCTAGTGTTTTTTGTCAGTAAAGAAACAAAACATGATATTAATTGCTTAGTAAGAAAGAAACATGATATCGCTTTCATGACTTAAGGTGTCAAACCACAGGTTGAACACAGGTTAAAGCCAATACAGTATGCCCCTACTGTATCAGAACATACTGACATGTACAGAAAACACGGTCCAACAATTCAGACAAAGTTTCTGACTGGCATTAGTTTAGTTTGTTAGAAAAATGTCTACCCTATTAATGCTATAAATAAAACTTACTGATTAAAACAAACTAAAACATTTGCTTTCAGTATTCTCTCCTTAATTAACAGTTTAAAAGTATTCTCAATACACCACTTAAACAATGACATTAATCAAAGTGCAAATTAAATGTAAATCTTATATATTAGCAAGTACAGTATCTATATAGTGACAGGAACTTAACAATCTGTAGAAAAGTTTCCATATGCACTAGGTTAAAAGAACTGTAAACCTGTTGTTTTTTTTCAGAACTGCTTTACAGTTCTATTACACATAATTCAGAAAGAAACTTTTCCGATATGATGAGAATTAATGACCATACACCAGGAATCTCCAAAACAAACTGTCAGATGGCTCTTGAGGAAAATCTCCAAATGTAGGTAACTTAAATTCTGACTACTGAGCAGTCATCAATTTTGAGGCAGTGGATTATATGTCATATTACTTATCTTGTGATGGACAAGAATTTAGACAAACAGACACTTTACATTAATAGCGGAGTCAGCAAAGTTTAGAAGGGCAACAATAAATAATTATTCCCCAGAAAACCCTATAAACTTTTGTAATAGTCTTGGGTTCTCCAAAATACACAAATATATTATTCAAATAACCCATAAAAATAGAATTCTGACAAGAAAAATACAGTTTATCCATTTGTAATGACTATTTGGCAAGTATCAATATAAGATAAACCAGTGATAGACTAATGCTGTGCATTCCGATTCCTGGTCATTAAATCCTCCCCATTCTTTCAAAGCTCAGATTTAACAAAAATATATTAAACTAACGGTTTTATGCAAATCTCAACTTAATATCCTCTTATTACAAATAAATATAGCCTATGTAAAATAGTTTCTGCCCCCTTTTTAATGAACATTTACCTAATCAGGATAGAACGGAATGATGTCCTGGAATTTCCTCCATGCACTTGACAATATGTCTGTGTGGCTCTATGGCTGAGGTGAAAACGCACCTAAATCTCTGAATAAATTTATAAACCTCGGCCCTAACGTAAAATTTCCCAATGCATTGGTGCAGTCAACAGTATAATTGATTTGTTATTCCATCAGAGCTCATGGGAGGATTTCGCTATTCTGGCTGTTTGGTGATGGGCATAGAAGTGCCCCCTGCTGGGGGACATGATCCTGCACCGGTCAGCTTATTGCCTCTATATCCATGCAGAGCATGATAAATGTTGTGGCATGGTGGGCAGGAAGTGACTGTCTCCACTGTTACCTTATAAGATTGAAGGTACAGGCATCATATTTAAAGGGCACATAGGCAGCCTGTGCCATCGCTTCCATCTTTGCCTAGCCACTACTTCATACTTCCTGGCTAACCTTTCTTTTCCTTGGTCATCCTCCATGCAACTTGCACTGCCAACACATTTTTGCAAGCATAGGCTGGCATTTGCAGATGTTCCCCAAACAGGTCAATGCGGTGGGAACTCACTGTTAATTATGGAAGAAATCAATCTCACCAAATGCATGTCACTTATGTACAGTCATACTTAATTTGAAGGGGGAACTTAGTTCCAGTGATATGGCCTTTTAATGAGTGTGCAAGACTTGTGAATTCATGGAAAAGGGCTTCCTGCCATTGTTCAGCAGGAAGCTCAACCCACCTTTAACCTGCCTTTAAAGTCCTGAGAACTTAAAAGTAATCCTGACATTGGAAGATTGATTTTTGGCCTTACACCAATTTAAGTTCTGCCTCCTGCCAGGTTTCCTACTGCTGGTGAGTATGGAACATTCTGCTCCATGGGTCTGCAAGGTACTTGGGTGGGGGATCTTATAAATGTGAGGAAACGCTTTCGTAAGATAAGCCTGAAACTACAAGGCAATCAGCATCCATTTCTCTGTTACAATAACTTTTAAATAATTTAAATGGTTCTGTATGGAGTCTGAAGTATTTTTAATTTTCATCCCAACAGAATGTCATAGATACTTGGGCACATTGCAGTTTACAGGCAAATTTTAACCATTTTTAAATTTTATGGCATTTGCACCCAAATTCTCTGTGCATATATCAGGAGGAAACTCCAGGTCAATATACTTGTTATTTGTTTACTGGTTGCAACTTTGCAACATGACTTTATAAACCTCCTCCAGGCATCATGCTGTGAAGGAAAAAAACTGTGCATCAGAATAATTGCTTTCCATAATTGCTTCATTTTATGAAATCTTGGCATATTCCCAACTATTTACAAATTATTACATTTTTTTTTACAGACTCTAAGCACCTCTGGTTTCTAATTCATGCATGTATATTCGGTCCTTCCTTTGTGCAAATCTTAAAATATTCCAGTGTAATGAACTTGTGGTTAATGATTTAGCCTTTTCAGTGGAAAGGCGAAAACATCTTCAAACTTTACAGCACTTGGGCTCCACATGGAACCCTGAGTATTGTTCCACTGTTCTCAAATCCTTTGTCTGCAGCAAAGCAGTCTATAATGTTTTGAGTCAAACAGCGGCTGGATTAGAAGATTCATCATGCCATGCAAAAATATCATCGGCACATGAATGCCATTTTATTATATCAATAACAGGCATCATCCATCTAGAAGTTTTGAAGAACCAATAAAAATTGATTTTACTTTATCCTTAGTCACATGCTAGTTTCACATGAGGATGAATAACCTCCTTCCCCAGGTGTCACATGAATTTCTGGTGTAAACATGTGATTTTCCATTTTGTATCCAGCTTGGTTATCATCCTTTTTGCCGTCTCCTGTTGCATCGTATGTGCAGTTTTGATTGGTGTATTTTGGAGAAACAGCATCCACAACAGGTATGTCTTTGATGTTGTTTTCATTCTTGATGTGTTTATCATGCCCCTCAGTGCAGCTGCCCTCCTGCCGGTCAATGTGTTCTTCCACCAGTGCCTGTTCATCTTCAGCACTGTCTATATCAATGCAACCCTTCCTTGCCTGTGTTTGGAAAGCCAAAAGTCTCTGCTTAGGCAATAACTGCGGTGATCCTTTGCATGTCGTGTGGAAAGCTGGTGCATAAGTATTCAAGGATGGGTTTTCAACCTGAGCAGAATTCTCCTCGAGTAGAATGGTACTGATATGATTAGGTGTTGACAATGAAAAGTCTGTGACTATTACCGGCAATGGTCTGGCTGTACTTGGTGGTGTCTGAGGAGTACCACTTTTAATTTCCATAAAATTCACTTTAAGTGACCTAGATTTCAAAGGATTCCTACCTTTCAGTGAGCTTTTGGGGCTTTCCACTGTGCTATTTAAGTTGGAGCAGCCTGGCTGCTCTGTGGCAAAACTGAAAGTTTCATTTGCACTGAGTTCGCAAGCTCCATCTTGGAATGTGCTTTTTTCACTGGCAATGAAAGGCTGACACTCATTAAGGGGATCAGAACCAGCATGCCATCTCAGGTGCACTTGCTCGCCTAATTTTGAAGGGTGTGGAGACCTTTCGGCTTCAGTAAAGTCAGTGGTACAACTAGCAAAGCTGTCAATGCTAGATACACTCCTCATGTCTAATATTGGTTCTGTGGGAGCAGTGAGCAATGGGTCAGTTGAGGAAGGAACTTCTTCCATTTCTAATTCTTCTTCGTGTATAGGTGATTTAATAGGTTGCTCTGCCATGCTACTATTAACATTTGGTTGAGATTGCGTCTTTGTCATTTGATTGTATATTTCCTCCAGCTTCTGAACATTCAGATGCTGTGGGCTAGAGATGGTGTTATTCAACCGTTCATTTGAGTTATGCCTGCTTAGCTCCTGATATTTAGACTCAATAGACTTATTGGAGCTTGTTTCTGACATTCTCCACCTCCAATTGCTTGGGGAAAGGTGATTGTCCAGTGGTTTTTCTTGTTTAATTGCATTGTCCTTCCCTTTCTCAACCATAATATCCATTAGTTCCATGCTGCGAGCAAATGCATCTTTCAAGTTCATTGAGACAATACTTCCATTTCTTTTGGCTCTTTCAAGAGCTTCTCTTCTCTTAATTGCTTTTTCTTGTCTCTTCTGTTCTTTGTAGAATTCTGAGAAGTTGTTTACAATGATTGGTATTGGCAGGGCTATCACTAGCACTCCAGCAATGCAACAAAGACCTCCAACTATTTTCCCTAACAGTGTTTTGGGATATATGTCGCCATAACCAACTGTTGTCATAGTGATAGTAGCCCACCAAAAAGAGGCAGGAATGCTGGTAAACTTTGTTGCATCTTCATCCTTTTCAGCAAAAAACACCAAGCTTGAAAATATCATAATTCCCATAGCTAAAAACAAAATTAGCAAACCTAGTTCATTATAACTTCGCCTGAGAGTAAAACCCAATGATTGCAGTCCTGTTGAATGTCGGGCCAGTTTAAGAATTCTCAGTATCCTCATAATACGAAATATTTGAACAACTCGTCTAACATTTTGGAATTGGAGCACACTCTTGTTTGATTCAGTGAGGAAAATTGTGATATAATATGGCAAGATAGCCAAAAGATCAATTACATTTAGCGGACCTTTGAAAAATTTCCACTTATTTGGCGATGACAAGAAGCGCAAAAGATATTCCATCGTGAACCATGCGATGCACACTGCTTCAACGTGGGCCAGTTGTGGATTATCATTGGCTTGTCCAAACTCATCTTTGTCCTGAAGTTCAGGAAGGGTGTTGAGAGACAAGGCAATAGTTGACAACACAATGAATAAAATGGATACGATGGCCAAAATCTGCAAAATATAACAAACACAAAGAACTATTTAGCTTTTTGAATATCTGGCAGGAGGTGTTGAAATATTGCAGCATTATGAAATGTTTTACAAAGCTAAATAAAACAAGCAAAGTTTCTGCTGAGGGAGAAAACTTAGTTTTCAAGAAAATTGAAAAACAACAGTTTTAATATTTTGGATTTACAAGTTATAAATTGACAAAAGTGCACAGTTGTGTTTGTGTAGTTTATTAAAGAGTTATTCCGAAGTTATTTTAGAAAATTCATTTCTGGATGGTAACAGCACGTATCAAAAAGTCACAAGTGCAATCCCCAGAATTTTCTGTCAGTTAATGAACAAAACTCAAACAATGAATGAAAAATGATAACCAGCATTCTTTGCCAGGAGTAAAATTGATTCCAACATTTACACTTTTAAGCAAATAAACCATCGTGTTAAATTAAATCCATTGTTATTGACTTAAACTAGTATTTTCAGAAGAGTTTTTCTGATGGGGACAATAGGTAATGCCCATTTTTAGATCTGTAGCATTTTTCGGCAGACTGCTACTTTTGACACTAACAGTACTAAACTGATAAAATAAGAAGAAATTAACAACAATACTGTGCACTTAATGGCAAGAACATACTTACCTTATTTTGTTTTCTCTGTAAATGGATACATTTACCTCAAGTGATATTAAATGAAGCGAATGTGATGGTGGTGCCTAATGCTCTAAAAGAGATTGGTGCCTGTTCTCAGAACACTGACTGCAGAGGCCTAAGGTCTTACATTATGCATAAGGTGTACGCTGCACCCCATGCAGGCAGTAAACACAAAGGGATAAATGATTGCAGACTCAAGAAGCCATCAAAATCTACGCAAATGGAACAGCTACCATAATATGGCTGATGTTCCTGAACATGCTCTATCCTTGCAGAGCCAGTTCAAGTACATTGTAGTGGAAGGGGACAATGCCATGCAATAAGTGCAACTGCACTTTGCCTAGCAGCTCCTTACTTTGTGTAATTGCCGCTCCTCTTAGTTCCCCAGACATTTTCTCTCTTTACCCCTGTAAAGGGTCTAATGAACAACAGGGAGGCAACAGTTCTTCACTGTGACAATATATTTCCGGTACACCAGTAAATTATGGTAATGACTAATGTACTTTATGCAGTATGGTATAAGATGTACAGTCAGATTTATAAAAGCTGTGTTGGGCTGGTCTTTTGGTATCTGAATCGCATTATTAATCCCCAAGTGTAGTTTTCTACTCTTGGGGAAAGTTCCTCACTGAGAAGTGCGTGCTGGCAATTCAGATGTATGTTGCACAAATAAAGGTTGAAAAATTGTGCACAGTATGCAAACATATTTCCCATATACAACACTGTCAGGTAAAGATCTAACTGCTACTACAAAGGCAACCTCTCATTTCACATTACAGTCCATGGAATGGAATTGAGTGGTGATGACATGGATCCCACACATTGTTGGAAGACTAGATTGAAGCCCCCTATCAACTTTCTATGGGAAGTTCTATACTGTTATGAGATAATCACTTATCTGGATCCCACTGAACTGAGACCAAGATGGTTGGAAATCCTGTGCCCAAAAGCTGCTTGCCAATTAGTGGCAGCAACTCTTCAGCACCAGCACCAACAATGCCACTACAAGTGGTGGAAACACTGCCAGTATTTCACAGGGGTCTACTCAGAAAATTGGTGATGGAATATTTGGAGTTAGTTGATTGGGTGAATTGGGGATTGCAGGGCTGGATGGGGAGCAGGAAAGGGGATGGTGGCAGTAAGAGCAGGAGATGACATACTGGGGGGCCCTTCCCTTCCCAATATTGAGTTCATTGATCAGGTATAAAGCACTTTTGAACAAGCAAAGGCCCCTGCCTACTGAGGATTGAATACCAACAATGGCAGGATGAAGACCCTAAGGACCTCAGTTAGTCTATGGTGAGGAAAGCCATCTTCCAACCTTTAGATTTAATCTGACAGAGGTGAGAAGGCAGTGGGATCGCCACTGCATATCATCCCACCCTATCTAATGGATAATTACGAGTCCCATGTATTAGCTACTGGCTATAAAGGTATGCAGATAACACCATTAACTTGTCATTAATGTACAATTTTCCTAACATTAAATAAGTAATTATTTTATGATTAATAGCTCAAATATAGACATGGCATTATGGCAGAAGAATGAATGCATTCAATTAAGTGGCAATTTTCCTCTTTTTTTCCTTATTTAATAGTTAATGATGCTCTATTTAAAATTCAGTGCCTTAAAAATTATTGAAATGGAAATAAAAAATTTTAGCCTGTTTTTTCTTGTGAAACCAGTGAGGAGCCAACAACTATCAGACATTGTACTTAAGAAATTTGATTTTATAATTTTATCCTGATTGTACACTACATGCACAAAAACAAGGCACCGTTTTATACTGTCAGATTTATACTGTTAAATGATAGAAATCAATAATATACTCATTGAAATCTGTAAGTTAAACAGATTCATTGATATTCCCAAATGAATGGGAGCTGTCCGATTATTTCTGATATTTGTTACAGATCTGATGCAATAAAACGTAGCACAGATTGATTAGCTTCATTCAAGCAACGTGCTAGAACAGAAAGTGGTATCATTTTATTTTGCTTTTCCAATCTCCTATTTTTCACTTCCTCTTAATCCAATACTTCTTTCTATTTCTACTTCTATATCTAATTTGATAAATAATGAATCTGCTCTAACATCCACTTCTGCTCAATCCTTGTGCTTTCACAATCCTATCAGTTTGGTTAAGGAGACAGTTGCTTATCCTATTCCACCAGATTCCTGAAGTTTCCCCTCAGTAAAACTTTATCAGCATGTACTTACAGCAACTTAACAAGCAAAGGTTTAAAAAGTGTAAACATTCAAGGGCAAGTCTAAAAGTAACCTTATTAGATTCATTTTTACAAAAAACTAGGTCACCACTGGATTTTAATAAACTAACACGAACATTTATAACTTGACCAAGTAATTATGATTGGGTAAATGAAGGCTATAGTTCAAAGCAAACATCATTGATTTATCATTTGGAAATAATTGTAGAATTAGGTCAGTGATTCTATTTCGAATAGCATTTGACATTTTCTCTGTGCTGCTCTAAGTTTTGGATTCTTTAAAGAAGTAGTTCCCACCATCTGTAATATTTCTGGACAATAAACCAGAAGAACAAAGCTAATTTAAACATCATCTCGTTTTCTTCTGTTTTGGGTTGTAAGTGCAAACAGAAAACATTGGAAATGCAGATTAATTGACAGCAGAAAGATCAAAGATAGACAGATGTTTCTAGTGAAGAATCATCCCGCACAGCATCAAAACCAGTTCTTTTCTTTTTCCAAGCTATTAGACATAGCTTGTGTTTCTAATATTTTTCTATTTTTTGTATATTTTCTTTCTCTGTGGATTTCCAGTACTCACCATTTTCTGACAGATTTTTGTCAGGCCCAAGTATCATGGGTTTTGTAACAAAGTAAGTAAAGGCTAGGTACAGGCCATTCATGATCTAATTGAATGGCCGAACATGTTTGAGGGATTGAATGGCTTACCCCTTTTCCTGTGTTCTGTGTTTCTATATCATAACATTCCCAAAAGACTTGACAATGTTGATGGTGGGTGAGACTTTTAAAAATCTCATAAGGTGTCAGCATTAAGCATGCCCAGGTTGGGTTTTACCAATCCAGCTGCAGAGTGGCTCCTTCTTCTGTGCCTTTGTTTTGTACGTTTGCTGAGCAGGCACTGCTACACTGGTTTGAAATGTCCAATCTTCACAAAAGCCATCCCTTTGCCCTCCAAATGAAATTCACACTCTCTCAGAGCTTGGAGACTACCCAAATTGAATTACGCAAGTCCTATAAGGCTGGAAGAGAAAATAAACTGTCATTGCATTAGACTGAGCTGCATGTGATGTCAATTCCCAAAAGTAAAGATTCAGAACGTAAAATTACTCTGCCACCCTTGCCGTACTCTATTATATTGTATTTTTAACTGTTTTCAAAGAGGTACAAATGATGAGACTGCGTCTTTTAGGGAGAGTTTGATGTAATCTTGAGGAAGTTTCATTAAATATTAATTTTACAATAAAAAGTAAATGTCATGGCAACTGATGAAATGTACTCCAGTATTAAACATTCAAAAGCTTTTACAGTATTTTCTTGTAGCACATCAGCACAGAATTGCTTTATTGCTTCTTGCCTGCTGTACTATCACATCAACTGCTGTGATGTTGTGCCTCTGATTTGTCAAACAGTATTGCAGCAAAATCAATGCTTGCAGCGACAGGAGTAGAGACAGCTTTATTCAGTTCACATCAATGTAAACTTTTAATGACAAACGCTGGCATCTTTAAGCATGTGCAGACTCACATTTTTGGAGAGAGGTTTTTAGACCACAAACTTAAGTCATTCTCATTAGTTTCAAAAGTTTTGAAAATGTCATCTACAGCATGAAGAAATGACTTTTAGCATTTACTTTAGCTATTAAAGAGACTCTGAGAAAGCCAACATGACATTTTCAATTGCAATATCTTTTTAGTTCAAATCTTTAGCAAAGGTGACATCTTAGTAAAGGAATTGAACTGTAAGCTGGGAATGGGTTGGCCATTTCAAAGTGGATGAGTGGAGGCTACATATACCATTTCAATGAAAACTGCTTCTAAATAGCACTTGAACACTAAATCTGCAGGCCTCCAGTTTAAATTAAATAAACAGATTCATCTCAAGATTGCAAATAAAAATCAGACTTTCAAACTGTCAAGTTTTATTAGTAAAGCAGCTAATTAACCCTTTTCACATCAGTTTCCAAAATAATCTATTGACTTATGAGATAATCAAAATAATCAACAGATGAATGTTGAGTGTGGATGTATAAAGGAGCTCAATTCATGCAAGTCAGGATGCTTTAGTAATATATGTTAAATAATAATAGAATACAATATATGTACAGATGGTCTGAAAGGGACAGATAGATCAAAGTAATGTGTGAACCTTCATCAAGAAGGTTCTGATGAAGGTTTAGGCCCAGCCTATCTTTCCCTTTCAAATGTTTATTGATCAGTTATTTCAAACATTTTTTGTTTTTATTCCTGACATGCAATATTCAGAGCTTTCTTTTTACATTGATTTTAATACAACTACTTAATGCACTCAAGGATGTGCTCTTGTACTAAGAACATAAGGTTAGCATGCAAAAATAACAAGAAATTAGGAAGGCAAATGGAATGTTGGCCTTTTATGTAAGGGGATTGGAGTAAAGTATTAAAGAAACCTTGTTACAGGGAAACCAAGCCAGGAATACTGGGGGAAATTCTCCAGTCCTGTTCCTGGTAGGACCTGTTGCAAGCAAGAACAGAAAATTTGGCATTTTAGCCAGAACTTCATTTACTTTCAGCGGCAGCTGTGAATGAGGATGGAAGGCCACTACATCCAGTTTTGGCCTCCAAATTGGTGGAGGCACTGTATGGAGAAAGCTTAAAAAAAATGTAATATGTAGACATGTTCTTTCTGTTTGCAAAGGAAAGGGCCTTGTGTGTGAATATATACTCATTTAATTTAAACAAAAGGTTGCCAGTTAACTGTTCCCTGATGCATTCTTCATAGCAAGACTTTTACAAATCAATGTCAACAAATCAGCACCCTCTTCACATAAATTGCTGCCCCCTTTGAGATTTGCTATTTTTGTGAATCTTACCTGATGAGTACAAGCTGAAAAGTTTTAACAGCATGTCTCTTTTTTCAGTAATACTTAAAATACCAGTACGTTCAGTGCAACAAGGTTGCATTGGACATATTTTTATACTTATGGTTACTTTCTAAATTTTTAAAAATTGGTTACTAGCTTTTAAAATGCTGAAGCTGTGTGTAACTGTGACCTTTGCAATAACAAGAACTATTTGGCAGTATCACAGCACCTTGTGCCTTGATATCTCCAATGATACACTAACAAAACCTGTAGACCATGAGTCCAAATGTCATCTGCACTTTATAAGCTGGATTGTTCAGAAAAAAACCCTACAATTTGCCTTTAAATTCTTAGTGAATAGAACATTAATAATGTCAAAAGGGACAGGTGGGGAATCATGTAGCATAGTCCAGTTATACTGTCCTGCTGTACTCCAAATCAGTTTGCTTTCCTCCATCTACCCAAGCAGCAGCTCAGAAAAGGGGCTCTATCCAGGTTCAAGTTTATAGTTATGTATTCATTAGTCACAAGTAGACTTACATTAACACTGCAATAAAGTTACTGTGAAAATCCTCTAGTTACCACACTCAAATGTCTGTTTGGGTCCATTAAGGGAGAATTTAGCATGGTCAATCCACCTAACCAGCACATCTTTCAGACTGAGGGAGGAAACCGGCCCTCCAGAGGAAACCCATGCAACATGGGCAGAACATGCAGACTTCACACAAACAGTGACACAAGCTGGGAATTGAACCCTGTTTCTGGCACTGTGAGGCAACAGTGCTAACCACTTCATAGAACCATAGAATCAGAGAAAATTACAGCTCAGAAACAGGCCTTTTGGCCCTTCTTGTGTATACAGAACCATTTTTTGCCTAGTCCCACTGACCTGCATTTGGACCATATCCCTCCACATCCCTCTCATCCATGAGCCTGTTCAAGTTTTCCTTAAATGTTAAAAGTGACCCCACATTTACCACTTTATCCAGCAGCTCATTCCACACTCCCACCACTTTGTGTGAAGAAGCCCCCACTAATATTCCCTTTAAACTTTTCTCCTTTCACCCTTAAGCCATGCCCTCTGGTTTTTTTCTCCTTCATCTCAGTGGAAAAAGCCTGCTTGCGTTCATTCCATCTATACTCATCAAAATCTTATATACCTCTATTAAATCTCCCCTCACTCTTCTACACTCCAGGGAATAAAGTCCTAACCTATTCAATCTCTCTCTGTAACTCAGCTTCTCAAGTCCTGGCAACATCCTTGTGAACATTCTCTGCACTCTTCCTGTAACTAGGTGACCAAAACTGATCTCACCAATGCCTTATATAACCTTACCATAACACTCCAACTTTTACACTCAATTCTCGATTTCTAAAGGCCAATGTACCAAAAGCACTCTTTACGACCCTATCCACCTGTGACGTCACTTTTAGGGAATTCTGTACCTGTATTCTCAGATCCCTCTGTTCAACTGCACTCTTCAGAGTCCTACCACTTACCCTATACATTCTACTTTGGTTTGTCTTTCCAAAGTGCAATACCTCATATTTGTGTGTATTAAATTCCATTTGCCATTTTTCAGCCCATTTTCTAGTTGGTGCAAATCCCTTTGCAAGCTTTGAAAACCTTTCTCAATGTCTACTACACCTCCAATCTTTGTATCATCAGCAAATTTGCTGATCCAATTTACCACATTATCATCCAGATCATTGATATAGATGATAAACAACAATAGACGCAACACCAGTCCCCTAGGCACACCACTAGTCACAGGCCTCCCACTCAGAGAAGCAATCCTCCACAATTACTCTCTGGTTTCTTACATTGAGCCAGTATCTAATCCAATTTACTACCACCCCATATATACCTAGCGACTGAGCCTTCCTAACTAACCTCCCATGTGAGACCTTGTCAAAGGCCTTGCTAAAATCCAGGTAGACAACATCCACCACCTTCCCTTCATCCACTTTCCTAGTAACCTCCTCAAAAAAATACTAATAGAACGTCAAACATGACCTACCATGCACAAAGCCATATTGACTCTCCCTAGTAAGTCCCTGTCTATCCAAATATTTGTAGATCCTCTCCCTTATCACACCTTCCAATAACTTGCCCACCACTGATGTCAAACTTACTGGCCTATAATTTCCCGGATTTCTTTTCGAACCGTTTTTAAACAACGGAACAACATGAGCCACCCTCCAATCACCTGGCACCTCCCCCATGAATACTGACATTTTAAATACGTTTGCTAGGACCTCTGCAAGTTCATTACTAACCTCCCTCAAGGTCTGTGGAAATACCCTGTCCAGTCCTGGGGATTTATCCACTCTGATTTGCCTCAAGACAGCCAGCCCCTCCTCCTCTTTAATTGTAAAGGTTCCATGATCTCCCTATTTCCGTAGACTCCATGCCTATTTCCTCAGTAAATACAGATGCAAAAAAACCCATTAGTATCTCCACCATCTCTTTTTGTTCCATACACAGTCTACCACTCTGGTCTTCAAGAAGGCCAATTTTATCCCTCACTATCCTTTTGCTCCTAACCTATCTATAGAAGCTTGGGATTTTCCTTCATTCTGTTTGCCAAAGCAACTTCACATCTTCTTTTAGCCCTCCTGATTTGTCTCTTAAATAGCTTCTTGCACTTTTTATACTCCTTGAGCATCTGATCTGTTCCTTGCTGCCTGTACTTTTTGTACAACTCTCTCTTCCTCATAATCAGCGTTACAATCTCCCTCGAGAACTAAGATTCCTAATTCATATTTACTTCGCCTTTAATCCTGACAGGAACATACAAACTCTACACTCTCAAAATTTCTCCTTTGAAGGCCTCCCACTTTCCATTTACATCCTTACCAGAGAACAGCCTGTGCCAATGTGTTATACTCAATACTTTGATTTATAAAGGCCAATGTTCTAAAAGCACTCTTTATGATCCTATTTACCTGTGACACCACTTTTAGGGAATTATTATCTATATTTAACAGAGATCCCTCTGTTCTACCACACTCTTCAGTGTCCTACCATTTATCATGCATGTTCTATCTTGGTTTGTCCTTCCAAGTGCACACTTGTCTGCACTAAACTCCATCTGCCATTTTTCAGCCCATCTTTCAAGCTGGTCCAAATCCCTCTGCAAGTTTTGAAAACTTTCCTCACTATCCACTATATCTCCAATCTTTGTACCATTAGCAAATTTGCCGATCCAATTTACCACATTATCATGCAGATCATTGATATAGATGACACACAATAATAGATCCAAGAACTGATCCCTGTGGCACTCCACTAGTCCACCCAGAGAAGGTTTTGTTCTACATTGTTTCTACTGGATCCTATGAACGTCTACACCATCACCTACAAAACTAGTTAATCTATGCATGCTTATCTCATCATGATATGATCTCTACTAGAAATTTGTATTATCTAGCTTCAGTTTTAGCCTGCTGACCTGTGAAGGAATACTCCATCGATCTTTTGATTCTGGACTCACATGAAACAATAATTCTTTTCTCGGAGATCTACGTCCTATAAATCTTTCTTTCTCTTTTCCGCTTTATTATTGTATGAGGGGAAAGGAGGCCAAGTTGCTCCTCCCACACAATGTGCGAAAATAAACTAACTCTGAATTTACCCTATCTTACATCTGCTGAAGGGTTATTAGTAGAAATTGGATCACACCAAAACCGAAGGGTTGGGAAATGCGCCACCATTTATAAAGGGGAGATCAAAATACTTCTATGTTTATAGATGGGTTGTGAAAGAGAAATCAGGCCTATTAAGTTTTCCTCTTGTGCATAACAAAGATTAATCAGAATTCTTTGTCATCTATTTTTATAAATTAGTCTACATAGTTCCAATTAAGTTAGTGCTACCTCCCTACTAAGTTAGTAATTAATGGCATTATGCATTGGAGTGTTGGACCATACAGAATTTATTTCTACCAAGTCCAAGATTACTACAACAAATTATGATACGCTAACTCATTTTAGGATTGCCATGCTGTTGTTACTGACCAAATGTGAGCAAGACCATTCGATGAGAATAATATTGTTCATAGCTATGATATCTTTACAATCAAATAGCTTTTCTACAGTTTAATCCATAGAAACTAGAAGCAGGAGTAGGCCATTTGAGCCTGCTCCACCATTCATTTTGATCATGGCTGATCATCAAATTCAGTATTCTGATTCCCCCTTCCTGCTATATCCCTTTAGCCCTAAGAGCTATGTCTAATTTCTTCTTGAAATCAGAATGTTTTGGCGTCAACTACATTTTGTGGTTTCACACATTCACCACACTTTGGGTGAAGAAATTTCCACTCAGCTCAGTTAGAACATAGAATACCACAGCACAAGCAGGCCCTTTGCTTGCATTGTGCCAATCATATCCATACCTACCAGGTCATAGAACTATGTACTCATCCAGAAGTCTTTTAAAAGACCCCAGCGAGTTCGCCTCTACCACCACTGATGGCAAATCGATTCCACTCACTCACCACCCTCTGATGAAAAACTTACCCCTAACATCTCTTCTGTACTTGCTTCCCAGCACCTTAAATCTGTGTCCCCTCGTAGCAACCATTTCAGCCCTGGGAAATAGCCTCTGAGAATCCATTCTATCTATGCCTCTCAACATTTTATAAACGTCTGTCAGTTCTAAAAGATTTATCCCATATTCTCAAATTATGACACCTGGTTCTGGACTCCTCCACAATTTTTTTTGAATCTACTCTTTCTAACCCTGTTAGAATTTTATAACTTTCTATGAGATCCCTTCTCACTCTTCTAAGTTCCAGTGAATGTAATCCTAACTGACTTAGCCTCTCCTTATTTGACAACCTGCTGCCCCAGGAATCAGCCTGATAAACTTTTGCTATACTGCCCTATAGCAAGGACATCCTCCCTCAGATAAGGACACCAAAACTGCACACAATACACCAGGTATGCCCTATATAAGTGCAGCAAACATCTATCCCTATGCTCAAATCCTCTTGCTATAAAAGCCAACATGCCATTTTGCTTCTTTACTGCCTGCTGTGCCTGTACCCTTACTTTCAGCGATGGATGCACAAGGACTCCAAGGTCTCGTTGAATATCCACTCTCTTAATTTACACCCATTCGTGTAATAATCTCTCTTCCTATTATTGCTACCAAAGTAGATAACCTCACATTTATCCATATTATACAATATCTGCCATGCAGATGCCCATAAACTCAGCCTATTCAAATCACACTGAAGCACCTGTGCAACCTCCCACCCAACTTTATATCATATAAAAATTTGGAGATAATACATTCAGTTCTCTCTTCCACCTCATTAATACATAGCTCAAACAATTGTGATACAAGTACAAATTCTGTGGAACCCCCACCAGTCACTGATTGCCAATCAGAAAAAGACCCATTTTTGCCAACTCTTAGTTTCCTATCTTCTAGTCAGCTTTCTATCCATCTCAAGACGTTACCTAGAATCCCATGTGCTTTAACTTTTCATAATAGTCTGTTATGTGAGACCTTGTCAAAAGCCTTCTGAAAGTTTAAATAAACCACATCCACTGATTCTCAGTCAACTCTACTAGTTATGTCCTCAAAAAATTCCAATAGACTTTTCAAGCATGATTTCCCTTTTGTAAATCCATGCTGACTTTGTCTGATTATATCACTGCCTTCCAAATGCTGAATTATAAAATCCTTGGTAATAGATTCTAGCAACTTACCAATACCGACATTAGATCACTGGTCTATTTCTCTGTTTTTCTTTACCTCCCTTTTTGAATAGTGGGCTTACATTAACTACCTTTAATCTGTAGAAACTATTCCAAAGTCCAAAGAATTTTGAAAAATAACCATCAATGGATCTACTATTTCCCAGGGCCTCTCCCTTAAGTACTCTGGGATGAAGATTATCAGCACCTGGAGATATATTCACCTTCAATCTCAATTTCCCAAAACCATTTCTCTATTACTGATTTCCTTCAACTCCTCATTAAAACATATTTCTCTCAACATGTCCAGTACATTATTCATGTCTCCCTTTGTGAAGACTGAAGCAAAGTACAAATTTAATTTCTTGGCCATTTCTTTATTCCCTATTATGAATTGTTCTGTTCCCGACTATAAGGGGCCTTTATTAGTTTGTCAATCTTTTTCTCTTTACATATCAGTAGAAACTTTTACAGTCAGTTTTTATGTTCCCTGCTAACTTGCTTCGATATTCTATTTTTTCCTTCTTAATCAATTCCCTGATCCTCCTTTGTTGAATTTTAAACTGCTCCCAATCCTCAGGTCGATTGCCTTTTCTTGCCAATTTGTATGCTTCTTCCTTGAATGCAATACTACCCCTAATTCCCCTTGTAAACCATGGTTTGACCACAATTCCCTTACCACTCTTGTGCCTAACAGCAATAAATAACTTCTGGAGTTCACCTATTTGTCCTTTAAATGCCTGCCATTGCTTGTCCACCGTCTTTCCTTTCAGTAATGTTTCCCAGTCCATCACGCCCAATTTGTGCCTCGTATCATGATAGTGATCTTTTAGAGAATCAGGATCCTAGTCTCAGGATCAACTACATCATTATCCACTTTGACAAAAAGAATTCTATCAAATTATAGTCACTTGTCCTCAAGGTTCTCTCGCAATTAGACTGCCAACCAATCCTTTCTCATTGCACAATACCCACTTTAATATGGCCTGATCTCTTATTGATTCCTCAATGTATTGCTCCAGAAAACCATCTCATGCATTTTAGAAATTCCTTCTCTACTGCACTGTGACTATTTTAACTCTTTCAATCCATATGCAGATTAAAATCGCTCATAATCACAGATGTTCTTTAACACATGCATCTCTCATTTCCTGTCTACTGCTTTTCCCAACATTACCACTATAATTTGGTGGTCAGTATACCATCCCCACCAATCTCTTTTGCCCCTTGTTGTTTCTTAACTTGACCCATATGGATTCCACATCATCTACGTTAATACCTTTCCTCAATGTAGTATCAATCTCATCTTTAAACAACGCTACTCCACCACCTTTCTCTTTCTGTCTGTCTTTCCTAAACACTGAATAGCCATCAATATTTAGTTCCCATTCTTGTTCATCTTGAAGCCGCGTGTCCATAATGTCAACTATGTCATATCCCTTTACATCTATCTGTGCAATTAATTCATCCATTTTGTTTCAAATGCTCTGAGCATTCAGGTACAAAACCTTAAGGTGGGCACTTATAATATTTATTTTCCCTTTCCTAATATTTTGTACTTGGTCCTTATCTGACCCTGGCCCTTGATTTCTTTGCCTATCACTTTCCTTATTCTCCTTGCTGTCTTCTCCTCTTGTCCTTAATTCTCCCTGCTCTGAATACTTGCAAATGTTCCCATCCCCCTGCCATATTAGTTTAAACCTTCCCCAACCACTCCAGCAAGTACCCACCCTGGAATATCAGTCCTGATCCTGTCCAGGTGTAACCTGTCAAGTTTGTATAGGTCCCACCTTCCCCAGAACGGGTCCCAATGCTCTAGGAATCTGAAACCCTCTCCCTCACACCATCTTTTCAGCCATGTATTATGCTGATGATGCCAAAAATGTTTGGCTGGGAGATGTACAGGCACTGTGACATCCAGAGGGAAGCTCATGAAATAGCTGCTGTCAAAAAGGAATAAAACTGAACGGACCACTTGGTTTCAATTTAGGTATCAGAAGTGACAATGGCACAGACAGTCCTGTTGATTTTGCAAAGTCTCCTACTATCTTGGAGTTTGTGCCAACATTGGGAGCACTGTCCCACAGACTAATCTAGCAACAGCTGAGAGAGTCATACTCACCAAATGATATCTTACAGTCAATGTCTGAGACATTATCATCACCATCCCTTCGTATCCTGTCCCACCAACAGAACGAACCCAACAGAGGTGGTAGTACAGTGGTATACAGTAAGAAGGGACTTGCCCTGGGAGCCACCTATTGACCAAGCTGGTTAAGATATGATGGATATATGTTTCAGACTGAAGCTTGTGGTGAGGGAACCACAAGAGAGAAAAACCTACTAGAGTTTGTCTGCACTAATCTACCTGTCATAGATGCATGTGTCCATTGTGTTGTTTGGCACTTACGCCAACTAAATTGGATAGATTCAGAACAGAGCTAGCAGCTCAAAACAGAGAATTCATGAGGTACTGTTGGCCATCAGCAGTAGCAGAATAATATACAACCACAATCTGTAAATTCATGGGCTGGCATTTGCTTCACTCTACTATTAACATTAAGCCAGGGAATCAATCCTGGTTCAATTAAAAGTGCAGGAGAGTGTGCCAGTAGTAGAACCAGGCATACCAGAGATGTCAATCTGAAGGAGCTACAATATAGGACTACTTGCATACTGAACAGCAGAAGAAGCATGTGATAGGCAGAGCATAAACATTCCACAATCAATGGGTCTAAATTCTGCAGTCCTGTCACATTAGGTTGTTAATGCAGGTAGAAAATTAAACAACTAGCAGGAGGAAGAGCTCTAAAATATCGCCACCATTATAATGAGGGAGCCCAATCTATCAATGCAAAAGATAAGGCTGAAGCATTTGGAACAATCTGTAATCATCTTGTGCTTTACCCCTTGCAAGCCGATTTGAAAAACTTGGATACATTTAACAATCTCCCATGAAAACATGTGAGATGATTCTGGCAGAATTCAATTGCCAGGTTTCATCTGGAACTTGGAGCTGCTCTGCCATTTTTGGCAAAAAACAGCTACTGGTATGTCTGTTTTGGATAGCAGGGAAGGAATTTAAGAGTGCAAGTGATTTTGTGATCTCAAGGCTAGGAAATCTGGGATAATAATTGCCTGGACTTTGCTTTGTTTCCTTGTGGTGACCAAAAGATCATTTATGCTCCTTACGAAATATAAGGTAAAATAACTGAGTATAAAACATGATTTAAGTAATTGGTCAAAGGCAACAGAATTTTAAATTATAAGCCTTTTGGGCAAAGTCTCAGCAGATTTTCCAACAGCACAGAACTTCAATTTCTGTGTGATTAGCTTCCTATGCCTGTTGCCAAGAACTTAACTAAATTATATAGTCTCAATGGTCATCAAAGGAATTAACAGAATTAATCAATGTCATAAATTATTTTCTTTAAGAAGAAAGTCTGGCAAGTGCAGTTTGAGAGTTACAGGCAAAACTTAATGTAATACTTTATGCCAAATGGCTTTCATTGAAAACTAACATTTTATGTTAACAATTCAATTTTCAGATACTTAATAAAATCAAAATTTCAAGAGGTTTCTGAACTGTCACCTAAAAAGTTAATCCCTGAAGCTGCACAGGACAACTTTTCTAATCTGAATATATACAACTAAAAATCAAGTAAAGTCATAGAATCATAGGGCAGAATTTTACTGGCGCGTCCACCTGAGTTTTGTGCAATTGCAGACCAAGCCCAACAGAGAATGCTGTTCTCTGAACCTCGCCCACCTCCAGAATCAGGGCTGGTGTGCCAGTAAAATTCCAGCCGTAGAATAGTTGCTGCACAGAAGGAAGCCATTTGGGCCTTCATGTCTGTGCTGTCTCTTTTTAAAAGCTGTTCACTGAAATTCTTTTCCCATAGCCCCCAAATTTTTCTCATTTGTCAGTTATCCAACTCCATTTTGAAAGCTGCCATTGAATCTGTCTACATCATATCCCAAAGCAAGATGCTCCAGATCCTAACCACTCAGTGTAATTTTCCTCATCTTGCCTCTGGTTCTTTTTGCCAATTGCCTTAAAATCGATGTCCACTGGTTTTTGATCCTTCCACCAATGAGAACATTTTCTCTCTATTTAGACCCCCAACAAAGATCAACTCTTTACAAACAAATACTTTTATTTTTAATCAGCTAGCTGGGTTACAAATATTCCTTTGCAGTACCTGTTAACAGGTGTATGTATTGAGTTGATGTTCGTTGTAATATTACATGTTTCAAATAACACATGCAGTAGTCAACACTCCTTAGAAATCTGCACTTACATAAATACAAACATATGAATTAAGAACAGAAGTGGATCATTTGTTCCCTTGAGTTTGCTTCAGTATTTAATAAGATCATGGCTTAACTGATTGTGGCCTCAAATCCACATTCTGCCTACCTCTGGTAACCTTTGACTCTTATTTGACAGAGGCAGATAGATCTTGACTTAAAAATTTTCATTGCCTTATCTCCATTGCTCTCTGGGGAAGAGTTCCAATGATTCATAACTTTGAGAGGAAGAACTGTTTCCATAACTATAGCGCTTCTACTGGATCAAAGCTTCTGACTTATTCCATTTGAGGGATATTAATTGATCCCTCCCCCGATCCATCACTCATTTTTGATAACAGGATATTTTAAATGTTGTCTTTTCTGAGCTATAAAGATTCTCCTGATGAGAATTTTTTTCAACTTCTTTTCCAGTTTTCTATTCAGTCTCCTGAACTACACCACTGTCCTGCCTGCTATTATATTTTTGCAAGTCTCTCTGTAAAGTTATCCATCTGTCATCATTAATGTATTATGTTTCAATCCTCCAGTGCTGATTAGTGAATGACGTTTCCTACATTGTGCTCCCAGCTTTCACTTGGCCACAGTATTTTCAGGTCAGTGCTTAACTTTTAGTGTAGCTATACAAACTGAGGTCAAATTCTCCTGCATTTCTCTCAGGATTCACTGACACCCTTTATTATAATTACATTGGTTGAAATGAAGCTCCCCCATACTGTTGTTAGCAGGCAGATATTAAAGGAACTTAACTGGCTCCCAAAATCAACCTTCCAACTAAGGCAGTTTTCAGTGAAGCATTCTGCTGCAAGCAAGGAAGTTTCTCATCAGCCCCCTCTCCCACTAAAGCAGTTTCTTAGCCATCAGCCCATTACTGACCATGTCAACTGACAGCATAGCTACTCTTCAACAGTGATCTTCCTAATCCACACCATACATCTCTCTTCCATCTGCATTCTTTTTCTTTGGCCTTTCAACATTTCCATCAACTACTCTTAAACTCTTCTACTTCCCACTGTCTAAATTACTTGCTCTAGTTTCCTCTTGCTGTTCTCCTTTACTCCATCCTCCTCATACACACACCTCATTGCTCCCCTTTTATCCTCTCTTCTTTGCAGGTTTCCCTTCCTGTTTGCCTTTCTTTTTGTTTATTCTCCTGCTCCTTTTATGACCACCTTGCTATTATCCTCTCTGCTGCTTCTCCCTCCTCTCTTCCCTCCCTTTTCCCCTTTTGACTAGCTGCCTGTTTCATTACTCGCTACTTCTCCTCTTCTGTTTCCCATTCTTCACTTCCCAATCCTCATCTCCATCAGGCTCCTTTTCCTGCTCTGTCTTTTCCTTCTCTACCCTCTCCACTTCTGCCAATCTGTTTTTCATTCCCCTTCTCATTATTCTTCCCTGCTGTGTTTCTCCCTTCCAATCTGGAATGATCCCTTTGTCCCTCCTTTCTTCTCTTTCCCCTTTTCCTACCTCTTTTCATGTTCTTCTCCCCTCTCTGATTCTCTCCATTCTTATCCCCACTCTTTCTGTAGCAGCAGCAGCAGATACAATGTACCAGGCATGCATCCATGTGGCAGAGCTCCAATGTGCTCATTAGATTCTGGAGAGGAAAATCTATTTTGTAGTATTTCCAAACTCCTTTGAGTATACTGTACCTTTGAACTGAATTCAAAGTAATCCAAGATCTATATCAATCCTGACAATAATCTGAATAAATAGGCTTCCTCGTTTATTAACATAATAATAGCATGCTGTCATGTTAAGCAGGAAACCCTGTATGGTAGAAAACTTTTATGGCCATTACAAATTAACCTTGATTTAGGTGAATTTTTTGCTGAGCTGTATCTTCACTTATGCATTAGAATCAAGCAATCTTATTACAATGATTAGATTAAATGCTCTACAATATAAGAGGTCAGCAACAAACCTTTCATCATAATTATAATTAATCACTTTATACTTAGCACTTCATAATACAACAAAAACACTCTGATTTCAATTTAAATGTATCAGATAAAACTCAACAGCGAAACTAAGTGACATAGTGGAAATATAAAATTTAATTTGCTGACTAAGATATATTGTAAAACAAAACATAATAGGATTCTTTTTTCTGTACTTTGTGCCTGGGGGCCTCATTTTCTAATTTCCTTCATAAGAAACAGAGGGGAATGCTGAATGTCTACCCCAAGGATATCTGGGGCTTGGGGAAAAGAGGAGCAAAGCCAGTGTCTATAGTTACAATTGATTGTCATGGCAATGAGACAGAATGCAGTATCCCCAGTACTATGCCTATTTTCCTCTCCAGCACCACAAGGCTTCTCAGTTTAAAGGTACTTATAAATAAGCTTTAGGACCTCTCTAAATGAATCAGAAACAGGCGGGCAACGAAGACAACATGGTTTAAGCCCTCCAGGTTGCTGTTTTTGGATTGCAGTCAGAAGGTTCTGATGTCAACAGCCATTCCTGCTGCAGCAGATCTCTCAGGCTGATTTTTCACTCTCCTTCAATGAACAACACTTTGTCTGTTTATAAGTAAGTGTCCTGACACGCAAGTGGGTTCAGGTCCTTGATGCCTCTTGCCAATGATAGGTCATTAGCTAGATATGCTTATCTCACCACAGAGCCAGTCTGATCAGCTGAGTTTTTCCAGGATTTCTTATGCTTACTTCAGACTTCCAGCATTGGCAATATTTTGCTTTTGAATATCCATTGCCTGCCTGCAGTTGCCAGGCATAACCTATTTATCACACAGATAAAAGTAATTTTGATCCTACTTCTGAATTTACTCTTTAGTAAGCCTGGGCTGAGAATACAAATTAGTCCTTGCATGCACTATTTTAAAAATATTAAAACCTGAATGTAGTGAGTGATTTTTTTTCCATCCTTGTTTTCTGTTCATATCCAACCTTCTTGAATGTCATCAATTATTGGAATAAACTTCAGTGATTCTATTCACTGAACTGGAGTTCAGACCAATCTGGGAACAGATTTGGAGTAACTGGAGCCAAGAATGCTATGTAATTTTGCCTGGGTATAAGCTGATACTCTGTAAATAACTTTTCCTTACCTCAAGTAAGCTTGAGCAGTTTATTCAATATCAGCTACTATAGACTTATATGTACACAGAAAAGACTTACTGGAGCTCATTGAAATAAATGTTTCTAAAATTATAGTGGCAAAGAATCCACTTTAACAGTAAGCAGGAAATGTCTGAATAGACTGTGCAGCAGGTGAACCCGTTTCTACTACATTCAGGTGCACCTTAATTGAAGTTGTATGTTTTATTGGAGCATTACATGTTTTTCTTTAAAGTTTTACATTGGAACTGTATGCATCAACAACAACTTCTACATATATAGCTCCCAAAACATAACAAAATATTCCAAGGTGCTTCGTGAATGGGAATGCTGAAACATTTATCAGAATATACAAAGTGTGGGGTTATGACTAAGGATACAGATTTAAGACAAACATGAGGAAGCGTATGAAGGCGAGGAGAACTAAAGCAAGGCTAAGGGGCTTAGGAGTAAGGAACTGCAGAGCTTTTGGTTGTGGTGGCCGAAGATTCAGCCACTAATGGTAGAAAAATGATGGCATTGCATAGTATATCAGTGTAAAGAAATAAATTGGAATTTAAGATGGGAGAACTTGTAAAATTGACACGCATAAAACCATAGAAGAATTGCAAAAAGGAGTGAGAATTTTGGAGGGAGGGGAGAAATGGCGATTGGTGAGGGCAGGTCCCTGAAGATGCTGACAGATAAATCAGGTGGTTAAGAGGCATATGGCTCACATGCATTTATTTACTGAGGCACAGAACATAAGAGCTGAGAGATGATACCAGAACTGTATAACACACTATAGCTGGTAATTCTGCTCATTATAAGAAAGATGTGACTGCATTGGAGAAAGGACAAAGAAGATTTATGAGGATGTTGTCTGTACTGGAGAACTTTAGTTATGATAGATAAGCTAGGTTAGTTTTCTTTGGAAAGAAGAGGAAACCTAATTCAAGTGTATACATTTATGAGCAGTATAGATAGAATGAATGGGAAAGCCCTATTTTGCTTGGTTAAGGGATCCATACTCAGGCTGGCATAGATTAAGAACAAGTGATAGGAGGTTTGTAGAGGATTTGAGGGTAAATTTCTTCACCAAGAGGGGATTTAGAACTACCTGAAAAAATAGTACAGGCAGAAACCAACATTTAAAAGGTACTTGAACATGTGCTTGAAGTGCTGTAACCTAAAAGGCTACAAACCAAGAACCAGAAAATGGGATTTGGCTGAATGGCTTGTTGGCTGGAACAGATATCTTAAGCCAAGTGGTCTCCATCTGTGCTGCAAATTTTTATATTTTTATACCTGTATGATTTTGGATAAGATATGGAGGGTGGGATGTGGGGTGACAGGGGCCTATGGAAGGAGGTGCAGGAAATAACTGTTTTATGCTGCCCTCGAGGGTCGTGGAAGTGGAGACAATGATTTCAAAATAGATTGGCAGTAGAGGTAAATACACCTTCAAGGTTACCAGGCTACAGCAAGGGAATAGGGCTGACTGGATTGCCTTACATATGCTCCAAGGGTATTTTTGTGCCATAATGATCCTCTGCAATGGCCTTGCAGTTGGGCAGTCATAAAATTGCATGCATTTTGATATCAGTACTCCAGGTATAGATTTTATAAGGAGCAGATAGGAAGTCAAATGGGAACAGTGTACAGTTGCAAAAAGGTAATTATGGCAATTAAAGTGGCAATTGACTGGCATTGTATGCGCAATTCAAATTTTCATAAAGCATAAGGGGACTACTAGGCATCAGAGCCCCAGCAAGTATATCAAGTATGCAGGAGTCAGTGCTGCAGTTGGAAACTCTCTTGGGTGAGAAAGTTTGTCTTTACAGAAAGGTTGGGGTTTTGCAGCAAGGAGGAGGTTCAGGTACCAAGGCTTTGGAGACGTTGAAAGGCATCTGGAAAGGAGAGATTGGAGGAAGCAGTATGGTGAAGAAAATAACCCACTGCAAGTCTGTATAAACAGAGGAAGGCCTACTTCCAGATTTTGGAGCAGCAGTATCACTGAGGAGTGTGCTTCTCCCAAGAGGCCATCGTATATCTTTGTGTCACAATGACTAACAAAAATGAGCATCATTGATATTGTTGGTCACTCCATATCAGTGCTGGTGATCGGAGGACAAGTGTCATTCTGAGAGAGCCTTATGGCCCGATTTTATCATTTTCATGCTAAGTGCTGATTCTGGACATAATACAGATTCAACTTAGAAATCCGCTTTCAGTCACCCCCATACGCTCTCAGCCATTTCCAGTTCAATTTGCACTGTGGGTGGGGCTCAGCACTGCCGGAACAATCAGAGCTCTGAATCATGCATGCGCAGTTGGAGAAAACATTGAAAAAATGTGCCGTGCCATCACGTCACTGCCAGGCCGGATAATCCCGCACAGGGCCCCATCCCACACTCCGATGGCTGTGTGACAACCCCTCTCTCTCCCCTATCGCTAATCATTGAGGCACTCATCCACCACCACTGCACTGCCCCCTTCCAGCAGCATACTTGCAAGTACTCACTTGCGTTCCCCTCAATGCTAACAAGCAAACTGCATGGAACTTGCTGGAATGTTCTGTCAAACTGCCTGCAGCTGATCTGCCCTAATGAAGGGCAGCTCCATAAGAAACTCCAGAATGGACAGAACAATGTGTGCATGACCTGTCTCCCCGATTTTCTGATGACGACTTGGGGAGGCTGCTGGATGCAGCAGAGGCGAGATGGGTCACCCTGTTCCTCCCAGGAAGACGCAGTGGCAGTGCCGGAAAAGATTCAGTGATCTCATCTGTGCAGCAAGGGTGAGTGCTGAAGCCCATTCAGCATGCTCTCCCATATCTCCCCTAGATCCTATTTCCAGCACCCTGCATACTTCCAACTCCTGACCCCCAAATACCTCCGTCCTTTCCCCTCAATGAGCCTTTAAGGGTGTTTGCCCTCTAAGGGTCACCACCTGATTCTCATTTATTGCATGGTTCTGTCTATCTCCACAAGGAAGACTGAGCACAACATTGATAAGAGGTCAAAGACAAGGGGTGGTGAGCCAGACCACTAGGTCCTCACCCCGTTTGAGGAATGGGCACTGGAGCTCACCAGAGAAGAGGAATGATTCCTACACTCACATTGAGGCAACTTCTTGGGGTCACAGGTTTTGGGGGCAAGGGACAAGGGACAAGGTATAAAGGAGATGTTGGAGGCATTTTATTGGCATTGACAGGATAGTGGGTGCCTGGAACTCACTGCCCAGGGAGGTCGTGGAAGCAGGAACTATAGGGACATTTAAAGGGCATGTCTACAGCTATCTGAATGGTATGGGAACAGAGGCATATGGGGTCAAACAAATCAGATGGGCATCCTGGTAGCTACAAGTTTGGATGTCTGGAGGGCCTATCCCTGTGATGTAATTGCCCAGATTCAACGTTCTATGTTCAAGGGAGCCATGTGATTCATGTGTTTGACATCCCAGATTTCTCTCTTCCTTGCACTTAACCTTGTGTCCTGTGTTTCACAGACAGATCCTGACACCGCAGGCCTTGGCTACTGCTTCTATTCATCATAAGAACGATAGCTCAGACAAAACCCCGGAAGGTATGGGTGAAGGGACTCTGAGGGTTGCACCGTTTATCCATCAGCTTTTACCTCACAACTCACCAATCACAGAAACAGACATGTCACTGGGTCCAGTTTGTGTTGAGGCTTCTGGGTCATTCTCTGGTGAGCATGACACATCTGCTGATGTACAGCGGGTGGGAGGAGGAAATGTCTGAGGCCTCAGGCATTTTATTGGCATTGCTGGATGCTTGCTGGAGACTAGGACTCAGCTGGCTTCAGGCTACATGCTGGACCTCGGAGATCACTTCTCCCTCGGCTGCTGGAGATGCATCAACAGAGCCAGAAAATTCAGCTACACTGGACCAACTGCTAGGCTGCTGGAGGAGCCCCAAAGCTTTCAGGTGGAACGACTCTTTGCCATTGGAAGCACTATAGCTGGCAACACTGCAAGGGTGACATCAGTAGTGGAAAGCCTGGGCTAGGGGATCCTCACCATGTGTGGCAGGCTCCAAGCAAAGGCTGAATCACAGCAGACTATAGCGGAGGGACTGAGCAGGCTTCTTGAGATTCCACAGCCCATGGCTGAGAGGCTCGAGAGCTTGCAGGAGACCCAGAGGGACAGCACCGAGACACAACGGGTAATGGCAGCAACCCTTGAGAAGGTAGCCCAATCTCAGAGTGCCACAGCTGAGGGCTTGCAGAACACGGACCAGTGTCAGAGGGCACTTACTGCAGCCGTTGAGAGATGGCTCATGACTCATGGGTAAAATGCAGGTGGTCCTCCAGGACTGGCAGTGCCAGATGACACCAGAGCTTCTGGAACTCACTGCAGAAACACCAGTGTCCCATGGAGTAACCCAGGGGCCAAAAGGGACGCGCGTAGGGAGGAGGAAGCACTGAGGCTTTCTAGCCAGGAGACTGTGGCTATGGCAACACCTTCTGACTTCCCCCCCTTCCTGACATTGGAGCATCTTAGGGGCAGCAGGATGAAGAGGGTGTCATGGAAATATCCCAGACATCTGGAAGCTGGCCAGGGCCCTTGAGGTCCAGGGCCTCCAGAGGACACTCGCCATATGCACCGTGGGATGAGGTTGGCACCTGGTCCCTTCCACCTCCAAAATGGATTCTGGGGAGTCTGAGGTGTAGTGTGAGGCAGCATAAGGTTAGGAAGTTGTAGTTGCACTGAGATGACACAGGTGAAGGCTGCACTAGTTAGAAAGAACTGCAAGCATTTTAAAGTGTTCTTGTCACAAGTGTTTGAGTTATCTGAACACCTTTATTGTAAATAAATGCTTTTTCTCCATAACCAACTGCAGATAGGTTGTCTCGAATAGGATCCCTGCCCCATTAATGATCACCCGATGGATGCCTCATGGTGATGTCAGTTGGAATGGCCCCTCAGCATGGTGTCACTGAGAAAAGGAAGCCATTGGTCTCTCATACCCATGAGCGATGACCTCCTGTCCCCCAACCCACCCGTCCCAGGGCCCTGTGTGTGGTTTTGGATCCCTTACCCACTAGACAGGTGTGGGCCTAGGTGCTAGCGTGCACGTAGATCTCAGGCAGCAGTGAGACTGGTTTGCACCAGGGCATCAGCAAAAAGGTGCTTAGCAAGTCATCATCCTCCTCCTGCCTAGAAAAAATATTGCGATCACAGAATATGCAGGCCAACCACTCTGGTATGACAATGTGCAGGATAAATGGAAGGCATTTTTCAGGGATGGTGGGTGTGGGAGTGTGGGGGGGATGGATGGTGGAATGGAACCCACAATCATCATCTCCTAGCGATGGAACCGCCTAGTCATCAGAGTCAGTAGCCACCCTTGCATGTCTCAGCTGAGATGCCAGCCCTGCATCACCTGGAAGGTGTAAAAAAAAAGCTCTCATCCTCCTCCTCTTGCTGGTCATCCTCTTATGATAGCCAACTGGTCATTCTCCATGTCCTTTCCCTCCAAGAGGTCACCCCATAGCAGAGACAGATTGTGCAAGGCACAGCACACCACCATTATGTGGGAGGAGATCAGGGAGCTGTACTGGAGGCACCAGAATTGCATCTTGAGGAGCCCACTGCATCTGTCTATTGTTGCACAGGTGGCTACATGGGCCTCATTATAGTTATAGTGGATCTCCACCTCAGTCACAGGTCTCCAGAAAGGCCATGTCTGAAGTGGGTAACGCATATCACCCAGGAGCCACCCTCACAGCCTGGGCTCCTCCTCAAATGCTTGTGGGATGTCTGAACTCCTTATAATGAAGCTGTCATTCACACTGCCTGGATGTCTGGTGCAGACGTGCATGATGATCAGGGAGTGTAATCCATTCTTATTAAGAAATTATCATGGATTCTGTAAGGGAGCTCTGAGGGTGACATGTTTGCAGTTGACCACCACCTGCTCATTCGGCATCCCCACAGCCCAGGCTTCCTGATGGGACTGGTCCAGGTTGAATTTGATGTACTGCCCAGCCCGGGCATACAGGGCTTCAGTGACCTGCTTGACACAGGTGTAGACTGAAGTCTAGGAGGTGCCACAGTTATCTCCACTTGAGCTCTGGAAGGTGCCTGTCACATAGAAGTTCAGAGCAGTTGTCAATCTGACCACCACTGAGAGTGGGTGTCCCCCCACCCTCCGGCCCCAGGCACCAGTTCCTGCAATAGGTTGCACAAGTGTTGCTAATATCCTTTCGGAGTCAGCATATAGAACACATGTCCGACATCTCCTTGAAGGGCACTCATGCACAGAACTTCTGCTCCCTCCTCCTCCGAAGACCCCTTGCTGGGTGAATGGCAGCCACCCCCTGCCTCTGATGGTCATCTCCCTCTGGTCCTGCAAGAGGTATAGCCCAGGCTTCCTCAACCCACAGTTCTTCCTCAGTGTCCTCCTCCTCGGTTTCAGCAGCAACCAGAGGAACAGCAAGATTAATTGGTTGCATTGCAAAAGCCATCTGGTCACTCTGAAAGGCGGGGCAGGGGAGGTGGAGGTGAACAAATGTTGGAGTCATGCAACACTGCTTGCCCCTAGCACACTGACAATCATAGCCCACCATGTCCCCCCCAATCATATACTCCACAGAATCACAGACCCCCGCCCCCCCCAATCCCCCAGCCACATGCTCCATACAGTCACAGCCCTGGTAACGTTGAGAGGCTGCAGCAGTGATACCTGCAAGGGCTTTGTGCACATGCTTCACCCTGAAGTGAGCTGTAGTGCTAGGACGCAGCAGCACTGCAGGATCCGAGATCAGAACTAAGACCTGGGTCCGTGCTGCCAGACAAACCTCTGAGATCGTGCACAGCAACAGCAACAAGAATCCCCTCCTCCCCACACACTTGCAGAGCCGCCACTGATACGAGACAGCAAAATGGCTGCAACAACAGGACACCTGTGAGCAACGGAGAGCTTTCAGACACCATGCACCTACTTCTTCACCAACCCTCACTGAGGAAATGCCTGATTCAGATTTTTATTCAGCAGATCCCCAAAAGTGCGGTTCCGGATTGGTAAACATCATGGTAAAGGGAGAAATGCTGATAGAGTTGGGCGGGCAGTTCATTAATTCAATTTAAATGCATGTGAATCCCCACCATTCACGGGTCTCGGTAAAGTGGTGAGCTGCATGGACGCGGCTGCAGATCACAATGATGAGGCAAATTGTTGGTAAAATTGAGCCCTTAGTATGAAATAGGATGCAGATAGTGGAGGTCAGATGCATTAAGTTTGTGCTTGTTTTCAGCTGAACCAAGGAGCTCAGCAGGAAACCGGAAAAGTGTTAAAATGCTTCTTTGTGTTTAATGTAAGCAGAGACACTAACACTAAACAGATCTCAGGTGTGCAATTTCCACTTTGAATTATATATCTGGGAATCAACTAGTATGATAAATCCAAACAGATTAAAAGTGATAAGTTACATTTGTCATCTGGGTCATAAGAGATGCCTATATGTAGCAGAGTATTCCTCTTTCTCTTTTGTTTTTCTGTTCTACTGTTTTTGCGCCTTTTCTCTTCACCGCCCACTTGCATGCAGGGTTTTCTAGTACTTTCTTCACTAGGCAGTGAGAGAAAGTGGGAGACAGCTATGGGGGCAGAACATTCCTCGACAGTGGTGAAAGGTCTTTATTAAAACCACAGGACTTATTGTTTTAAATAGAAACTTGTGTATCACAACTTCCAATGTGAAACTCCTCTGCAAGCAATTTGATAGGACAGATTAAGCAACAGCACCATGTCAGAAAAAAGGTTGAACTGCATACAGATTAATAGGAAATTTTGTAGTATGTTTTTTTTGAGGAATTCATTATTGCTTGAATTATAATAAATATGCTTAGCTATCAGCCTACAAGGATTAAAAACTGGACTTAACTGATGTTGATGTTATTACAGCATAATGTCAATCTTAAAATATCAAGTGAATGTCACATCTCTCTTCTGAGCCTGTTAACATGTTTTACTGGTGTGTTCATTTTTTGAACTGGTTTATATGTTACCAGATCGCGAGTTGATGCTGTAACAAAGATCCTTTTTTAATGTGCGCAGCTCAACTCACGTGGTGGGGTCACTCTATTCTCATCAGACACAAGAATCCTGTTGGGAGTCAACCCAGAAACCCAAAACCAGAGACTGAAACTCTCATCTACAAATGCTAGGGTTATCTGAACTCTTAATCTATTGATTTGGCAGTGAAACTGCTTTCAATGAGCTGAGGCTCACAATGTCACACAAACAAGCAGAAATAGCAAGTGGAAAAGCAGCAACTCTTCCAGCACACTCCCACTATCATTCTGGCAGAATTGCAACAGAAAGACCTAAAATTAGGTTGGAAGCTAGATATGCTGGATAAAATGAGCAAACAAAACACTGAAAACATATAAAGCTGATAAGAATTAGGTTGTTTTAATAAAAGTTAAAGTGGAACCTACCTGTTGAATGTGTTTAATGATACAGTAATAGAAAGAGGTGATAGCATGACTCATATGGAAGTTTGATAAGATCAGAGATCAAATTATAAAATCAAATGAAACTTACTAAATGATGTTTTTCATAATAATGTATCCAGTTTGTAATTTCCTGCATATTAAGGTATTCTAATTGCAAGAATTCTGGAGTCTTTCAGTACAAAAGAAGGCTATTCGACCTGTCACACAAACGCTGATTCTTTGAAAGATCTGTTCAATTTAGTCCCAGATCCTAGCTTTCTCCTTAAATCTGCAAAGTTCCCTTCAAGCACATGCCCAATTTCCTTTTAAACATTCTGATGAAATATGCTTCCATCATTTTTCAGGTAATGTGCTCCATATGTGGGTTCTTTACTCAGGGTAGTAAGGACGTGGAATGCCCTGCCTGCAGCAGTTGTGGACTTGTCCAGTTTAAGGGTGTTCAAATGGTCAGTGGATAGGCATATGGATAGCATTGGAATAGCTTAGGTTAGAGGGTGATAAAATTGGTTCCATTGGTCGGCGCAACATCAAAGGGCCGAAGGGTCTGTACTGTTCTAGATCTTAACAACCCCCAATGTGAAGACATTCTTCCTCATTTTCCCTCTAGTTCTTTTATCAAGTACAGTAATACCTTCACTTACGAGTTTAATTCGTTCTGTGACTGAGCTCGTAACTCAATTTGCTCGTATATCAAATTAAATTTCCCCATTAAAATGAATTGAAATGCTATTAATCCGTTCCAGCCCCCCAAAAGCCACACCAATTTTTTTTATGTGTTTTTAAATAAGAAAAATGTACTTTATAAATAACAAATAATGTATAAAAAATAATAATACATAATAAAAGAGAATGTAAAGAAATAAACTGGTTTTATTAAGTGTATTAATCTTGAAGATCAGACGAAGATGCTGGCGGAGATGGAGGAGATTGGCAGAGGAGGTTGGGGGAGTTTTTCATTTCGTGCTCTATTTATTGCTAAATTTAACTTTTCTTTAAGTATCTTATGAGACTTAAAGGCTCTGGGGTTTTCAGAGTGATATACGAGTAGCGGCTTAATCTTGCAGTCACCACTCGCATTCGCGCACGTGAACTGAACGCTCGCTGGGCTACCTAGTGGCGGGTGGCGTAAGCTCGCTCGCTCGTAACTCAGATCTCGGCTCGCATTATAAAGCAAAAAAATCGACTGAATGACGGCTCGTATCTTGGAAAATTCGTAAGTTGAGTCACTCGTAAGTCAAGGTTTCACTGTATTTTAAATCTATGATTTCTGTGTACTGGCTTATTTGCCAGAAGTAATAGTTCTTCTCTACCAGCTCAATTAAAACCTCTGTTTTGAGGAAAACAAACCAACTTCTTCAATCTCTCCATAGGGAGATCTCATCCCAGTTGGAAATCCTGCTCTGAATAGTCTCCGAGGTCTTGAAGACCTCGACCATAGAGATTTGACTAAAGTGTGACGTCTAGAACTGTATACAATGCTGCACCTGAAGCCTGACTAGATATCTATAAAAATTTAGTATGCTTCCATATTTTGGAATTCAATTCCTCTATTCGTAAAGCCCTCTATTCGTAAATCCCTCTATTCGTAAATTTCATGTTATTTTAATCATCTTCTCAACTTTTCCTGTCACTTTCAAAAGATTTGTGAATTGCAGTCCCAGGTCACTTTGTTCTTATCCTCTCCCCCAAAAGAGATGACATTGCCTCTCCATATTGTGTCTCCTAAAGTACATTATTTTTCACTTACATGCATTAAGTTGCACATGTGATGTGTCTGGCCATTGCACAGTCTTTCTACATCATGCTACTACCATGCTCAATATTTACTTTGTTATCAAGTTTTATCATTGGCAAATTTCAAAATTCTACTATCAATAACCAAGTGCAGGTAAGCAATTATCCTAATACCGACCCCTGCAAGACCCCATTACATAGTTCTCCCTGCCAGACAACATCTCCTCTGCCCTCTTTCCCATAGCCATTTTAGAACTTGTTATAACTTTCCTTTTAACATATCTACTAATTTCTGAAAAGTCTTTTCTCAGCCGATTTATCAAATGTCTTTTGAAGGTCCATATACATTTACTGCATTAGTTTCGTCAATACTTCAGCTTATTTAATCAAAAAACTCAATCAATTTGACTTTAACAAATATGTGTTGGCTGTCCTCATTAATCCATTCTCCTCCATGTGAGAATTAATTTTGGCCAAGACAATCATTTTTATTTGTTTTCCCACAACTGATGTTAGACAGATTGTTCTATGGTTGCCAGGTTTATCCTTCTCCCCTTCTTTTGAAAAAGTGTAACATTTGTGATCTTCAATATCCAAATAGGATTTAAAAATTGTGGTCAAAGGTTCTGCTATCTTAATCCCTAGATTTTCTTGGCAACCTATGATGCAGCACAGCTGGACTGGATTACTTATTAACTTTGAATAAATCTATAAAGTATCTCCTTTCTGTCTATTTTTATTCTTACCAATATCTCAACTTGCTCCTCCTCTCTGACTTACTTCATTGTCTTAGTTTATGAGAACAGATATCTTGTTTATATCTGCTGCCTCCACAAGATTTCCTTTTTGTTTAACTATAATTCACATTTTATTGTTTGTGCAAGATTTTTGGCTTCCTTTTAGGTCTATTTGTTGACCATTTCTCATATTCCTATTCTTCTTACCAATACCTCTTTTTTCAATTTTCTCTTGCACTCCCTATACTTTGCTTAGTTTTAAATCATATTCTGTACCTGACATTTACCTCAAATTTTTTCATTCTATTTTACTCTATATTTACTTTGTTATTCAAAGTACTCTAGCTTTGGTATCCCAACTTTTCACCTTAAGTGAATATGCTTGATTACTGCTTTAGCCATTTTTGATTGGAGGTCTTTTAAGAAGGGGGACAGATAAGCAATTATTGCCAATTCAACTAATTCATCTTTGATACTTCTGATCTTACAAACTACAACATTACTCCAATCTCCTCTTTCCTTTCACTCTAAAGCCCTTGCATTGGCTGTCATCTTACAAATCTTTCCAATCAGATATTTTCCCCTGCCATATCAAAGTCACAACTGACATCCTCTGTGAATGTGACTGGGTGCACTACCTATCCCTCCTCATCCTTTTCACTTGTCTACAACCTTAAGCAATTGATCCCAATATCCTACTCCAATGCCTTTCTTCCAGTGAGTGGGCCTGCCCTTGCCAGGTTCTACCTAGTTGTAGGCACAGAATTTCTTGCAGTGGCTTCTTGTCTCCATACTGTCATCTTCCCATGGTCCTATGGATGCCCGCCTTATAATCCTTAGCAAGTCATCTGAATTTGCAATGTCTGGTTCCACCTGCATGCTAGTAATACCAAAAGTCCATTCAGCCATATTTTCACACTGCTTGTCTGATATCCAGTTCTAGATAAGCCAAAATTTCTTCCAATTAAATATTGGGAAGGGTTGTAGCCTTTGACCCAGATTCTGCAATAATAATGATGATGGAGCTATCAATGTTTGGTGTCACATCTCTGAAACTGTCAGCAACTTCTGGAATTTGTTCTTTCATGTTTAAGTGCAGAAATCTGGAAGTTGCTATCCATGGTTCTATGCTCCTTTACAGAGTACAATGTAGATTGCAATCAATCTGAAATTATGGAACAGATGTCCCACCTCAATGCTATTTTCTAAGATATGCTCAATGTCAGTATCTGAGCTGGTGATTGCAAATGAGAAAGCTGATGACCACTACTGCATCCAGACTCAAAATGTTAGCTCTGGGTGGATCAATTTTTTTTGTTGCACAACATATTCAGAATGTCAGCACTTTTAGGAGCCACAATGCACTGTTTCTTTAAGAGCTACTGGCTGCAGAGTTCAGATTATTTAGCTTTAGTAATGCTAAAATAATACACATATATAGATTGCACCATTCATAATATTCCAAAGCACTTTACAAATAATGAGGCACTTTTAGAAGTGTGGTCATTGTTTTAATGTAGAAAACACAGCAACCAATTTGCACCCACAAATAGCAGAGTGATAATCACATTCACTGAGCAATTAACATTGGCCAAGATGCCAGGGATAATTCCCCTTTTCTTTGAAATGATGCCATGAGTTTTTTTTCTTATAATTACCCAGGAAGGCAGACTGTTTAACATTTCCTCGAAAAGAAAGCACCTCGAACAATAGAACGTACCCTCTACTATTCTGGAGTATCTGCTTCAGTTCTGTGCTCAAATTTCTGAATTAGCGTTTGAAGCCACAACGTTACAATTCAAAAGTCAGAGTGCTACCAACTCAGCCAACATCTGATACCGAACAGCAACTGAATAGCAGTATTAACACTGGCTGCTTACAACAAACATGAGAACGAACAGACATCATGAAGATACCATGTCACCTAGATGTGTGATAACTGCACTTTGTGATCCCTGTGCCAGTTTTCAGGAGTCATTAATTCAATCCCAGCTGAGGAACTTAGTGGAACAGAGTATTAAGCTTGGACTGCATATTTTGTGATGCTGTACATGCATTCATCAATATATAGCAAATCAACGTCAACAATGAAACAACCAGCTAACAGATGTATATTCATAAGTGATTTTGCAGTCATTTGTGACTGGAAGTTAGAGGAAACAAAATTAAATAAAAATCCCACTTAATCCTGAACAGCTGAATGATAAGAATAATAGCTGGATGATACAAATTTCATTCATATTCCAGTTTTCCATGCCAACACTGAGACTAGTTAGAAGGTTGCCATTAAATAAATGATCACACACAATACAGTCAACCATGGAAGTTTTGTAATAAGGAGAAAATATATCCCAGAGACCTGGTCTTGAGCTGACATTCATGTTTGTGCTTTTACAACTTCAACAAGACATTCCAGTCTTGTCCTCAATGCTCTGACCAATTAAAACAAGCATGCCAAATGACTTCTTCACTATCCTACCATTAATTAAGTCCTGCCCATTTCAATCTACTAAAATGCATCACCTTGCATTTATCCAAATTAAACTCCATCTGCCATTCGTCAGCCTACTGACCCAATTGAACAAGATCCCATTGCAATCCTAGGTAATCTTTTTCACTGTCCATTATGTCACCAATCTTGGGGCAATCTGCAAACTTACTAAATACGCCTATTTCCATCCAAATGGGAATATTCCCATCCAAATCATTAACATAAATGACAAATAACAGTGGACCCAGCACTAATCCCCGGTCACAGCTTTCAGTTTGAAAAAGAACCCTGAACAACCATCCTCTGTACTCTGTCATCAAACCAATTTTGTAGTTAAGGTCACGTTCAATCAGCTATGATCTTATTGACTGTTAATGAGACTCAAAGGGCCAAATGAACTACAGCTGTTCCCATTTCTTAAGTTGTTAAGATATGCAACACCTAGAGTCATAGAGATTTACAGCATGGAAACAGACTATTTGGCCCAACTTGTCCATGCCACCCTTCTTTTAAACTGCTAAACTAATCCCAATTGCCCACTTTTGGCCCATATCCCTTTATACTCATCATACCCATGTAATTATCTAAATGCTTAAAAGACAAAATTGTACCCACCTCTACTACTATCTCTGACAGCTTGTTCCAGACACTCACCACCCTCTGTGTGAAAAAATTGCCCCTCTGTACACTTTTGTATCTCTCCCCTCTCACCTTAAACCTATGCCCTCTAGTTTTAGACTCCTCTATCTTTGGGAAAATATATTGACTATCTAGCTGATCTGTGCCCCTCATTATTTTATAGATTTCTATAACATCACCCGTCAGCGTCCCACAGTGCAGAGCAAGAAGTCCCTGTCTGTCCTGTCTCTCCTTATAATTCAATCCATCAAGTCCTAGTAGCATCCTAGTAAATCTTTTCTGCACTCTTTCTAGTTTAATAATATCCTTTCTACAATAAGTAAGCAGAATTGCACACACTATTTCCAAATGTGGCCTTACCAATGTCTTGCATAACTTCAACAAGACATTCCAAATGCTGTATTCAAAATTCTGACCGATGAAACCAAGCACGCCAAATATCTTCTTCGCCACTCTGTCCACCTCTGACTCTGCTTTCAAGGAGCAGTGTACATGTACCCGTAGATTTCTTTGTCCTGTAACTCTCCCCAGTGCCCTACCATTAACTGAGTAAGTCCTGCCCTGGTTCAATCTACCAAAATGAAACCTACTTTAAGATCCACTCCAATGTCAGCTATGAAAAGCATTGGAATCACATAAATTAGCTTGATATTTATTGAATATTCTTTTAATTAAATTGAGGGCATTGCCCTATGCAACTTTCAATGCCACAGTTGTCAGTTGTTCCTTGCAAGCAGGAACCCAACCAAATTATACAATTGCACTGCTGATTTTTGTTTTGTCGGTTCCAGCCCATCATTGATTTTCTTTAGATATCTAATGTGACAAATGTTAATTGAGGTTGTCTGAAAGGATGTAGTTGCAAAAACAAATCAAGCATACAAACAATAATATTCTCTAAGTGGGAGTGGGCTGCAAATTTTCAGCCAGATGCTGGCATGTTTTCAACAGTCTCCAAAGGACTCGGGAGTGGGTGGCGTTGGAACAATTTTCTGATGCTCTAACCAATTGAGAATTCTAAACAGACGGACCCCCCCCCCCCCCCACACCACTCGCCCCCCACCACCACCACCACCCCTCGCCCCCCACACCACCACCACACCCCTCGCCCCCCCACCACCACCACCACCTCGCCCCCCACACCCACACCTCGCGCCCCCCACCACCACCACCACACCAATGTCATTGAGTACTCTTGAATATTGATTTGTAGGAAACAGGACCTGGGTGAAAACTGTGGACCCTGGTACTCCCCTTCTGGGACCTCTGGTGTCTTTGTGCAACAAAATGTAAAGATTGAATGGTTCACAATTTTGTACCTGTTCCATGATCAGCAAGTCAGAACACTGCTGATTGTTGCTTCTCACTACAATATATTTTTAATATCTGCCATGTAATATCACTTCATCATGATATTTCAAAACCTCAGAAACACTCAAAAAGAACCAAGATGGAATGGGTTGATAGGGAAGTAGACAAAAGAACAAGATTGAACTCATTGGTAAAGGCCTGGGAATTTTGTCAGTATAAAACAGGTTACTGACTCTCAATGTGTCCATTTTGCATTCCTATTGTGGCAATTTCACCTCACAAAGACTGCTCACAGTAAATTTTCATTAACAACAAAATAAATAGATTCCACTCTCTGCAAATAATTATGGTTTGCAAAGGTCATCTAACCCAGTTTATCCCAACCCACCCAAAATGACATACAACATATGTATTAAGAGCAGTAGGTTATTTGGGCCCCTTGAGCCTGTTCCCCCATTTGATAACATTCCCTATAGTGACTGCAACTTAAAAAGGATTAATTGGCTGTAAAGTGATTTGGGATATTATGAGGGGGTGCTGCATAAATGTCGGTTTTGTTTTTAATTCGTTACATCTGCAGGCAGAGTAACTGTAGCAATGGTGAAATATGAGGCCCAATGTTGGTTCTCTAGGGATATTTAATCATAGGGCAACAAGTAAATTAGGGAAATGACTCCAAAGAAACAACTATCCTTACAAGAACAATTCAAACCTGTCGCCAACCTCCCCAACATTCCCCTTTAACCTGCATCTAACTCCATTCTTACCTCCAGTAATTTCCCAATCCAACCCTCTCCAGACCACCCTAAATCCTCATTTAACCTTTCCCTCAACCCCCTTTCAACCTCAACTCCTCCTCCAATCTTTACCCCAACCTCTCCTCCAACCTCCCTCTAATCCTCCCACAACATTTCCCGAACATCCCTTTACTCTTCAGATCCCCAGACTTTCTCTAACTCCCACTCAATCTTTCCTCCAATCCCTAGCAGCCCTTCAACCTTCCGCCCGATCTTCACCTACACTCTTCTCCCAATCCCATTCCAAACTTTCCGTACTATCCTAACCCACTCAATGATGCTCTCCCTTCTACTCGCTTTGCTACTCCACCCCCTCCAATCACCCCTATCTCCCTATGTCCCCTCCCTCTGCCAACCCCCACTCCAAACAACCCTTAATTCCCCCATCTCCCTATACCCTCTCTTCTCCCAACCTCCCAATCATCCCACTAACCATTTCTCTTACATCCCTTACTTCTGTTTTCTCACACTCCTTCTCTCCATCAATTCCTTCTGATCTCCTTCCTAATGATTCCATCTCCTTATTCTCCTTTCTTCTTTCCATCCTTCCTTCAATCTCCCCCCTTAACCCTTCTCTAAAATTACAGGCATTTGACTGATCATTTTTCAATCAAAAATATTCTCAGTTTGGGCAAATGGTGTTTCCTCATGGGCTTTTCAAAAAAGTGTGTCAGAATCATGAAATTGCTCAAATATCACAAGCAGCAGCAGCGATTAGTACAACTGACATGACAGTGCCACATTGGCTTAAAAAATATCTGGATTCTGAGTCTTACAAATCTGATTTTTAAAAGCTGGTCTCTCATCTCTGCCTGCTCAGAGGGGATAACGAGAAATTGTTTTTCACATCTAGCTCAGGCCCAGGTCCCTGAGACCCCAGTGTTTGTCACTGTTTGCATTCCCCACTCCCAGCTAGGATAGGAAAATAGGGGGAGGAGATGTTGAAATTAGAATGGATCTATTTTAGGAATAGAGCACTACAAATCACAACCTTCCCAAGTTGGTTGGAAAAAGGTTAGGCAGTACATAAAGTCCATTTCATTTCTCTGATTGTAGTGTGACCATGAGCAGTTCCCAATTTGTCCTGGTCTCCACTGTATTGCCATATCTGTTGCACACTGTGAAGAAACCACCCTTCCCTTTTTAAAGGTGCAATCCCTGTAAGAGGAAAGTTGCAGCAAGACACTGTGGGTTGCTGGATAATCACACTGGAACACTGAGGGAGAAAGGGAGTGGCACACAATGCTAGGAACAGAGCTGCCCAGTTTAGTGATATTACCCTGGGCACACTGGTCAGAGATAAAAGCCAAGAAGATGGTCTTGTTCCTGCAAGGAGGCAAGAAACCATCAAGGCGGAGTCTTGGGAGGGAATGAGAGCATGTGACAAGAATGTTTAATTCCCAGGATTTCACATCTACGTGAATGAAACAGTGAGTAAGTAAAAGTTGAATTACCTCACTCGGGTGGTCAAAGTGAATAAATGCATTATGTATCAAACCAACCACAACACACACCTTTCACAGTACTCAATGCATCACACCGCCATCATTTACCCAGCAACACTCCCTCACCTGCAGGACTCATCCCTAACATTCTTATATTACATTTCACCTGGTCTCTCAGGGAATTAAGGGATATGGGGAGGGGGGGGAGCGGAATTGAGTTGAAGCCCAAGATCAGTCATGATCATATTGAGGATCCACTGCCATATTGGTTTACTCCTGCCTCTATTTTTTGTGTTCACCCACATATACCTTTCAATTAGGACAGCTGCACCCATACCTTTACATGTCCCCGTACACCTACAACTATTCAACTGTGGCAGGCATACTACCCAACCACTGTCTCACTATCACTGACATGCTGCTCTCTTTCTTGCAGGAAAACACGAAGGTGACTCACAAGTTCATGGGAGAATCAAATCATATGTATCCTATCATGCTCCTGGTACATAGGATTATCAGTACCGATGTCACAGTCAGTGGTGCATGGTTATGCTGAGGCCAACTAGCAGATGGTAAGCTGCTGATGATGCACACAGATGTTAGATTAGCTCAACTACCAGATAGTCTCCTTTCAATTTCTAGAGGAGGGAGGAGTTTGGCTCCAAAGTGGCAGAAAGTTTTGTACAGAACTTGGAATCAATCCTTTCCACTGTGGAAGTGGTGAACATTTTCATGGCACAGCTTGCAGTCTGACCAACAATGAAGCTCATCGGAGCTCCCAGTGGAGCACAGGCAAAAAAATTCCCAATATCTCAATGCTGTAGTGGAAGCTGATGGAATCCTTGGCAGCTGTCATATAACCTCAGGCTGCTGCCGTCATGGATTCAGATCTTAGAGGCATGTTTGCCTTCCAGCAGTTCAGCAATCTGTGCTCTAGCATATTACAAGAGTTGCCCCATAAGGGTGACATTAGCTCCATGGAGCACAGATAGATGGTATGCACAGCAGCAATGATGCATTGATTGAGGAGGAAGTGAACACCTAGGCTTATAAATAGCATGCTGATAAAGAAGGCTTCCTTGTTCTGGATGTTGTTGAATGTCCTGATTCTTACTGGAACTGTCCTTATCAAGGCAGGAGTCAGTATTCCACCACGTACCTGACTTGTTTCTTGCAGATGGTGGACAGTCTTTGGGAAGTTAAAAGGTGAGTTATTCAGCATGGAAAATGTAGCCTCTGAATAGCTCTTGTTGCCACAGTATTTTCAGGAGGTTTAGTTAGTTTCCTGATTAATGGTGATCCTCAGAATTTTGTTATGGTAGTTGGGAGATTCAGTGATGGTAATGTATACTTGGCTTCCCATTCCTCACCTTAAACATTAATTTCCTTTCTATCAATGTGCATGGTGACAATATGTACCTTTAACAAGATGTACTTCAGGAACTAATAATTCTTTGATAAAACCTTCCAAATCTGTGACATTTACCATGAAGAAGCGTGGGAACACCAATACTTTCAGGTTCCCCTCCAAGACACATACTATACAGACTTGGAAATATATTGTTTTCTATCATCGTCACTGGATCAAACAATTTTCTGGAAGTCTCTCCTAACAGTAGTGTGGTTGTGCCTTACTACGTCTTTCTGGAGGGAAATTAAAGATGTGAAATAAATGCTTGCCTTGCCAGCGATGCCCACAAGCCATGAATGAATAACATAAAGGAATACTCTGATCTATCACAAATATGAAGCAATAAATTCTTTGCAGACTTTTCATAAGACTCTATTAGTACTGACTGTATGTTAATAAGAGCAATTATAAAAAGGTCAATAAAATTCTAGGTTATAAAGATTTGTGGATTGTAAAAAAAAGTGTTGTAATGGGAATTATAATTCATCAGAGAAAATTTGACAGGCTACCAGTTTATTCTCCAACTTTATCTAGCAAATGTGAAATGCAAACAAATTTTAAATATTTTGGATATTATTAGTAACTTACCAATCCACATAATATAGTTAATTGATTATTAACTGTCATTAGCGAGGATTTCCTGGGCCAGTTTTTGTAGGAAAGATCCCTCAATTTTCACCACAGAAGTGGAAAACAAGAGCTAGAACAGCTTTCAAGTCCCAAAACTGTCTCTGGTGGAAAACTTTTGCTGGTTATTATTATCAGGGATTTATTCAAGTGTCTGCCAGAAGTCCTGGAACAATATATGATAGAACTTACTAGGGATAGAGCCATCTCAGCTCTAGTTATGATGCAAGTTTAATTAGTAATCTCATTACTAATTAATGAGATCCTCTGGGAGAAAGAGGTGACGAAAAAGTAGAATTCTATAATTACATTTGAGTGTAATGTACTCCAGTCCTAAGCAAAAATTTTAAGCTTAAACAAAGTCAATTATTTAGGAATCAGAGTACAGCTGACTATGTTTCACTGGGTAAATTTGAGTAAAAGGTATGATGGTAAATAATCAGTGGGAAACATTTGAGGAAGCAAATCAAGATGTTCATTAAAAATACCTCTAATTGAAAAGCAAAATCTCAGCAAGAAAGATTCATCTGTTGTTTACTAGGGAAGTTAAAAATAATATTAAATTTAAAAGACTTATAATGTTGAAAATAACAACAATAAGCCTGAGGATTGGGAGTGTTTTAGTAAGCAACAAAGGGAGGCCAAAATTTGGATAAAAATTGAATGGCAATACACTAGCCAGGAACAAAGAACAAAGAACAAAGAACAAAGAACAAAATGGGAAAAAGGCCCTTCAGCCCAACGAGCCCACACCGCCACCCCAATGTTCCCATCTCTACCCATGATCCCTGTCTATGTTTATTGATCTATGGATTAAAAACCAAATTTGAGACAATTTAGGGAGAATTTGTTTTGCCAATTAGCCTAAGAGCACATCTTTGTGATGTGGGAAGAAACCAGAGCACCTGGAGAAAACCCACACAAGCACAAGGAGAATGCGCAAACTCCCACAGACACAGGCCCAAATCCATGTATCTGCACAGCACAGCGATAGTCACTGAGCTGTCGTGTTGCCCATCAAATGGTCCAGGTTAAGCGTACACTAACGAAGTGAAGCACTAGGATACTCTCGAAAAAATCCAAGAGTAGCCCTCTCATGACCCATCGCATGTATGCCCCTTATTAGACAACAAGATAGACCAAAGCACCTGTAGGATAAAAACAAGTACATCAATATCATCATCTATTTACACACTTCCCAGGGACTCCCAGGGCTCACGATCCCTATTTTAAATCAGTTTTCTATACCCCTCCATTCCCATTCTGTTCATGTGCCCGTCTAAGTATTTCTTAAATAACTCCAGAGTGCCTGCCTCCACCACTTTACTTGGCAGCACATTCCATACCCCTACCACCCTCTGTGTGAAAAAATTCCCTCTAGCATCCAAATTATACTTTACCCCACTATAGCTATTCGAGTCCATCCTTTGTGAAAGTTTTATAAAATGGAAGAGAGTAGCTAAAGTAAATATTGATCCCTTAGAGACAGTAAGACAGGAACAATTATAATGGATTGATATTGAATTATTGAACAAATACTTCATGCTGACTTCAGGGTAGAAGGCACAAATTACTCAACAAAAATAATGGGTAATCAAAGAACTAATAAAAGTGAGGAACTTAAAAGTAATATCAGCAGAGAAAGAGTAATGGGGAAACTTAAGGATATTAAAGTAACAAAACACCAGGACTTGCTGGTGTCAATCTAAGGGTTCTAAAAGAAGTAGCTGCAGAGATGGTCAATGCACAGGTTTCAATTTTCTAAAATTCTCTACATACAAAAATTGTTCCAGCAATTTGGAACTTAGGTACTTTACATCTGAAGGAATAGTTCTGAATTTTATATGCTGTTGTGATGTAGGAAATGTATCACACAATTTACACACAGCGAACTCCCACAAACACTAATGATCAGACAATCTGTTTAAGATATCTTCACCAGGCTTACTCTATCCAGAGCGTATGTATAATTTTTGTATCATGGACAATGTCCTCACCACCTTTATTGTTAACCTCTTATTTTAAGTTTTCTTAACACTTAAGGACAAAACAGCTTACTTGATTTGCATACAATCCAACCAGTCAACATCTACTCTCTACACAACTGACACAATGTGGCAGCAGCATTTACCATCAACAAGATGCACTGTAACAACTCATCCAGAGTCCTTTGACAGCATTTTCCAATCCTGCAATCTCTGCTACCAAGAAGCACCACCACCCGCAAGTTCCCCTTAAAGCTCCACATCATCCTGTCACTCCCTGCTTAACAGCACAATATGTGCACCTAAACCACATGGACTTCAGTAGCCTAAAACGTTGTTCATCACCACCTTCTCAAGAGCAATTAGAGATGATTAATATAAATGCTGGCCTAACTATTTCCCACACCTTCCTGCTCAATGTCTCGTCATGTGTAGTCTGATATGATTGAGATTTAGGCCTGGCCTATTGAGACCTGCACATGCCAGGGCTCAGTTCATTGGCCATACTTTAATTACTTAATACCCATGAAAGGAGGGAGAGTATAAGAAAAGAAACTACAAGCCAGTTAATCTGACATTAGCTGTTAGAAAAATGAAGATAGTTTTAAGAGATTTATATTTGCATTGGTAAACATTAAAAATATATAGTTTTAAGTGGGTTTAATTTAATGCTCCTGTGCCTGGAAGGGTAAAACCTAGTAGTTAGATTAAAGACGGATAAAGGTATTTGTATGTGTGCAGGTTGGTTTCAATTCCAACTGTGATTCTTTTGTGCTCAGAAAGAATAGTGGCATGCATAATAAACAAGAGGCTAGAGAAGGATAAGGCATTGTTTGGCAAGAGGAACTCACTTTCCAGAGGGAAGGGATTTCCTTTATTCTTAGTTGTAGCTGAATTTGTTGGCATTTGGAGACAGGACATTAACCCCAGTCATCTTAGACAGTCTCTCTGTCCTAATTCTTTAGTTGCCTGCACTGTTATCTTGTTCCTTAGGAAGTTTTCATATTTGCAACTCCCTTGCCCTGGCCAGCTACTTCTGACAGAGTTGAGAGATATTCATTCCTCACGCCGACATGAATGAACAATTTAACATGGGGGGGCTATCAGGTGTAAAGGCTTGATAATGAAATCCCAATTGATGTAAATTGTGATCCTGATTTTCAAAATCAGAGTTCCTGTTATCAGAACATAAGAACTAGGAGCAGTAGTAGGCAGTTCAGCCCCTTGAGCTTGCGCTGTTAGTTAGTATGGTCATCTTGGCTTCATCTCCACCTAATATTAATTAAAACTTTGGACCCAATTTTACTATTTTCATTCTAAGTGCTAAATCTGGGTGCAATTCAGGTCTGACTTGGAAATCTGCTCTCAGGTGCCCCCATATGCACTTAGCCTGGAAAATAAAATTGCACTGTGGGCGGGGCTTATCACATCTGAAAGGCTGTGGATCCAATTGAAGCTTTGAACTGTGTATGCGCAATGAGAAAAAAATTTAAAAAACATGCTCCTGTCACATTGCTCCTGGGCATGGAAAGCTGATAAAGCAATGACTCCCACAGATATCCCCCCACCCCTACAATACAACTGTTTCCCTTATCTACCCACCCCCTTGCTACTCAGACCAATCGCAACCCTTTGCCCTCCCCCTGCAGCGTGGTATGGATTCCCATGCTCTCCCTCCTACATCACCATCAGAGATCCATCTCCTCCCCAACCCAACAGTGAGTGATCAGGCCTCCCCCTCCCACCAGGAATATATCTTATCCACCACCCTCCGCCCCACCCCCCTCATAGCAGACCACCAGAGAATGGTCAGGCCTCCCTCCTTGCTCACGAACCTCAGCGCGATCTGGCCACTCTCCACCCCTGCACCAGAAATAATCGGACCTCCCCACTCCCCGCCACCAGAGATACATCTGACCATCTTCTCCTGCTTCCCCCCCCTCACCAGGGAATGATCTGGCTGCAACCCCTCCACCCATATCTCAGTCAGAGAGCTGCTGGAAGCTCTGAACTTACTTCTTTAGAAGCTGGAGCACCCGAAACAGACTTTTGCCGAGCATATCTGTTTCACGCTGAATCTGGATGCGATCGTAAAGGGGGAAATGCTGGCAAAGTTGGGCGGGCAGCCCATTAATTCAATTTAAATGCATGCTATTATATTTAAATGGCCGTTGAGCCTGTTTTGGATGCGATTTGGATCACGGCTATTTTCCGGCCTTGATAAAGTGGGCATCTGCATGGACATAGGTGCAGATCGTGTTAATGGTCTCACATCTGACTTTAACAAGTTTTTGTGCTAGAAAACAGGCACAACACAATGATAAAATCGGCCCACTATCTATCTCCTCCTTAAATTTGTTTAGCGTTCGGCATCCACTGCACTCTGGGGTAGAGAATTCCTCAGATTCACGACTGTTTGAGTGAAGTAATTCCTCCATTCTGTCATTGGTGTTGGAATTGCAAGTCCCCTCTACACTAGAAACCATACTTTGTTCAATCTGCAAGTTTGACCCCAACCTTCCTGCCACTTGCCACTTGCCATTTCAACTCACTACGTCTGTCCTTTGCCTACTGTGATGTCCAAACCAAACTGGAGAAAGAGCACTTTGTCTCCTGATTCAAAACTTTAATTGTGTTTCTCTCTCCACAGATGCTGCCAGATGTTTTTCTAGTATTTTCTGTTTTTATTAACAAAAATGCTTTGTTTATCTCAACAGATTATAGGACAATATTTTAAGACTTTCCAAGCATTGTTAGGGGTATGGGAGACTCAAGGAAGATTGAGTGGAGAAATTCCACAAATGTAAAAGCCATTTTGGGACTTCTGCTAGATTCTTCGCTCCCTCTGTTATTCCTGTATCCTGAAAATGGATGGTTCAATTAAGTTACTAATTTGCTTAAAGGAAAGGAGAAAGGGGTTTCTAAGGAATAAGTTTCTGCTTTACGTATGCCCATCCTAGAGCTTTATTCATTAGGAGCACATTTTAAGGGTCTGTTTCATTGATTTTTGAAATACTGGCCTGCATCTTCTAAGGACTGGCAATCATCGTCAGACTTAATACAGCACCATATTTCTTCCAGAACACTGCAAGCCTAGCTTTTCCAAAAATGTGGAAAGGTATTGTGGAAGGTTAATGTGGGTTGATTGGGAAAGGGTAGTCAGGCTGGGTGGATAGTTGGGTGTTTGCGGGCAATGTGGTCAGGAGGGGTAGTTTAGTTGGTCAGGTCAAGGGATGGTTGGGATTGGGATAGTCAAATGGGGTATCTTGGGGTAGTCAGGGACATTAGTGGTTATTTCGGGATCAAAGGGATAGTTGGAGGGATAAGGGGGTGTCTGGGGATCAGTTCTGGAGTTTCCTAGATTTAGAATAGGTCTGATAAAATATTTCTTGGGTTCAGGCAAGTACTGCAGAACTGTTCCAAGTCTCCAATTCTAACTCAGCGTCAGAGACATTGGTTAGGGTTAGGTCGGACAGAGAAAGGACATGTCCCCTTTTCTCCATGGTCTGCCACTTTTATTTTGGCTCACTTCCAACCCTTGTTGAGACACTGGTTAGGGTCACATAGAGGAATTGCCCACTGGAAGTTGAAATGTCCTGGGCAATTCCCATATAAGTGAATGCGTCAGGAATTTCACAGAGTCCTGATGTGCATCTTTGGTCACATGTTGAAGACTGGAAGATTTGGCCAATATTTGAATTGGGTGTAAAATCACGAAAAGCCTGTGTACCATCTTCACTCTATATACAAACATAGGTACAGGAATAGGCCATTTAATTATTCAAGCTTGATCTGCCATTGGATTGGATCATAGCAACTCTTAACATAGGAAAGCAGTGCAAAATCAGAAAATTACCCCTCCAAAGCATTTGTCCCTTTGTAAAATTATTCTCTGACACTAAATTCCATATTGGAATGTCTAAAATACTAACAACTAACCATGTTAGCAAGATGAGTCACATTTCTGTTGGGAATTGATTAATACAATGAATATCCTTAAGCTTTCCTTTTAAGATTAGAGAGTACATGACAGAGTCAGATTTGATTTTTTTTCCTTAAAGTACAAGATGCATGACATGGAATCAATCAGAAAAGCACACAATAATAAACTAACCTGTGCACGCTGGTTCTACTGTCCCGGGTAAAAAGACAAATTTAAGAAAATTACAGCTCAGTTTCAAAGAAAGTCACTTCCTTTTTATAATAGATTGAGGAGACATCTGTCACAAGCAGGTCATTAAGCTGCCTTGAGTGATCTGTTTTAGTGCCCCATTAGTGTGCACTAGGTTGTGTGGAGGGGTAAGGTAGCCATGGTGATATCTGTTTTTTCCAAGCAAAGAGTTGATTTTATATTTATTGTTTTTATGTCCTTTTTTTATAATTATGATATATTTTATTTTGTTTATTTAAAAATATTGGGCAAAATTTTCCAGCCCCTGACACCAGTAGGATCTTCCAGACCCACTAAAGATGACCCTCTGTGGTGGGATGCCATGATTGGACAGGCGAGCCATACTGTAGACATTAGTGGGATAAGAAGATCCCAACAATGGCCAATAGCAAGCCATCTCTGCAACCAGAAAGCTGGAAAGATGAAATTTCACCCACATACCTACAATGTATGGAAAGACTTAAAACATTACCCAATAAACCAGAAGAGAAAACACTGGAAGATCTCAGCAGGTCTGGCAGCATCTGTAAGGAGAGAAAAAAGCTGACATTGAGTCCAGATAACTCTTTGTCAAAGCTTTGTCAATGCCCTATAAACTAGATCTGTTGCATCAGATATGTGGGGTAAATAAAGCATTTTTGTTAATATAAATAAAAAAACTAGAAAAAACATCTGGCAACATATATGGAGACAGAAGCAGAGTTAAAGTTTTGAATCAGGAGATGAGATACTCTTTCCCCAGTTTGATTTGGGCTGCACAGCAAATTGAAGGAGGTGCAAATAAAACACTGTTTCACTTGAAAGACTTATTTGAGGCCTTGGATGGAGGTGGGGGGGGGAGGAGGTAAGGATAGAGGAGGTTAAGGGGTAAGTTTTGCACTTTTTGTGATTGGATGGGTGAGTACCATTTCATATTTTAACTTGGTGCCAGCATAAGTTCAAACCATAGCTTTAAGTAACATAAAATAATGAGGGACCAACCTCGTCAACTCCAAAAAATCTTGCAATCAGGAGCAGAAGTTCCCAACAAGCGTGTCTTGGCACAGTGGTTGGCACTACTGCCTCACAGCAGCTATATCTCTGTTTGATGCCCACCTTGGGTGACTGTGTGGACTTTGCACGTTCTCCCTGTGTCTATTGGGTTTTCTCCAGGTACACCTCCTATGATGTGCAGGTTAGGTTGATTGACCATGTTAAATTGTCCCTTAGTGTCCCAAGATGTGTAGGTTAGGGGGATTAGTGGGATAAATCTGTAGGATTACAGGGATAGGACAGGGAGTGGGCATGGGTAAGATGCTCTGCTGGAAAGTCAGTGCAGACTCAGTGGTCTACAGGAATTCTATGATTGTTGATCATGATGACAGACACTACAGCCTTTTTGGTCCCAGTGTTCCCAATCCAGCTTAAAATAGCCAGTTTTTAAAAACAAATCAAATGTTTGAACTATTAATTAATGTAGTACCACATTTATCTATCTATGATGTTTCATTAAAATGCTTATAATAAAGCATTTTTTTTACATTTTTACATTTTTGCTGTAGCAATTTTCCGAAGGAGCTTCATGAGGTCTGGTAAATTGAAGTTTTACAAATTGCTGAACCTTGATATTCCTATTGAGTGAGATAGCAGCTATTAATAAACAGCAAATGTCTGAGTTTTGGTAGATCTAATATCCATAGTTCAATAATTATTATTTATTTGTCATTTTAATAACTAATATTCTAACATGTTTGATATCTGAAGGGATAATCTGGGGTAAATCTGAAACTAAAGGCTCCACTAGAGAAGTTATATTGCAACTTTTTGCAATATATCAATATATATTTGCAATATATCTCAAGATGTGAAAAGTGATGATGGGGCTCAGGATTCACCAGATCTGACACCTCAACACATTAAATCTATGCACTGTGCTACCAGAAAATTTTTCTGAATTCAACCAGCTGCAGTATAACTTTAGCCCAGTCCAAAGACATATTTGGAGTCAATAAATAATGTTAGTCTACTTGGTAATTCCTCAAACCTTGCTGCGACCTATTTGAATATTAAAAGGAAATTAACAGAAATGAACATCGGAAAAATGTGAGTTATGTATGTTTCACAGCTGGTGATGGACAGATTTGTATTTCTGTCTGAATATTGAACATGATGGGTTAAGGAAATTGTATCTGATTGGGTTAACCACTGGATATTATTGGTCCGTGATAGAAAAACACAAAGTGACCATTATCACATTTAATTATGCTGGCTACCTCTTTCCAACATCACTTTCTTCAAATACAGCTTTTTGGCAGGAATGATTTTTCCATACTTTGTTTCTCCCCTGTGACTTTATGTTTGATGTTTACTGCTTCAAGCCAGCTACTAATAGCAATAACAATATTTTAGTGTGTTGTGTTTTGAATTGATGTTGAAGAGGGAGCCTGGGCTGAGTAGCAGAGCCTTGCACTTAAATCAGTTCAGACACTGGAATTTTCTTTGTTTCCACATTATGCAAATCCTAGCAACATGTCTACAATTTTGTTTATTATTTTCATTGACTTAGTAGTTTAAAACAGAGTTTAGCTTAATTTAAAACTGGTAACCTTCCAGTTTATTTTTCAAACTGCACCTTTGATAAAAAATGCTGCAAAGCAGTTGAAAAGCTTCTCGTAAGACCAATGTGCTTTTTCTGAGGTTTAATTGTAGGATTGTAACAGTAAACAATAGTAAACCCGTGTAGAAATGTTCATTAATTACACATCTGGTTGTTAACAAAAATGCCTCTTTTAAATTCTTGTTGGAAATGTCAGGAGACTTCAGCTACTTGATAACGTCAGTTTCTGGTCAATTTATAGACTGGATAAACTGTAACAGTAGATTGTTGCTCCACTGATGATAATAACAACATAGAACCCAAAGAGGTGGTGTTGCCATGGAAAAGTGTCTTGTCATTTGCCCTGGTGTGAGTAGGATGATAGGTTGTGCTGTGACTTTGTTGCAACTGCAGTTACAATTTATGTTCTGGAAAGTGATCCCTGTCTTCTTTCAATGCATTTCTTTAGCTTGCTAAACTTCAAATTCCTCCTGTGTTCATACAAAGCAGTTAAGCTGCAAACTGTTGAATCATTTGTTAATATATTTTACAAAACCAATAATGCTAAATATTTAATGCAAACTCATGTTTATGTTCAAACCAAAAATGGTGCAAAGATTTGGATGCTGGTACTGCCTAGTTTATTTTAATTGCATTTCATGTAAAAAATGACGTTTATCAAAAATGGAGTTACAATTCAAATATGGCTATGTGTCTTCTCTTAATGTCTCTTGGTATGAGTTTAATCCACATACTTATTTCTGATCTGATTCCGTCTTTTACTCCCTGATGATTGTTTCATGCCATTTGTCTTCCCACATTTTCCACTTCATAGGGTTACATAGGATTTTGGTACCAAAAAAGACCACTTGGCCTAACTAGTCTATGCCACTGCTTATCCTTCATTCAAGCCTCCTCCCATCTTTTCTCATCTGAGTTTAGCATTGCAATCATCTCTCCTTCTTCATACAGCTGTCTAGCTTCCCATAAATGCATTTATAATTATTTCAACCATTCTCTATGGTAGCGGTTCCATATTCTCGCCACTCTTCAGATGAAGTAGAATTGCCAACCTCCCTGAAATGGCTGGGACTCTAATGCATTCCCTATTATTCTTCCAGTAGTTATTAAAATCAATCTGGGAGATTTTAAAATGGTATTTCAAGCAAATTATGCTCATAATTTGTCCAGAATCCCTGGCCAGTCATCATGTATTGAAAACAATTATCTGATTGTGCTCACAGTGTTATGACATAAACGTAGACCAACCCGTCGATTAAATTGCACTCACGAATATTGCTGCGCTGCCTGTTTTCCCACTGGCACTGAAACACAACCTTAACGACACAGGAGATAAAACAAGAAGCAAACCTAAGGGCAACCTAGCCTAATGGCACTGGTAAGTATTTATCAGATGTTCTAGGACAAAGAGCAGTACAGCACAGGAACTAGCCCTTTGGCTCACTAAGCCTGTGCTGACACAGATATCTTTCTAATCTATTATTTTCTTGCCTCTATATGGTCTATACCCTCACTATTCCTTGCCTATTTGTGTACCTATCCAGATCCCTCTTGAACATTGTTGTAGCATCTGCTTCCACCACCTCCTCCTAGATTTAATGGCTAATTTCTCCCTCAATGTACCCGAACAAGCGCCAGAGTGTGGAAACTAGGGGATTTTAACAGTAACTTCATTGTGATGTTAATGTAAGCCTACTTGTGACACTGACAAAATAAACAAACAAACAGAATGAGTGCTGATTTGAGGGCATCTCCCCAGCTTTCTGCTCATGGTCTGTGGCTCAAAAAAAAACAGCCTTTTCGGAATTCTGATATATGCAAGTAATCCCAGGATGGAGAATGGATAGAAGTTGATCCTGGTGGGATGTTTTTATTGATTTGGGGGACTGAGAATTTGGTTTTAATGGGATTTTGAGGGAGAAGAAACCCACAGTGTCAATACTGCAGATTTACATTGAGTCCCAGGGTCAGACAATTCTGCTGGGCATCTTCAATGGTTTCAATAGGTCTATCTCCAGGGAATCACTGTAAATCTACAGCTCCAGTAAAACTAGTTTCTCTCTCACTATCTTTTGGGTGGGTGTGGCTTCTAATGGGATTTTATTTTGAGGAAAGGAAAACACCAGTCTGAATTGAATTTTAGTTTAGATAGGAACTGGAAACATTTACTTGTTTTCAAGTTTCCAATTTAGGATAAGATGAACTTCTGGGTAGTTCACCAATATCCATCTTTATTGTAAGTTTATTTACACAGAGCTGCAGTGAATGGACAATGTTGAGTTTTCAAGTCTGCTTTGTACAAAAAGGATATATTTCCCACTCTTGTACAAACAGAGACATTCACAATCTTTCTCTAGGGATGTTTTCCTCTCTTGTGGTCCTTTAGAACCAGCTTCGCTAGATTTCCATGACATCACTTTCATTGAAATCTCCTGGAATATGTTCAACCAGAGTTGGCATCCATGGGCACATTCATTTCTTTTGAATTTCCCATTGGATTTATTGGTGAATATCTTATATTAATTGCCTCTAATTATGCTCTTCTCCACAAGAGAAATATTAGGTGGAATTTTCCCATGATTTGACTGAAATCCAACGTGTAGCTCTCTGGGTGCACTGATGAATTTTCAGAGCAGATCTTCAGCCACTCTGACAAATTAATATGTGGGGGTGGGGGTGTGTGTGGTTTCTGCCATTTTGGTGGAGCAGAGTCTGATAGAGCTGACAGGGCCAGCTCCTCAAAGGCCAGGGGTGCCAGCTTTAAACATCCCTTCCTCCTCCCATCATAGCGCAATCAAGGAGCACCCCCCCTTTCCATTGGCACAATAATTGCTGCAGCAATATCTTTTGCTGTCCGTTCCCTTCCCCGTACCTGCAAGTTTTACCCTCAATGGCTGTCCTCGTCACTACCACGCTAACCCCCCTTCAAAGACCTCGGTGTTCTCCCCCATCCCACCACACACAGTGGGAAACTTCCCCATACCAAATGGGCTTCCCAGAGGGTCGACCCTGGTATTGCAGCCTGGCACAACCAAGTGGGCGGTACAAACCTAACTGTGCTCTGGGTATGTTCTCTCCCTCCAAAACTATTCTTACTTTTATGTCTTCAAGGGGATTCCCTTGACTGAATCTCATTTTTAAATAGTGATGTAACATTGCTAAAGTTAGAACATTCAATTATGGGAAGATAAATCATATGGCAGGGGGCTGGGCTATGAGATTGAAATATTTGTGTGATAATATGGCCCTTTTAAGGGACAATCCTTTGATCGGGCCAGACCATTTGGAGATGCCAAATGGGAAGCCAGGCCAATTGGGAGCAATGGCATATGTCCTGGGAGGAGGAGGACTTCCAGTTGGAGCCAGGGAAGTAAAGAGAGAATTTTGTGTGTGAGAATTTTCAGCCAGGCCTTAGCTTTTTTAAATATTATTTTTAGTTATTAAACCCTTCATTGATGGAGCCACATTCAGATGACTCCAGTATTCCACAGGCTATGAGAAAAAACTACATTTTAGGGACATCGCAGTGCACAGTTAGAGGAGGAGAAAGGTGGTCATCGAAGCTAAAAAGAAGCAGGTACAGAAACCCTTAAAATGCCTTTAATCGGGTAGATAGAGTTGTTTGATCCAGAAGCTGAGATCTGGAGATAATATATTGAAAGGGTATATTATTTCTTCATAGCTAGTGAGATTACTGCAGAAGCAAAACAAAAGGTTTTTTACATCTGTGGTTGCAAACTTATGGCCGAGTGAGGAGTCTAACATCACATGAAGCTTTGGACACAAAGTCAGATAGTGGGATTGGTCAGAGACCATTTTAAATACTGATATTCAACCATCATGTTGAGGTACAGATTTCATTTGGTTGAGAGAACCAAGGGAGGTGGCCTCTGGTTTTGTGACCAGACTACAATGTTTAGCAGAGCACTGTGAATTCAGCTTTGGGGAAAATGACAAAAGATTGTTTGGGCAGTGGGTTAACAGCCTCATGATACAAAAAAAACTGCTGCTGAGAATAAAATCTCTTTAGAAAAGCTGTAGAGATAGCCCAGGTGAGTGAATATGCTAAGCAAGGCTTAATTGTATTACGTGGTGTGCCCAGTGAGGTGCACTGTTTGTGATGAGGAACAGCCCGGGTAAAGGAGCAGTAGAGTTTGAGAGGGGTAGTATAGCATCTGGGTTCGAAACATGTTTTTGGTAAAGGAGAGGACATTCACAAGAAACGTGCCGGTGTAAAAATTATATATGTTTTTGCTGAAAGAAGAAGGGTCATCTGTAGGCTTGGCACAGAGTAAAGCAAGCAGAATAAAACACACAAAAAAACAATAGTTAGACCACACCATTAAACTGATTGGCTGAGGAGCTCAACAAGGATCTGAAACTTGTACTTTAAACCAGGTCCAAATCAAGGTGCCAACTGTTGAAGTAGTCCTATTGGTCAATAGTAGATCTCTAAAGATGGAGGCCGACATTGATCTATGGCCACAGTCATAAGCAAACAAGCATTCAGATACCTCGAGAAAGGTTACAACCCTTGAGGTTGAGTCATTCAGAAGGCATTTTATCTACTTATATAGTTGCAGTAATGATATCCAATAGGAACCAGACAGCACAGTTAACAACTTTAGTGACTGAGAATCACATACATTGTCGTATGTGTAGAGACTAGTTGAAACATATAAAATTGGATTGACTGGAGATATTTAATCTTCGGGGTGGAAGTTTGCAAGAGCCTCCTGTGCAGTTACTCAAATTTTTTCAATAGGAACTGGACTGAATAAAAGGAGCCAAAGTTAACATTTATTTAAATCCTCTACACCAGAATTCTTTTGAGCCTTTCTATGCCTTGTGCTTCGTCATTAGGTGAAAGTGAAGCTAGAAGACTTGAATGTCATAAAAAAAAATTTAGTTCTCTGAGTGGGCAGTGTCTATAGTCCCTGTTGTGAAGCTTGAGCATCCTATGAGAATCTTGGAATTATAAGCTAACTGTAAACCAAGCAGCCTAGATAGATCGATACCCTATTCTGAGGAGTGAAGACACCTATGAAAAATTAACAGGGGGCTGTAAGTACACCAAGTTAGATCTCAGCCATGCATACCAACAGCTGGGGCTAGATGAAGATTTCAAAAAGCTAGTCACTATTACGACACACAAAGAGTTATATCAGTACACTTGCCTGCCTTTCGGGGTCTTGTAGGTATTTTCCAGTGTACTTTGGAAAGCTTGTTGAGTGAATATCTTAAGTGATGGTGTACTCAGATGATGTCCTAATTGCTGAAGCATCCTTTCAGGAACATGGGTAATCCTAAAAAGAATCCTAAAAAGGTTTAAAGTAGCTGACATCTGCTTAAAAAGAGAGAAGTGCGTCTTCCAAGCAGATGAGGTTAATTAGGTGCCAAGGGTTTGCATCTCCTAGAGGACAAAGTGAAAGCCATCAAAGTACTACAGCCTAAGAATGTGATGGAATTAAAATCATTCCTAGAGTTGGGAAATTATTAAGGGAAATTCCTCCAGAATGATCTCTTTATACCTATGAAGGCGATTCATCAACCTCATTGCATCAGTAACAGATTGCTCTGATCCTAGAGAATTGTGGTCTTAAATAGATTTCTTGCACTGCGCCAAACAGTTTGCAATTCTCCCAGCCTCTTTCTAATGGCATGACCAGATTGCACCCAGAAAGTGAAGTTGCCAATTAGCATATTTAAAATGCATAGCCTATTCCACTCCCATGGAAATCTCTGGCCTTCGTTGCAAAGCAACAATGGCAAGAATCACTCCTGGTCTCCACAAGTGGAGATCTGGTGCAATGGTTATGCTGGGGGGCTTGGGTACCATTGACGTTGTGGGGGATGATCAGGCAGAGCCCACCTGACACAATGGTGGTGTCTGGCAGTGGAAACCGCACAGCCTGATGATGCCAGTTGAGCACAGCCAGTACGTTGGAGGCAATATTAAGGAGATGGTACCTGAGGGGCTGAGGAGGGTGGGGAGGGGGTGATAGGGGCATTGTGTGTGGAGTGTCTGATGGTAGGGGGCTTCATGCAGAGGTAGATTGTACAGATGGTCATGAGGAGGGCATGTCGAGGGTTATGGTGGGGGGCCATATTGGGGTCACACAGGGGGACCCATCAGGAGGACTGTGATGCCAATGACCCATGTCAGAGTCGGGAGTGGGGGGATATGTCACCCATGAAAGGGGGGGTCCTGATGTCCGGGGGGAGAGAGGGAGGGAGTCTCCCGGTGCACTTGTGAAATGTACATGAGTGCTCTGAAGCTGGGCACACTCGTGTATTTAGGTCCCACCCCAGTACTGGAACAAAACTCACCATTCTCCAAAAAAGTGACTTAGCATGAGAAGATTGTACTATGGAGCACCCTGAGAGCGCAGCAGGGATCACTCCATCATTCTTGCCATCATGACACTTAGAAATATTTTGGGAGAAATCTGCACTGTGATTAAAAGTGTTTTTCTTTGTTCTCACTTGTAGGTGAGCTCAGGTTAGGGAGAAAGAATATAATAACATAGTCCCTTAAAGGGGCAATCCTTTGAGGGCCACTTGATTAGGTTGGACCTTATAAAGCATAGAACATACAACATAGAATACTATAGCACAAACTGGCCTTTCAGCCCACAAGTTACGCCGATCATACCCATACCTACCAGGCCATAGAACTATCTGTAACTCCCAATCCCACTTAATCCCATGTACTCATCCAGAAGTCTTTTAAAAGACCCCAGTGAGTTCGCCTCCGTCACCACCGACGGCAGCCGATTCCATTCACTCACCACTCTCTGAGTGAAAAACTTACCTCTAACATCTCCTCTGTACTTGCTGCCCAGCACCTTAAACCTGTGTCCTCTCATAGTGACCATTTCAGCCCTGGGAAATAGCCTCCGAGAATACAGCCTATCTATTCCTCTCAACATTTTATAAACCTCTATTAGGTCGCCTCTCAACCTTCATCTCTCCAGGGAGAAGAGACTTAGCTTTCTCAACCTATCTTTATAAGGCATGCTCCCCAATCCAGACAACATCCTTGTAAATCTCCTCTGCACCGTCTCAATAGCTTCCACATCCTTCCTATAGTGAGGCAACCAGAACTGCACACAGTACTCCAAGTGGGGTCTGACAATGGTGTTATAATGTTGCAGCATTACCTCCTGACTCCTAAACTCAATCCCTCGATTAATGAAGGCCAGTACACCATATGCCTTTTTGACCACATCCTCCACCTGCAAGTCCTATGGACTTGGACCCCAAGATCCTTCTACTCCTCAACACTGCTAAGATTTGTACCCTTGACATTGTACTCCTTCATCCCATTGTTCCTGCCAAAATTGACCACTACACATTTATCTGCGTTGAAGTCCATCTGCCACTTCTCTGCCCAGTCTTGCATCCTATCTATGTCTTGCTGCAACTTCAGATATACCTCCAGACTATCCACAACACCACCAACCTTCGTATCATCGGCGGATTTACTAGCCCATCCGTGGAGATGGGTTAGACACTTCTGAACTACCTGTTTGTCTCTCCTGGTAGTCACCCATCTATCTGACTGAACCTATGGTGTGATAACTTCCCTGTGAGGAACTGGAGGAGACCCAGCCTGAAATCATACTTTTGATATTTCCCCTGTTCAGATTTTAATGCCCCCATTGGGGATGAACTCGGATGTGGGTGGTGGCTTATATTAGGATGAGAAGCTAAAAAACCTTGTTACCTTCCCCACTCACTCCACTCCCAATTAAGCCTCGAATAGGAAGAGTCTGAAGGTCTTTCCATTCAGAGGTTACTCAAGGGCCTCAACAAGCTGCCAACGGTATTCAACTGCAGCAGGCAGAGACTATGCCATGAATGTAAACTGTCAGGTAAACACTGGCTGGCATGCAGGTGGCCTGATGGTGCAGAGAGCTCTCTCTTTCTGGGGCATCCTATACCTACTGGAGGGATGCACTGGTGGCAAGTGAATGATGTAAAGATACCGGCGTTGGACTGGGGTAAACACAGTAAGAAGTCTGACAACACCAAATTTAAATCCAACCGATTTATTTGATAATAAACTCACAAGATTTCGAGCCTCTGTTCTTCGTCGAGGGAATGAGGTGTTCTGGTCTCAAACAGCACATATAACAGCACAGACTGTTTACAGATTGACTGTTTACAGATTACAGATGCGCATTCTAATCAGTAATCTGTAAACAGTCTGTGCTGTTATATGTGCTGTTTGAGACCAGAATACCTCATTCACCTGACAAAGAGCAGAGGCTCGAAAGCTTGTGAGTTTACTATCAAATAAATTGGTTGGATTTAAACCTGGTGTTGTCAGACTTCTTATAGCAAGTGAATGACCATGGCAAAGACACCTTCTGCCCTGTACAATGAAAGCTCTCCCAATCCTTGATAAAACCTCAACCACCACCCACATCCGAGTTCATTCACAATGGGGGTATTAAAATCTGAACAGGGGAAATATCAAAAGTATGATTTCAGGCTGGGTCTCCTCCAGTTCCTCACAGGGAAGTTATCACACCATAGGTTCAGTCAGATAGATAGGTGACTACCAGGAGAGACAAACAGGTAGTTCAGAAGTGTCTAACCCATCTCTAAGGATGGGCTAGTAAATCCGCCGATGATACGAAGGTTGGTGGTATTGTGGATAGTCTGGAGGGATGTCAGAAGCATTCCTGCCTCACTCACATTTATCTGAAGGCTCCAGAAAGCTAATGATGAGATTTTTACACATTATTTTACATTCTATAATGAAGCTTATCAGCTTCAGATCTCCTATTTATCTGAAAACCTAACAGAGTTTGCAGCAACAACAGAAAAAGTTGGATAAACTCAGAAGATCTGGCGGCATTTGTGGTGAGAAACAGCATTAACATTTCAAGTCAGTATGACTTGCCTTCAGAATTTGGAGCCTAATTTTATGCTCTGTTATACCTTCTCCACATATTTGGGTCACAATAAGGAAAAAAATTGGCCCCACTGTGTTGGCACTAAATAAAGCAATCTCATCCTTTCGAGTTGCAAAATTATACATATGCTACAAACAAAATGTAGGAATTAAAATAGACTATAAGCTGTAAGAAGAAAAAATCAAATTAGCTCCTACTCTATTTTGTTTGAATAATTGTGCAAGATGCATTCTAATTCCAACCACAGCAAACATATCCCAAATACATTAGGAGTATTAAGTGGTGTATAGCGCCCTCTAGCAATTCTCAATTCAGGATCTTGATTTTTAGTTTGAATGATATGAGTGCGCTGTAATTTTGACAAATTTGGTAATTGTTGAAAGCACTCAAATAGGAAGAATTAGGAATGTATTCACTCTATACTTTAATTCAACAATAATACAAAGTGTTTTAGGCATTTTGAAATAGTAAGGCATGACATAAATGAGTTAATTATTCTGTTGGTTTGTTGAACTAATTTGTACAGTTTAATGCCTGCTGTATTTATGGAGGAGACTCTCAGCTAGCTGAGGTAACCAGCAGAATTTACAAAACTTCTTGATGGTAGAGTGGAATGATATTGGAATCTCTTATTAGAAGCCATAAAAAACAAACTAATAAATAAGAATTGACTGTGTTGCTGATATAACTAATGTCTCCTTTTAACATCACCGAGGCTATCTAGTTGATGGGCTTTATTATGAAATTGATGGATCCTGTGCATTTCAAAATCACTATTTTAAGTTAAGCCATTGTATGTATGTCCATATTAGAAATATGATACAGGTAAGGACCTAATAATAAGGCACAGAAACCCTCTTTTAGATATCTATTTTATAAAATTGACTTTTTATATAGAATTGCTGTGGTGGAATATTATATGAAGCTAATTTTCTATTTTAAGAATAGGATTGTTGAATGTGGATCCATAGAGGATGATGTTACCGTCGAGTTGCACCTGTTTTCTGATACGAAAATTTGTTAAATCACATGGGACGCGAGTAGCGTGATCCACACCCGTCTCTGTGCCGGTTTGTACTTTACCAAGGCCGAAAATGGCCGCGATCGGAAACCCACCTAAAATGGTTGTGATATTCATTTAAATATATTTGCATGAATTTCAATCTACTTAATAGAACATAGAACATAGAACATTACAGCACAGAACAGGCCCTTCGGCCTTCGATGTTGTGCCGACCAAAATAAAAAGCAATGCCCCTCCAAACTAAACCATTCCCTTCTCTTCCATATACTTATCAATTAACCTCTTAAACGCCACCAAACTTGGCGCATCTACAACAGCTGCAGGCAGGGCATTCCACTCCCTAATCACTCTTTGAGTAAAGAACCTACCTCTGATATCCGTCCTATAACTCATACCCCTTAATTTAAAGCTGTGTCCCCTCGTGCTAGCTTTCTCCATCCTAGGAAAAAGGCTATCACTGTCCACCTATCTAAACCTCTAATCATCTTATATGTTTCAATAAGGTCCCCTCTTAGCCGCCTCCTTTCTAACGAAAACAACCTCAAATCCTTCAGCCTCTCTTCATAGGACCTGCCCTCCATACCAGGCAACATCCTGGTAAACCTCCTCTGTACCCTCTCCAATGCCTCCACATCTTTCTTATAATGTGGGGACCAGAACTGCACACAATACTCCAAGTGCGGCCGCACTAGAGTTTTGTACAGTTGCAACATGATGTTGCGGCTCCTAAATTCAATCCCCCTACCAATAAAAGCTAAGACTCCATATGCCTTCTTAACAACTTTATCGACTTGACTGCCTACTTTCAGGGATCTATTGACACATACACCAAGATCCTTCTGTTCCTCAACACTATTAAGAGTCCTACCATTAGCCCTATACTCTACACATTTATTGTTCCTGCCAAAGTGCATTACCTCACACTTTTCCACATTAAACTCCATTTGCCACCTCTCGGCCCAGCTCTGCAACTTGTCCAAGTCCCTCTGCAAACTATAACACCCCTCTTCACTATCTACCACTCCACCGACTTTAGTGTCATCTGCAAATTTACTAATCCATCCTTCAATACCCTCATCCAGATCATTTATAAAAATTACAAACAGCAGGGGCCCCAAAACAGACCCCTGAGGTACACCACTTGTCACCGAACTCCACGATGAATATCTCCCATCAACCACCACCCTCTGTCTTCTATCTGCCAGCCAATTCCTAATCCAATTAGCTAAATCACCCTCTATTCCACACATCTGCATTTTCTGTAGAAGTCTTCCATGGGCCACCTTATCAAACGCCTTACTAAAGTCCATATATACTACATCAACCGCCTTACCCCCATCCACCTCTTTGGTCACTTTCTCAAAAAACTCAATGAGGTTAGTAAGGCATGACCTACCCTTCACGAAACCATGCTGACTATCCCCAATCAATTCATTTCTCTCTAAATAACTATAAATCCTATCCCTAATAATTCTCTCCAATACCTTGCCCACAACAGAAGTAAGACTCACTGGCCTATAATTCCCTGGAAGGTCTCTCTTCCCCTTCTTAAACAATGGGACCACATTCGCTATCCTCCAGTCCTCCGGAACCACACCCGTAACCAACGAGGACCTGAAGATCAGAGCCAGAGGCTCTGCAATCTCCTCTCTTGCCTCCCAGAGAATCCTAGGGTAAATCCCGTCCGGCCCAGGGGACTTATCCAACTTCAAACCCTCGAGAATTTCTAGCACATCCTCCCTATCTACTACAATACTTCCCAATTTGCAACCCTGTACCTCAGTGTTCTCCATAGCTACATTTCCAGCACTCTGCGTGAATACCGAAGAGAAATATTTATTCAGTGCCTCACCAATCTCTTCAGGCTCCACGCACAACTTCCCACTGTTGTCTATGACTGGCCCTAATCTTGCCCTAACCAATCTTCTATTCTTAACATATCGAAAGAAAGCTTTAGGATTCTCCTTAATCCTATCAGCCAACATCTTCTCGTGTCCCCTCTTAGCTCTCCTCAATTCACTTTTTAGCTCCTTCCTGGCTAATCTATAGCTATCCATTGCACTAACTGAGCCTTCAAGCCTCATCCTGACATAAGCCTCCTTTTTCTTCTTAACCAGCAAATCAACTTTTTTCGTACACCAAGGCTCTCTTACTCGACCATTTCCTCCCTGCCTGACAGGGACATACTTATCAAGGACTCGCAGCAGCTGCTCCTTGAATAAGCACCACATTCCAGATGTTCCCAGTCCCTGTAGTTTCCTAGTCCAATCTATGCACCCTAATTCTCTCCTGATGGCCTCATAATTACCCTTCCCCCAGCTATAACTACTGCCCCCAGCTTCATGCCTATCCCTGTCCATCACTAAGGTGAACGTAACCGAATTGTGGTCACTATCACCAAAATGTTCACTAACTTCCAAGCCTAACACCTGGTCTGGCTCATTGCCCAGCACCAAATCCAATGTAGCCTCACCTCTAGTTGGCCTATCTACATACTGAGTCAAAAAACCTTCCTGCACACTCTGTACGAAAACTGACCCCTCTAACGAGCTAGAGCTATAGCTATTCCAATCAATATTAGCAAAGTTAAAGTCCCCCATCACAATTACCCTACTACTTTCACTCCTAATCAGAATTGACTTTGCAATCCTTTCCTCAACCTCTCTAGAACTATTAGGAGGTCTGTAAAAGACTCCCAACAGGGTGACCTCTCCTCTCCTGTTTCTAATCTCAGCCCATACTACCTCAACAGACAAGTCCTCATCAAACTTCTTTTCTATCACTGTGATACAGTCTTTGACCAATAATGCCACTCCTCCCCCCCTTCTACCTCCTTCTCTACTCCGACTAAAGCATTTGTACCCCGGAACCTGCAACATCCATTCCTGTCCCTGCTCTACCCAAGTCTCTGAAATGGCCACAACATCGAAGTTCCAGGTACTGGTCCAAGCTGCAAGTTCCTCCCCCTTATTGCGAATACTCCTTGCATTAAAGTATACGCATTTCAAACCATGCCCCACCCCACCCGTACGCCGCTGTGTTTTACAACTCTCTTCTATAACCCCCTTACTCTCATCCCTCTCAGCACCCCAACTACTTAGGATCCACCCCCCCCCCCCCCAAATCAGTTTAATGAACTTAAGTTCATTAAGTTCACTTAATCCCCCACTTTATTGGCACATCTGCCTTTAGCACCACATTCGCCAGTCCGGAATTTCTTGATAGACAGTCATTCGGGTGCTCCATCAGTGAGGATTAGTGAGAAGAGAAGTGCCAACCGTCAGGTGGCTCCATGCTGCTCACGGGTGGTCCTTTTATAGTGGCCATCTTGATTTTTGTGTCGGGGTGGCTCTGCAAGTGTATTGGGGGGATGGAGGTGTCCAAAGTCTAATTCGCAGCACTGACCCCGGATCCTAGTACATGCAGCACATTTCCAGTTGAAGAATATGAAATTGCATTGTTGCAGCTTCAGAATTTTTCACAGAGTAGTGTCTGTGCTCACTACTGCATGAGTTCTGAATGTGTTACTGGAGGGATGATGGGAATCTAGCTGGGGAACATGAGCGTGGGGAATGGGGTGGATTGTGTTGCTGGGGGACGTGTGGTGGGGGAATTGGGCCATATGGGAGTGTGTGTTGCTGGGCTATGGGCAAGTTACATTCCTTTACCTCTCCATGTGTTTCCGTCTTCCTCCAACCCCACCCAAATCTTCCACATCACTCAGCCATTTAAAATATTGAATTTTATGGCCTCATTCAGGTGAGACTGGAAATTCCTGCCTGAGGTCAATGGACAGTTTCACTATCTGCCCCTCGCCCACTCCAATTCTGTGGTGGCAAGGTGGTCGGATTCATCTATGTCTAAACGGAAGGCCCAGCATTGCTGCAGATGCCTCTCTCCCAAGGGATGTAACAACAATAGGGCTTATGTAGCTGTCATTTGGACAGCAGTCACTGCCTCTCTGCTGGTGGGGCTCAAGCAATAGAGCTGCTAGCTTCTGATTGCCAACATTACTCAGCAGACAGGACTTCTGCCCCCGGTCTCCTTGATCCTGGGAATGGCCGTTGACTGGTTAAGTGTCTGAGTGTTATTTAATTTGATGGGATTTCCCTAAAAGAGGTGACTGGTTCTTGAGCCAATGGATGGCTTGTCTTCATTAAAACCAGCCTAAATTGTCTACACACAGCACCTCAGTAATTGGAGATTTCTGTATTGACTTGGGTAGTATCAGCGGCCCCATTTTGGCATCTTTTTCTTATTTAGTTGTGGGAGTAGACATCTTCAAATACGATAAAACTGAAAGACTGTGATCAAGAAATTTTTACTTCTCTCTCACATAAGTTTATTTTCTGCCAGCCAGCAGTAGCTTATCGAGTGTTAACATTCTCAGTGAAAGTATGAGAGAGGACTCAGGGGAGGAGAGAGAAAATGGGAAGGACAAATTTAAAACAAACAAGATAATTAGCTCCAGGTTTTGAAGTGGATTTTAATTTGTTTAGTATAATTCATCCTAGGGGCATAAAGCATTGCTGTTATCTGTGAGCAAGAATTGGATAGAATGCTGTTTCCCTGATATGCAGCTTATGTCATTATTATTCTATAATATGCAATAACTTCCATTAGACCTTTAAAAACTATCCAGTGAGGCAACATTAAAAAACATTGTGGAATTTGGACAACGCTAGACAGCATTTATTGTTTATCTTCAGTTGCCCTTGAGGAAGTGATGGTGTGCTGCCTGACATCCTATATTTCCCTCTTTCTCCTTCTTGACCTGTCTGCAGCCTTGTTAACACTATCCTCTTCCAACACCTCCCTACTGTCATCTAACTAAATGAGATTGCCCTCATTTGGTTTCTATCCATCTAATCACAACCAGAGAATCACTTATAATGGTTTCTCTTTCTACTCCGGTACTGATCCCTTTGGTGTTCTTCAAGTACTTATCCTTGCTCCTCTACAACATTATCTGAAAGCATGGCATTAGTTTTCACAGAAATGCTGATGATACCTGGCTCTACCAAGGGAACAGAGTTTCAATGGGGATCAAAAACAATGCATTCAGTCTTCCCAAGTTGAGCTGGAAGAACTTTCTGTTTATTCAATACTGGATGTCAAATAGGCAGATTGATAATTTACCAAATATAGAGAAATCGAGAGGTAGTGATAAAGTAGAGCTCAGTGTTGTCAGCATATCTGTGAAAGCTAATGTTGTGCTTTCAGATGATATTGTTGCGGGGCTACATGTGGTTGAGAGAAAGGAAGGAACAAAGGATAGATCCAAGGAGGACACCAAAGGGAGCAGAAAGAGAAACCTTTACAAGTGGTTCTTTGGCAGTGATTAGATAAATATCAAACCAGGTGAGAGCAATCCCACTTAGCTAAATGATGGGGAAGGGGTGGGGGGCAGGAGGCGTTAGAGGATAATGTTAACAACTGTGACTTCATTCATCTCCTTGGCAACAGTTTGAGATTAAACCAGTTTGTTCACAACTCTGACCCTGAGATGAGCTTCTGATCTCATATTCACAACATCACTATTTCCATCTCGTAAGATTACTGAACTTCCTCTCTGTATCAGCTTATCTGCTACTTAATCCCTCATTCATGCCTTCATTATCTGTAGATTTGACTACTCCAATACATTCCTGGCTGATCTCCCATATTCTACCATTGGCTAACTTGAGTTTATCTAAAACACTGCTGTCCCTGTTTTAACTCACACCAAGTCCTGTTCACTTATTACATCTGTGCTCAGTGATCTACATTTCCAGTCAATCAATGTTTTGATTTTAAAATTCTCATCTTTGTGTTAAAATTCATCCATGGGTTCGATCTTTCCTATCTCTGTTGTCTCGTTCAGCCCCCAACCCTCTGCAATATCTACATTCTTCTAACTATGGCCTTTTTACCATCCATAATTTTAATCATTCCAGGTGGTTGGTTGTGCCTTCAGTTATCTAAGCTCCGGAATGCTACCTTCACATTTCTATGTTTCTCTCTTTACCTCATTTTCTTCCTATGAGCTGTCCCTTAAAAACCTATCTCTTTGACCAAGCTTTTGGAAATAGAACCCTACAGTACAGAAACAGGCCCTTTGGCCATTAGTCTGCACTGACCACAATCCCACCCAGGCCCTATTCCCATATCCTTGCATATTTTACCTGCTAATCCCTCTAACCTACAATAAGGGGCAATTTTTTCAGCATGGCCAATCAACCTAACCCGCACATCTTTGGGCTGTGGGAGGAAACTGGAGCACCTGGAGGAAACCCACCTAGACACAAGGAAAATGTGCAAACTCCATACACACAGTGACCCAAGCCGGGAATCGAACCCAGGTCCCTGGAGCTGTGAAGCAGTAGTGCTAACCACTGTGCTACCGTGCTGCCCTGGCATCTGACCTACGATCTCCTTATGTGGCTGGATGCCACATTTTGTTTTATAATGCTCCTCTGGAGTGCCTTGGAATGTTGATTACGTTAAAGATGCTATATAAATTGTTGTTGCTGTTCTTTAATCTCTCCAATCTGTGTAGCGAAGGTATACCCACAGTGCCACCTAGGAGGGAGTTCAGGATTTTGATGCTGAGACACTGAAGGTTCAGCAATACATTCCCAAGTCAGGGTGGTGTCTGCTGTGCAAGGGAAGTTGTAAATGGTGATGTCCCATGTGCCCACTGCCCTTGTATATCTAGCTGGTAGAGATCATAGGTTTGAAAGATGTTGAAGTTGTTGTAGTGCATCATGTAAATGGTATACATTGTAACCAGGGTTTGCTGGGATTGAAGGGAGTGAATGTTTTAAGGTGGTGTTCTAGTAAAAATCCTCTTTCAAAATACATAGACAATGCAACTATTAATTTTTAATCTGCAATAAACCAGGAACATGACTTTTAAAATTTATACTTTTCTAAAACACTCAGAATGATTCCTTTAAGGACCTGATTAGTTGTCAATTCTTCAAAGAAGGAATAAGTGACTAAGAGCTTCATCACCTCAATGCTATATATAGGAAGCAAAGCCTATTACAATTATCCTGAAACATCCTCAGACAGAACACAGCAATCTTTCTTTAATGATTTTTACAGTAGCTCTTTGTGCAGATTGAGATCAGTTTTGAAGATCAGCCATAGGCAATCTTTCTAGAGGTGCTTTGTAGAAGCAACCTTAACATTAAGTGCTGATTCACATTTCCTCATCTGCAAAAAAATTGAATCCAGTCCTAAATGTGATTCTAGATGAATTTCAGTAGGTGTCTGAATGTATGACTCTTTCAGCAGGACCATCCTGAATCTGCTATTTATTAAAATGATGACCAAAAATAATTTTTCTGAAATATCATTTGCTTTATGTTACATGAATTTCTCTAGTTCCTGAATATCATAGCTTGAAGGTTGGTGGTACTGCTTGCCTTCACAAGTACTTTTTGTCACAGTCTTTTTCTTTACCAGTATGGTAACAACCACTAAAAATTTTGGATACTGTAAGGGTTTTAATAGGACATACCAACATATGGTGAAGAAGCTGATGGTGGGTTGGGAACTGGTTTGTCATAAAGCAATGTTTATTATGGCTCCTTAATGCTGCACAGCGTTAGCATTGTGCTTCTGGATTTCCCTATCAATCAGACAGGGCAGGCAGGTTACATCCCTAATCAGCCAGAGGAATCTCAGAAGGTGTCCAGCAGGGATCAGAAAGACTGAGTTGAACATTTATTCCTGAAGCTTTAGCAACCATAGGAATGGAATGGGGACCTGGGTCAGCTTTTCCCACCTAAATTTCCCAAGTCTCAGCTTTCTACTTGGAGATACTACTGTGGGACCTAAGGACTGATATGAGGTGATATTTGCTAAGAATTGGAGAAGGCAGTCAGTCTTTCAAACAAAGTAGATATAAATGAAGTCAGTTATGGAAACAAGCAGCAGAAAGTGGTCTTCCGAAGATGAAAAACTCAGGAGGACAGGAAAGGTGCAATAGCATGATACTTTCAGGTGTCAAGCTCCAAACTTCCCTATCATTTCCCTTCTCAGGCCTATATAGTTGATAGCTCCACTTACTGCCCTCTCCAGGCACCTCTTCACATTTCATTCCATTCCTCTTCCCAGGCATCTCCTCAAAATACCCACCTGAACAGCGAACATTCACAGTCACCCCTATCTTTTGTATCTATCATATTCATGGCTTACACTCATCTCTACAAATGCTGTTCTTCCCTCCTCTTCATACAATCCATTTCTTTCAAGCTCACAATACTATGTTTTCTTTCCTTGCAGGAAGAAAATGTGCACAACTCCAGAGAGAGAAGGGGCTCCAGTGATAGCCACTTTGAGGTCATTGTCAATGTGTATCCATCAGAAGAAGGCTGCAGATGTCAACTGTGACTTGCTGTGAACGCTGGAGCCTTTTGCGTGTCTGCCTGTAGACACTGTGTATTGATCTCACTTTCTTTGAGATAGAGCTCTGTGAACATTTCTCTCACCTGTGGTGTTTCATGGAGCTAAGGAGAAACCTGGTACTGCTGCTGACATTGCTCCTCTTGTTTCTTGTTAGGTATTTAACTGCAGCATAAGCTGTTTCAATGGTGTTGTGAAGACTGAGTGCAAATTAAAGTGAGTGAAGTTCAAGACAGGCAAATTGACTTCCAAGAAACTGGAAATCATTTGTCAAGCAGTAAGAATACACTCACAGAGGAAGTGCTATGCCAGTCTGTCAGTAGGCAAGGCTACAACTAGTCAGTTTCACTTTATCTAAGTTTCTAAGCCTATACGTGAAAAGTGATATTTGCTTTGTCTCTCAGGTTTGGACATTTTCTCAATCAGAGGCAACATTAAACAAACAATGTTGCAAAGCTGGCCAACTACTTTAGGACACGGTACATTCAGCCCAGCAGCAACAAAACGTTATCAAGTATATTCTACCTCCACGATACCACACCAAGATGGAGCTCAACATCTCCTCAAATGACTAGAGTCTGAATCATGAACAAAGTCTTGTTTATCTTGGTATTATCCTTGACTGAATAATTCATGCCTTACCAGTCTTGTAGAGATCCAGCTCAACACAACAATGCGTGTCATGTCAAGTACCTTATGATCAACTCAACTCCCCTGCCTCCAGTCCTAAGCAACATCCCACCTGCCTCTCGTAAGGAGGATTACAACAAGAAAGCTCCTGGAGATGCTTTACATCGACCTAAGCCTGCCGCTACACTAAGACCTTATCAATCCACCTGCTGCTTATCTCCTATCATACCAGACTTTATTGTTAAGACCATGTGCCAAAGACCAATATCAGAGGCCCTGTGGAACAGGAATGGAACTAACAAACTACCATTAAAAATCACTTCATCACAGATCCACAGCCTGCCCACTCGGCTTCAATTCTGGGCACTCCTCAACCATTTGGCCAAAGCTCTTGCAGGGAACCCAGACTGCAGCTGTGGTACACCCTAACCAATGACTCACATCATTGACGGTTGCTCCCTGACAAGATTCAGCAAAGGACTCAGAAAACTCAATTCATCCACTGTGAAAGCTATTGCCTGGCTTGGTGATATCTGCACCTGCAAAAAAAATGTGAAGGAGCACAACTTGATGTGCTCTTGCCTGATTAGTGCGAGAGAGTTGCACAAATCTTAGGGAACCAGCGCTTTGTTGTTAAGGCCAGTTAAAATACTGCCCAATTTAATTTCACATATATTTGTACATTTCATAGGGAAAAAAATATTATTTAACGTTAAAAACTGCAGATCAGCATTAGCAAATTATAAAGATTTCTTAAAAGCATTTCTAATTTTACGTTAGTATATTAGGAAAATAAAATGATGCTGAGGAGGAAATTATCTTCATAGAATAAGAATAATGAATGTAAAGTTTCCCATTGAGAATCTTCTGTTATATCCATGTCGAACAAGTCTGTATGTTCAACTTTCTTGTTACTACTTTCAAGATAGAAAACATCGGCAGCATTGTGATATTGGCATAATATAACTGAAACACCATAACGGTATCACCGTAGCAACTTTTTCTATTTCTATGATACTTCTCACATAGGTAAAGAGAAATTTCTTTACATTAAGGGGAGAAATAGTAAATGCCTCATGAAATGAAAAAGAGAAAATGCAACGTGGAGCTAACTGCATGATTGAAGAATTTTGAGGACATTTTTTAAAAAAATAGGTGAAAAGGGCAGGAAGTTCCCAAGGCTGCTGAGTCCATTGGATAGTGCAGGGCATGAAAAAAATCTGTGTCAGATAAGTCTCAGTACCACTAAGGAGAAAACCACAATTAGAGTTTCACAAATTATGTATATTCTCCGCTTCTATCAATTTTGATTGTTTTTATTCTTGTATATACAATTTATTTAAACAATAAGGCCAATTGAAAACTAAAATATCAAACAATGACATGGCAAACTTTGAGGAAGAATGAATTAGATTTTTGGCAAGTGCAGAGAGATTATTGGGTGGAAAGATTTATGATACATGAAATCCAATGTAAACAAATTATGGGCAGTAAGTATGCAGAATGTACATTGTGCTCGAAGTGTATGTGACAGCAAAGAAGGCCCTAATTAATTGCCTTCATGAATTTAAATAAAACAGGCAGACTGCCAGCACTACATTTGCTGTTTACTGGCAGTGCATTTAATTGGGGGTGTCAATTTTACGCACTGTTGACACCATTTAAGGTCAGTTTGTATCTCTTAAAAGGGAGGTGCACTTTGGTTGCAGAAAACTCTCATTAAAGAAACTGAAGAGGCTTTTTGACATTATTTTGAGGTTTTGGGATAGCATTTTGGCAGGAGGATAGACATCTTTAATCTATTTTATATACCAACGGGCAGGAAGATTTCCAGCTAAAGTACTTGGTACGAGTGGGCACAGTAATGTGCATCAGTACCAGAAATACCACCTCAAGGAAAATGGTTTTAATGGTGAAACGTTTAATGACCTCAAGGATAATTAAGGTAAGCTTCATAACTCTGCTCCTCTTTACTCCCTTAGCATTGCAATATCTGTACCTCCGCCACCATCAGTTCTTTCATTTCCAAATAACAACATTCATTGCAGCACATTTCACTCCACCTCCTTCTGCTTCTACTTTAGCAATATGCATCTACTACTTTCTTCGCTATTGATTCTTCCACCTCCTTATATCTCTGTCATCTTTCAGAAGATTCTAACTGCCTTCAAGGCTTCTAACAATGAAAATTTTTCCTTCTTTCTTGCAAGATAAGCTTGTTTACAACAATAAGACAGCTACAGGAGGAGGGTCATAAATCAGCCATGTGCTATCCCCAGTAGAAAACACTTCATGGACATCATGCGAGGAGCAATGCATTTGGATGGAAGAACTTTATCCTGGGGTAGGACTTTATTGAAAACTGTTTCACATTAATAATACTCATGTTATGCCAATGTATCACAAATATGAACTTACTATGGGCCAATGTTATGCTCAACATATTTCAAACACGCCACTGATTTTATCTCTGCATCTCAGCCTGCTGTTGGGAAATTGAAATTTCTCATCCTGCCTTGTTAAGTTACCTTACATGCTTTACTTTTCACCCTTGATAGTTCCATAAAATCCTCTTTCTTCCTCCCCACCCATCCTCCAACATCTTATTCTCCACACCAGCCCCAGGTTTCACACAATTGAAGCAATTCTGAGATATGGGAAGTATATTGTTTCTCTCTGTTTTAGAGAGTGCAGAGAGATGTGATGATACAGGTACATATGGGGTGATTCTCCCATCCCACAGCACTAAACATTTAGTGCGACAGGCCAGGAGAATTGTGTGTCGGCCGATTCATGGGATTCCTGCGTGCATGTGTGCACATCTCCCAGCACCAGATATCCAGCATCATCTGATTTGCATTGGAAATTGGTAGGAACACGGGCCTGGGACTGATTTCTCCGGGCTAGCATCTCACACCCACCAGGAGTATTTCACTCCAGCAGGATTCAGACTAGCTCCCCACTTTCAGGGGAACAAGCAGGACAATATGCTCGAGTGAAGGGGGGGGCAATCAAGGATCCTCAGGGGGTTGGGCTCTGGGGAGGAGGTGGTGCCCCCATGTCATGGGCAGCCTGGTACTGCGAGCCTGTGTCCCCTTTTGCTGCGCATGGGGCAAAGTGCCCATGCCCTTGGCACCTTGGCACTATCCATCAGATATGGGCTAGTGCTAAAGGGGTGGGGTCTATTGGGAATCTGAGGACAGGATTGATGGGAGTTGAGGGTCCCATTGCCAGTTTGCCATTGTAATTGAAAGGGGATGAAGGAAGGGCAGTGATTGGGGCATGCTAAGGATGTGGTCAGTGGGGGTGGAGGGATCCTCATTGCTGAGGCAGGGGGGAGGGGCAGCATGCGAATGGATGGGAGGCCACAATGGGCCAGGGGGGAAGCAGCACAGCGAGCATTGCAAGACTGGTTAGGAACTGAGCTGTCCAGCAAACTGCAGGCTGACAGTTCAGAGCCCTGCTAGTTTTAGCCTCTCCAGCCTGAACAGGCTCCATCCCTTGAAATTTACTGATAATCACGATAGTGACTTCTACTGTGCACAAAGTGTGGGAGATTCTTGTCTGAAATTGCACTGAAAAAACCAGCATGATTTACTCCAGTCTTCCCATGAGTTCAACACTTACAACCTTTTTTGGGAGAATCATGGCCATGGTTCCATGAAAGTCGTGTCACAGGTGGTGAACTCTTTGTGAAAATGTTGTCCCTAAGGTTCCTTTTAAATCTTTCCCCTCTCACCTTAAAATAGGGTGGTGAAGAAGGCGTTTGACACATTTATCTTCATCAGTCACAGCATTGAGTACAGGGATGGGATGTTATGTTACAACTGTGCAAGACGTTGGTAAGACCACATTTGGGGTGCTACATATAATTCTGGTCATTCTGCTATTGGAAAGATATTATTAAACTGGAAAGGGTGCAAAAAGATTTACAAGCATGTTACCAGGATTGAAAGGTTTGAGTTATAAGGACAGTTGGGACTACTTTCTCCTGGAGCATAGGAGGATGAGGTTTATAAAACCATGTGTGGCATTGATAAGGTCTTTGGCCAACGTCTTTTCCCCAGGATCAGAGTGTTCAAAACTAGATGACATAGGTTTAAGGTGAGAGGGGAAAGATTTTAAGGGAACCTTAGGGACCACATTTTCACAGACTGAATATATGGAATTAAGCTGCCAGGGGAAATAGTAGAGATGGGTACAATTACAGCATTTAAAAGATACCTGGACAAATATATGAATAGGAAAGATGTAGGGGACTATGGGCTAAAAACAGGCAAATATGATTAGTTCTGTTTAGGAAACCTGGTCAGCATGGATGAGTTGGGCTGACTGTATATCTCCATGACTCTATGATTCTGGTGCCGGACATCAGTATGCGTATAATAATATCCATCCCTAAATGGAAGGCAATGAAAACCTCTAGATGTATGTGAACAGTTACTGTAACTCAACCTACTCTTCTCTAAGTAGAACAGTCCCAGCTTTGCCAGTCACTTGACAATTGGCATGAAAACAGAAGACAGAATGTAATATGAACACAGATGTATAAATATAGATACATAAATAGCCCACAGAGGATATCTTCACAGAGGGAGAAATAGAAACATGAAAATAGACTTAGTAGCAAATGAAAATGGTAGCATTTGAGAACGATCTAAAATAAATGAGATTAAAAATGAAAATAGAGCCTGAGACAGAACCAGGCTTCTTAGAATCATTGTCACAATAACTACTGGAAAATTCTGGCTATCTATTTAAAAACTGCAGGATCACGTATAATAAGAACAGGATTATTTTTAATGGGTATATCTCTTTTATAAAATGGAATCTTAATTAGATTTTTCAGGATGTCATTAACTTGCTAATTCCTTTTTGAATGTTATAATAAAATTGCATGGTAATATAGCATTCATTGTTTTGAAAGTTATATTGAATCAGAGAACTAAAATTTCAAAATAGTTCATAGCCATTCTTGGAATTGGCTGTTATATTATTCTAGTGATCCTGTAAATTATTTAATGTGATAGACAGAGGAGAAAGATAGCACATATGACATTGCAGGCGAGAAAATTCTGGGTAAATTGTATTAAAAGAACTCTTGTATTAACAGCGCAGAATGAGATGAGGACGATCAAAATCCCAACTGGCTTACTGCTTTCACAAGACAGTTGTAACAAGGCAATTACAATGCACTGAAACAAAGCACAAAAACAATGATATCCCCAAGACTGGTGGGTTGGGTGTAGGTGGAGAGTAAAAATGTTAAAACTCACAAACCTAACCTCAATCTGCCCACTTTTGATTTTAACAGAGGCAGTTTAGGGAGTGATTTGAGTGAGCAACCTGCTCTCAGGAGCATGACAGTGACTAAAATCTTTTAAAAAGGCTGTTTGCCTCCCATTTAAACTGAATTTTTATTTTTAACACATGGAGGTTGAGATATAGGAATCTCGAGAAATAGAGAGAGATGAGAAGAGGAGGCGAATCTACGAGGTAAATGTTTTTATTGTAATGTCTGTTGGCTAGAAGGAGCAATGAAAATGGCCATGTGGGACCAGAAGATCCCAAATGAGAAGCAAATGAGAAACAGTTTCCCTGCTTCCACCACAGGAAAACCCGCTGCAGGGGGATTGGAAAATTCCAGCCCATATTTCTCCTGGTCATCACCAGTGTTCAAACAGTCCAGTCATTCAGCTAAGCAGAACATGCAGGAAACTTTACTTGCAGGTTTGCATTCTAAATATATTTACCACCTGCTTTGGGTTATTGTTGCAGCTACTGTGACAAAAAGTAAGGAACATAGGAAATTGAAGCATGAGTAGGCCATTTGGCCTGCTCTGCTATTTACCTAGATCATGGATGATTTTCTACCTCAATATCATTTTGTCACACTATCCCCATGTTCCTTGGTATATTTAATATACAATAATTTCTCTCCTGAATATAATCAATTCTAGAATCTTATCACTGTTCACGCTGGCAGGATTTTCCCATCCCACTGCAGTGAATAGAGATTTGGCTAGCTGCCAAATTCTCCAACTTCGCTGTAATGAGGTACAGTGTGAGTGGCAGGTAAGATTTTGCCCAATGACTTGGCCTTCACAACCATTTGAAGTAGAGAATTCCAAAAATTCACTGCCTTCTGAGTAAAGATGTTCCCCTTCATCTCAGGGCAACTGAGATTATGTCACCTGGTACTAGACCACAACTCCAGCTGGGGAAGTACCATTCCCTCACCTACTGTGTCGAGTCCTGTTAAAATTTTGTATACTTCAAGAAAATCACCTGTCAATTTTCTAAGAAACAGGCCCAGGAAAAGGGGAAAGGATGAATGAGAAAACAACAATTCCTTAAGCTTTACACATTCTCAGAAGAAATAAACTAAATGGGTTAATTTTCATCTTAATGAATAGACTGGCGAAGCAGGTAATACCCCTTTAGAGATCATGCCGAATTTTCATTTTCACAGTGGAAATTCTTTACACCTGGGTGGCAGATTGAAAATCTAACTCGATTTCCTTTTAGTTGATAAAACAACTAAAAACTGCTGTCTATAAATGCTACTTTTCTACAAATACACTAGTCAAGGAAGCAGAATATTTTTGAATCAAATTAAGGCTATAATTTTAAAAGAAAGTAAAGTACAGAAAATCTAAAATAGTGGTTAGCACTACTACTTTACAGAGTCAGAGACTTGGTTCAATTCTGGTCTCAGGTGACTGTCTGAGTGTGTTTGCACTTTTTTCCTGTGTCTGCATGAGCTTCCTCTAGGTGCTCTGGTTTTCTTCTACAGTCCAAATACATATAGGTTAAATTGATTGGTCGGGCTTAAATTGCCTCTTAGTATCGAGGGATTACCAGGGTAAATACATGGGGTTGTGAAGATAGGGCCTGGATGGGATTGTTATTGGTGCAGGCTTGATGGATCGCGTTCTGCACTGTAGAGATTCTATGATTCTATCCAATTTTTCTCTCTGAAGAGAGCTTCTACTGCATGATATGATGATCTCACCTGAAAACTGCTGGGTTAAGCTACCCTTCTAATAACTCATAGGCCTGAATTTTTTCCCATCAGGCATGCGCAATTGGTGGCCCTGGAAGCAAATGAGAAACACATTCCCGGCCGTGGTTGGTCCCAGAATGCAGTTTCTGGTCAATTAACAGCCATCCAACATGAAATGTGCTTTATGAAAGGCTAAGGCTGCCAAGAAGGGTGAGGAGATGATGGGTGCCACCATATGGGAGGATGTGGACTGGCATTTCCAATGTGCTCCCTTCGGAGGCAGCCACTGTTAAACTGTCTCAGTGAGCCCTTGACCCATGAAGAATAAATACTCGATGCCAAAGCCATGCCACCAGTGTTCACGCGGCACAATCAAATACAGGCCCAAGTCCCTGGACACATTTGTTAATTTTATTTCAGCCTGACAATTCATTCTGCTCTGGATCAAGATTATAGATAAAATGTAAAGGTAGCCTGGCCAGTTGGCCAGCTTGCCAATCTTAAAAATAGATGGGCCATGTAGAATTACATGGCTCCTTAATAGTTAATTTTAAGTGGATGTGCTTTCGACTCCCATGCCTGCCCACTGACCAAAATATTGCACAAGTGTGCAATGACGTCAAGATACTGTCAGACATTTTCTCACACTATTTCATGTGTTTCCAGATTAAGTTTCCAGATTCAGGTGTCCACCTGATCAACTTAAAAATCTGACCATACAGTAAATCTAAGCAGAATGCAGGAAGGCGCTTTCAAGATAATTAAGAATCTCATACTTATAGTCAGCTTCAGAAATGTATGTGTAATGTTTCGAGAAGATTAATAGACCACAGGAAGTAGTGTCTGATGCTAGCTTTTAGTCTCGGGTGCTGTAGAAACCATCTCATTTGTACGTCATTGGGGTTTTCACAAAATCAGCTTAACTGTGCAGCTGATGGCTACAACATGCTTAATGGCTGAACAAAGTCCATGGAAATTAGTGAGTACGAAATGGCTTTGCTATGGCATATTGCCAACCTGACTAGCTCATCCTATTTCTGAACAGAACATGTGACAGTCTGTTTTTATTGCTGCCCGAAACATCAGTGGGAACCTCCTCTTTTGGTGGAACAATCACTATTGGCAGCACCTGGTTGCTGTTTACTGGCTTGCTTCCAAGGATACAAATGCCACTGAAGGCAGACTGGGAAAGTGAATTCAGCATTAGCAATAAAATGACATGAGACAGAATGAGAAGAGCAACCAAGGAACATCTACCAAAGGCAAGACTAGGTTGCACATTTGAAATAACACCGTACTGCTAGTATATATTATAACATAATGCTGGACCTGAGCTAAGTAATTCGTTTTGTTAAACTTGCTGTGTCAATGCACAGCTCCCTGCTTGGAATCTGGGGAAGGGAAAAAGGCATTTGATAAATTCATTTTGTTACTTTAGATAGTAATTTTTAAAATTATGTTGCCATTTTACTGTTGTTTTATGAAGATCCTTCTCTCCTTGTTGCTAATCCTTCAAATTTTCATTCACAACTTTGCTCTTTGAAGTAATATTTTATTCTTTATGAACTAAAATAGAACTGTCAACACGAAGGATGACATTTTTAGTGGTTAAAATCATGGTAGCATACTGAAAACATATATTACCTCCAATCATGTGAAAATTCTCATTTTGTTTTCATCTTCTTTGTCTTTTGTTCCTCCTGGCCGTATTTCGTTCCTCACTTGGGGTAGGTGAGGGAGAGGAGGACATAGGTGGTTGTGGTTGGGTAGAGTGTTGAACTTATTTTATTTCTCCTATTGTTCAGATCTTGCTGCGTAGTATACCAGCCACAACTGAGAAAGAAATTTGGTGAACTGCAAACAAATCTCCTTTAATGGAAGACATTCCTAATCATTTTCCCACATCTTGAAGTAGTACTGAGTTTAACTTCAATGTCCACAATAAAACAACTCAGAAAAGCAATTAAATGGAGCAGTGAAATGTAGGGCAAACTCACACAGCAAAATATTAGCATTTCAATTCTTATTTTTAGACAGTCCTTCAGGATGACTTGTTTCCACTCTGGCTCAACAGGATGGAAATGGCTAAAACCTTTAATGCACGAACTGCAGGCCCTGCCACATGTGCTTAGGTGATCGTTGGAAAGGTTGGGTTGATGGGTTGTTTAGAGGTCTGTACTCTCCCTCCAATTTCCATGACTTTGCTTACGCAAACTCCTGATGAAGTCACTTAATGCATTCAGTGCCTTCTTGATTAAGTTTTCTCCATTTTGGTCAGTAATAAGTCAGGGTCTTCCATGAATTGATAGGTATGTTTGGCCTCTTCACGGATGATTTGAGGATATCCCTAAAGTATCTCTGCTGTCCCCTTGGAAATCTCCTCTGTGACTGAGTCTATGTTGAAATTATATAGTGCTTTTCATAACCACCAGATGTCTCAAGAGTGTTTTATAGAAAATGAAGACTTTTTTGAAGGTCAATCACTGTTGTAATGTGGGAAATGAGGTAACTAATTTGCATTCAGCAAACTCCCATAAATCGCAATGTGATAATGATCAGATAATCTGTTTTTGTGATGTTCGTTGAGGGATAAATATTAGTTCGGACACTGGGATAGCTCTCCTGCTCCTTTTTTTTTAACATGGATAAGAAGGCAAAACGGTCTGAAATCTTTTTGTCACATGGAATTATATACATATTATAGCAAAAAGCAGCAAAGTCACTGCAGAGTGAGGATCTGGAATGCTGTAGCACTTTTCATCATCTAGGGGAATTGTAAATATTTTCAGGATACTTCATCTGGATGGAGTTGTAAAATACTGTGAGGTGAATGCAGTTGGGCTTCATTTTTGGGCTATGAAACTAGCAGCTATCTGAAATGGCCAGGATGTTGAAGGGATTACGAAGGGCCAAAATACAATATTCCTTCCTCAGATCACAGGAACATTAGAATTAGGAGCAGAAGCAGTCAAATTTGAGCCTGCTCCCCCATTCAATCAAATCATGGCTGATTTCTCCCTGATCTCAAATCCATCTCCCCACCTGCTCTTCATATCTCTCTTTCCCTTTTTTTATTAGAAATGTCTATTTCCCTCTTGAAACCATTCAACGGTTCAGATTCCACCGCACTACAGGGCAGCAAATTGCACAAATTCATTGCCCTTTGTGCATAGTTCCCCCTCATCTCAGTTTTAAATCTGCAGCCTCACAACCTATATCTGTGACTTCTTGCTGTATAGTGATACCTGGGAGAGGGAAAGCAGGTGTGGTGCTGGGAGGTGGCATGGTGGAAAGGAAGATAAAGAGGCGGGGAGGATGAATAGGTTGTCACGGGGAGTTTGGGAGCTGTAGGCAAATATTAAAGAGGAAGAAAGCCATTAGACAGGATTTAACTTTTTTAGTTTGGTTACTGTTATTCTAACAGTCTTTTGACTTGAAAGCCAGGCCAGGAAGAAGGTTTCAGATGGCAAAATAAAAGAGATGTTAATCATATCCAGAAATAAATAAATTATGCTGCGTGTGAAAGTTAAAAATATTGCCTGTTGTCCACACACTCTCTCTCCCTCTTCACCTGTGAGGACTCCTTCTTCCCCACAATCTTCTACTCCTTTCTTAGTGTGTATTTCTCTCCTTTATTCCTTCCCTTTCACAGTCATCGATGGAGCCACTTTATCTGCTGGTCAGCTTACTGGTTTCACTTTCTTGTTTTGGCTCCTCTCTTTCCTCCAGATCCAATAGCATAGCAGAGACCCAACCCCCTTTTCTTTCTTTGTTATATTTAAGTTATAGGGTTGTTGTAACTGGGAAAGAAATGGGGGATGGGGAGGGAACTGTATGTTTATAAATAACATACATCAGTGCACCCTTCTCAAAGCAGCCAGAAACAATTCTCTCCATTCCTTAATAAAATACACAATTTTAAAAGAATTTTAAAAAATAAATACTTCCAAAGGGATAAAAAAAGTGTCAACTGTCTACTAACTTCCAAATTCTGAAGTTCTGCTCTGAAGAGTCAGAGAAAGTTTTTGTTTATTCAATTCTCATAATCTCTCATTTGCTGCTTGTAACAATTCAGAAAGTCAAATGAAAAGGATCAGTGTTTTATTTTATAAAGCAAAAGTTTAAACCATATGTCTATGGTGTGTGTACACAAGTCTCATCCAGGATCATAGAATAAAGACCCATACAGTAGTCTGCTCTATAAAGGGCTCAGGATACGAGTTCCACCTGTTGAGATAATTACCCATCATCACAAGAACTCATATTCTACGAATCCTACTAGGAGATCAATCAGGAATTCCCAATGAAAATCCAGGGGGTTATCACACCACTGTTCCAGTTCATCTAATCATGATTCCCTCTTTTTCTCGCTATTGCTCTAATCATCGATACTGTCCTTCCTTCTCATCGCCCTTCCAATCACAGCTCTGCAGTCATTTCTATTCTCAATAACTGAAGCACAATTGTGATTTTTAAAAAAAATTCTACAAGCAAGATTTTACTGTCTTACGATCCTGAAACTGTAAAATCCCACCTGAGGTCAAAGGATCTTTCCATTGTCCACCCTTCACCCAGTTCGATTCCCGTGGCAGACAGGGTGGTAAAATGCCGACCCATTTCTTATACTAACCCAAAATGCTGGTGCATATAGTTAAAGTGGTGGATTTCCAAGATGCCACTGTTAGATAATCATCAAATGGCAGAAATCTTTCATTTCTGTCTTTAAAAGTGTGCCAAGAGATCTTTTACAGGTATGCCAGCAGGTAGATGGCCTTGGTTTAACATCTCATTCTGAAGACAGCATCTCCAAAAATATAATGCTCCTTCAGTACTGCACTGGAACATCAGTTTTGGTTTTTGTGTTCAGTCATTGAAATGGGACTTGAACCAAGAACCGTGTGATTCGGAGGCAAGGGTGCTACGAACTGAGTCACAACTGACATGTCTGACTGCAACATTGTAGTACATATTGTAGTTCCAAATTCTTGTAACCCAGTCAAATTTCTGGCTTCATTTGTCATAGTACTGTTGCCTCTTCTTAAAATCTTATGCTGTTTCCTTTTCTTTTCTCAACTACTTTTTCAATCATCATCTAGTTTTCTGGTTTGGCATACCTAATGATTAATACTTGGTGGGAAACTTGTCTTCCTCTGTCTCCATGCCTATGGTATACAGCACCTGGCAGTCCTCTTTCCTCTGTGTTGTGTCTGATATCTTGATCTCAAAGTCCTTCTTACTTCTAACAGCCAAAGCCCTTTCAACATATTTTTCTTAATACCTCTAATTTGCATAGTGTTTTTCAATATCTAGAGTACTTTATGTCTCCTATCCCTTGTATATGAACAATCTTGCATGCGCTCCACTTCTAAAGAAAGCTTAACTTAAAGGCTGAATTTAGCAGCCTCATCATGGGGGTTGGGAGCGTAAAATGTGGCGAGCTGTTCAAGAGTTCATTGACTTTAGCTGGACCAGAAAATCCATACATTATAAAATACATTATAAAATAAAATACATTATTTTATCTCAATAATGTATGATGGAATTCTACAGCGCTTCTACAGGAAGCGCTGTAGAATTCTATCATACATTATTGAGATAAAAGCAAATAATTGCGAATGCTGGAATCTGAAACAAAAACAGAAAATGCTGGAAAATCTCAGCAGATCTAACAGCATCTGCGGAAACAGAAGAGAACCAAAAGTTCGTTACAGCTGAAAACCATTGGAAATAGGATGAAATTTACAGTGTTGGGGTGAAGGGAGGTGGGCTGTGGGGACTGTATAGAGGGCCAGCCATTGGAGAAGACATGGGACAAATTGACAAAGACATCATATACGGAAAGACAAAGGGAATGTAAATGAGCTGATCATAGCTAAAAAGGTTGCTGTTAGGGGCATATTAAAGTTTTAAGGTTTATTTATTAGTCACTAGTAGGCTTACATTAATATTGCAATCCCCTAATCACCACAATTCGGTACCTGTTCGGGTACATTGAGGGAGCGTTTAGCATGGCCAATGCACCTAACCAGCACATTTTTCGGACTGTGGGAGGAAACCGGAGCACCCAGAGGAAATCCATGCAGACACAGAGAGAATGTGCAGATTCCACAATCATTGACTCAAACTGGGAATTAAATCCAGGTCCCTGGTGTTGTGAGACAGCATTGCTAACCATTATGCTATCCTAAGGGATCAGAATGTGTAAATGGCAAGACAAAGGTAAGCGGTGTGTCAAAGGACAACCTGACACATGTGGCAGATGGCCTGATGGAGTGGGGAGGGGGTAAAAGACATGGGGATAAAGAAAAAAAGATGGAAAGTGGGATTTAAAAAAAGGAGGAAATTGAAAACTAATCAATGGAAGAAATAAAGAAAACATAATTTTTTTTAGATAGAAATTGGGTGAAAATTCATGGTCTGAGGTTGTTGAATTCAATGTTAAGTCTGAAAGGCTGTGAAGTGCCTAATTGGCAGTTCAAATGCTGTTCCTCTAGTGTGCATTAGGCTTTACTGGAACATTGCAACAGGCTAAGAATAAACATATGGAAATTAGAGCAGGATGATGTGTTGAAATGGCAAGTGACAGCAGGTTCTGGGTCATGCTTGCAGATGAATCGAAGGTGTTCTGCAAAGTGTTCACCAAATCTGCATTTAGTTCCTCCAATATAGAGAAACCACATTATCGACAACTTTGTTTATTCCTTCAATGGGATATAGATATCACAGGCAAGGACATTTTTTTTGCTCATTCTTATATGATTGAATGATTTGCTACTTCAGAGGACAGTTATTGCTGTGCGCCTGGATTTATATATAAAGTGTGTATGTTCAAGTGTTAATTACTGACAAACAGTAATAAATTATGAATAAATAGCTGCTCACAACAACAAGTGGAGAAAGGGTTGAGCATCAGTTGCCAAAGCAAGAGCAGTTAGATAGAGAGAGAAAGAAAAACAGCATATGTGATTGGAATAACAATATGGCAGAGTGAGTGTGATCAGAGTAGTGAACATGGGAGAGGAAATCTGTAATGAGAGATGCGATAAGAACAGGAGGGTATTTTTGAAGGAGGATAGGGCTCAAGTGCAGTAAGGGGGAGTATGTCCAGAAGTGGGCAGCATGTTAACTGAAACCAGGACAGGGCTTTTGAATTCCAGGAGAGACTGAGTTTCACAAGTTAAGAATTTTTTGGTCAAGGAATGAGTAGAGACTCCAGAAACTTCCCCAGTGGCTGGTAGGGAAAAGGAAAAGGTTGAGTTACATAAATGTAATCAAATCCCCAGGATGTCTGGTTGTCAGCTCAGAATCAGAAGTAATCCCATTCAGTATCTCTCAATGCATCCAGACTCAATCTCCAGCAAAATGCCCTCGAAAGATCCACAACAACTAAAGTTCACAAACCCAATGGGCACAGTGCATCATAGCCAAATAAACACACAGTCTGAGGTGAAGTTCATCAGTGAATTTAGTCTAATGAGCATTCAATGCTTTCTGTTCGACTGGTTTGTGGTTTAGATTTGTACCATGCTGGAACCATAAGTTAATTGAAGCTGCTGAAGTTACTAGAACATAGAACATAAAACATTACAATGCAGTACAGGCCCTTCGGCCCTCGATGTTGTGCCGACCAGTGGAACCAATCTAATGACCCTCTAACCTAAACTATTCCAATGTTATCCATATGCCTAGCTGCTGACCATTTGAACAGCCTTAAGTTGGCAAGTCCACAACTGCTGCAGGCAGGGCATTCCATGCCCTTACTACCCTCTGAGTAAGGAATCTACGTCTGACATCTGTCCTATAATTATCACCCCTCAATTTAAAGCTATGTCCCCTCGTGTTAGCCATCACCATCCGAGGAAAAAGACTCTCAATGTCCGTCCTATCTAATCCTATGATCATCTTGTATGCCTCAATTAGAACACTTCTTAACCTTCTCTCTAACGAAAACAATCTCAAGTCCTTCAGCCTTTCCTCATAAGACCTTCCCACCATACCAGGCAACATCCTGATAAATCTCCTCTGCACCCTTTCCAGTGCTTCCACATGTTTCTTATAATGCGGTGACCAGAACTGTATGCAATACCCCAAGTGTGGCTGCACCAGAGTTTTGTACAGTTGCAATATGATCTCACGGCTCCGAAATTCAATCCCTCTACCAATATAAGCTAACACACTGTATACCTTCTCAACAACCTTATCAACCTGGGTGCCAACTTTCAAGGATCTATGCACATGTACACCAAGATCTCTCTGCTCGTCAACACTACCAAGAGTCCTTCCATTAGCCCTATATTCTGTAATCCTGTTATTCTTTCCAAAGTGAATCACCTCACACTTTTCCGCATTAAAGTTCATTTGCCACCTTTCAGCTTATCTATGTCCCTCTGCAAACTGTAATATCCATCCTCACTGTCAATAACTCCTCCGACTTCTGTGTCATCCGCAAATTTACTAGCCCATCCTTCTACACCTACAATGACCTACAATGTACACCATGTGTAACTGAACTCCAGGTTGAATATTTCCCATCAACCACCACCCTCTGTCTTCTATCAGCTAGCCAATTCCTGATCCAAACTGCTAAATCACCCTCAATCCCATGCATCTGTATCTGTTAATGTATCCGTTAATGGATAATGATGAGTGACCAGATTATGAGAGTTTCATTTCATTGTTTGGCAAGCTGATTGGATTTTAGATTGTTTATGATCCAGGCTGGGACTTGCATCATTCGTACTATTTTCACATTTCATTGTCTTCCCTGGAAGTGTGAAACATTGCATTGGTAAAGAGGCCTGGATGTATGATTTGTAAGAGGAAAGAGCATTGGTGAGTGTGGATGGGATAACACAACCAATGAGTGGAGAGTTCGAATGGGACAAGTGGTTAGGTGGAATGGAATGCAGGAAGAGAAGCAGAATGGAATGTGTCAGATGAGACAGAATGGGAATTGTCTGAAGGGGTAGATTTGGATGTGTGAAGAGAGGGAGAATAGGTCATAAGAATTAGCAGTTGTGACATATGAGGCGGGGGGTGAGAATGGGTTGTGTGAAAAGAGATTAAATGATTCCTCTGGAGCAAGAGAGTGAAAAGAGAGGTGGATTGGGATATGTGAGAAGTAATATGTGATCTGTTAGAAGAGAGATGATTGAAGCCACTGACAGGTGAAAACGGAATGGGATCTTGTAGGAGAGCTGGACTAGGACGAGTGGGACATAGCGATCTGAAATATATCACACATCAAAATAATGAAGCTGCTCACAACTTTTGAAAGTCAATGACTTTTAAAATGAATGCTGTCTATGGACAAAAAAGGTTGTGTTCAGGGGAACTTGCAGCCCTCCCAGTACACATTGTTTACAATGTTTCCCAGGAAACATTGTAAACAATGGCAAATTTTCTTCATTTAGCATAAATGGTAGATTTTTACAATATTTCAGTAGTTTCATGATCACCAACACTAATACTAGATTTTAAAAAAATCCAGGTTTATTGAATTACTAAATTTAAGCTCTTCAGTTATGGATTTCTAGTGTGAGAACAAAGGCTCTGTACTGCTGAACCTGTTTTTGTTTCTGCTATCATAGTAAATCAGGGCGATCTTTTGAATTGAAGGATTATCAGAACTTTTTTTTTGGAGTGGAAACAGTCAGTTATTTCAAAATCTATTTTATCTGTGATGGTGGCAAGATGTTACCTTCTGCTGATGTTCTGTCACAGAAATGGAGATTTGATCAGAGAGAGACGAGCAAGTATACCGGATCAGGAAAAGGTAAATAACAATAAAGGAACAGTCAGGAAAGAGGCTGGGAGGTAAACTTGTGAACGAGCACAGCAAGTCAGATCAAATGGAACACAGGAGAAAGTCTGGCAGGTAGATCAAGAAACTACTTCATCTGACCTCATTTTTATGTTGGGTACTGACAAACATTAATTACTCTTTGCAGCATCGACCATAAGCAGTTTCCATTTATTAATTGAAAATTAATCTTTTTGGGAAGATGAAGTAATTTGCACTTTTCTACCATTTTTAGTTACTAAGGATGCTCATTTATTTACAGAGTATAGTCGTTTCAATGCATTTTACTTCAGTCAGAGGATTAAAAACAATAAATCATTTAAGAGTGGTTGGATAAAAATGTTGTCACTTGTAACTAATTAATTTTCTGAAGTGTACTTTTCAGGTATCCCAAAATGTCTTGTTGCCCTGTTTGGTAATAGGTGCAAGCATAATCCCATCATTTTCATAACTGGTATAAAATGAAGCTTGGAAGTCAAATAGTCGAATGAGTAGTGAAGAATGAAGAAAAAGAATAAAGAGAAAGAATGTGACAGAAAAAAATAGAAACATGAAAAGAGAGAAATTGCCATTTCTATACTGCATTGTAGAAATCAGTAAGGGTCTATTTCACAGTGATGTAGGTGAAGTGCAATGCTTTCAATGCTCACATTGTCACGGAATTAAAGAAAGTATTACTTATGAATGTGTAATAACTGTCTTTCTATCATTGAGTCCATTTTCGTATCTGTACAGTGTTGAAGAAATTGTTAGCTCCTTTCAGTGATTTAACGATGATTTTGAATGATAGATATGAAATCGACCCTGCAGTGAAAAGCACCACTAAACACTTGCGAAGGGGAGAAGATGAGAAACTCTAAGGGGGAAAACAAAATTATGGTAAATGAGTAGGTTTTAAAGACATTTTTTAGCAGAGAATTTGCTAAAAGTAGCATTTATTTTTTCATTTTAGTTTCAATTTTTACTGAGACTTTGCAACTGGCTACTGTTATACTAAAACCACTGCCTATCTTTTCAGGCATATTTACTAATATTGATATATATTTATCTATAAATTATATATATATTATATTGCATTTTGATACTGTTGTGGCTGGACACAATATGGCATTGAAAATTTAAAATAAATGGATCAATACAAAATTCAGATATTTGTAATACAGAAAGGTTAAAAAAAAGTTCAGGATGAGATTGACTTGTGCTTAAATCCAAAAAAAAATCCTGATTTTAGTTGGCTGTATTTAATTTTGCAGACTGTGTCACTAATTGGCTAACTTAGAGGCTGAGACTTGTATTCTATTTCAAAGTTTAAAATCAATAATTCCAGAAAGCATTCATACATTTGGTTTCAGACTAGACTGGGAGTTTCAGGTTTAGTGTTTGAAATAGGAGTAGTGCTTGCAATGAGGCAATACAGGAGGCAAAAGAGGCAATTGGTAACCTTAAACAATTGCAATTTTGCAACTCATCATTTTCTCTTCACCAATATTAAAGGGTGAAAAATTACAAAATGCAAACTTATGATTTTATGACATGTGATTACTGTAAGAATCTCTCCTTACTGGGAGTAATGTAGAATAGAATAAGTATAATACAAACTAGTTTGCATAGTGAATTACATAATTGGTCTTTTCTCTTTGGGATCTGAGTCCATATCCAAAAAACACAGAAGATATTTGCTACTTGTAAAAACTTCAGCATGAGTTAAGTCTGGACACTCTCAATATTCCAAGTAACAGACTAATAGTACAGCATTACACACATTCTGGGTGGAATGTTGCATTCCAGAAATTGAGTGCATGGGAAAGTTGGCACAAGTGCTTTCCAGCTTATGAAACATGCATGAACATTGTATCCTGTGGCAGAGTGGACTGAGAGTCATCCACCTTGCAGTTACCTCATACAGTTTGCAGATCTATACTGAAACAGATCTAGCCACACATCACTCTCTGCAGCCGAGGACTTGTCATGCCATCCAGTAGAATAACCTCTAGAAGTACCAAATACATTGCTCCAAAGTTTAGAGCCACTGCACTTGGGGCATTCCTCCAGGCACTGGAAACAGGCAGGACACATTTCTACCACAATGGAAGCTAGAGATCCACCAATCTCACCTGTCAACTTGGGAAGAGATTGCCAGTGTGATCAGTGCTAATGCGTCGAAAAGAAGATCTGCTATCCAATGCAATGAATGATCTCATCTACTCCCTTATGCTAAGTCCACCTTCCCCTCACTCAACTCTACACGCTCATCTTGCATTCACAAGGTTACAGCAGACAGCGGGTTCCCACACCAGCAGCACATGGGACATTGCCATTGATTCTCTCATGCACACAGAAGTACATTTATCATCTACTTAACATCTAACCTGCTCAGTCTGTCTATAGGTCTTTACGCAGGAGAAAATTGCCAACAACAGGGAGCGATCCCAGACCAGAGGTAGGATGCCTGAGCTCAGGCCACTTACATAATTAAAAGAACAGGTAATAGAGCTGGCTGGTGAGGCTATCAACATTTCCCAAGACAGTGAAGACCCATTAACAGCTCTTTAGGAACTGCGAGTGTTTTTTAATATTAGTCACTATGCAGCCAATGTCTCATTATCACTTCTCTCTTTTACAGACACCAGCAGGAAGAGGAAAAGAGGCCAAGTCCTCAGCCCCAGCCCCTCAACCTTGGAAGATGATCCTGAGGCCCTGCTAGATGTAGAACTGTTCCTGTGTTCACCCTGCACCTTCCACCAATGCAAAGATACACACCTTGTTGAGATTGGATATTACAGCAGGTTTGGGTCACTATCCAGTGAGCACAGCACAGATCTGTAAGTGGAGGCAGGGACATCCCAGGTCACCAGCACTTGGAAGGCTGTTGGAGATCAGGTTTCTGTTGAGTCTGAGCTAGATAATGGATGAGTCTCTGGATCCAGTTCTCACAGACTGCAATGACAGACATAGCCATGTCAGGCTGCACTGTAAGAGGTTATTACCAGATTAGAACGGAGGATGGAGGAGTACATCTGCCTGCAGCCTGATGTCAGTGTGCTAACATGCTGACATTGAGGTGGTCATTGCTAGAATGCTGCCATGGAGATTTTGGTACAGGACTTTATGCCTGATCTGTACCAGGACTGTACTCCGTAGTTCTTGCCAGTGGGAAGATGTTCTGTGGGTAGATGGATGTAACCTCCTATTCTACCCACCTCATTCTGGGTGTCCCTTCTTCTCAAGGAGTCAACCAGGCACTTTTGGGCAACCAAAAGGAGTAAATCAGCTGTATATCCCTGGTGATTCAGTGTCCAGTCACTTTAAATCTTCCCATTTAATGACCCCAACAGCTCTTACTCCACAGGCAAAGGAGGATTACCTACCCTGTAGCAGGATGCTTTCACAATCCACTGAAAAGGGAGGTGAAGTTTAGGCTTTCAACCATGACTGAGAGATACAGATAACTACATCTTGAAGATTGATTATTAAAAAAATTCATTTTCTTTGGACTTTGTTGTCACAAAGCACTTCCTAAGCACTCAGTGGAGCCTTTGTCTTCTGGCACTTTGAATATGGAGTTCAGAGAAAAATATTCTGTGATGCACAATGCCTTACTTCACATCACCAGAAATAATGTCTATTCATCCAGACTATCTTCTAGTCTGTAACAATTATTGCAGATATGAAAATACTTAGACTTAAGCATTGTAGATGTGTAGAAAGACTGCAGTGGCAGGCTTCGGGAAAATTCAGAAATACTTACAATATACCTTAGGAATCAGATGGGGTAAACCAATTATTTGGTACAGTTGTAATAATAGCCTTTCAGAAAATATGAATTTAAACACAACCCTGGAAGGTATCCAGATTCCATGCAAAGAAGCAAAACCCAAGAGTTCAAATGAGAAAGGAACATAAATCAACAGCAAGTTTTGGAAATATCCAGTACATAAAACCTTTGATCTCTATGTGTATTACATTTTTAATAACATGCTGAGTGCAACAGATTGCCAATCTTATTATTTCAAATCAAATCTTCTAACAGAATTTTTAAAGATGAACCAAATAAGATAACTGCAATAACTCGAACATTAAGAAGATAATCAAGAATGGTACCATTCGGTGTAAATATTGCCATAGATCTTTTAAAAAATATTGCTACTTTTATTAATTTAATATATAGAATATACTATAATATTCTGTCTTGTGCAGTTGAATGTTGTGATATCTTGTCACTGAAGCATTATAGTGTACTGAATCCAATAGTTTGTCACTGTGTACTTATACCATAAGATCAATTGTTTAATAGAATAAAAAGCAACATAATAAATATGACGCATTTAGTAATACTAACTGGTGAATTTAATGTTAATGTATGACATCAATTATAAAACAATTGGACTTCATTACCATGTAGCACAACAACTGAGAAGCTGAGGGTTAAACAATAGCATTAAATTGCGCTTGAAAATCCTTTTCAAACAAAATGGAAAAATTTGTGTTTTTTTATCTAATTAAATATCCACCAAAATGAGTCAAAATGTATGGCTTTAAAATGAGTTATTTGTTAATTATGGATGTAAGCTCCTATTTTCTGTGAAGAGATAGTTCAATTTTTGAGATTAAAGAACAAATTGCATAAAATAAACAAATGATACAAGTTGCAGCATGGGTATGGAGCTTAGGTTTCTTGGTTTCAGTCAATAAAAGAGAACATTTTCATGGAGGAAGAGCAATTTAAAAAAAAAGTGTGAACACAGCAGTTCCTCTGAAAAGTACGTTGATATTCATTGTTAACAAAGTTTAATGAAACATTCCAATATAGGCAAACATTATAAATGTTCAGCAGGAAACACACATCATTTAAACAAAAAGCATTCTATTTCAAAATTTGCTCATCAGAAAATTTCAAAGGAAGCAACTAATAACCTCAGAAACAATGAAAGAAAACTTGATTTAATGACGCTGATTGATTTTATAATTGTAGAACTACTGGTTAGGAGGTTAACATCCAAAGCAGCAAAAAAAAAACAAGCCTGACAGCACATCACCCTCTTAGTCAACAAATGTATCTACCACTTGTACAATCTGGCAGCAGGTCAGAGCATTCTCTGAAAAAAAATCACTAAAGAAGCAAGTAGTGATTTTCAGTCAATGTAATATGGAGTAGAGAAACAAATAATGGATAAATATTAGCGAGGTAACCAAAAGAGCTTCCTGGTCTTTGCAAAAAGTGCATGGAACTTGGAGTGACTGCCAAGGCCTCACTTTAATACCACTTCTGAAATGCAGCATTGTTACAATAATGTACTAAACTGACAACCCTAGATTATGGGCTCAGGGTATTGGAGTGGGGCTCAGCAGAGTTTCAAATTCCCCACCATGATCTCTTCTCCCCCATCATCTCTCTGCCCTCACAGTCTCTCTCTTTCAAGATCTCTTCCTCCATTACTCCATTTTCTGTCAAACTCTATAATTTCTCTTTCCACCACATCCAATCTCCCAGACCACTCCACAATGTCTCCATAATTTCTTCCACCTCCCATACAATCTCTATTATCTCTCTATTATCTCAAGGCTGAGTCACAATCTCTTGTCCAAGTTAACCTCTCAAAAACATGTCCCTCCCCATAATCTCTCTTCTCCATGTGATGTCTCCACAATCTCTCTGCCCATGCTTTTTCTCTCTCATGATGTCTCTTAACTCTCTGTCTCTTATCCTTGCAATCTCTCTCTCCCTTTGAGAATTTCTAGTCATCTGCAAAATCTTTTATCTCCATTCTCTCTCACCATGTGATTTCAACTCATCCCTATGATCATTTGGATCTCCCATTCTCTCTACTGGCACTTTTGCACTGTCTTCCCAACACCCCGCACTCTTACAATAATCCATGACCAACCTGTTTGCCATCAACCACTGGCCTTCCTACCTGACAGCCAGACAATCGCTCAATTAGGTTTCTTGCTGTTTGAGAAATGGAATATCAAAGTTCTGATGAGGTCCATCTTGCTAGTACTTTATTGTTTCCCAACTGCTAACAAAATTCCTTTACTCCCTCACCTAAAATATTGGGGTCAATGTCTTACTTATTTTGAAGCCCTTCACACTATCTATTTGTCTAATCTTAAGGACTTTTATGACATCAAATCACAACACTGTCATCCATCAATTCAGAAATGACAAATTTGTTAGGCATGAATTGCCTTTGATATATTTCCCCTGGCTTGTAATTACTGACATTATTCTAGTCAAATGCACTTGGAGTTGGGCTTTCTTTGTAATGATTGCAATATTTTTCTTATTGTAGATGTCAAGTCAACAGGCCTATAATTTTCATTTACATGTCTATGAGAAGTAGCTACTCTGCTGTGCAGTTGTAGTGTTTTACAAGTATTCTCAAAGCCAAAAGACTGGTGGTAATTTTAACCTGGAGTGGTAGTTAAAACGGGTGTTATCTATTCAGTCACACATTATATATACATTTCTTCTCATTTTTAGGAGAAATGTATATTATATAGATGAACTGATACTACTTGTTACATTGCCATCCAAAAGCAAAATTAACATCACTGAGTTTTCAGCTATCGGTTGGCCTCCCTTGTCTTGGGACAACAATGATGTCCTCCAAACCCTTTTATTTTCTGGTCTGTGTTCATTACTCAGTCTCTGACTGAACAGCCAAACCATATACAGCAAGAAAGTTCAATGTTAAATCCCTGGTCCATGCTGAATTGAAAATAAATAAATTCATTTGTATAAAACCTTTCACAATGTAAAAACATCCTAATTTGCTTTACAGCAAATTAAATATTTTATTTAAACTTCAGTCACTTTCGTAGTGCAGAAAAGAGTAGCATCCAAATTGCACAAAGCAAGTTCCATAAATTGTAATACGATAATGTCCAGATATTTTTTTTTGTGAACTTGGATGAAAGATAGATGCAGACCGTGCCACCAGGTTAACATTCTAACTCTTCAAACAATGCCATTAAATTCTCTACATCATTTGAGGGACCAGACAGGGCCTCTGTTTAAGAAGGAACCTTTGGCAGTGTAGTTTTGCACAAAACTGGCAGCCCGGATTATGGGCTCTGGCCTCTTGAGTGAGACTTGAACTCCTATCTTTTGATTCAGAACTGTGTTAGCTGATTTTAATTGTAGAGTGGTATGGCTTCTGTGCATCTGGATTATAAAAGGGAAAATTGACCGAGGTTCCTGATCTTGATTGTCATTCAGTAAATCTCTGCTGAAAATGTGTGGATGTTAAATACAAGCACAATTTGGTTCCCATTCCTCTTCAATAGTCTGCAATACTCATTGTTAAGTTTCACATTGAAATCAGAGAAATTTACTACACAGGAGGCTATTTGGCCCATCATGCCCATGTCAGCTGACAGTCATTCAGCCTAATCCCATTTTCCAGCACTCAGTCCATCACTTTGCAGGATACTTCAAACACACATTCAAGTGCTTTTTAAATATTATGAGGTTTTATGCCTGTTCCACCCTCAGGGACTAAGTTCCAAATCCCCACTACCCACTGGTTGAAAATAAATTCTCCTCAAATTTCCTCTAAACCGCATCATTTTTCCCTAAATCATTATGGACCTTTCAACCAAGGGGAATACAGCTTTCCCTTACATTCAATTTAGATTGCTAATAATTTTATACACTTCATTCAAAACCTGCCCTCAGCCTCTTTGGTTCCAAAGAAAACAACTATGGTGTATCCAATTTTTCTTCATAATTAAAATTCTTCAGTCCAGGTGGCATCCTCGTAAATCTCCTCTATACCTTCACACTTTTCCAATAATGAGTGATCAGAGCTGTATGCAGTGCTCCAGCTGTGGCCTATCAAGTCTTTTATACAGTTTTTCCCTGCATTTATATTCTAGGCCTCAATTAATAAATATACGTGTCCCACGTGCGCTTTCGATCACCTTGTAAATGTCCACTATCTTTAAGTATCTGTAGACATGCACTCCAAGGTCCCCTTGCACTATTCAATATCCTTGGAATAATTTGTGTATTCTCTGCCCTGTAAGCTTTCCACAAAAGTATTACCTCACACTTCTCCAGATTAAATCTTTACTTGTCACTGTTCTGGCCATCTGACTAGCCCATTGCTATCTTTCTGCATCAACTTAACCATATGGCCAATCTTGCACCATCTGCAAATTTTTAAATCATACACTAAAATATTCAAGTCCAAATTAATGATACACAACACAAAATGGAACCTCTAACTGGGCTCTGTGCAAACAGCCTTCAATCCCTCCTAACATATGCCTAGGTCCTGCTAGGTCATAGGTCCTGCTTTGGGCTTGCATCTGTGGCCAGAGCAGCTAGTAGATTTCACTTATGTTTTTTTCTTTTAAGATTTCTTATGCATTGGTCCTCATTTAAGTTCAGGGGTAAGAATTGCTTCCTTGAACCTTGGTAGATATGGCCACCTGCTGAGTTCCTCCCAGTCCTCTCCCTCTTCTTGCAAATTGTTCTCCACTATACAGCTTCGCTTCATTCTCCCAGTTATGTATAATTCCCAGAAAGAACCCATGTTAGGCAAGAGTGTCTGGACCAACTTGTTTAGCGTAATATTTTAAATGATAAAAGAAGTACTTCTGGAAAATTCAAACTTTAGCCAGTAAGGCTCCAAAAATATGTGCAATTACACTGACTGCCAGAAGAAATAATTTAGCTGCTGACCTGTCAGCATCTGATAATTCCTTGAAATAACTCTGGTGAAATGTCTTTCATTCCATTTAATTCCATTTTTGCTGTGTTTTAAGGTTGACTTTAGTATGGAAATTGAAAATAGCAGCTGTAGTTTCAGATTCACCCTGTATAACTAACTTGTATCTTCATTTTGCTGCTCAGTATTTTGTTTGTAGTTGTTAGGTTAGTAAGCTTGGATGGCTGGTTCACGATGCAGAGCAAAGCCATCAGCATGTGTTTAATCTTCGTAACGGCAGATGTTATTCATGAGGTTCCCCCCTTCTCAACCTTGCCTTGAGGTGGTGATCTTTAGGTTAAATCACTACCAGTCAGCTCTCCCGTTCAAAGAGGAGAGCTACCTCTGGTCATAAACCCCTTTGTTTACCAAGGTGGCACCTTGTGCACTTTGCATAGCTTTAATAAAATAGACACTGCATGGCCCAATTTAACACCTTTAGTCTTGTTCCTGGTATCAAAAAGAGGAAAAGAAATTAAGTTTTATAGCTGCTTATTTTGCAAATTTTGTTTTTGAGAGTGTTGGAGTTGTTTGGTTCAAATGTATTTTAAGTTATAACAAAAATCATAATTCTGAATTAAAAATTAATTAAAATAAATTAATTATTTAATCAACATTTTATGGTAGAAAATGGTGAATATACTTTATGAGATAGCTAATTCCAATAATGTAATATTTTTACATTAAATATTTGTAGTTTCAAATTCTTAAATTATAGTAATGTCATTCAGAACTGAGGCTAAAAGTGCTGTAAGTGATAAATGGCACAAATATAATAGAAGAATGGTATCTTTGACAGAAAAATAATTTCTAAAATATAAAGAAAACCTATAAATGAAAAATCTGTTTAATTGGTACTGTAGAATATGCTAAAATGGCATTTGTTGTTCCTTTTCAGGATTTGGGGGATTATACTTTGTGGGATTCAATTTTATTTAGAACTATTGAGATGTATAGCTCAAAAACATATCAAGTGTCTCTAATTTCATCAAGGTCACAGATTATCAGCCATCACCTGTAAAGAGCAGCGAACAGCATCTTCTTCACTTGATATTCCAGCTCAGAGGAGATTGTTAGTTTGTGCCTGTAGTTTAAATTATGTTAGGTTATGATGATCACAAATGGCAACCCCTCATTTGTCTTGCTGTGTGGTTTCCTCGGAGCTAATAATTAGTGTCAAGAACACATTTGTTATTCCTAACAAGCCAAATAACTATTGCAGTGATATCATAGCACAATCTATGCCAATAAAAGGCAAAAATGTGCCAAAAATGTTCAAGTAAGAAAATTTACTTTCTGTTTAATAAAATAATACCATTTCAGTTTTATATTAAATTTTGTTAAAAATGAAGATTTTGTAAAAAAGCAGCAATTTGTATATTAGGTTTCTCTGATCCTGTTGTGTCACTCAGCATGGCCAGGTGAGATATAAGAGAATTTGGGTGAGAAACTGGTTCTGTTAGCATCCATCTTTATGTGCTACAAGTAGCCTTAGAATGCCAAAATGTCACAAGGAGCTAGATTGCGCGTCACTAGTGTGCCAGAAGTATCCATAACATGCAGATCCTAACATCAATTAATGTTCAGAGTTGATTCTACCTCATTAATGCTGGTTTGAAGCTTATTGGCTACAACCGTTACCATTTGATCCTGTCAAAATACATCACCTCTTTAAGAGATGCAGGCTTGTTTTAAGTGCTGGGATCCTGGCTCTATGAGCTCATAGTGTTAACCACTGTGCTGCCCAAATTTATATTTATTTCAATTTAATACACTATATTTGTTGGTCATGATGTGGCCTCCTCTAGGATTGAAATGAGGTTTGAAATGTTAACTCTGTTTCTCCTTCCACAGATGCTCCCAGATCTGCTGAGATTTTCCTGCACTTTCTGCACTAATCAAGGAACAGGCTATTTTAGACCTGATAATGTGCAAATGAGATCACGTTAAATGATGATAAGAATATAGAACATAAGAACTAAGAGCAGGAGTACACAATTCAGCCTCTTGAGCCTGCTCTGCCATTCAATACAATCATGGCTGATCTCATATTGACCTCAACTCCTGACTGTTCTTCATGACCCTTCATCCTATTACTAAGTAAAAATCAGTTTATCTTCTCCTTAAATTTACTCAATATCATGGCATCCGCTCTACTCTCAGGTACTAAATTTCACAGATTCATGAATCTTTGCGATAAATAATTTCTCCTCATCTCTATCTTAAACCTACTTTCCTTTTTTCTAAAACTATGACTTCTTGTTCTAAATTGCACCACAAGAGGAAACATCCTCTCTACATCTACTATGTCAATCCGCTTTATTATCTTATATACCCTCAATTGGATCTCCTCCCATTCTAAACTCTAGTGAGTATTGGCCTAAGCTGCTCAATCTCTCTTCATAAGACAAACACATCAGTTCTTTTTGTTGGTCATCCGAGATAATAAATTACCCCAGCCTCATGTGATCTTACATTGTGTATTAACCTTTTGTGTGGCTATCTTATCAAATGCTTTCTGGAAATCCAGTTTTACTATGTCGAAAGAATCTCAATTATTCACTTGTTATTGTAAAGGATCTTATAGGGAAGACTGATCATAATGTGATTGATGTATGAGGGTGAGAAACCTGTCAGACTTAAATAAAGACTATTACAAAAGTATAGTGTTGGCTAAAGTAGACTGGGAAATGGTTAAAAGATAAGACAATGAAGATTCAGTGGCAAACATTTATGGAGTTACTTCATAACTCCCATAATATTCCATTAAAAAAGGTAACAAGGCGGTTGTACCATTTGTGACTAAGAAAGTAAAAGATCATATCAAGTTGAAAGAAAAAGCAGACAATACTGTGAAGATTAATAGTAGCCTAAAAATTTGGAACCACTTTAGAAATTAGCAAAGATAATTAAAAAACACATGGAGAAATTAGAATATGAGTGAACTAACAAGAAATATTATAATAGACAGCAAAAGATTTTACAAATATAAGAAGGAAGAGAATAGCTAAAATGAATGTTGGTCCTGGCAGCATGAAACTGGAGAAGTAATAATATAAAGGAAAGAACTAGCAGAGACTTTGTGTCTTGTCTTCATGATAGAAAACACAAGAAGCATTCCAAAATAATAGAAAATCAAGGGGCCAAAAGAAGAACGTAAAACAATTGCTATCATCACAGAAAAATGACTAGGAAAACTAATGGAACTAAATGTTGACAAATTCCTTGTCCCAAGGCTTTTAAGAGCCTAGCCTGCATCTCGGGTCTTAAAAGGCCTTCAGGAATATTGGATGCACTGCTTTTAATCTTCCAAATTTCCTAGATTTTAGAAAGGTTCCAGAGCTTTGGAATGCTGTGAATTAACATCTCTATTCAAGAAAGGTGCCAGATGGAATACAATGGTTCAGTAAGGTGCTTCACCATCACCTTTACAATGGCAGGTATGGATGCTGACCTTGCCAGCAAAGCCCACATCTCATGAAAGAATCCAAATCCAATACCACATCCTATATCATGAAATACTTTAATTGAGAAGGGAACGTAGCTTATGAGATGTTTTTAACCATTCCCAGCCTGCCCCACCTCAACCTGCCACAGGGAGTCAGGTAAGTGCTTGGTATATTCTAAAGCTTTTAATCTATCGCCTAGTTGGAATGGGAGAAATGATGGCAATGTAAAACTGCAAAGTACTAAATAATCTGATTCCAAGATCATAGCAAACACATGCAGCGGGATCAAGGATAACATGAACAATACATTGATCTAAAAACTTTGGCAGGATTTTCCAGCTGCATTAGCCCCAAAACCCAAAAATCTCAGCTGAGATCAACGGACCTTTGCTTGATCCGCCCTCAACTGCTACCTTTCCCGTGGTGGGCGGGACAGGAAAATTCCTCCCCCCTTTAATGTTGTTCATCTATCAAGCTGCTACTGAGTCACTCTAGCAGTATATCTTTTTTTGAAAAGAAAGCATGAAAACTGCTCAGTCTAGGATTTTCACATTCAGATCCCACAGAGGTAATTTTAATGCTCCAAGCAGACATGAGGCAAAAATTAAATAAAATGAGAAACACAACCCCAACCTGCCCTATTCCATGATGTTCTATTTCTCCAACCAAACCCTATGAAGTTTTTCTTCCCTCTCACCACACACCCCAAGACTTAGCTGGGCTGAATTTTTAGGCCATTGACACTAGCGGGATCATCTGGTCACGGGTGTGCTATACAAAATGGTGTAGACATTGGCAGGACTGGAAGATCCTACTGATGGCCAATGGTGAGTTGCCCCCTCTGCTGGAAAGCACACTGTAGGGTGAAAATCTTGAAAACAGTCAACTGGCCAGTATGGGTGGCTGATTGGCAGCAAGCAGATTGAACAAATATTTAACTCATAATTCTGGGTTTTCTTTGAAATGCCTATCCTTCTCCCACCCCGTTTATATGACTGGTTCTGAGTTATTAGGTTCAGTATGTGTCAAGTTTGACTGTACATATAACATTTCATGGTATCAAATACATGAAGAAACAAATTATTTGGCCTAATAATTTTTACCAATGTGTATGCTTGAAATAAGCCTGCCTTTTTCCATCTTCCATTTTTTTTTCCTCATGTACTATCTAATTAAAGGCATTTACTTCAATGTCAGCTTGGCATTTTATGTGTCAATGTTGCCCTCAACCATAAAGTTCCTTCTGCACTGACCCTCTGAAAAGCATCTTATCTTGGCCTACTCTCTAACTCTATCCATTTAAATCCACATATTTACCCTGTTAATCCATCTAATCTACACATCTTTGGTCATGAAGGGCAATTTAGCATGGCCAATCCACCTAACTTGCATATTTTTGGATTTGGTTTCATGAAGTTAATATATTACCCTGTGGTTTCAACTGGAAATTTCAACAGCGCTGATATTGGAGTATTGATTTCAGAGATCAAAATCTCACAATGTCAGAAGCCATAGAGACTGGCTTTGACTTTACTGCATACCTACAAAGTTTTCAGGGTGCAGGAAAATTAGTGCAATAACAACTCTATTTAATTGCTTTGACACAGTAGTTTTGATCATTGGCCTTCATTCAGGGCTGTTTTTGAGTTTCATGTAATTTTTGAGTTGTCAGCTTTTTTTAGGCCTGGTTTTTGAAGCTGTTGTTTCAGCTTTTCAGAGATTTATAGGTTAGCATGTGTACATCAACACAAGGAGCCATGACCTGCATTTTCCTGCAGTCCTTGGAACATCTGACTGGACTGCTGTTAAGAAGATTAATTGAAAGCTATGGATTGTTTTGCATTTAAACAGATTATGGATTTCTGAATTCTGAATTATAACATACAACTTTACTCGTATCTCTTCTGATAAACAAATGTCATGAATTTATAAAGCAAAGAAAAATAACCATTTTTATTTTCTGCTTTCACACATATGTGACTTTGAAGGATCAAGTTATATCTGCTACAATTTGGCATGTTAATTCAATCACTACTAGTTTTAATCACATCACTCACACAGGATAGAAAGCATCAAGGATGATACAGCTACTTTAGGGAATTCAAAGCCTTTCACCTATGTGCAGCTTTATGACAAAGAAGAACTTAAAGTATTGACTAATTAAGTTTTTTTAATGCGTCTATCTTCCTTCAATATCTTAAAGACATTTATCTGTGAAGATTCCATCATAGAAATGGGATCTTATGGTGGTCATTTCCTATGGGAGATGCAAGTACAAAGTGGGCAATTTAAGAAAAATGGAATTGAAAATACATCCACAGCTATATTTGATAGTATGCTGTAGAGATGTCCCCGACAGCTGTCTAAAACAGAAGATAGTTCCCTTTGGTAAGGAAATAACTTTGTTGTCTGTGCAGTCAGAAACAGCAGGAATATTTATTCCAGTTCTACTTTGAACTCTTGGCTGCTGCCAGCCACTCTCTGCTCTTTTCCCAGTTGCTTTCTCTTAGATCCTTGATTGGTGTCAATGTGTCTTATTTTTTTCAAACTGGTGTGACTGGGAGCTGCCTCCAGACTGTGACCAGTGCTCATGGCTCATCCGTAGTAAACAAATTTAATATGGTCCTGTTGTTCCTATACTATACCTGGATCATAATCCAGTTTGGATAGACTACTGAGCATTTTTCACAGAAGTGAATAGATGAAATATCAATGGAAAAGAAACTTAAGTCAACATGAATCAATGTCTTTGACAGCTTTTCATGGATTAATGTAATAGATTTTCCAGAGCAAACTGTTAGCAATGCCTACACAAAACAAATGCTATATTAAATGAAGCAGCCACAATAGAATTCAATGTCTAGATCAAGAGAATATCATTCTCAATAAAATCCACTTTAAAAATTGTTTTTTGGTTCATGATGACTATTCCTCCAAGCCTTTAATTTACAACATGTTCAGTAGAATGGTTACTCAAAACTCAAAGGTTTACAATAAGTAAATTTCACAAATTATTTATATTTTAATGCAGAAGGAGGTAATTTTGGCTCATCAAGTCTGCACCAACTCTCTGACAGAACATCATACTCAGGCGCAACCCCCATCTTATCCACGTAGCCCCCGTTTACCCTGATAATGCCCCAAGCTCATTCATCTTGGGACACCAGGCCAATCCATCTAGCCCGCACATTTGTTGACTGTGGGAGGAAACCCGAATACATGGGGAGTATATGCAAACTCCGCACAGTCACCCAAGACTGTAATTGAACCTGGGTTTCTGGTGCTGTGAGACAACAGTGGTCACATTCACTGGGCAAGATTCTCAGGCATCCTCTTAGTGTTTTTCTCACCATTTGCTGGTGGTAGGGACCTCTGGTCCCACCGCTGTCAATGTGAATCCACACTGAAGTCATCCTGCGCCACCGGAAAACCTGTGGGGGGTGGGGGAAGAGTGCGCCGCTGGGGAGCCAGAGAATTCCATTGGTTTGATCTGCCGGAGAATTCTGGCTACTGAATTTGCTTTCCTGCCTTATCTCCATAACCCTTAATTCCCCACTTATTAAAAACCTATCAATCTTAGCCTTGAAAATGTTTAAGAACTCAGCCTAGAGTAATGAATTGCAAAGATTTGCCATTCAAGAAAATTTTTCTTCAAATCCGTCTTAATGAGCACTCCCTTATGTTCTCTGGTCTTATTCTCCCCTATGAATGGAAACATCTTCCCAACATTTACTGTATTTAACCCCTAAAAATCTTATATGTTTCAATTATATCATCTCTCATTCCTCTGAATTCCAAGGAGTACAGATCCGATCTGTTTAATCTTTCCTTATATGCAGTTCCTCCATACAACAGATCACCCTCGTAACCCTCCTCTGTACTGTGTCCAATGATTATAATCTTTCCTTAAATAAGGGGACAAAAACCATATGCAGAATTCTAAATGTAGGATCACTCGTACATTGCAGCAACATCTCTTTTATTTTATACTCTATTCCCCTTGAAATAAAAGCCAGTATTTCATTAGCATTCCCTATTACCTTGTGCACATGTATGCTTGCTTTCTGGGCTTCATGTGCAAGGAAACCAAGTCCTTTTGTGCTAAAGCTTTCTGCAGTCTCTCTCCATTTAAATAACGATCCACATTCTTATTCTTTCTTCCAAAATGAACATTTTTTAACATTGAATTCCATTTGGCAATTTTCTACCCCTTACTTAGCCCGTCAATATCTTTGTAAGATATCCTCCCTACAACCCTGACTTCCTCACACCTTCATATCATCAACAAATTTCGCCACAGTACCCTGTAGAACTCCTCTGGTTACTGCCCTACAACCTAAGAAAGACCCTTTTATCACTATTTGCTGCTTTCTGTTAGTTAGCCAACACTCTAGCTATGCCAGAATATTACCTCCAATACCATGAGCTGCTATCTTGCATAGTAGCCTTTTGTGTGGCATCTTATCAAATATCTTTTGAAATCCAAATCTACAACATCGACTGGTCCTCCTCTACCTACCCTAGCTAATATCATCTCGAAGAATTCCAGTAAATTTGTCAGGCATAATTTCCTCTTCATGCTATCATGCTTACTCTGTTTGATCAGAATATGACTTTCCAAATGCATAGCTATTCTCTCTTTTCTAATTAATTGTAATTTTTTTTCTATCATTGAAGTTAGATTAATGGATTGCAGTTTTCCGCATTTTGTCCCCTTCTCCTTCTGAACAAAGGTGTGACATTGGCAATATTCCAATCCTTTGGCACAGTTCCAGTAATCAAGCATTTTTGGAAAATGATTACTAACGCTTCCATGATCTTTGTAGTTACCTCCTTCAAGACTGTAGTCTGCAAACCACCAGGACTAAGACTTTAACCCCATCAGTTTGCTTAAAAGTAAGCGTGGAATTTTCCAGTCCCACCTGTCACAGGAATCATAGTGAGCAGGATACGGACCGTACAAAGATCCGTTGAGCTCGGGTGGGAATTTCTAGTCTTGGCGTGAATGTGACTGGAAAATCCTGCCCTAATTCTCTGGTGCTGGTAACCATATTTAATTTCCTCCACCCTGTGACCTTCCCTCTCTCCCTCTCTCCCTCTATCCCTCCTCCCTCCCTGCAATATTTAGTATTTCTGAGATGCTTGTAGCATTCTCCACTGTAAAGACCAATGCAAAATATCTATTTCACTTGGATGTTTAGGCTTACAAGAATAGATCAACCTGCAGAGGGATTTGGAAATTGATGTGGTTCAAAGTTTTTTTCATTAACTCATTCTCATAAATTAAGGGCCTTTAATGCTAGTTGCTAACTAGCTCATCAACACTGGAGAAACAATTATAATTTTAGTCGTAGTGACTATTTGTGTTGTCCACAAACTACAGACATCGGTGTAACAGCAGCAGGATAATCACTGACCTTTAGGAGCACTTCTCCAGAGTCTAAATATTGTCTGCCTGATATTTAAGGCTGAAAAGTGTTTTGTCCAATCATCAGTCGCATGGATGATGTGTCTTTCCAAATGTCACATATGTGGAAATAAAAACTACGCACTGTGGTGAGATTGTGAAAGTTAAGATTCAGATGGTAGTTCATTGCAGAGATACAGTTTGGACATGATCACATTGAATATCAATTAAATCCATGAGACTTGGGAAAGGAATAACGCAAAATGTGTTTATTTAAGTGAAAAGTCAAAACAAAGATTGATTATCTATGCCACCTGTGTACATTCAAAACTTCTTGATTTTTCATACTCTGCTGCTACATCTAGGTGTAGCTCCAGTAATTGCAGCTGAGATGAAGGCAGCCTGCTGACTGCTGTGCCCCATTGTCTGAGATGAATTTGGAATGTGTTCTCTGATGGCCTGAGATCTTGAGACCTGCTAAGGACCGCCCTGTGCAGCTGTACTCTCCTTGTCCTAACCTGCTGACTTTGATGGCATCAATGGCCGAAGAAAGTTAAGCAGGAGGACGCTCATGGAACGTGCTGGATGGATGTCCGGCTGACATTCATTGCTCTTTGGGTGCCCAATAGCCACTACTTGATTTCTTGAATAGAAGGTGTACCTGGAGAGAGATTAAAGTACCTTGACCCCTCTCTTCTTACCACTGCTGGAACATCCATAGTCAGAGTGATGATGGGCAGTTCCAAGTGCAAATCTGGCAGAAACTGCTAGACCTGGACCTTTAATGAATGTATATCATCTGCTGTTTAAATATCCTACCAGGACCTTTGACGACATGAGGTAACAGCAGGCTGGACAAATCCTCCATGCCCAGTCATGAGATTCGCTGAGCTCTTCGCTGTTGCACAACTAATGAGGTAAAAAGTATAACATCATGCATATTCAGCTGCCCTACCGTGCAATGGGAAGCATGCTGATTTTCCCACACACCATTGGGCTTAGTCTCAAAATTCCATCCTTAAGACTGTGGCGTAGTCAGTTGGGGCCCATATACTAATGAAAACATACACTTTTCAACTTTAGCTAGTGTGTTTCATTAAAAACAATTACTCTTGTGTGTTTGTATGTTTTGGCCTTGCAGAATTGTCCAATTTTGTTACAGGGAAAGCATTGGCTGAAATTGCAGGATATTGATCATGCCTGTGGGGACACTTTTCTCCATAACACTGACATGATGGTTCTGATCAGTTAGGCTAATATTGGAGTGTCCTTGTCAGGTTTTTCTGGCCCCTCCCATGACGTGTTTTTCAGTGATGTAGATGCATCACTTGCGTGCTGGATGGAATTCCTGAGGGATGAATTCCTGCAAATTTTTTACAGGAGAGTGGACATAAAAATGGTTCTACATAACAGATTGGAATTTGTGATAGAATACTAAAGTGACGGATACCTCCCAGATCTAAGTTTTGCTCCAGATTCTGGCTCTTAAATAGGCAAAACTTCAAATTTTTACCCACTCCAAAGGATACATTTTGGATGCTATGGGGAGAATTTGACTAGATTCTGAAAATCCAATAGAGATTCACCTGGGTGATTAATCTGTAGCAATCACTTTGTTGCTTCCAATACTGTTAATTGGTTGCAGGCATCCATGGAAGGTCTAAAATCACAAATGGTTAGTGTTTCTTAAATGCAACTTTTACCTATTAAAGGGAAGTGCACTGTGGCTGCAACAAATTTTGTGAGTTTTTTCACAAGGCAATCTAAACTATGATACTTTGAGAAATGGCTGAACAGACAGGAGAGTGTGAGGACTAGGGTTTTGAGATAAAGTACTAGAGATCTTGATGAAACAGATAGAAGGAAAGAAAGAGATCTTGCATAGAGCCTCTCTGGATATATACTCAAAAGGTAGTGGGAATAGATATTGAAAAACAATTGTATTACTCCAAGAATGTGGACACAGTTCAAGCATAAGTTTTTAAAAATCTGGAACAAATGTTCTAGATGAGTGAATTTTTCTTTGCCTCACCTGCTGTTCAATTTTCTAAACTCCCAATACCCGCTACCAATTAACTATATCAATCAGTACTCAAAATCTAAAGTTCACATGCTTCATCTCATCCTTACATATTTCATATCCTGCAGACTTCATACCCACAATTCACAGCAGACAAACATTGACACATCATTCAAACACACTGCAGGACACTCATTGACACATGTCCCTTTTTCTTGCTAGAGAAAATGATAAAACATCACCTTTTGTCCTTTTTATGAGGTTGAGTTGTGGCTGCATTAATTAGTTCATTTCAATCATGGCTTCTTTAGTGAAGTAAAACTTCAATCATTGAAACTGAAGTTGGGAAAAGGAAAATCTTTCCCAAAAACACTAATGAATATGGTTGCTTGTTCTGAGACCTTATCCTCCTCTAACCTCTCTTTGAGCAGCTTATCTTGCTCTTTGTTGCCACTTTGGATTCTTGCAGTCACAGCATATTCAAAACTATTAGCCTTTTTGGCCACCCATGTCTGGAAGCACAACTTTAAAATAACTATTTCAGCTCCATCCATTCCCCACCTGTACACTACTTAAAATTCAGGTAATATAGAAAAGCTTGAAATTGCAATTGCACCAGCAGCTAAAAGAAACAAGCCAGCAAACGGTTCATGATTCATTTGAATAGTATTTAATAATGTTCAATGCCATGTTTAGATGTGTGAATTTAAGACCATGGTGTACACAGCAATGTGATGATTAAAAATGGCAGTGCTTCATACTGACTGTTTAATAACCTGCCTGCTCTGTATGTTGCCCACAATTGTTAGGTGCACACTAAATCACTTCACCAAAATGCATAAGACCTTAGACCTCATTTTCTAGAAGATAGCACTGAAAAAACTGGCACTACAAAACCCAATTTATCCCCCATGTTTCTAGTTTTACATGTGCTCATACATTTTAGACTAATGAGTGTCATTGTATAACACATCCTGCATCTTCTCAAATGTAATCACTAGAAGCAGTCAAATAACCAATCTGTTATAGACACTAATGACACTCATTAAACTAAAATGGAGTTGGCCTATATTTTTCTCTTTTTGGAACTGGGAGCTACAATACTTGGCCGGCAATTTATGCTTTAATTTCAGACCTAATTGCAGGTTTTCTATGTATAGATTTCCAAACAGATTTTCTAGTTCCCAGTTGGTGGAGTTACATTTGTAATAAAGTTATTTAAATGCACAAGATAGAGCACAAGATAATTATGGATGAGGAAAGCAATTTGGCCTCTCTTAATTCATTTATCTACAAAGACACTATCAGCCTTACATTGCTATATCTAATTGTTCTGTATTTATTTCAAGGATTTTGTCTTTACTGCCCTAGTCTGAATCCTATTCTATGTGTTGGTCTTTGTGAAACAGCTTTTAGGAAGTTCTTGAATTTATCTTTTGTTCTTTATCCCACTCTCACAATTTCAAGTACTATCATGGATTTATTTTTCCCATTTCTTTAACAATACCACTATAAAATCATTTTATTTATAATCATTTTTAGAAACCCCTTTGAATTCTAAAATAGTAGTGGGCTGAATTCCTTTGAGGGTCCCCCTGGTCTCTTGTGATAACTTTCTCAAAAAAGCTGTGAAAATCAAGGAAAGATTGCATTTTGTGCCAATTTTCCTGAATTTTTGTGACTTTTCCATTGAAGTTACATCATCACACTATTTCTTTAGCCTTTCAATGGGAGCTTTAAGACTGCAAAATGTCCAAGATGTTTCCCAGAAACTTTGTAAAGTCTTGACACTAAGCTATAGAAGGAGATAAGAATACAAGTGAACAAATGTTTGGTCAAAGAAATAAGCTTTAAGGAGCATATCAAAGAAGGAATGGGAGCAAAGGAGGTCTTATGGAAAGAATTTCAGAGTTTGCAGTCTAGACAGAACAAGGCATATCTAGTACGAGTGAGACAAATTAAATCAGGGGTGCACAAGAGGCAAAAAGAAAGAACTTTGATTTCTTAGATGATTGTAGGAGAGGAATATATTAAGAAATAGGAAAAGGTGAGCCTGCAAAAGAATTTCAACACAAGAATGAAAAGTTTAAATTTAGGGTGTTGAGGGACTGCTTGCCAATGTAGGTCAGAGAGCAGAAGCAGGATAAGAGAATAAGATTTGATGTTAGGAGAAGATGGTGGCATTGATTCTGACATTATTAGATCACATTATTCTTCTTTTTTGAACTATTTCCAGAGCTTTACTTCCCCATGACTGGGAACAGCGCACCATACTTAAGAGAACAAAGGTTCCCAAATCTCCTGCTTTAATGGTGGCAACTGATGAATCAAAATCCTGGAGAAAATGCATAATCAACTTAATAAAAGCAAATTACAGCTGATACTGGAATCTGAAATCAAAAGAGAAAATGCTGGAAAATCTCAGCATGTCTGACAGCATTTGTAAGGAGAGAAAAGAGTTGATGTTTCGCGTCCAGATGTCCCTTTGTCAAGACTTTGTCACCTGGACTCGAAACATCAGCTCATTTCTCTCCTTACAGATGCTGTCAAGACCTGCTGAAATTTTTCAGCATTTTCTCTTTTGGTTTCAGATTCCAGCATATGCTGTAATTTGCTTTTATTGAATTGATTAGGCTTTTTCTTTTCTGGTTTCATAATCAGCTCATCTGCTTCTGAAATACTCCATTTGTACTAGTCACCATTAAATTTTGCCAGCTGCAGTTGTGCCTCATTTTAGCTATATTCCCATTTCAGTTATTTCTAAATTTTATCCTGAAACCGCACAGCTTTTACTTAATTAGTACCTTTCAAGTGAATTTTTATTCAATGTCCTTTGGAAATCTTGGTACAGCATGATGTCAGGCTTTCCATAGCTCATGACTTCGAGTTGAGGTCAATCAACACCTTCAACAAAGAGCTGGAATGATATTTGTTTAGAAGTGCCATTAAGTTATTATTGGCTAGATTACTCCCCCCCAAAAAGGCTGGGTTGACACAGCAGGTTGCAATTAGCTGAGAAATTATTGCTATTTATTATTAATAATCATAAGTGAGATCAATTGATCTTAGAGAGATGAATGGCTATTTTTGGCTCTAGGCATAGAATCACAGAATCCTTACAGTGCAGAAGGAAACCATTTGACCCACTGGTCTACACTCACCACAATCCCACTGAGGCCCTATTCCCAAACCCCATATATTTACTCTGCTAATCCCCTGACATTAAGAGTCAATATGGCATGGCTAATCAACCTAACACACCCATCTCTGGACTGCGGGAGAAAATTGGAGCACCCAGAGAGAACCCATGCAGATATGGAGAGAATGTGCAAATTCCACACAGATAGTGACTCGAGGCTGGAATTGAACCCGGGTCCCTGGCGCTGTGTGGTAGCAGTGCTAACCACTGTGGCACCGTGCTGGCCCTCTTCTGATGCATACAATATTGACCTCAGAGTCAAAGAAATAAGTCAAATGTCAATTAGCTCAATTAGATGAAAATTGAACTTGAATTGTAAGGATAAGAGATTCAATTTCTTTCAGTGTTTGCCAAGTCTTTCATACGCATAAACAACATCAGGCTAATTTTATTTTGGGAGCTCATTGATGATTTATGTATTGTTGCTTAACCTTTAAATATATTTGTGCAGCCATGCAATATTGGCATGGAGTCTTCCTAAGGCATTTGGGGTCTCGACTATCAGATGCAGAGCTGGCAGGAGCCACACACTGTCTCTTCTTGAGAAAGCCTGCCACATATTATAACACTCAGGCACTTGACAAGCCATGGAATCAACACCCAGGAGATGGAAGTATCACCAAACATTGAGAACTGCCAGTCAATTAGAGGCTGTCAACTCTTTTATATTTGGTAGCACCAGTTGGCAGACTGTGGCTGATGCCGGTATTATATTCAACCTGGAACTGGAAAGGAAACCTGGCATAGGTGAATTGTGTCAAGAAAAGGGTTACAGGATGGAAGTGGAACGAGTTACCAGCAGTAAGAATAGATGGCTCTCGGTGGAGCATCCCTCCCAACTTCCCATTTGTTTCCTTCCAAACAAATTCCATGATTTGCTTGTCATGGACCCTGCATGGCGAGTCACTGCCTGCTGCTGAGCTAGTATCAGCAACGGCAGGATAAGGTCCTTAAGTAAGCATTAATTGATGGCAGACAGAGCGATTAAATACCACACACCATCAAACTCCCCTTGAGGGAAGGACACATGGTAACATTAAATGGCTGGTTTTTGCACAGCCTGTGCGGGTACTTTTGGATTACTAGGTAGTTACGCAGTGAACCAGGAAAATGATTTGAGAGGTAGATAAATTAGATGCTTTATCTGATGTTATTTGGGAAGCCTTCTTATAAGTACTGTCTTTGTTTATTGTTGGTAACTAATGTATCATAAAATAAAAAACATATCATAAGGTATGGCCCCAAGCTCTTGTATTTTGGCATGGTTCTACTCAGGTAAACACCAAATCAGCCATTAGAAATAAAATCTAAAATTATATCAAGTTATTCCTAGTCTGTCCTGACCATAAAGTCTCAACCTGACCCTCACAAATTTTGTATTTTTTATCTGATTTTAATAAGACTATTTAATGGGAAACTGGTGATGTCACTGCACATCTCATTCTACTGAATAGTCCTGATTCTCTCATTTGATTTGTTGAGTTAGTCTATTGAATAATTTTCTCAGTCTTCCTCCACAGCTTGAGCCTTGAGCGAGAGGTATTCCTCAAGGACATGCTTGTCATCTGGTGATATAGCTACTTGAAGGTAACAATGTTGGAAGAGAAAGACTTAAAGTAAGTGAAGTATTTGTCAACCTTTTCAAAGGCCACATAGGTAGAGTGGGCAGAGATATAATGACAAATGTGAAGACGAGGATAGTTAAGTCCATTTTGAGGCAGGAAATAAGTTTTCTGGTTTGTGGCAAAGATGTATTATCCTCTTTGATTGGCACCCAAAGGTTGTATTCCTAGAAGACAGTATTGTAACATGTCATGGTCGGGAGACTGAACAGTTGGCTTTGGTGGTGGAGGGAAAAGGTTAAAACATAATCTGCTGAAAACCAGGAAAAAAATAGTTGTTATGCAATTTATTGGTTTAGTGAAAAAAAGGGTGACATGTCTGGCTCTTCTATAACTTAGCTGATAACGATAAGCAAGTGATAACAACCACAGGATGAAAGATTGTATGAAAATACGTGTACATGTGTCTTTTACCTTATAAATTGCATGTGATCATTTGTATCCTGGGTCAATGTCCCTACGATATGTTGAATAAACCTGCCTAAATCTTCTCTCTCTGCACTCAATGTGGTGATTGAAATATCCCACAACAGCACAAAGTCAGAAACCAATGTACAATAAAAGCTTTGTTTCCAATGTTTCTAGGTAGGACAATTATTAAAATAGCCAATTTTGAGTGATAGTCATGACTGAAAACAGAGATGATCTTGCCAACCACTCATAGTAATATTGCGACAATTCATAGATTCATACATACAGGAATCTTGGCATTTCAAGCTGTCTGTACTGGATTTTTCAGAGATATCTAAGTACTCCTACTCATCTGTTCTTTCTTCATAGTCCTATAAATTCTTTCTATGGAATTTGGATCCACTAGCTATCAAAAAATGCATTCCAAATCATGCATAAAAACGTTTTCCTTATGTCACCTCTGGCTGTTTTCTCATTCACCTTATATCTGTGCCTTAGCAACTCTTCAGCCATTGGTAATAGCTTTTCTTTATTGGCTCTTTCACGATTTTAACATCTGCATCAAATCTCCTTTTAGCCATCTCTGTTTGAAGGTGAATTACTCCAGCTTCTCAAGGCTATGCAACGTAACAGTAATTTTCATCTCTGGATCATTTTAGTAAATCTCATCTGGGGCCTCTTGAAAGCATTTGCATCGTGCCTATAATTGATTACAATACTCCACTAAGTCGAATATTTTATTTAATTTCAGCATAACACCTGATTTTTGTATTCTTTACTCGATTTGTAATGTCCAGGACCTCATATGCTTTATTAACTGTTTTGCTAACCTGCTGTATCACTTTCAATGACTTGTACACAAACTTGTTCACAAACAGCCCCAGATGTCTCTGTTCTCACACCATCTTTAAAATTGTACAATTTCCCATGTATTATCTTTTCGCACTATTCTCACCAATATGCATCACTTCATACTTTTCTGCATTAAATTTTATCTTGCTATGTGTTTACCCATTCCATTATCTATATAGGTCCTCTTGAAGTCTATGACTATCTTCCTCGCTGTTACATCTCCTTTAGTGTGCATTAAATTTTGACTTTGTGCCACAACATAGAAAGAACTAGGAATGATGCTCTACTAAGAGATTTTGAAGATTTAGATTCCAAGTTAAAAAGTAGAACCTCAGATGTAATAACATTTGATTGTTATCTGTGCCTTGTGTCAATTGCACTGGGATGACCAGAGAAGGTTAGATGCATAGATGAAGGAGTGAAACAGAAGGCAATGTTTTGTTTCATAGAGAAAGGCAAGCTGTTTCATTGGACTAGACACCACTTAAAATGGGCTGATACCAGTGCCCTGGAAAATCATATAACGAGGTAGTGGATAGGAAAGAGGGTAGAGATGGTGAAAAAATTCAGAAAAAGGTCAATTCAAAACCAGTAAGGGAAAGCTCTGAACAGAGCAGCACTTTGAATAAAAGTAAGCAGAATGAGCCATGAAGGTCAGTGAGAGCAACAAAGGCAATAGGGGATCAGGCAACATCAGGGAAAATTAGGAAAATGTCAAACAGGCATTGGGCAGATTTTTAAAAGAGATCAACGTCTAGACACGAGGTAGGAATGCCCATCATTTGGCACCGTGGACCTCCACTCTCCAAAATTCATTTTGAAAGGAGCTGGTTCAGGGTTAGATTGGTTTAAGTCAATTGCATTTAGAAAAATGGAAATACAAACTGTCATTAACTAACTGTAATTAGGTGACCTATTAAAACCCCATTCTGATGCTGAGTGGTAATTCCAGTTGCAATAAAGACAGCTCATATTCAGACTAATGTGGTAGGTCAGTGTAGAAAGGAGGCATGATGGATCATATGGCTGAAGAATATGCCCATTCCTTGAGCTTTGATGACAATGGATATGCCTAAAATAGGTTGCGTGGGGTTGGGTCCCAGAACTAGTCCTCGTGTTCAGTTTCCAACTCCTGATTGATAATTCAAGTCACTGTAGCTAAATACATGAAGTATTTGCAAGAAATTATAATGAATTAATAATACATATAAAAATTAATTAATTTATTTAATAGTCATTATAGAAATATGGTTACAAAGTGACCAGGTTGGGAACTAAATATTCCAGGATAGATATAGGCAAAATGGAAAAGGAGGAAGGATACCTTGATGATAAAGCGCAGGATAAAGACAGTAGAAAAAAAAGATAATTAGCACAAAAAATCAAAAAGTAGAATAAATTAGCTTGGAGTGAAAAAACAACATGGGTCAGAAAACAATGGAGAGAGCAATTTATGGACCATCCAACAGTGGTGGTAGTGTAGCACAGAGAATAAACCAGAACATTAGAGACATATGTAATAAGGGTAACTTAGGAATCAAGGGGGAGGGAGAACTTCAATATTTATGTATAGACTAGGCAAACCAAAGTTTTAGTAATAGCATAGAGAATATGTTCATGGAATGCATATAATTTGCTTTATTAGATCAGTATGCCAAAGAGCTAACTAGGGAATAAATTATTTTGATCTCATATTGCACAATGAGAAAGGTTAATTAATGACTTTGTAATAAAAGGACCTCAGTGAAGAGTAATAGAAGTATAACAGAATTTTACCTTGAGTTTGAAAGTAATTTACTTAAGATGGAAACTGTGGTCATAAATCTAACAAACAATGCTCTGTCATTACCTTATGGGATCGAATGTTCTGGTGCCATACTTAAACACCACCTGAACACACATAAAACTCTACAGCCCAGTTGTATGTTCTGAACTTCCAGTGATGGCTTTCAACAGAAAGATGCCATGTGTCCTAAGGTTTAGCCACGAGATTCCTTGATGTCTCTGCTTAATGCCATGATGTCTTCTTCCTGAGGGATAGAACTAGGAGGTCCACCAGTATCACCTTGCCAGGCTGGGAAGAGGTTGCAGCAAGTGTTTTGTGTCACTTGGAACCAAAGAAGAGATACCTGGCAGTGCAGGAAGAGGCTGAATGATCTCATCTGTTCAACAGGTTATACATCTCAGGGATTTCACACACTATTAGCAGAGGACACATTATCACTGCATGTCTCACACACATTTTCTCATCACTTAGCATTCTGCAAAAACAGCTTCTTCAGCCATTACTGGGGAGGACTCAACACACACAGCAAGCAGCCATAATTCTCAATCTTTTCTCAGTCCCTTCTCATGACATTCCATCCATTTGTCTTTATGTAAGCCAAGCTAGCCCACAATGGGAGGAAGAAATCTCAGGTGGAAGGAAGGGCAACACAGGAGAAGGCACTGTTGGCAGAGGAGGGAATGAGATTGCTTCTGTGGTAAAGGCAAGATTGGCTTTCCCTAGCAACCCAATATGGGTGAGTTCTTCATTAATTGATCATATCCTGACATTCACAGCGACTGACATGCAAAGTTATATTCTGTCTGCTCATAAATCAAATCTATCTTCTCTCCCAGCACCAATGGGCTCAAACACAAAACAGGCACACCATCAGCTGTAGTCCGCAGCCTGAATCAGATGAAGATGCACTCGATGAAGACCCAACACTACTTCTACACGCACCCACCACTAGTGCACAGTTACATACCTCTGGTGCTAGATCTAGATTAAACTCAGGATCACTTTCTGGAGAATACCTCATTGACACGTATCCACATGTCAGATGCGGTGGCAGCCTAGGTCTCCAGCAGTCAGAGGATTTCTGCTAAGTTCAACTCAGATAATGAGCCTCTGGAAATGGCCATGGCACACATGTTGGCATGGCAAAGACAGACAACAGAACAGTGGATAGTCAGAGGCTTTTTCCCAGAGCTGAAATGGTTGCCACAAGAGGACACAGGTTTAAAGTGCTGGGGTGTAGATACAGAGGAGATGTCAGGGGTAAATTTTTCACTCAGAGAGTGGTGGGTACTTGGAATGGGCTGCCGCAAACGGTGGTGGAGGCAGATTTGATAGGGTCTTTTAAAAGAGACTTTTAGATAAGTACATGGAACTTAGTATGATAGACAGTTATAGGTAACCTACTAATCGCTGAGGTAGGGACATGTTCAGCACAACTTTGTGGGCCGAAGGGCCGTATTATGCGATAGTTTTTCTATGTTTCTATGTTTCTAATAGTTAGAGTTGTGAGAAGCTGTCAACAGATTTGAGTGGAGGGTGGAGGAGTCCATCTGCATTCTGTCTGATATTGTGATTCCAACATGCGAGCTCCTTGAAGTAACTATAGGAAGGGTGGTGGCTGATGGTCAACAGGTTCTAGTGAATTTGCACTTCACTGTTCTAGGCATGAATGGGATCAATCAGCAGCTAGGCAAGAGGGGAACCAGACAGCTTACCCTTCATACCACTGCCCATTCTTCTCAAGGACTCAGTTAGGGGCACTTGGATGCCCAAAGGAAGGAGACTCTGAATGGCCAGCCCTTCCCTATCATCTCTGCCTGTGACTCATTCCCTCGAGCTCCACTTGCCACGGAGGGTGCACCTACTCCAAGGCAGGAGACTCAAAGCAGGCTGAGGCCCTCCAGACTGTGGCCTCAACAGGATGCCTGCCAAGGTCATCACAAAGAATGGGGCATAGCAGTCAGCAGGCTACTTCCATCTTTGCTGTGTATGTCAGGCATACACCAGCTGTAGCAGTAGGATAAGAAAAACATAGAAACATAGAGCATAATGATGGCATGGGTGTTCACTCACTATATGTATCATGCACCTTTGTAAATATATTCTGATTTCATGAATCACGTTATGCTTCTTGCAAATTAATATATGTGTCCTCTTATTACAAGGGTGATCCAAGCTTTCATTCTATAGTGCTTCCCTTTGTGTCTCAAATTCACGTGATACTTAGGAAGCTCACATAAATCACTTGCCTTTGTGCCATGAAAGGGAGATGTATCAAGTTATATCCTGAAAGTGACTGTACATTGAGATTTGGTCCTTTAAGCTTTCCAACGCATCACAGATTCAGTAAGTAATCTCACAACACAAAGTTAAAGTCCATTAGGTTTATTTGATAACACGAGCTTTTGGAGCACCATTCCTTCACCAGGTGATCATAGATTATATGCTCATGTGTTGTGGAGGGTTACATGCAATGTTTCATTAACATTGAGCTGTGTTCATTGTGAATGCGAAAGCACACATATTGGAGCTATTATGGTCTTTACAATCATGTGGAAATCCCTGTGGCTGCTCATAGTGTCTCCTTCAGGTGGCAACAACTACACACAATGTACAGTTAACCCAATGTTCTTTCTGGCATGCTGCCTTTCATCTCGCATATCAACTATATGCAACTTTGGATTCTGACTATTCTAAGAATGAAGCCTTCAAATCCAGGAGTGATGTAAGTCCAAGGAAGAATGCTGACATTGCTTGAAATGACACTGCTTGTATGGCCTTTTCAATCACTGGCACACCTTTAAGGCACCGGAGAAATGCACTCTGGTCCACTTGTCTGGACCTTACTCCTGCTAGAATCTTGTGACTATCAGCTTTTCACAGGTACATATTCTGCAACATGACATGCAATGGCATCATCACATGGAAGCCAACCAACAAATCCTCCTCAGGTTCCTGCCCTTCAAAGTCCTCTCAAAGCCCTCCTCATTCCGAGGAAATCTCTGCCTCCTCCATGTCAACCTGTGGCAAGTGATCTCCCTGTTGATGCGCCAGGTTGTGGAGGATGCTTCAGATCACATTGATGTTGGCCACCCTCTCTGGCGAGTACTGCAGAGTTCCACCTGAATGGTCCAAGCAATGGAAGTACACATTCAGGATGTCAATGGTTGGTTCAGTGATGAACCTTGTCACAGTGTGCTGTATCTGTCCTCTGAAGTTCTTTGAGAACAACATAATGTTATCATGAATCATCGCTTCAGCTCATACCTTATGCTCCAGCAGCCAATTCTGTAAGCACTATGATCCTTTGACTATCTGTGACACCTGGCAATGACTCAGGATGTAGAAGTCATGAGAACTCCCTGACACATAAATGCATGATGTGCTTCTGATGATCACAGAGCAGCTAAATGTTGATGGAATGGAATCCTTTCCTGTTAATGAAGATCAAGGGCTTCTGCCAGGGAGATCTTAAAATGATATATGTGCCACTGATCCATTGTAAGCCTTGTATAATGATGAGTTTTACTGTTGATGGGCATCAGTCACCTCCTTTATACATGTATATGTTGATGACTGAGAGGTGCCACAGAGTTCCCCTGTGGATCCTTGTAATGGGCTGATTGCAAATAAATTGAGTGTAGCAATTACTTTCATTGGCAGCAGCAGGGGATAACGTCTGAGTCCACATGGCATCAGATTCTCTTGCAGAATATGGCAGAAAGGGGCTACCACATCTCCTGACGATTGTAGTGTTGTGTCGCTCTGTCTCTTGCTCTTCTCCGAATAGGAGAGACATCTTCAGTATACCCTCGGTCATGGCAGTCGTTTCTATGAGATGGATCTGACCTCTTCAGTTTCTGGGTCTTCCTGGGTCACCCGTGGGCCATGCAACTCAGGCAGGGCTCTACTTGAAGCTGTTCAAGATGATTCTAGGCCCTTTTCCCCCTCAATCTGAGCCCTGCCATCAAGGAGATAGCATTGACACTGCCTCCATTCTGCAATGCTTCTCTTCTTGTGGATAGTTAGATCTAACAAATGAATATATCTCACCCAACAATTACACACCTCCCATTCCAAGCCAGAAAACCCATGTCATGACCTTGTGCTGTGTTTCTGGTACTTGCCTTTCCTATGTTCACCCTTGTAACTGAGGCTCTCACAGATCATAGGTGTCTAAGAAGCAGCTCGAAACAGCTCCAACAACTTGACATTTCAATCCCATTTAGGATGGAAGAGGGTTGAACACAGCCATGCAATTCTAAGGCTTACTAAAGGTACTCATCTGCTGCCTAATTTGCATATGAGTTTACATCTGTCTTACACTTCTGGAAAGATTGGATACCTTGTGCTCTGTGGCTCATAGCAAATGGACAATGCAGTTTTGGAGGGTTTGATAGAGCTTCTTGCATTTATCCAGCAGCTATGCTCCCCTACTGGTTATCTGCCTCTTCCTTTCTCTCATTCCTTTGTCAGTTAAATGCTCACTGATACCAATCTAATGTGACAACAATGCCTAGAGTAGTCTCAGATAAAACAGCACCATGTTACTGGTTCTAACTCTAACTTTCTAATAAAATCTTCCCTCAGCCAAGCCTTCATCGCCATCTCTAAATTCTAATAAGTATGAGGTTGCTCACTGAAAGAGTCTTGGAGTCCTGCTGTGGGCTCACCCACACTGAATCACATCCCTCCAACAGCCATCATTTTCAAGTTTCATTTTGAAACTTGTGTCATTGATTTGCATGACAAAGACTACCTTTGTCTTCCTCCATTGCTGTTCACATTCCTCCAATCATCTTCAAAACTCACGATGTGCAGGCAGAACTTGCTGTAGTCATTCTGAAAGCCTCCCTGATGGTTGTGGGCATTCCTGTTTTTCCCTGCTGAATCCATCACTATGGATGCCCTCATCTCCCATGTAGACTTGATCCTCCTCCATCTTGAGGTTGTCTGCATAGTCACATACAAAGGTGCCCTCTACCTCCATGAGAGCTTCAAGTTTCTCACCTTTATTATGTTTCCTATTTGCAGTTGCAGATGCCTTTCCTGACCATGACTATTCCATCTGCAGTCCAGTATCAAACTAGCCACACCCTGGGGCAGGGTGTATTAGGCAATGACTACGCCCTGGACTAGGTCAACAATATGCATGTGCCACGAATACCACTTCATGACATGGCCACAAAGCCCCAGTGCTGCCTTTAATCTCTCATCTCAACTATTTGGAATGAATCTCAGAACTAAGACTCATCTCCCTGCTTTCTTTAGCACACAATCCCCCTCACCCTTTCACCCTCCAGCCCCAATCCTGAGCGTCTACGTACCTCTTCCACATTGCTAATCCCATCTCTCTGCCCCGAGTCTGCATGCACCCTTTCCATGTTGGGTTCCAGCTCCCCTACCCCAGTCATCCTACTGTCTACCATATCCTCTCCCTCTTCTATTCCCTTAACCCTCATGTTTTTGCCTTTCTTCCACCCCGTCCCCATACTGGTCTCTGCTGGTAGCATGTAACTCTGCCTGTGCCTCACAATACCCAGTTTGATCAGCTGCCTATGTGCCATAGCACCCAATGCAATCATCCCTGCCTGTGCCCCACATTACCCAATGCGATCAGCTCTGCCTGTGTGCCACACCATTCAGCATGTTTAGCCTGCCTGTGCCCCACACCACACAGTGCAATCAGCCCTGCCTGTGCCCCACAACGCCCAGTATGATCAGTCCTGCCTGTGTGCTGCATCACACTATGTGATCAGACCTGTCTGTGTGCCACACTATGCAGTGCAATCAGCCCTGCCTGCCCCACACCATTCAGTGTGTTCTGTCCTGCCTGTGCACCACACCACTCAGTGCAATCAGCCCTGCCTGCCCCACACCACTCAATGCTTTCAGTCTTGCCTGTGTGTCATACTACCCAGTGTGATCAGCCCTGCATGTGTGCCACATTATCCAGTGTGATCAGCCCTGACTATGCTCCACACCATCCAGTGTGAGACGACTTGTTTATTGCTTGCAGCATTCTGTGAACTCCATGAGTCTCACCTGAGAGAGCAGCTTTGGCAGTGGTGACATGTTGGAGCAGTGCTGTTGTTGGTAGACTTTCAAAACTGTATGCTCCTCAAAGTCATGAGTGATATGACGGAGGGTAGCTACATTGTCATATATATCCAGTTGTGAAACTGATAGGTCAATTTCCCATTGGCATGGCATTTAATCAGGAGGGAAAATATGATTCTGGCAAGTAGCATTTCTCATGTATTCATGACATATTAATATATGCAAATTTACTTCCTGACATGGATCAGTGGGAAAATTGGCCTGCCATTAAGCTGTCATGAAGGTGCTGAGTGGAAAATTCTGACTTGTTTTTCTCCTGGTAGAAATCTGACTTTTGGTCTCACTCAAATTTAAGTTCCCACTTGCTATAACACCACCGCTGGCAGAACATGAAAATTCTCCTGTTGAGTAGATAAAACTAAACTGCCTGCAATTTAAAAGAATGAAAGATGAACTGATCAAAACCTTAAAAAAAGAATTTGACAGCATACATGCTGAGGAAGTCTAGGGTATTTAGAACACGGGACCACAATCACCTAACAACAGATGCTGGTTAGGTGCATCTACCTGAAAAGGCGACGGAATGTGGCGACTAAAGGAATTTTCACAATGACTTCAAATAAATAAACTTTAATTTACTTTTACTTTGAAATTGAAAGAGAAGGTTTCAGCTTGCTAGGAACACTCAGAGACCTCAAATCAAAGCTGTGTGAATACACTGGAGTTGAATGCACACTCCTGCCATCCCTGAAATTGACATCTTCTCTCTGTCAGAGGACTCAGAGGGGTCTACTCAACCTGCAGCTTCTGACAGGAAGAAAGGAAAATCCCTTCTAAAGAATGGAGTGCTGCAAATGATTTAATATCCTGCCAGATGACAAGAGGGTATTAAGATTAAAGTGACCTGGCCACTTCAAAATTTCCATTCAATCTAATTCAATCTCTTTCAGATTTGGCAATCCTTAGGACACCTGACCTGAAGCTGACACAGATCAGACAACCTTGTGGGGCCTGCTGCCAGCACTGCAGTCCCAGATCCGGGACTTTCTCTACGCTGGTTCCCATTGACCAGGAAACGTCCCGGAAACCAGAGCTTTCACTCTACCAGCCAGTGACCAGGAAAACACTGCCGGAGCCGTGTCCATCACTCTTCAGACTCTCACTTACCTGAACCTGACATCAAAGGCTGAGGCCCGCACTCCCTTGGTCCTCACAGCTCAGGAAAATGCTGCTGAAGCCTTCATCTTGCGAGCCTATACTGACCAGGTCTGCATCCTTGGGCTGGGACCTTCATCTCACCTGCTTCTGCCGAACCCTATGGGCAGACCAGCAAGTCTGGAGCCAGGTTTCCACTCTACTAGCTCTAAACTCCTCTGACCTAGAGAACTGTGCCTTCCTGCAGGCCCCAAGCATTTCCCCCTTTTACAGTCCCCCACATTCCTAAAAATCAACTCCTACTTCCTAAAAATCAATAACATACTCTTTTAAGTTTACTTGCAGGTCTAAAGATCCTCCAACCTCCAAAGATCCTGACCTGGCAAAGACTCAGAGGACCCTAACACGTGGACCTGGCCATCAATTCATCTGCGATCCCAGAGATATCATCCACTTACCAGTCTTTGACTCGGCCACTGTGGAGTATGGACATCCTCCCAGCTCCGAAGTCAAACCACAGCCCAACAGCGATCCGGAATGCCTAACCACGCAGACCAATCTACCAATATAGGAACCGCAAACAAGACAACAAATCTTCCATGCACACACTGACCAAAGCAAAAAAAAAAACTCATTGGATGTACCTATATCCTTAACATTGCATATCATTGTTTCCCAGGCACGAAAGGAAGCATTCCAGGAAGCATGGAAAATAAGTAGGCCTGTAGGTGAGAGTGAAACAATGTGGTCCCAAAACCCCCTACCCCAGCTTACTCCTAGCAAATGTCCAATCTCTGGAGATGAACTGAAAGCCAGGCTCACTTTTCAGAGAGAACTAAGGAATTGTTGTGCTCTGTTTCACTAGACTGTGCCCTATAACCAGAGGGCTTCTCAGTGGCTCAGGCAAGGCTAGGGGAGGTGCAGTCTTCCTTATTATCAAAACATCGTGGTGCCTAGACACAGCAACATTGGCGAGTTTCTGCTCCCCGGATCTAGAATACCTGATGCTGAAATGCCATCCCTACTATATTCCATGGGAATTCATCTCTGTTATCCTAATAGCAGTTTGCATCCTACCCCATGCAGGTGTGAAGACCGCGCTAGATGAAATATACATTACCATAAATAGCTTCAGGACAAATCATCCTAAGGCCGTGTTCATTGTGGCTGGAGACTTCAACCAGGTCAGTCTCAAAAGCATCCTGTCAAGATACCACCAATATGTCTCCTGTTCCACCAGAGGTCGAAACATCCTAGACCACTATGACACAATTCTCAAACATGCCTATCGCTCTATCACCAGCCTACACTTTGGCAAATCGGACCACAAGGCTGTGCTCCTGCTCCCGGCTTATAAGCAAAAACCGAAACAGGACAATCCGTTGAAGAAAGTCGTGCAATGTTGGTCTGAGGAATCAGATGATCTCCTACAGGACTGTTTCAGGTCAGGAGACCAATCAATATTTAAAAACTCTGCAACTAGCCTGAATGAGTCCATCACTACGTAACTGACTTCATTAGTAAGCGTGTAGAAGACTGTGTGCCAAAAAAACAAATCCACTATTTCCTAAATGGAAACAACAGATAAACAGGGATATCCAATGCTTACTGAAGTCCAGATCTGGAGGTGTTCAAGTCAGACGACACTGAACTATACAAGACAACCATATATGATCTACAGAGATCCATCAAAGATGTCAAAAGCCAGTAGTGGACCAAGCTAGAGCCCAGGTTAGCCACACGGACTCCTGCTGACTATGGCAAGATCTGTATAACAGGCTATAGGATGTAAAACTGCCAGCACCAGTGCACCCCTCCCTGATGAGACCAACACATGCTATGCCCATTTTGAGCAAGAGGTTATTGAGAGCATATCCTCCATCCCCGAAGACTCCGATGAACCAATATCCGAGTTCACCACTATAGATGTCAGAGTAGCCAGCTTGAAAGTCAACCCATGGAAAGCGACTGGTCCGATTGGGATATTCTGACAAGCAACCAAGTCCTGCGCGCACCAGCTCGTAAAAGTATTTACAGACATCTTCAACCTCTCTTTATACCAAATAAAAATCCCTATCTGCTTCAAGAAGACATCTATCATCCTGGCACCAATGCCTTAATGACTATCATCCAGTGGCTCTGACATCCATCATTATGAAATGCTTTGAAAGGTTAGTCATGGCACAAATCAACCCTGGTCTCCCAGATTGTCTGGATTTATTATAGATCACCTGTTGCTGCAACAGGTCCACAGCAGACACCATCTCTCTGGTTCTATCTCAACCCTGGAACACCTAGACAAGAAAGACACCTATGTCAGATTCCTATTTAATGACTACAACTCAGCCTTCAACATCATTATTCCTATGAAATTCATCTCCTAAATCCATGGCACGGAGCTCAGCTTCTCCCTCTGTAACTAGATCCTGAACTTCCTATCCCACAAACTGCAGTCAATAAGGATAGGCAACAATATCTCCTCCACGATTATCCTCAACATTGGTGCCCCACAAGATTGTGTCCTCAGACTCTTACTATACTCCTTGTACAGCTATGGCTGTGTGGTCAAATTCTTCACCATAGTGGGTCAGATCTCACACAAAGATGAGATGGTGTGCAGGAAGAGATAGAGAATCTGGTGAACTAGTACGACAAAAATAATCTCTACTTCAATGTCAACAAAACGAAGGAGATAGCCACTGACTTCAGGAAGCATAATGGAAGACATGCCCCCGAAGTACAGATAAAGAGATGGAGTAGAAATGGTCGAGAGCTTCAAGTTTTTAGGTGTCCAGATTACCAATAATCTGTCCCTCCATGCTGATGCTATAGTTAAGTAAGCCCACCAATGCTTCTACTTTCTGAGGAGGCTAAGGAAATACAGCATGCCTGCCACAACTATTATCAACTTTGACAGATGCACCATTGAAAGCATTCTTTTTGATTCTATCACAGCTTGATATGGTTCCTGCTCTGTTCAAGACCACAAGAAACTACAAAGGGTTGTGAATGAACCCCAGTCCATCATGCAAACCAGCCTCCCATCCATTGACACTGTCCACACATCTTGCTGCCTTGGGAAAGCAACCAACAAAATCAAGGACCCCATACACTCTGTTCTACCTTCTTCCATCAGGAAAAAGATATAAAAGTCTGAGGACACATACTAACTGACTCAAGAACAGCTTCTTCCCTGCTACCATCAGATTTTTGAATGGACGTATCTTATATTAAGTTGATCATTCTCTACATCCTAGCTATGACTGTAATACTACATTCTGCACTCACTCTTTTCCTTTTCTATGTATGGAGTGCTTTGGTGTATAGCATTTAAGAAACAATGCTTTTCACTGTATATCAATGTATGTAACAATAATAAATTAATTCAAATCAAGGAATTAAGATGTTGATCATAGGATTGCCTGAATTACCATGCCTGAGCTAGAAGGGGCAATCCAGCCATGAGAATCCCATCTGGGGGAGAGTAGAAAGTCAGCCCCTTGTTCCCAGGCCCTTTGATGAACCCTTCCTCTGAGGCCTGGCACTGGCAGAATTGCAAAGAGTCACTGAGCATACCTGCTTGACCTCCACCCCCTGGTCAGTACAAGGGGGCAGTGCACTGTTGGCACTAGCAAGGTAAGTGGCATGAAAGTGGGCTTGAGTGGTTGTCTGAGGGGGAAGGGAGCTGAGGGGTGGGGTCTGAGTGGGTAGAAGCAATCAGGTCACCTTCATGCCTGCATGGTGTTCAGGTGTGGGTAGGTGACCCATTATTTGAGTTGGGGGAGGAATTGCCTCTTCTTGCTGCAGGGTTGGTGATGCTCCCTTCGTAAGCAGGGGGGGTAATATTTCATTTATTGGGGGGAGGATGACCTGTCTTTGACCACAGCAATTGGGGCACTCTTTAAAAAGGACGCCTCAATCCTTAACGGTCTGGCTGGCGGGTTCCCTGGAATGGGTTTATTGGCATCTTTCATGTGGATGAATCCCAGCTGACAGATGCTATCAGCAACAGCGGGAAATACTGTTGTTTTCCAGCTGGTGTGGGCACTTAGTATGGAAACAGGAGAATTCTGCCTGATATAATAGAAGGATCTGGCATATAAAACATTAACATGGAACTGCGTATTGTACTTACATGGTAACGTAAGAGAGCACAAGACATACACCTAGGAGTCAGTACAGTGTTGGACTAAGCTATATGTAGAAGCAAGCATAGACTCAGTTCCAAATTTGGATTTTTACTTTTGTCTATATATGTAATTTCTACTGGCTAATACCTACTATTGAACTGCTGAAAAAAACGAATAACTTAATAAGTTCTACCAAATTACGCCTTACAACAACTAATATATGTGTGAAAAAGGTAATTTTCAATTATATTGTGACACTGGGGTACCTTTAAGAGATTTTTTAATTATACTCTCTGTAGTTCAAAGCCTTAGCTAATGTCATTGTTGCCAGAGTCCTATTATTGATCCTTAAGTAGTTTAAAGTGGGGTTGTTTATGTGTACTCTAGGATTAGGTTTTGGGCCTGCATTGTTAGGAGAGAAGGTCATGGGTTCTGGACAGGTTTTTTTCCCTTCCTACAGAGTCGAAGGACTTTTTCCTGTTTGGCTGCAGTTTGAGTTTAGGATTTTAGAAGGGGGATCAAGCTGAAAAGAAATGTCTTTCTCGCTGGTTTTGGAAGTTCTGTGGACTAACTAAAAGCCATTGTGGCGTAGAAAATCTGCTATTGGTAGCTTAACCAATGTCTATCTGGTGTTCTGAGTGGTGTTCTGACTTTGAACTGTTCTGGGTGTGTCAAGAGTGTTACAAGTCTGACAATTTTCAATTATTTCAATTCAATAAGCAAAGGATTCAATTTCAGTATCATGTGAGCATTAGATTTGCTGAGTTGAACTTGTTTAAAGGGTTTTGTCTGTGGAAGGTTTTGGTTTGATTGGAACATCTTTGATATATTTGTTAAGGTTATACATTGTTGTGATTTTATCTTTGTTTATAATTGATTTAAAGTTATTGCTTTTTTTTTCCATGTGATAACTATATTCGTAAATAAATTTTGTTTGGTAAAAACTCTCTAGTGGGTCATTTGAATCATATCTGAAGTGAAACATATCATGCTTATCTGAACCAAATTCAAGATGCAAAACTTATGATCCAAGGGGCTCCATAAAATTCTTTGGAGTTTCTGATCTGAACTATAACAATATTGTGTCATTCACAGCCAATTCATTATTCAGAATTCATTACTTTTTAGATAACTATAATCTATATTAATAACTTGAATAAAGAGACCAACAGTACTGTAGCCAAATTTGCTGATACAAAATTAGGTAGGAGAGCAAGCTGTAAAGAGAACACAAGGCATCTGCAAAGAGAAACAAATGAGTTAAGTGAGTGGGCAAAAATTTAGCTGATGAAATGTAACATGGGAAATTATGAGGTTGTTCACTTTGGTAAAGTGAATAAAAGAGCAGAATATTATTTAAGTGGAGAGAGGCTGTGAATGCTATGGCATAGAGGAATCTGGGTGTCATTGTATGCAAAATCCCAAAAGTTAGCATGCATATTGAGAAAATCAAGAAGGAGTTGCCCTGGGAACCCTGAACATTGACTCTGGAGAAATCTCATGGTACCAGGTTGAATATAAGCAAAGACATCTCCTGTTAATCACCATGTAGTATCCCCCCTCAGCTGATGAATCAGTACTCCTTCATATTGAACACCACTTAAGGGAAAACAGGGAGGGTGGAAAGGGTGCAGAATGTACGCTGGGTGGGGTCTTCAATATCTATCACCAATAGTGACTTGGTAGTACCACCACAGACCAGGATGGCCGTGTTCTAAAGAATATAGTTGCTAGACTGGAACAGCAGCAGATGGTGAAGGAACCAATAGGAGGGAATAATATACTTGATTTCATCCTCTTCAATTTGCTTGCCACAGATGCATCTGCCTTTGGTAGTACTGGTATGAGTAACCATTACATAGTTCTTGTGCAGTCAAAGTCCTTTGTTCACAGTGAAGGCACCCTCCATTGCGTTGTCTGGCATTAGCATCAAGCTAAATTAGGTAGATTTCAAACAGATCTAGCAACTCAAGACTGGGTATTCATGAGGCACTGTGGGCCATCAGCAGCAACAGAGTTGTATTCAACCACAATATGTAACCTCATGATCTGGCATATGCTCCACCCCACCATTATCCCATTTCAATGAAGAATGCAAGAGAGCATGCCAGAAGCAACACCAGGCAATCCTAAAAATGAAGTGTCAGCCTGTTAAAGCTACAATACAAGACTACTTGCATGGCAAACAGCACAAGCAACAAATAATTGTCAAGTCTAAACAATTCCATAAGCATCGGATCAAGTCTAAGTTCTGAGATCTTACCACATCTAGCTGTGAATTGTGATGGATAGTTAAACAACTCATTGAAAGAGGAGATTCCACAAATTTCCCCATCCTCACTGATTTCCCCATCAATGCATAAGATAAGGCTGAAGCATTTGTAACAATCTTCAGTTAGAAGTTTATGTTGGTCAAGCGGGCAGAACAGTAGCAAATGGAATTCAATCTGTAAAAGTGTGAGGTAATGCACTTGGAAAGGGCTAACAAGTCAAAAGGTTACAATGAACTTAGAAAGTATTGAAGATCAGAGGGACCTTAGAGTGCATAAACAAGGTGGCAGGACTGACAGACAAGGTGGTTAAGAATGCATATAGGATACTTACCTCTATTAGCCAAAACACTGAATACAAGAACAAACAGGTAATGCTGGAACTGTATAAAATGCTGGTTAGGCCACAGGTGGAGTACTGCATGCAGTTCTGATCACCACATGATAGGAAGAATGTGAATCCACTGGAGAGGGCGCAAGAGTGATTTACCAGGTTGCTACCTGGGCTGAAGAGACTGAGTAATGAGGAAAGATTGAATAGATTGGTGTTATTTTCCTTGCAGTAGTGAAGGTTGAGAGAGAACCTGATAGAATTATATAAGATTATGAGAGGTGTGAACAGGAAGACACTTTTTCCATTAGTAGAGAGATCAATAATCAGTGGGCATAGATTTAAGGTAAGAGGTCGAAGGCTAAGAGGGGAGTTTAGAGAAACTTTTTCAGACAGATGGTGGTGGTAGCCTGGAACTCAATGCCTGAAAGGTGGTTGATTTAGAAACTCTTAAATGCTTTGAGAAGCATTTAGATAGTCATTTCTATTGCCATAAACTTCAGGGCTAAACGCTAAGCACAGAAAATGGGATTAGTATAGTCAGGTCTTTGTTGACTGACATGACTATGCTACCATGCTGCTATTGAATCATTGAGCAGGTTTGAAGTGCTGAATGGCCTCTTCCTGCTCCTATTTTTTACGATCATATGAAATGTAGTCTCAATTATAATAAATTGTACAAATTGGACTGGAGAAAGAATTGGAAGTGTGGTACTCCATGCTGAGTTCAGGTCCACTTTCTGAGGCAGAAGTCCAAGCTGGCGAAGATAAAATGCTAGTGGGTGGAACAGTGCAGATTCAAGGTGAAATAATTGGAATATAATTTTCCCCAGGTTGCTGTGAAGGCAGACAGGGCCTTGCTTTAACATATCATCTGAAAGACAGGACTCAGTGTTACACTTTATATTCTAGATTTTGTTCCAAGTCTCTGAAGTGGAATTTCAACTCAATCTTCTGACTCAGAGGTGGAAATTTTGATACAATTAATAGAACAAAATAATTTAAATGGAGCAGAATTTTACAGGCCCCTGCTATTATGTGTATGGGTGGGGAGTGTTTGTAAAATTCTCCAGGAAGCTTTTTGCCATCTTCTATTCTCCTGTCCCCGGACTGTTAGAAATTTTACAGGGAATTGGGACAGCCTAACTCAGTACCCTTGTCCTTGCTTCATTTGAGGCTCTTAACTGACCAATTAGTGGCTGCTCCCTGCCCACCTACAATTTTGAGGCTGGTAAGAAGAGATTAGAAATAGATGTAGGGGAGGGGGGAGAGGAGATAGAGAGTGAAAAGAAGCTTGGCACAAAAACTCTCCCACTGGCCTTTTCATAAAATGGCCCCGTGCCCTACCGTTCCCTTCTTCTGGGCCCTCCCTTACTATTCTTGATACATGATCCCTGTGCTTATCCTTTTCCCGGGCTCCCAGCACTTAGACTCTGTGAAAAGATTGTAGTTCCAGCAGAGGCTATTGCTCCCAATCAAACTTTTTGATATAATTTTGATATAATTGAATTTATCAAGACTTTATTTGTTACGATTTTGCTAAATCAAAGCAGAAATTGGGAAGTAAAAATCAATGCATCTTTTTCTGCTATACACACAGCATATGGATTTCAATTAGTTATATACGTTACAGCCAAAACACATCTCTGCAACAATTGTGAGTTAATATTTAATAATTATGTTCAGTTCTGCCAAGTAATGCATTTAACTGCGGAGCCAAATTATATAGCACAGTGTATCTATGGGCAAGTATGCTTGGCAACAGTTGCCTGGAACTGAAATGGCAAAGTGGCTAATAATAACAGTATGAGGAGGAAGCATCTAACAATTACAAACAGCTTTACATCTGCTAGGCTTTTTTTTACCTGGATATAGCTACATATTCCTTGTCACTAGAATTTTGTTTTCTCCTCCTTTGTCCTTACAGGGTGTCTGTCACTATGCAATCTTCGAGAAGGGGCAGAAAGTCTATGCTGGACATATTTTACAAACAATTCATTAACAGATTTAGTAAAGCGAATTTGCTGATAATACTGCAGTACACTGCTCTTGTTCAAGCCCAGATGTAGTGATATTATTTCCCATAGATTTTGTTAACATTTGCACTATTACCAGCGTGATGGAGGAGTGCACTGTCTGTCTCCAGTTCCACTTTTCCATGAGTTAAAACATATGTTTTGATAACTTTTCCAGCTAGGCACATGGCCAAATATGCGCTTTCCTTGTTAATCTTGGAATGACCATTCAATGCCCAGCTTTCTTCACTAAACAACAACTGATTAACAAGTTGAAATGGTATCTGGGTTATACGTTGGTCTCTCTGTAGTGGTCATCAAGACAATCAATGATGTTTACACTACTTTTCAGGTGGACTGCACAAGAGTCATTGTTAGAAAGTGGAGTGATTTCAGAGTACCTTCCATTTATTTCCTTTTTTAACTGGTTCTAGAAGTTCAGGAGCAATTGTCTTGTTTACCCAAGCAGTTGAATCTCTTGTTTTCATCCCAAATGCAAATGAAGTTAATCAGCTTTTAAAGCACCATTTTCTAAGCGTTTCTTTTCTCCAAAACCATGAACTAACATGTGACCTTTTTGCAAACTGTTTACTCGGGTCTAGAGGTTTCCAGCTTCTTTATAACTGTTTCACTATCTTTTCATTGTAAAATACTGTCTTTCCCAGGAATAAAGTAAGAGGTCTGACAACACCATTTTAAATTCAACCGATTTATTTGATAGCAAACTCGCAAGCTTTCGACTTTATGGCCGTCATCAGACGAATGAGGTGTTCTGGTCTGCAATAGCACACATATCAGCACAGACAGTTTATAGATTGCTGATTAGAATGTGAATCTTTACACCTAACCTGCTATTCAAGTCTTAAAGTGGCTAACAATGTGAATGGAAGGAGCACTGAGCACAGGTTAGAGTGAGTGCCCCAGTCCAATGCTGGCATCTCTACATCATTTTCCAGGAATAACAGCAAAGTCCTTCCATTAAAGCATAGCGTCTTTCAAAAAACACAAATGCTTCCAAAATGTCCTTAGTCATGATGTTAAATCATTTTCCATGGAAGTGTTTATGACAATACCTAATCCTCTAACCGACAATCCTGTTGGGTAGATTTCACAATGGTGAAGGAATTTCACATGTGAGCTTTATAATTAGCTAAATGTTCAATCTGTGTTCAATTTTTCAAAGATTTATTTATGATTATTATACTAATGCTTTGGGCTGGATTTTACAGTACTCCAGTGACAGGAGGACAACTCCAGGTTGTTCTCCCCAAGCTCCAGTTCCCTTTCCCCAGCCTGTCTACCCACAACCCTAATCCTGGGGCCTTCTAGCCTGGACCAGCAATACCATCTTTCTTCCATCTATTTTGGGGGACATTTGATTAGGCAACAGCTCTCAGAGGTGGGTGGGATCTCGGATATGGGCAGAAGGCCTCCTTAAAGCAATTATTGGACTGATGATCAATAAATATCTGTGGGGAATCCTGCACAGTGGGTCTGGATCACACCTGCACTCCTACCATCTCTTGCACTAGCTTTCTCAATGGTCAATGGTTGGAGAACTGGCACCCCGTTAAACACAGTTCCCTATGGCTGTCTGGGAAGATAAGCAAAATACACTGGATATCAATTCGAAAAAAATCAATACAAATAACATTCATCTTTCTCAACATAAAGGGGAACATGTGAAACTCCCTCTTCAATGTGCAATCTCATTTGACAGAAGTGCTAATTGGGAGTTGGGTACAAAGGTAAACAAAGTCTAATGCAAGACATGTCAGTACATCTGGGCTTGGACAGGAATGGTACATTTCATTGTTATGTGTGAATTAACTTTTCTAAATCAATAAAAGAATTATTTTGTAAAATATTTGGAAATTTATTAAAATCAATGCAGAGTAAAATATCAGTTGGAAAATTTTAAACTGATTGGCAAGTTTTTCCACCTTCTGATTTATCAAAATAAATCTGTGCTTCTTACAGCAGGACCAATATTTAATTAGTATGTCATAAAGTTTCCCGTAACTCTATTATGAAATGAGTCAATGTTTCCCAAATATCCTGCTTCCTTGTTACAATCATGTGAAACAAAACCTAAAAAAAAATTTGCATAGCACACATATACTTGTAATTCGCATCAAATTTTCATGTCTCTAATGATTAAACTATAATCAGTGGCAGCAAAATTTGTTTCCTCAGAAACCAGATTGGGACCTGAATACATAGATTTGTGCCTTGTGCTAAATTTTCTTTATGGATTATTAGCAAAGCCTCTGGATCACCCTAAACATGGCTCTCAACAAAGTGGGACAGACACTACAATCAGGCTGAGCCTTCAGACGAGTCCAAAATTTAGTTGTTCCAAGGCTACCTCCTTCAAAATTTATCGTTATGCCCAACTTATATCTCGTGGCTAGAATTCATAACTAAGTATAATGGAAGGTCAGAATGTTGCTAGGATTTCCACAGGGCAGCAGAGCAAAGCCCGATCTTACACTTTTTAGCTCTTAATTATGCATCAGTAAGGAGATCAGCAAATCTCCTGGCAGGTAAACAGGAAGTTGCCTACTTCACTGTTACCTCATTGGATCGAAAGTCCTGGTGTCATATTTAAAGGGCACGTGGAAATACATTCACCTTTTCAGGCCAGCAGCTCTGCAGTACTCCTCCAGAGTCCTTGTGGCAGCAGCCTGTATGGAATAAGCAGATGTGAGCACCCACATCCCGACGCATAGGAGGACACCTCTGGTACCGTCTTTTGTTCATTTCTAGCTAACAGCAGCATTGGCAAACACCTATGGTCAGCCCAATGCTTGTCATTGTAGTGATATATGTTCATCTGTCTCTTGACCTTATAGACATTCTGCCGCCTCTTGCTGCTCAGGCCCTTTCTCCTCATGGTCCTGTACTAACCTATAATGGACTCACCTTCTCCTCATCTGGAAGAGAATGATTACAAAGGAAGGTTAGGCTTAGGGTTACAAAGGAAGCATTGTCTGCAATTTGCATCGTTGACACCTCAGTGGATGCGTGAATAAGAAATGCATGTCCTCACAGGTTTCTCTCCATTCCAAACAAACAAATGCTAAGCGCTTCACCTGGCCTTCATTGAGAGATGGAATCCCCACCATCGCCCTTCCAGTTATGATGGGTATTTGTCCCATTTATACATTAACATGTATGGGGACATTGATTTTTGACCATGAAAGCCATGTGCATGAAGCCTCACAAGGACACTTTTCTGCTTGTCTCCACTAGCCTCAATACCCTATAGAGAGATCATTGTCGTAGCGTAGACAGATGAGCCCAAATATTCCTTGTCAGCCATGACTATTCATCTCGGAGAATAAGGTTTGGGGTTGCAAGTTGGCTGCCCTCCACCATCCATGCCCCTTGGTGGCAGTCCCTCCTTTCTTCATCTCTGCTTCTGACTACAGCCAATGGCAAATGACACTAAATGCATGACAGCTCCACACCTTGCTGGGATCCAGACATTATGAGACCAATGAATTGCTTCACGTAGAGAGAACACAACTGAGCAACTCTGACATCCAGTTGCCTCAGTATTAGGGTGCCCCTTTAGTCGACCACTTTTGCTGCCCTTGAGCTCTTCCCAGCTTGAGGGATCTCACTAACTGCATGGTCAAGGTCAGCTATTGAAAAATGTTGGATGTCATCTTTCAATCTTGCTCCACCATCACCCACCAACTTCCACCATCACCACAGATCCAGCCAATAGCGCCATTCCTCTCCCCTCCATTACCTTACACACTATCACCATCCACTTCCAAATGCCTTTCCTCCACTCAGAGCCAAAACCCATTACCACCTCCATGCCCACTCTGACGATGTGCCCTCTTACCCAAGCCACCAGTCTTGTCCTCCTCTGTGACCTATTTGATGAGATATTAATCTTACAGATCTTGAACCTGCAACCCCATTCCCTCCTCTGACTATGACAGTTCTCCACTATCCACTTAGTACTCCACAGTACTAAGTGCTCCCACCATAAGTTGTTGTCCATACCAGCAACTCCACCCTTTACAACACTCTTTCCCTTTCTCCAGTAAGCTAACCTTTACTCCACCCTTCCACCTTACCCCACCTTCCTTTCAGTCTTCACCTGCCTCCTTGTCCATTCTTGGTACATTTGCTAATGGTACTTAGGTGAAGTTAATGCAAAGTCCCCAAGAAGAAGGTGGCAACATCAATAGACCTAGAGGTCATTGATGAACTGAAGTTCACCAGGTGCATGTCATTCATGTGCAGTCAAAAAAATAATCCATTCCAAATTCTCACTGGCATTGCACTTAATTTGGAAGAATGGAAATTTGGTGAGTTAGTCTTTTAATGAGATGCATGTGAATACAAATATGGTTTCTGACATAGATCAGTGAGAAACTAGCACCATTTTTAACTTACCATCAAAGTTTGAAGAATAAAAACTAATTTCCCACTGGTTAAAAAACTGATTTTTCCATCACACCAAATTTAGTTTCCCTTTCCACCATGATTCCCACCAATGGTTGGTGCAGTATATTCCACCCTTAGATTTTAAAGGAAAATGTAAATTTTTAAAAATCTGAACACTGTTCCTTTCATAATGGAGCAAAAGAGGGCATCTATAAGTTCCTTCTGACAGGGTTCTGTGTTCACCTTCTGTGAAGCATGGCAGAACATTCCATCTTTCTGCACCTTCCACCATAGCTGATTCTCAAGATGCTCTGTTAATAGTATAGTCACTGACCATTTACAAACTTAGCAGAGGATCTTCACCTGACTCTTGATGAGTCCAACAAGCCCAACCAGAAGCCCATGTTGATACACAGGGAACACAGAATCAAATCCCATCAAGGTAATCGATGGAATTTTAATTCAATTAATAAAATCTGGAACTGAAAGTTAATCTTAGTAATGGTGACCAAGAAACTATTAGCAATGGTCATAAAAACCCATCTGGATCACTGATACTTTTTGGGGAAAGGAGTTCTTGCACAGTCTGTGACTCCAGATCTATAGCAATGCACTTGATTTTAACCCTCCTCTGCAATGGCTGAGCAAGCCACTCACTTTAAGAGTAATCAAGGATGGGCAACAAATGCTGCCCTTGCCAGTGATATCTAGATGCCATGAAAGAATAAAGAATAAAAAACAGGGTCAACAATGCAGACTCTGGAGAGAGACATCTCAGTATTTATGTTGGAATCCATTCTCCTGTGACAGGTTTTTGTGGCAAAACATGTTTTATAATTTAATGGTCTTAATATCTGGTGTTTTAAAATTTGAAATGCATAGATGCTAAATTAAACACATTCCAGCCATCTCTATATTGTTCTATTAAGCTTTTTCAATTACAGTTATGGAATCATTATGGTACCATTACAAAATGCAGCTTGATGTGATTAGGAGGACGTATTATACAAGATTTGAACAACTTTAAATACAAAATAAGCACTACATTTCAATAGATAATAATTTCAATGCCGGACAGCGACTGATAATCAAACATATTTGGTATAAATATATGTTACAATATTGCATTGTTCATCTGTTTTTTACTCTGCCATTGAAGATGGGCAGAGGTAATGTCACCATTTTGTTAGTCTGTTAGTCTGTGACAATATGTATCAAAAATTAATGGATGGAGATCAGCAAAGTCTGGTACACAAGTAGGAGATAGCCCGAAGAAGATCTGATTAGTTTTTGGCAAAGAAGCATTTCTAGATCCTGGAATCTTTTCAAAGATTGTTAACAATGGGGGATGAGGCAAATTGACTTTTGAATGTTGTCGATTGGCTCACAGAAGTGTAAGCTGTCACAGCTGTCAAAATGTGAACAGAGATTTCAGGACAGGTTTTTTTTAAAAAAATCACTGGATGTCACTGGTTAGGCCAGCATTTGTTGTCTATCCCTTGACAAGGTGATGGCAAGCTGCCTTCTGCAGCCATTTCAGTCCTTGTGATGTAGCTACAACCCACAGTGCTGTTAGGAAAAGAAATTCCAGGATTTTGACAAAGCGACAGTGAAGGAATCAAGATATACAAGTCAGGATGGTGTGAGTCCTGGAGGGGAACATGCAAGTGGTGGTATTCCCATGAATCTGCTGCACTTGTCCTCCTACATCATAGAAATCCCACATTTGGAAAACCCTGTCGAAAATGGCTTGATAAATTGCTGGATGGGATTCTCCAACCACACTCGCCCCAAAACTGGAAAATCCCACCCAAGGTCAATGGTTCTTTGCATGGTCATTTCCCCCCCCTCTCCCAACTACAATGCCCTCGGCAGGCAAGAAGGAAAATTCCACACTCACCCCCAGCCCCGTCACAAACGGTCAATGGCACAACAGCTGAAAGTTCCAAAGTACTGCACTTCTGTCAAATGCCTCTGCTATTTTTTCAAAAGAATTCCACTGTATTTTTTTGCAATCTTTTGTACTAAACTTTCCCTTATTATTCCATTGCTGCTTTTCTACAATGTTGAAACTCCAAGCAGTGTCAGAAATTTTCCTTGGAAAAACTGGAGCAGAGCCAGGCTTATTTTATGACAGACAAGTCTATAGTTTAAAAATATAACTTTATAGCTGCCTTTCATTAACTCTGAACTACAAAACATCTGCTATTTATTATGAGGGACATTTTAGATAGATAATGAAATTGTTCAGAATTTACAACATTGGAAACTTACATGAATCAATGAGTGGCAGTAACTCAAATTTATTTTAATTAGATAACTACACTCATAAAAAATAAGCAGTGTTTTTAATTGTTTCACTTGATTGTAAATTGAAAGTTCTAAACTGTCTGTCAAATGTTATTAATAGGTCATGTACTGTTTATTATTTAGTCTGAAATGCAAGAGGGCATAGTACTGCTGAATTTTCCCAGTCTGGATATAGCAGAGTAGAAGCCAGGACTGCGATCAAGAGCAAAATTAGAAAATAAAGCATTGGGCAGCTAAGTGACACATTCTTGCAAGCAAACAACCTTGCCAAAGGTGAGATGAGCATGACAAAGATTAGCTGCCCGGCAGCTCCAGATAGGCAATTATATTATTTATTAACTTAATGGGGAGAGGTGTTGCCACCACTGGGATCTTCCTGGTAACAGCCTAGCTATCTGCTGAGGTCACAAGTAAAATGGAGTGGCCTCCCAACACAGGCCAGTGGGGCCATCAATGCCTCCTCTTAACAACTCCAGCTCAGACTAACTGGGGCTCTTTAAAATTTATTCATGGAATATGGGTGTCATCAGCAGCACCTTTTGCTCACCCTAATTGCTCCGAACTGATTGGCTTGCTAGGCCACTTCATTAGGACATTTTAAGACTTAACCAGATTGCCATGGCCACAGCCGTAAGCCTTTCTGTAGAAGGTTTCAATGGATTCTTAAGTGGCTGCCTCCAGAAAAAATACAAACAAAATCTTACCAACAACAAATCTGGGTTTCTCTTCAGGAATTAAGTCCAGTGTTGGAATCCTGATGATCCAACTCACTTTGAACAACTGTTTTTACAATGCACATACTCTTTTCAATTTTCTCAGTTTCTTCTCTCATAAACATATTACAGCCAACTTAAACTCAAATTTAAGCTCAAGTTTGTCCAGTTGCTACAGGGCTATAAAAGGAGTTGAAATTATAGCAGTGGGTTAAAGCTTCATGTAACTCCTGCCAGTCCATGAGATGGTCATGTTAGTGCCTTAATCAAGAAGGACAATTAGGAATTGATACAAATGGGGATCCCATACAGATCTCTGAGAAAAACACAGGCCCAATTTTAAGCACCTCGCCAGCAGATTTGGAGGCATCTGGGTTGGTGTTGGGGGTGCAGGGGATGTGGCACCATCAATTTGAAGAGAAGGTATTCTCCCCGAGTTTCTCTCCACCCTGACCTGATTATAATTTTATGCTGCTGCAGGGAGGGCCAGGGACGGGAAGACCATCCTGGCCCCATGTAAGGCCCTTAAGTGCCTACTCAAGTAGGAACTCATAAATTAATAAAGTTGTCTCTTGGCAGGAATGAAGGGGATGGTGGTATACCCCCATCAAAAGGAACTATTGACTGAGGGCATCCTTCCCTTCATGTCCAGTGATCTTGTGACTTTCCATCTTCCTCACCAGCCAGAGAACATGATCAGCTTTCAACCACCACCACCCCATTGTAACCCAACAGGGCTTCCTTACTCTCACTGCCCTGGAATCCCACCACTTACTATCATTTGGTTCCAGGGACTTGGTGCCAGAAAGCCCTCTACAATGCCTCTTCCAGCCACTGCAGTGTTGTATCTGGAGGGAATGGAAAGCTGTGTGCCAACCTGATTGCTCAGCAAATCTCCAAGATAGGATTGCCTACTGAGTGAGGGTGGGAATTCACACCTTACATCAATTAACACTCATTAGAGTGTAATATGGCATTGAGTTGCTGCAGCTGCTGGAATGGGCGGCAAGGTGGCACAGTTATTAGCACTACTGCCTCACAGCCCCAGGGATCTGGATTTGATTCCCGGCCAGTGTCACTGGAGTTTGCATGTTCTCCCATGTTGGCGTGGGTTTCCTCTGCCAGCTCCAGTTTTCTCCCACAGTTCAAAGACGTGTGAATTAGATGTATTAGTCTTGCTAAATTGCCTTTTAGTTTCCATGAATGCGTAAATTACAGAGATTAACAGGATAAGTATGTTATGGGAACAGGGCTTAGGTGGGATTGTTGTCGGTGCACACTTGATGGGCTAAATGGCCTCCTCCTGTATTGTAGGGATTCTACGAGTTAGAGGCCAGACCCCACCATCCAGAAAATTCAGATCATGGGGTAATTTATAATAAAAAACAACATTATCAGAAAGTTAAATATGTTTGCTCCAAATTACATCCTTCTATGTTTATTATATCATAAATGCTACTTTTTTAGGTATGAAGTAATCTGGCTTAAAAGTTTAAATAGCAGTTAATTGGTATGAAACGCTTTTGAATTAGTTTGATTTTTTTGGTGCTTGCTGGATGATTGCTGCTGATTGCTAGCTGCCATTGAGCTGTTGGTAAAATGTGGGGTGATTCCTTACTGCAGTGTTCTTTTGCCAGCAAATAAAATTTTACTTACTCGGCATTGCTATTAAACAAATGTTATTTGTGATATTTTCATTTTTAATTAATATTTAAAGCAGTTTTGGTACAGGTGTGATGCTCTCTGAGTAAATACATTAGATTGGAATTTCAGTTCCATGGAGACCAGGATTGGACGCGGGTGGGAGCTAAAAATAGCTGTGTTGTATGATATGCTAGTTCCCTAACTCTATGGCAGCCCTGGGCCATATTTGTGGAGGTGGAATGGATGGGTGAGGGAATGGAGGGGTCAAGCACAAGGAAGTCTATATGGCTTGTTGAGAGCCTATTGAGACCAATTTAGAGGAGTCTTATCAGAATTAATCTTCCAGACATCTCCAGAGACCAGTTCAATTGCCCAGAAAAAGCTTCAGTGGCAGACTGCATTGATGGCCTGGCTGCAAAATAATTTAAGTTTAAAAAAAGTTTGGAGAAGGCTGCTTTATTTTTTATCTATTGCAGCCTGCTGCTCCTATTAAGTTGGAAAGTCTCTTGAATGGCCTTCCAGGTTCAAAAGCCTGCTCATTGTCCTTAGTGAGCTTATCTCCAGGATAATTAATGTTGAGCTCTCTTGATAATCAGGACTGGTGACTTTTTCTCACCAGGGGCAGGTGGATTGAAAACCACCCTAAATTCTGTTCCACAGAAATACCTGCCCTATATCAAAGAAATGTATAAACACAGATATACTTGGATTGGATAACAGATAACTATGTTACAGGCTTCAACATACTCTAGGATCCAAATAAAATACACAAATTAAGTTTATGCTGCTTATAAAACTGATCTCAACCCTGAGCTTGAAAAGAATGGTATGCAGCTGTTTGTTTTTGTTAAAAGTTTGTGAGCAAGGTTTTTGTATGATGAGGTCAACAGTGTGTGGGAACTGATGAGGCAGAGTGAGAGTTGGCAACATCTTTAGTACAATTACCATGGCTGAAGACTGGTTATTACACTCTTGTGACTCACAATTAAATGATAACATATCTTTGAATCAGATATAGGTATTAAGTACTTGTAGCTTAATGTAATGCAGGGAATTCAGTTCTATCTATATATTAGACAAAATACTTTATTTGTTGCTTTAAAAATTGGATACTTTTTTTCAAAATCTATTGTCAAATTGCCTTAACATATATGGTTGGAATTCACAAAAATATTTTTATAACTTTAACAAATGAAACACGTGACGCTTCATAGAAAATCCTTCATTTTTTTTTGTTTTTTCCTCTACGAAGAGCTATTTATCATTTTGGAATGGATAGCTGTAACCACGGAAACAGGTGGCAGCCACTAGATTGTCCTTTGGCTATTTTTGTAACAGTCTATGACAGGCTAGTTATTGGGTTACACACAACCAGCTACACTACTTGTAAGGACCTTATAATGTAGAGGTAATGAACAACACTTCTTGTTTGAAGTGATAGTTGATTCGAGAATAAAATGTACTTATCGGTGAGTGAAAATCAGGACTAAGGTTTTAAAACAATCTTTCAATGAGAAAGAATCATTTTCTAACAAAATATTTTTGTAAACTGTAGAAGTTTCACACAATTTTAGCATACTTTTAGTGCAAAGGGAGGTTTGAGGTCAGCCCAGAGCCTTATCCACTGGGTCTCCGCTTCTATAATACTGCTACAATGCTTAGTTATTAATGGAGCCTGGCCCACAATTGCCAATGTTTTAAATGGACTCAAATGGTAAAATGTTATATTGACCCAATTTTATGTGTTTGGCTTATTTTCATAATCTCAGTTAAAGATGGGGAAAGGAGTGCTCTACATGTGACACCATGCTACTGAATTATGAGTTAATTTTAAATCAAAAAGATGCTACATGTTTAAATTTTAAAGTTTATTTATTAGTGTCACAAGTAGGCTTACATTAACACTGCAACAAAGTTATTGTGAAAATTCCCTACTGTCTTTATGCAATGCTTTCATTTTGAATTTCACATCTTTGTTTTCAAATCTTTCCATGGCCTTACCCACCCTTTCTCAGTAAACTCTCCAATCCTACAAACTTTCAAGACATCAGCACTCCTTCAATTCCAGCCTCTTTTGCATGCCCAATTTTAATCACTCTATCATTGCTTGCAGGGCCTTCAGTTGCCTTGACCCCAAGTTCTGTAATTTTTCTCTAAACCGACCAATTTTCACTGACCTAATGGGTTGAATTTTCTCTGGAGATTTCAGTGACAACACCAGAAGCATCACATAGAAAGCTGAATGTAGGGATTTTCCAATCAGAGGGGAGGTGGGCAATGATGTGCCAATGGCTGACACTATGGCAGGTACTGACTCCATATTAATGAGCTTTCAGCCCTGCAGGCACTTGTTTAAAGTGGTTGCCAGATCTACAATGCAGAAGATTCCTTTTGTTAACAACTGTGCAAAAGACGCCAAAGGAGTTGAATGGGATCCCACTGCAACCAGAGGCCCACGTTTTCGTTGTCAGGATGGGAACATGGAGACAAGCGAATTCCTGGCTTCATGAACATGGCCTTTATAAATGGCTGCCACAGATTTCCTGTCTGGGTTGGATTCGAAGTCAGGGGGGATAACCTGGAAGAATGGAGGATGATGTCAGGTGCGGAGGTGGACTAGGCGGAGGGCTTGTTTTTGGGTTCTGGCATTGTGCTCAAAATGTAAAAAACAAATGTGTTTGGGATGAGGAAATGTTAACTCTTAATAACCCTAAATGTTTGTGTTCTCTTGTACAGATTTTGGTATTCACAAAGAATGGAAACTGGAGAAGTCTAGATTTAGAATTCATCCATCTAGTAGCTCTGCCAGATGTTCCCTAACCTCCACAACAACCCTGGAAATGTTGTGCTGCAGATGCTCCAGAGGCATGACATCACCCTGAGGCTCAGCTTTGTCCTGGATTCCCATAATCTTCTGCCTGTCACTGGCCTCGACCCCACAGCCTCTGACAGCTGCTCACTGTGTCTCAGATGTGTTTGCCAGCTTATGACCTTGGTTCTGATCAAAACGCGTACACACTGACATGAGAATAAACAAGAAAATGCTGGAAAATCTCAACAGATCTGGCATAAAGTCATAGAGGTTTACAGCATGGAAACAGGCCCTTTGGCTAAACTTGTCCACGCATCCTTTTTTTAAAAACACTAAGCTAATATCAATTACCTGCATTTGGCCCATATCTCTCCATATCCATTGTACCCACATAACTATCTAAGTGCTTTTTAAAAGATAAAATTGTACCCGCCTCCACAACTACTTTTGGCAGCTTGTTCCAGACACTCACCATCCTCTGTTTGAAAAAATTGCCTCTCTGAACACTTTTGTATCTCTCTCCTCTTACCTTAAACCTATGCCCTCCAGTTTTAGACTCCCCTACCTTTAGCAAAAGATATCTATTTACCTTGTCTATGTCCCTCATTATTTTATAAGGTCACCCTTCAGCCTCCTGTGCTCCAGAGAAAAAAGTCCCAGTCTATTCAGCCTCTCCTTATAACTCAATCTAGCAAGTCCCAGTACCATCCTAATAAACGTTTTCTGCACTCTTTCCGGCTTAATAATATCCCTTCTACAATAGGGTGACCAGAGTTTCACACAGTATTCCAAGTGTGGTCTTACCAATGTTTGTACAACTTCAACAAGAAGTCCCAACTCCTGTATTGAATGTTCTGACCAATGAAACCAAGCATGCCGAATGCCTTCTTCGCCACCTATGACTCCATTTTCAAGGAGCTGTGAACATGTACCCCGAGATCTCTTTGCTCTCTAACTCTCCGCAACACCCTACCATTAACTGAGTAAGTCCTGCCCTGGTTCAATCTACCAAAATGCATTACCTCACATTTGTCTAAGTTAAACTCCATCTGCTATTTATCAATCCACTGGCCTAATTGATCAAGGTCCCACTGTAATTTGAGATAACCTTTCTCACTGTCCACCATGCCACAAATCTTGGTGTCATCTGCAAATCTACTAATCATGCCCCAATATCCTCATCCAAGTCATTAATATAAATGATAAATAACAGTGCACCCATCACTGACCCTTGAGGCACACCGCTGGTCACAGGCCTCCAGTTTGAAAAACAACTCTCTGTAACCACCCTTCTCTGGCTTCTGTCAAGAAGCCAATTTTGTATCCATTTACTTACCTCACCCTGGATTCTGTGAGATTCCACTTTATACAACTACCTACCATGGCAGCATCTGTAAGGAATGAAAAAGGCTGACATTGAGTCCAGATAACTCTTTGTCAAAGCTAAAAAGCATAGAAAGTGGGAGATACTTATGTTGCTGGATGAGGGAATGAAAGATGAGTCATAGCCACAAAAACAAGGGGAATGGCTATTAATGGCAATCCATAGAGTGAATGGCCAAATGGCAGAGAAGCTAAAATCAGAGGGTAAGTTGTGACAACTGAAGATGTGTGTGTGAGTGAGTGTGGGGTGGGTGGGGGGGAGGTTGGAGAGCAAAAGGTAGGCAGTATGGATGGTAGAGAGATAAAATTGAGAAAACAATTTCAAATGATTAGCTCTACCCCACCTCAACCCCTTTGTTATCATTTTTTTCCTGTTCTCTACTTTTATTTCTTGTCTTTTCTTTTTCTTCCCCCCATCTGTCCCTCTATTTTATCTCCCCTTTCCTTCATTTTACCTTTCTCCCACCCATCAACTCCTACTTCCCACAACTTCATCTGTCACAGCTTTCCCTCTGATTTCAGCTTCTCCTCTGTTGTGGCCATTCACACCTCTTATTCTCTCTATGGACTGCCATTAGCGCCTTTCCCTTGTTTTCGTGGCTATGACTCATCTTTTACTCACTCACCATGCAGTATAAATATCTCCCACTTTCTATGCCTTTTAGCTTTGACAAAGAGTCAGCTGGGCTTGAAACGCAGTTCTTTTCTCTCCTTACAGATGCTGCCAGATCTGCTAAGATTTTCCAGCATTTTCTCATTTGGTTTCAGATTCCTGCATTTGCATTAATTTGCTTTTAACTGACATAAGAGTATCCACCCTGCCGACGGGTACGAGTGATAATCCGGTGGCTCAATAAAATTAAGCCACATTTCTTTACGTTGTCAAATTTTGTTTGATAAAGCTCTTGAAATGCCTTAGAATGTTTTATTACATCAATGGTGCTATATAAATCCAAGTTATCGTTATTTGGAGAGGAATGGGTTCCTATGTCATTCCCAAATACCATCTTTATAGGTCAGTTTTGTGACATGCTACTGAGACAATAACACAACATACGGTGCTCCTATCCAACATTATAGTCAGTTAAACATTTATTTATTTTAATGGTGTTAGATATTACAGTTTCTTTTGTGAACAGAAGCCTCTGCATTTACTTATTACCTATCTTCCACTTTCAGCTGGTCAATAAGTGAATGAGATTGGCATATCTTAAAAGAGTTAGCTCAGTGAAATTGCAATCTCTCCATGATGCACACATTCACCTATAGCTTCTTCTCCATGATTCTGTCGTTTGGTTTGAAGTGACTAGATTAGCCAGTAACAACACTGGCTTGACACTAGTATTCTCACTTCTGTAAACTTCTGAGGCTAGTTAGCATTGCTGGAAATCCACATCACATAGTTCACCATTCACTCTAACGTCTATAATAAATGTGCAAGTACAAAATACTAAATACAACAGCTTAAAATGTCTAGAACTAAAAGCACTTTGATCAAATTACTATTTACTTTGAATCTATGCCAATGAATGATATCATCGCAGTCAAGCGTTTACATGAAGGAAATTGAGGACCATGGATGGCTAAGTATTATGAAGTACTGACTGCTTTAGAACTGGATCCATTTACGGGAAGTTCCATAGTATTGCACAATACCGACCATTAATGGAGAAAGCCAGCATGATCCAGTAAGCCTTATTCTGTCCTCATTTAAGCAAAAGCCAATCTGAAACAAATAATTCTGACAACTACATCCTAAATGTAGATTTGTTACATTTTATATAAGCTTCTTAAAAGCCTAGATCTCTAGCCACTGATTTCTTTATGAGTCACATTCCCAGGTAGAGGTTGCTTAATGTTGAAGCATCAACCCTACATTCTATTAGGTAGCATAATAAATTTTTATCATGGATAATACTGTTTGACATGTTGGAATGAAATCTCTAACCGTCCATGAATAATAGCACAAAATATATATAGCATCTGTTTTAGCATTTATTTTTATTAAATGTCAATTACAAGACAATTTTGTCTGCAACTCTTGTCTGTCACATTTGCCTGTCATGTTTTAATGTATCTATACCATCTCTGAATTACAAGCTTCTGGGTTCAAGTCACACTCCAGGGCTGGAAATTTCCAGCTCCACCCCCTGATGAAAACTTCTGGCCCGGCCAAAGATAATGGATATTTGGCTAGCTCGTCACTTCCAATGCGGAGTAACCCACTGTAGCAAGCTGGAAAATGCCACCCAAGGCCTGAGCTTAAAATCAAGGCTGATACTCGAATGCAGTAAGAAGTCTCACAACACAAGTTTAAAGTCATTAGCTTTCGGAATTGACTGCTCCTTCATCAGGTGGGCGGGAGTTCTGCTCAAAACAGGGCATACAAAGACACAAACTCAATTTACATGAATAATGATTGGAATGTGAGTCTTTACAGCTAATCAAGTCTTAAAGGTACAGACAATGTGAGTGGAGAGAGCATTAAGCACAGATTAAAAAGATGTGTATCATTTCCATACAGGAAAGTTAATGAGATTTTGCAAGTCTAGGCAAATTTTGGTGGTTGCAGGTAGTGTGACATGAACCAACATCGCCATTGACATGAGGCCGTCCTCATGTGCGCAGAATTTGGCTATCAGTCTCTGCTCAGCGACTCTGCACTGTTATGTATCGTGAAGGCGGCTTTGGAGAATGCTTCTGATCTTCGAGTGGCGTTTGCTACAAATAAACCTATTGGACTTTAACCTGGTGTTGTGAGACTTCTTACTGTGTTTATCCCAGTCCAATGCTGGAATCTCCACATCATGACTCCAGTGCAGAACAGAGGAGCACTGCACTGTTGAAAGTGCTGTCTCTCGTATGGGACATTAAACTGACTCCCCACTTGCCTGCTCAGAAGGATGTAGAAGATCCCACTATTTTGAAAAGCAGGAGAATTATTCCCAGTAACCTGGCCAATATTTACCTCTCAGTGAACATCACAAAAAACAAATTATCTGACTAGTGTCACACTGCTATTTTTGTGAGTTTCTGAATGCAAGTTAGCAGCCGCATCTCCTACTTTACAATAGTGATTACAATCAAAGTTCTTAATTGGTTGTAAAGTACTTCGAGACTTCTGGCAGTCATGAAAATCACTATATAAATTCAAACTTTATTTTGTAAACTTCACCTTGCAATTAAGTCTTTCTAGTTCTGTTTTCAAATCTGGGGCAACATCAGACCTACCTTGCCTTAGTCACTTGCTGCCTTTTTCACTGCTTCTAGCCACCCTTTCTCACATTGTGGGTCAACTCACAGCACACATGGGCTACAGTGATTCAAGAAGGCAGCTCACCACTACCTTCTCAAAGGCAACTAGGGATGGGCAATAAATGCTGGCCAGCCAGCGACGTCCATGTCCCATGAAGAATAAAAAAAGTGCTGATTAAAATCAGCAATTTCAGAATTTTCAGCCACTCCCTATCTTGCTTGACTGTCTTTTCTTGCAATCCACTGGAGCATTACCTAAGTGGAGAAACCTTTATAATTTAAAATGCAATCATCATTGATAGCCTCTGACCCACCACAAGAGCGGGTCAGAGGCTAGCGATACTGTGGTGACTAATTCACTTCCTGACTTCCCAAAGTCTATTCACCATCTACAAGGCACAAGTCAGGAATATAATGGAATAGTCTCCTACTTGTCTAGATGGGTCCAGCTCCAACAACATTCAAGAAGCTTGACATCTTTCAGGACAAGGTAGCCTGCTTGATTGGCACCACATCTCAAACATTCACTCCCTTCACCGCCAATGCTCAGTAGCAGCAGTATGTACTATCTACAAGATGCACTACAGCAATTCATCAAAGATCCTTACAAAAACCTTCCAAACCCACAACCACATCCATCTCGAAGGACATGGGCAGTAAATATATGAGAATACCACCACTTGAAAAATTCCACCCAAGCCACTTACCATCCTGGCTTGGAAATATATCGCCGGTCTTTCGCAGTTGCTGAGTCAAAATCTTGGAATTTCTTTCCTACTGGCATTGTGGGACAACTCACAGCACATGGACTACAGTGATTCAAGAAGGCAGCTCACCACTACATTCTCAAAGGCAACTAGGGATGGGCAATAAATACTGGCCAGCCAGTGACGTCCATGTCCCATGAATGAATAAAAAAAGTGTTGACTAAAATCAGCAATTACAAAATTTTCAACCACTCCCTCTTTTGCTTGTCTGTCTTTTCTTGCAGCTTCCCATCTATCTTCCTCAGGTTTAAAAGTGTCAAAAATAAGCTTTGACCTATGAACCAACTCATAGTTGTCAGCAAGCTCTTGCAGTTTTAACTGTTTCTCCATATGAGTTCTTATCACTGCAGGTAATGAATCTTTAAATTCTTCAACAGAATTACTTTTCTAAGAGCCTCATAGGTTTCTTCTATTTTAATACTCTTAAATTTTTTTGTTCAAATTCTGTCTCAAATGTTCTCAAAACTTTTGTCAATAACCCTCCAGCACTAACTCTTAAGCAGTCAATATAGGTTGCTTCACTGTATTATACTCCCCAGACCTTTCCTTTGAAAAAGATACATAGATTTCATCCATCCGTCTTACGTTCAAGTGTATTCTGTGAGAGCAGTGTCCAAATATATTGTAAACATTTAATTTGTCAGGCTATTTTCTCAAAGGTCATAAAAAAATGTTGCAGCTTGCTTTATCAAATTTTGGAAGTGCCTGCACAAATTTAGACATCTCACCACTAGGTTCGTATCTAGAACTACTTCCTCCCTCCACTGCTCTAGTGTTTATTTTCCCACTGCTCACATTTGAAGCTAAAATTCTCTCTTTCCTTTTCCCACTCTGACAATGCTAACTTCTGCAGTTCAAGTCCATATTTTTCATTTCTATGTCTTTGGCTTTTCCCTTTTCAAGTCCTGCATTTCTGATTTCTTCATTTTTACTTGCAATGGAATTTTAACTAATTAAATTTCCTCACTTTTTGAAATACTTGATCTGCCTGACAACTCTTGTACATTTAAATGTGTTATTATTTTGTCAATTATCTCAGCTTTCTTAATCACTGTAGCTCATCCTAATTGTAATGTATACACCAATTCCATCAATCTTGATTCCCTCTTCAAACTTTCCAAGGTTATATTATCAACTTTCAAACAAGTCTTAGCTAGTGCAAGAGCTTTTTTGCAGTCACCATATTTTAAATCACACACCTCCTCATTTGGTTCCACGCTTTCTTCACTCTCATTACACTTAAAAAGTCACAAATTCATAAGAGCATAAGATATAGGGACAGAATTAAGCCATTCTGCTCATCCAGTCTTCACCCAGAGGGTGGTGAAAGTGTGGAATTCACTACCATTGAAAGTAGCTGAGGGCAAAATGTTGCCTGATTTCAAGAAGGAGTCAGATATAGCACTTGGGGGATCAAGGGATATGGAAAGAAGGAGGGATCAGGATATAGAACTTGATGATCAGCCATGGTCAAATGAATGGCGGAGCAGGCTCACAGGGATGAATAATCTACTTCTGCTTCTAGTTTTTGTTTTTATAAGTCTGCTCCACAATTCAATCATGGCTGTTAAGTTTCTCAATCTCATTCTCCCACCTTTTCTCTGTAACTTTTGATCCACTTACCAATCAAGAACCTATCCATCTCTCTCTTAAATATACTCAGTGACCTGGCCTCTACAGCCCTTCTGTGGCAATGAATTCCATTGATTTACCACACTGATGCTGAAGAAATTCCTCCTCATCTTTGTTCTAAAGGGTCATCCTTCTATTCTGAGGCTGTGCCCTTGGATCCTAGCCTTGTCTACTAATGGAAACATCTCCCCCACATCCATTTTGTCCAGGCTTTTCAGTATTCTGCAAATATCAATGAAATCCTCCTTCATCCTTCTAAACACCATCAAGTACAAATTTCTCACACCCAAGGAATTATGCTTTTTAAAATTCTGGCCAAGGGCCCCAATTTTCCCATGCCACCTGCCATGGGAATTGTAGCGGGCGTGGCAGATCTCGCAAAAATCCATCGACCTTGAGCCAGGATTTCCTGGCCACAGGGTGAGTGCAACTGGAAAATCCTGGCCATAGAATTTAAGAGCAGGGAGGTTATGATAGAATTACATAAAACATTGATCAAGACACAGCTAGAGTACTGTGCACAGTTCTGGAAACTACATTATAGGAAGGATGCAACAGTAATGGAAAGGGTGCAGAGGAGATTTATCAAGAGTGTTGCTTGGACTTGAGAGCTTTAGTTATGAAGAGTATCTGGATAAACTGGGGTTGTTTTCCTTGGAGCAGAGAATGAAGGAGGGATGAGATATATGAAATTGAGGAGCACAGATAGAAGAACAGGAAGAAATATTTCCCTTGGTGGAGGGATCAATGACCACGGGTATAGATTTAAAGGACAGGAGGTTTTGAGGAGATATGATGAAAAACCTTCACACCCAAAGAGTGGTGGGAGCCTGGAACTCTCTGCCTGAAAGATTGGTGGAACCCTCATAACATTTAAGAAGTATTTAGATATGCATTTGCTATGCCAAGACATACAAGGCTACGGGCCAGGTGCTGGAAAATGGGATTAGATTAGTTGGGTGGTTTGCCTTTGATCGGCACAGATGTGATGGGCAAAAGTTAAAGTAACAAAACAACCTGCATTGCTAATTGGGTGCATTTGGATAATTACTCAGTTCCTTATGAGCTTGCCTTATAAGATCCCAAGCTTTTCACTGGGCCGTTAATCACTGGCAGCTGTTTAAGGTTGAACAGCTCTAACCTGTCCAATTGGAAGCAATGGAAAATTTTTATTTGACTTTAAAAAAGTAGATGTTTTGAAATAAGTCACTTCACCAATTAACTCGTTGCCTTCACCAAAATTGGAAGCTTTGTCTGCTTCTCACTGGAACTAGGTTCAAGAAAAATATTTGATTTCTTAGAATTCAGCTTTTAATTCTGTTGGATACAGTATCACTGTAATACACTAAAATGTTTGTTTTGAGGTTTGGGAACAGGCTATTTGTTGTTTTGTGTGTAGGTGTGTGGCTGATGGGATATTTAAAGGAAAATAAAATTGGATAAAAGAGAGGGTGGATGGGACGTGGGGTCATCGCCTCAAAAATGAAAAAAGATAAACCAATTTAACAGTACAACAAAATATAAATAAGCCAGTTCAATTAAAAGCAATAAAAATTTAAATTTCTTAGCAATACTTAAATATTGCTAAATATTCAGTGACAATACACAAAACATTTGTACATTATCAGTAGGAGAACACTAACACAATCACTGAAGTGAACTAATTGAACATTTGTCAAGTCAAAGTGGGAAGTTGACAGTTGGGTAAAGATGTTAATAGCTTTTATGGCTATTGGTTTCCAGTTTTCTGTTTTTTCTCCGTTCCCTATTAACCATGCCTGTGTAAAAATTCCATCTCAATTACGTGCAATTATAGTGCATTACAATGATACTGTAGCCAGTGCAATAGAAGTACAAATTGATTCCTAAGGAACCAAATATGGCATTAGAAAACTTTGCTGTTTCATTTTATTTCAGTAATACTATTAATGCAATACTACTGGGTATAAAACAATATACTTAAATGCTTGCACACAGTTTAGAAGAAGCATAATGGAGCACAGCCTATAAAAATGTGTTTGACATTTATTTTGTTTGATGAAGTCAATCACAATGAAATGCATCGTCATATCACCTGTGTGCATCATCATCATGAAATTAGCTGACACAGTTTTACTGGCTATTAGCCTCTAAACTAAAAGGTTTGGTGAACACTTTTGCCAAGATAACAATGTTACTTTAACAGGTACAGATAATAAAAATAAATGCATGCTGTGTCAACTATTAAAATATGTTCCAGAGGAGAAATGCATCATAAATATTACATTTCTTTATTACTGCAGCATTTACATTTTACCATGAGTTTGATGGCTTTTGAGCAGAGGAACTGCAATGAAGGGCTGAATTTTCTTTTCTGAGAAAATATCCTGCTATCAGGAGGAAATATGAATTAGAAACCGATAAATAATGATGCAGGGACACAGACGGCAATTTTCAAAGACACAGTCAATTATGAGCTAGTTCAATTAAAGGTAGACCGTGAGTTCCTTAAGCTGGAAGGATATTAGAAGGCCCTTAGGCAGTGAAAGATCAACAACTTCACCTTGAGAAATGGGAGCTGCTGATACACATGATATAGAAGGAATACTGTTTCCGAAAGTTTGTAGGATTATTATCAAATCAACTGGTTGGACTTAAACCTGGTGTTGTAAGATTGCTTAGTGTAGCTGCTGATATAGGCAGGGAAACATACAGATGCTTCAAGGTGGTGTTGGTCTCTGAAGAATGTAAAATATTAATTAAAAAACTTGGTCACATTTTTCAGATTATCATTGAGGAGGGGGAACCTCTCCTTATAATGTCCTGCAGCAATAGCTGTTTACTACTGGCGATTGTAGGTGGTTAACTTCCATGGAGTGCTGGTCCCACTCTGCCACCAGGAAGTCAATTCCATTCATTGACTGGGTTATAGCCTCAGTGCACAGGCAGTTTGAAAACATCCAGTTAGTGTTAGAAAAATGGCTTTAAGAGGCCCTTTAATTAACTTAACTAACTGCTGTTTACAAGCTGTTAGCTTCTCAAAGCAGCTTGTTCTGAAAGACTCTGAGGCAGGAACATGAGGAAAGTGGGGCTTTTCTCTTTGGACCGGAGGAGGATGAAAGGTGACTTAATAGAGGTTTATAAGATGATGAGGGGGATAGATAGAGTGGCTATGCAGAGATTATTTCCTCATGTAGCTGTTACTAGGGGGCATAACTATAAGATTCATGGTGGAAGATATAAGAGGGATGTCCAAGGTAGATTCTTCACTCAGAGAGTGATTAGGGTGTGGAATGCACTGCCTGCTGTGATTGTGGAGTCAGACACTTTAGGAACTTTCAAGCGGTTGTTGGATAGGCACATGGAGCACACCAGAATGATAGGGATAACTCTGATCACACCTCCATAACGAAATACAAATTCAGTCAGTAGAGTGAGAAATACAAATATACTTCTACCAAAAAAACAATGAAAATATTTTATTTTTAATTCATGTTTGTACAATATTCGTATACCCTAATTAATCTTTTTAGAACAAAGCATTTTATTAACTTAAGAATGTTATGCATTGAGTAAGTTTGCCGGGAATGAAGGAAAATCTACAACCAAGTTTGTTGTTGAAGTGAGGTCAAATCCGAGAAACTCTGTGTTGTTATATCCGACTTTCCAACAGCCCTTTTCATTTTACAATTGCCCAGTTTTATCTATCCTAAAATAGACTAAAATTAATTAAGGATTATTTCCTAAATCAGTATAATTCGAGCCTAACAAATACCTAAGAGTTCTCTTTCTTTATGGCCATGTTTAGCATTGTTAGTTCCAGTTTTAATCTCTCTGTTTAACCATTCAGTTCCATTTCATCAAATCCCTTATTGTATGTTACCTTCTGGGAGTAGCGTTTTTGCTTTGCTACTGTTGCTTGTGGCATGGAAAGGTATGTTCGACAATAACTGCTGTGGCTGGCCAAAAAACAACATTCTTACACTGAGTCTATCCCATTTAATACTGATAATATTGCATACTGTGAGTTGCTGGAAGTGTGAGATGAAAACATGCTGTAAAATCCACAGATCATCTGGAATCTGTGTGAACACAGAATGCTTTCTCAACCTGGCCTTCTACTTTCTATGATTTACGTGTATTAACCCCCAAGTCCCTTTGCTTCTAAATCCCTTCAGAATTGTAACCTTTACTTTATATTACCTCTCCTCGTTCTTCCTACCAAAATGAATCACTTTTCTGCATTAAATTTCCACTCCCATTCCACGTCTATGATCTTTTGAAGTTTATCATTATCCTCATTACAGTTCACAATAGAACATACACAGTATGGCATAATACAGACCCTTCTGCCCTCGATGTTATGCTGAGTTATGTCCAAACTAAAAATCAAACTATCCCACTCCCCATCATTCTGGTGTGCTCCATTTTCGGTGACAAGTGGTGTACCTCAGGGGTCTGTTTTGGGGCCCCTGCTGTTTGTAATTTTTATAAATGATCTGGATGAGGGTATTGAAGGATGGATTAGTAAATTTGCAGATGACACTAAAGTCGGTGGAGTGGTAGATAGTGAAGAGGGGTGTTATAGTTTGCAGAGGGACTTGGACAAGTTGCAGAGCTGGGCCGAGAGGTGGCAAATGGAGTTTAATGTGGAAAAGTGTGAGGTAATGCACTATGGCAGAAATAATAAATGTGTAGAGTATAGGGCAAATGGTAGGATTCTTAGTAGTCTAGATGAACAGAGGGATCTTGGTGTGTATGTGCATAGATCCCTGAAAGTAGGCAGTCAAGTCGAGAAGGTTGTTAAGAAGGCATATGGAGTCTTAGCTTTTATTGGTAGGGGGATTGAATTTCGGAGCCGCAACGTCATGTTGCAACTGTACAAAACTCTAGTGCGGCCGCACTTGGAGTATTGTGTGCAGTTCTGGTCCCCACATTATAAGAAAGATGTGGAGGCATTGGAGAGGGTACAGAGGAGGTTTACCAGGATGTTGCCTGGTATGGAGGGCAGGTCTTATGAAGAGAGGCTGAGGGATTTGAGGTTGTTTTCGTTAGAAAGGAGGCGGCTAAGAGGGGACCTAATCGAAACATATAAGATGATTAGAGGTTTAGATAGGGTGGACAGTGATAGCCTTTTTCCTAGGATGGAAAAAGCTAGCACGAGGGGACACAGCTTTAAATTAAGGGGTGATAGTTATAGGACGGATATCAGAGGCAGGTTCTTTACCCAAAGGGTGGTTCGGGAGTGGAATGCCCTGCCTGCAGCGGTTGTAGATGCGCCAAGTTTGGTGGCGTTTAAGAGGTTAGTTGATAAGTATATGGAAGAGAAGGGAATGGTTTAGTTTGGAGGGGCATTGCTTTTTATATTGGTCGGCGCAACATCGAAGGCCAAAGGGCCTGTTCTGTGCTGTAATGTTCTATGTTCTATGTGCCTATCCAATAACCACTTGAAAGTTTCTAAAGTCTTCGACTCCACTATCACAGCAGGCAGTGCATACCACACCCTAATCACTCTCTGAGTAAAAATCTACCTCAGACATCCCTCCTATATCATCCATCATGCCCTCTAGTAACAGCTACATCCACCTGAGGAAATACTCTCTGCATATCCACTCTATTTATCCATCTCTTCATCTTGTAAACCTCTATTAAGTTGCCTTTCATCCTCCTCTGCTCCAAAGAGAAAAGACCCAGCTCCCTTAACCTTTCCTCATAAGATTGATCCTCCCAAACCAGGCAGCAGCCTGGTAAATCTTCTCTGCAGTCTCTCCAAATGCTTCCACATCCTTCTTATAGTGAGGTGATCAGAACCAAATGTAGTCTCATCAAAGTCTGGTATAGTTGCAGTGTAACCCTCACAGCTCTTAAATACAAACCCCCTGTTAATAAACGCTAAATATTTCCAAGTTGTTTTCAATAAATTTTGTAATTGTATCCTGTACACCCAAGATCATTACTTTATATATCAAGAAAAATAGGGATCATAACACCAACCTTTGAGTAATCTGAAAAATAACTATTCACTATCCCTTCATGTTTTGTGTTACTCAGCCAATTTTGTATCCAAGTTGCTATTGTTTCTTTTATCCCATGAGCTCCAATGTAACTGACAAGCCTATGTGTGATACATTACTAGATGTCTTTCAGAAGTCTATGTATATCACATAAGAACATAAGAAATAGAAGCAGGAGTAGGCCATCCAGCCCCTCGAGCCTGCCCCGCCATTCAATAACATCATGGCTAATCTGTAGTGGTTCAGTACCACTTTCCTGCTTTCTTCCCGTAACCCTTAATTCCCTTGTCAATCAAAAACCTATCCACTCTTGACTTGAACATATTCAGCGACGAAGCCTTCACCACCTCATCAGGTAGAGAATTCCAAAGATTCACCACCCTTTGCATGAAGAAACTCCTTTGCAACTCTGATCTGAACCACCCCCCCCCCAATCTTGAGGCTGTGCCCTCTAGTCCTGCTATCTTTGCTAAGCAGGAAGCGTCTTTCAACCTCTACCCTATCCATCCCCTTCATTATCTTATACGTCTCTATAAGATCCCTTCTCAGCCTTCTAAACTCCAAACAGTACAAACCTAGCCTATTCAGTCTCTCCTCATAATCCAACACCCTCATCTCCGGTATCAGCCTAGTAAACCTTCTTTGCACCCTCTCCATGGCCAATATATCCTTACTTGAATGCAGCAACCAAAACTGCACACAGTACTCCAGCTGCAGCCTCACCAGCACCCTATACAGCTGCAACAGAACCTCCCTACTTTTATATTCTATCCCCCTTGCTATAAAGGCCAACATTGCATTTGCCTTCTTCATCACCTGCTGCACCTGCATACTGTGTTTTTGCAATTTGTGCACAAGGACCCCCAGGTCCCTCTGCACCGTCACATGCTGCAGCTTTTTGCCATTTAAATAGTAATCCTTCCTACCATTATCCCTACCAAAGTGGATAACCTCACATTTGCTAACATTATACTCCATCTGCCAGGTCCTTGCCCACTCACTCAACCTATCCAGATCTCTCTGCAGGCTTTCCACACCCTCCATGCAATGTGTTTTTCCACTCATCTTCGTGTCATCAGCAAATTTCGTCATCCTGCACTCAGCCCCTTCCTTCAGATCATCTGTGTAAACGGTAAATAGTTGAGGCTCCAGCACCGAACCCTGGGGCACTCCGCTAGTCACCAGTTGCCAATCAGAATAGCACCCATTAATACATACCCTCTGCTTCCTATTAGACAACCAATCCTCTATCCAGTCTAACATCCTACCCCTGACTCCCTGCATTACCATCATCAATCCTACATGTTACCTCATATGAGAATGTTCAATACTGAGATTGGTAGATTTTTACATGTTAAAAACTTCAAGCTATCCAGTGATAATGCAAATAAATGCTGTTGAAATAGAAGATCAGCCATGTTCGCATTGAATGGCAGAGTGGATTTGAAGGACTGAATGGCCTACTCTTTTTTTTATTTCTTATGTCTTATTAAGAGACCAACGTTGGAAAAAAGATATCCACTGAGAGCGAACCCTCTACCCTTGTGTTGACTCTTCTTTCCTACCCCTTCCCTATTATGACCTCCATCCTGTCATCCCACCTGCCATAAATCTCCTATGACCTGGTATCCAAAGATCTCAAGTTGGTTTGTACCAGCAACAGCCACTGTCTCTCCAGTGATGCTGCTGTTCAATATAGCCCTGGCTTCTGATTGTTCAGTACCTCTCAGTGGGTGGCATTTTGATCCTTGGGGCTCCTGGAAGAAAGCCTGATGCAATCCAGTTGGTGCCTAAGCAGTATTTAAATTGGTATCAGTCAGCAGAACCAACAGGCAAGATCTATATTAAATATCACCCTAAATGTTAATTGACATTGAACTAAGATAAAATTGATCTTAATTTTTTGGTTCACAAAACAATATTAACAATTACCTACCTAAAACTAACCAGTATCAAACACTGGAGATATACTTCAGAGCTTCATTTGGCCTTTGTGCTCCAAACCATTCTTCAGAACTATGGTGGTCACAGTGGTTAGTGCTGCTGCTTCACAGCGCCAGGGACATGGGTGCAATTCCTGGCTTGGATCATTGTCTGTGTGGAGTTTACACATTCTCCCCGTGTCTGGGTGCTCCAGTTTCTTCCCACAATCCAAAGATGTGTGGGTTAGGTTGATTGGCCAAGCAAAAGATAGTATCAGGGGATTAGCAAGGTAAATTAGTGGGGTTAAATCAGTAGGGCCTGGGTGGGAATGTGGTCGGTGCAGACTCAGTAGGCTGAGTGGCTGCACTGTAGGGATTCTAGGATTCTAGAACCATCTTAATGATTCCATCAAGTTTATTTGCTGTTCAATACATGGCTTACATTTATTAGGGGACTATTGACTGATGACTTTCATCAGAATTAGGGAGTACTTTTCACACATTTTAAAACACAAAATGCATTATCAGAAGTAACTATTGGGCAGAAATTAGAGCATAACTTAATCAAACAGGATTAACATTTGAGAAGAAAGACAGTTGGAATTTCAATAGGGATGCTTCTGATCATTGTCAGTTACCATCTATTCAATTTCTTGGGGTTATTGTCAATCACTTGCTTAAGAACCCCTGTAGAAAATTACCTCAGAATAGGTAATTACCTCAGAATAGAAAATTACCTCAGAATTGGACAGTGATAGCCTTTTTCCTAGGATGGAGAAAGCTAGCACGAGGGGACACAGCTTTAAATTAAGGGGTATGAGTTATAGGACGGATATCAGAGGTAGGTTCTTTACTCAAAGAGTGATTAGGGAGTGGAATGCCCTGCCTGCAGCTGTCGTAGATGCGCCAAGTTTGGTGGCGTTTAAGAGGTTAATTGATAAGTATATGGAAGAGAAGGGAATGGTTTAGTTTGGAGGGGCATTGCTTTTTATTTTGGTCGGCACAACATCGAAGGCCGAAGGGCCTGTTCTGTGCTGTAATGTTCTATCTATGTTCTAATATAAAACAATATAGATGAGAGGATTGGGAAACACGATTAAAGCTCTAGCTCAATTTGAAATGCCAGCATTGGCATAGGCATGATCAGCTGAATAATCTCCTCTGGTGACATAATTTTATGATTCTATGTAGGCAGAGGAATTATATAGCATCATATCCACAGAATTTGATGGATTTGGCAAAATAAATGCAAACAATTAATATTGAAACTCACTGAATTGGAGGAAGTCTGGTGATATGAATAAAGCTCAATGAGACATAGTACACAGAACTGGGATAAAATGTTCAAATTAAACAGTGACAAGTGTTATCCCCAATAAATTTGTGCAGAGCTCCAGATTTTCATTATGACAATAGAATACAAAACAAAGAAGTACAACTGCAGTTATGCAGAGCACAGGTAGCCCTCATTTAGAATTTTATATTCAGTTTTAAGCAGAGGAAAGATAGTTAGTCTTGGCGAAAGTCCATTAGAAAGATCTATCACGGTTCTAAGACTTAACTATGAGAAACAGGGTAAATATGAGTTTTGAACATGCGGAGGTTAAAGATGATTTGATTGAAATCTTAAAAATAATAAACTGAAATGGTGGATGACAACATTTCCTCCAGGTTTCAAACAGGAGTCATATTAGACTTGAAACATTAACTCTGTTTTTCTCTTTGTAGATGCTGCCAGGCCTATTGAGTTTTCTAGCATTTTCTGTTTTTACTTCATATTACCAGCATCTGCAGTATTTTGCTTTTATATTAATTCCTCCTTCTCATTTTAGAATCCAGGACAATTTTAAACTTTGAATTAGGATAATTAACATAAATGTATTCCTACAAAATGTTGTGAAAAATGCAAAATGTGGAGAAGATCACATAGTAAATGTGAAACAGATACTCATACGTAAGTAACGGCATTGGTGGATCTGGATAGAGTAGTAAATTGGAACTGAAATAATAAAAAAACTTTCATGATTATTAACATTTTGAATCTACTCCTGTTCCCAATCATCGGCCCTCCCTAATGTGTTGAATGGCCTATTTTTATTCTTAAGTTTCTAATTTATAAGGACAGAAATTGATAGTTGCAAATGTGGGTCAATCCTAGAACTTTAACAGAGCAGCTGTAATTCTTCACCCTGAAAGCTCTGTATCAGCTCTGTATTACCCCTTGTAATTCCTATTTTACTGTTCAGCATCTAAAGACATTAAACTATTATAAGTATAGCATAAATTCAGCAATCCTGTACTCCTGTACACTGGAGCATTGTAGCTTAATTTCCAATTTCACATATGATCATTGTGCTTCCTTCAATCATGGACCACTATTGGAAATGCAGGAAGGGTGAATTTAACCCAATGCCTTTCTTCTGGTTCCAGAAGAAAATTAAAATATCCTTCTATTAATTCTTTCCTCCTGAGCTACATTTTGACATTCACAAATCTATTGAGGATAATTTTAACCTAATCTTTTCGAATGGAAACTGATAGAATAGGATTGGTTGACTGTTTGACACTCCACTCGAATTTCACTTTCCATTGAAGTCAATAGCAAATAGAATTGGGCAAAATGCCAGATGAACGGATGGCTAGGTTCCATCGGTTTCTCTTCCTCACATCTGTTAAAAATTGATTATATAATAATTTATTAAATAAAAACCCTTGAATGAAACGAATAAATGAAAAATATTCCACTTTCAATATCTTAGACATGTTTTTGGCAACAGCACTGCACTAAGTGGATTGGGACTTTGTCCCACACTGATTATTCTCCAGTGTTGTGTGTGTAGTTTATCATTCTGGCATCTGGAACTTCCCTGCTTTACTTTGTAAATACAAAAACATCCACAATCCCTGTTATGAATTCAGACCACTGCACTCACAATCACCCACTGTTACACACAAAGCTCAGTAGTGGTAGCAAATTTTAATTTGCATGTTGATTTGATGCCACTCTTCATGTTCTATAATTTTTTCCAAACACATAAAAAGATCTGAAAAGGGATAAAATGGCCAATGAGTAAAGCAATGGAAAACTTCACAACAATTTTTCTTCTGAAGGCAGAGACTGGTTGTGGATGGGTCTTTTTTCTGCATGGAGGTCGGTCACGCATAGAGTGCACCAGGGATCCGTTCTAGGACCCTTGCTGTTTGTCATTTTCATAAATGACCTGGATGAGGAAGTGCAGTTGGTAAGTTTGCTGACGACACGAAGTTGGTGTGTTGTGGATAGTCTGGAGGGATGTCAGAAGTTGCAGCAAGACATAGATAGGATGCAAGCCTGGGCGGAGAAGTGGCAGATGGACTTCAACACGGATAAATGTGTAAAGGTCCATTTTGGCAGTCTAATGGGATGAAGGAGTATAATATCAAGAGTAGGATTCTTATCAGTGTAGACGATCAGTAGGAGCTTGGGGTCTGGGTGCATAGGACTCTTAAATCAGCCTTGCAGGTAGAGGATATGACCAAGAAGGCGTATGGTATACTAGCCTTCATTAATCGAGGGATTGAGTTTAGGAGTTGGGAGATAATGCTGCAGCTTTATAAGATCCTTGTCAGATCCCACTTGGAGTACTGTGTGCAGTTCTGATCACCTCACTACAAGAAGAATGTGGAGGCTATTGAAAGAGTGCACAGAAGATTTACAAGGATGTTGCCTGGATTGGGTGGTATGCTTATGAAGATAGGTTGAGGGAGCTAGGTCTTTTCTCCTTGCAGAGATGAAGGATGAGAGGTGACCTGATAGAGGTTTATAAGATGTTGAGAGGTATAGATAGGGTGGATTGTCAGAGGCTATTTCCCAGGGCTGAAATGGTTGCTACGAGAGGACACAGGTTTAAGGTGCAGGAGAATAGGTGCAGAGGAGATGTCAGGGGTAAGTTTTTCACTCAGAGGGTGCTGAGTGAATGGAATTGGTTGCCATTGATAGTGGTGGAGACGAACTCGCTGGGGTCTTTTAAGAGACTTCTGGATGAGTACATGGGATTTAATGGGATTGAGGGTTATAGATAGCCCTGGTAGGTTGGGATATGATTGGCTCAATTTGTGGGCCAAAGGGCATGTTTGTGCTGTAGTGTTCTATGTTCTATAAAATGAATGTTACAACACAGAAATGTTTTAATATGAACTGTGAGGATATATACTGATTTTTAAAAAGTGTACTCCAGGCTATTAATCTACACAAAAATTGAATGCTTAGTGCTCAACATAACATCAAACATATGTTCGAGCCACAATTCTAAGAAAACAAAATGCCAGTAAAAAACATTCTTGAGCATGTTAATAGAATCATATTAACTCACCTCTACCACTGTTTCAAGCAATGAGTTCTGCATTCCCACCACCTTCTTGGTTGAAAGGTTTTTCCTCAAATTCTCCCTGAACCTCTCACCCTTTACCTTAAACCTATGTTCCTTAGTTTGACTTTTCTACTAAGGGGAAAAGTTCCTGCCTACCTACTTAGGGGCAAGTTTCTTTTTATCCACTGATAAGGTGGAGAAGAGTACTCACCTCCTTTTTCCCTCTCGAAGGCCATGATGCTTGGTTCCCATTTTTAAAAAGCAGTAATAATTCAGTCCTGCATGACATCTCGCTGGTGGATGGGAAGATTCAATGAGGTCTGTACATCTGACTTTATCTCGCTAATGATATTAAAATGATTTCAAATTCATTCAAATTAGGATGATTCCCTTCCCAGGTTTGAACCTGATTGCTTCAGGAGGGAGGGCACTTGGAATAACATCATCAGAATACTCTCTAGCGCAAATGCTGGTTTTGGCCTTTTGTGAGTGTTACTGGCTATAATGGAATATGTGCCCATGATGAATGGGCCCTGTGAATCACGTCCAATATCATTTTCCTGTTTTCAGGATCACAAATCTATTATTTAAGAAGTTACCATCTCATTATTTTTAAACAATTATTGTGAGTTGAAATGTTAAAAGTGAATAAAAAAATTCAGCTCTACTCTTTGCAAGAGCAAATTGATTTAAAGCAGTCGCTAATGAATTGATAATGAACTTGCAGCTTTGCAACCTGCTCTTATTTTCCTGGAAATGCAAAGTTAGTGTTAAATGCAACCAGCTCATTGCTAAGTATGGCATCTTACATGATTCGTAGAGGACATGAACTCATCAATAAACTGGTCATTGAAATATGTTTTTAATTAATGTAAAAAAGTAAAGAAAACATACAGACTAAATAAAAATAAGCTGCCCTTTATCATGCTGAGTAGGCATGAGGACATTGTAAATGTTTAAAAACTTGTATGCCTGTTTTTAAGAAAGGACACTGCTGATCTTCACAATGCATGCCATAGGTCAACTGACTTTTGGAACTGCAAGTTGGTCAAGTTTCTGGAAGATTTTAAAAGGTGAATTATAATGAACATATCCAATGATATGTATCATATCATTGTAGGATGTCTGACGCGTCTTTGTCAGGACTTAACCAAAACAGGGCAATAAGGCTGTAGACTTTCCGAATTCAGAAGTCACATAACAAAGCAGAACTACCAGAATAGATTATGCACAAGGGAAATGCTAAGGATGCCCAACTGCCGCTTTTGTGTTGATGATTTGATCATGGGAGGTGGAAATTCCTTTGTTAACATGAATAGATTAACAATTGTTTTCCATCATACATTAATGGCCAGTTCTGAAATACCAAAATCCTTTGATTTTTGAAAACCTTTTATTGGAAGCTCTGCTTTGCTTTTTGCAGCAGACAGTGGACTTCAGAATGCAGGAGTGACATCAGAAGGGGCATAACTGCTGAAATCAAATGACGATAGCTAGTCTTTTATCAAGTAACAAAGCTGAAGGTTTTAAGGCCCTCTTGAAACACTGTTTCCCACATTTCCTGAGATTTCCTGGTAAAGAAATACCAATTCTCTGGCCACAAGTATTATCAAGACTGCTTATTTCACTTACAATACATCCCTTATTCCCAAAAAACTCCACAAAATCCTGTCTTCAACTATCTGGACTGAACTTCAAGTCCTGAGTAGAAATGCCCTCTCACAGGGTTCTTAGAAATATGTGAACTTTGATTTGATTTAATTTATTGTCACATACAATCAAAACATATCGTTCATAGAAAAGGAAACGAAAAAGTGCAGAATGTAGTGTTACAGTCATAGCTGGAGTTTATAGTAAGATCAACTTAATGCAAGTTAAGTCCTTTCAAAAGTTTAATTGCAGCAGGGAAGAAGCTATTCTTGAATTGGTTAATACATGACCTCAGATTTCTGTATCTTTTTTTTTGAAGGAAGAAAATGAAAGAGAGAATGTCCGGAATGTGTGGAGTCCTTAATTATGCTGGCTGCATTGCTGAGGCAGCAGAAAATGTAGACAGAATCAATGAATGGAAGGCTGGTTTGTGTCATGGATTGGGCTACATTCATGACCTTTTGTATTTCCTTATGATCTTGGCAGAGCAGGAGTCATACCAAGCAATGATACAACCAGAAAGAATGCTTTCTATGGTGCACCTATAAAAGTTGGTGAGTGTTGTAACTGACATGTCAAATTTCCTTAGTCTTCTGAGAAAGTAGAGACATTGGTGGTCTTTCTTAACTATAGCATCCGCATTTGGGGACCAGGACAGATTGTTGGTGATCTGAACACCTAAAACCTTGAAGCTCTCGACCCTTTCTACTTCATCCTCACTGATGCAGACAGGGGTGTGTTCTCCTTTACGCTTCCTGAAGTCAACGACAATTTCCTTCATTTTGTTGACATTGAGTGAGAGATTATTGTTGCTGTAACAGTTCACCAGATTTTCTATCTCATTCATGTACTCTATCTTGTCATTGTTAACTATTCTGTTTGGTTTTAGTATTTGTAAAAGTGTAACTCCTTTCTTTTACTGTATCTTTATTGTGTATATATGGTATATGAAATAGTGATAAATCTCTCTGGGAAAATAATGAATACTCTTGGTTTGAAAATCCATGAAAGTCTGCTGCTAGTGACTTTGTAAAATCTAACCACACACAAATACTGGGTGGGGTCAGGGGTGGTTGGTGGTCTTATGTTAACTAAACCATACTGATTGTAGATGAAACAGTTGAAGAATTTCAAAGGAGCATACAAACATATGAATTAGGAGCAGGAATAGGCCATTTGGCACCTCAAGCCTGCTCGGCTGTTCAGTAAGGTTATGGCTGATCATATCGTGACCTCATCTCCACTTTCCTTCCTATGCCCATGTCTTATTCCTTTTCAATCAAAGATTTATCTAATTCACCCTGAAAGATACACAATGACCCTGGCTTCACCACTGTCTAAACTCACAACTGTATACGTTACTCTAGATGTTGTCTCACCAATGCCCTACCTATTGTCGCAAAACACCCCTACATTTACACACCATTCCTCTATTTTCCTTGCTGTATCTTCATACTAAGTTGATAATTCATGATTTTGTATGGGAAAGATCATGTTTCACCAATTTGGTTGAGTTTTTTGAAGAAGTGATGAAGATAATTGATGAGAGAAAAGCTGTGGATGTAGTTTATATGGACTTCAGTGAGGCATTTGGCAAGGTTCCACATGGTAGGCTGGTACAAAAACTAAAACCACACGAGGTTTGAGTGGGCTAGCTAGATAGATACAGAACTAGCTTTGATTATAGAAGACAGAGAGTAGCAATGGAAGGGTGTATTTCAGAATGGAAATCTGTAGCTAAAGGTGATCCACAGGGACCTTTTGTTTGTAGTATATATAAATGATCTGGAGAAAAATGTGGGTGCTCTGATTAGTTTGCAGATAACACAAAGGTTGGTGAAGCTGCTGATAATGCCAGGAATTGTCAGAGGATACAACAGGATATAGATATATTGGCAACTTGGACACAGAAATGGCAGGCATAGTTTAATCCAGACAACTACGAGGTGATGCATTTTGGAGGATCAAATTTAGATGTGAATTATACTGTAAATGGCGAACCGTTAGAAACATTAACATACAAAGGAATCTAAGCATGCAGGTCCACAATTCCCTAAAAGTAGGAGCACAGGTTGCCAAGGTGATTAAGAAGGCATATGGCACACTTGCTTTCATCAGCCAGGATACTAAGTACAAGAGCTGGGAAATCATGTTGCACTTTGGTTTGGCCACTTTAGAGTGTTGCCTGCATAATACCAGAAGGACATGGAAGTTTTGGAGAGAGTGCAGAGAAGGTTCACTAGGATGTTGCCTGGTCTTAAGTATGTGGACTATGAGGAGAGGTTGAATAAAGTAGGATTGTTTTTACTGGAAAGACCGAGGCTGAGGGGAGACCTGATAGAAGCCTACAAAATTATGACAGACATAGGCAGGGTGGATAGTCAGAGGCTTTTTTTCTAGGATGGAAGTGTCAATTACAAGGAGGCACATGTTCAAGATGAAAGGGGGGAATTAAAGGGAGTTGGGGGGAAGATTTTCATGCGGAATGGTGGGTGCCTGGAATGTGCTTGCCAGACGAGGTGATGAAAGCTGACACATTCGTAACATAAGAGGCATCTGGATGGGTACATGTATAGGGAGGGAATAGTGGGATATGGATTGAGTAAGGGCAGAAGGTTTTTTTTTAGTTTATTAGGGCATCATGATTGCACAGGCTTGGAGGGCCAAAGGACCTGTTCCTGTACTATATTTTTCTTTGTCCTTATGTACCAAGATACCAGATTCCTCTGTATCTCAAGAGTTCTGCAATTCCTCTGAATAATTGTTGCTTTTTATTCTTCCTTCAAAAATGGATAAGTTCCCATTTTCCCATCTGCCAAATCTTTGCCCACTTACTGATTTTATATTCAGTTGCAGACTCCTTATATCATCTTCACAATTTACTTTCCTACCTATCTTTGTGTTATCAGCAGACTTTGCAACCATACTTTGATCCCCTCATCCCAGTCATTAATATAGATTCAAAATAATTGATCCCAGCACTGATCCCTGTGGCACTCCACTTGTGCCAACCTGAAAATCACCCATTTATGCGTACTCTCTGCTTCCTGGTAGGTAATCAATTTTTCATCCTGCTGATGTCTTAGCCTGTTCACTGTGAGCTTTTACTTTGTATAGTAACCTTGATTGTGGCACCTCATCAAATGCCTTCTGGAAATTTAAATAAACCACGTTCATAGGTTCCCCTTTATCCACAGTGTTTGTTATTTCCTCAAAGAACTCCAATAAGTTAGTCAGACTTCCCTTTCAGACAACTATGTTGACTCTGTCTGATTGCAATGAGATTTTCTAAGTACTTTATTATAACCTCCTTAATAATAGGTTCAAACCTTTTTCCCCAAGTGATTTTCTTTCATGTCCATAACATGTTAAAGCAGGGAAGTCCAAACCACACGTGGCTATGGTTTCCAATTTTAACTAGACACATTCCTTCAGATTTCATTGCACGATCTTGCACTTTAATAACATCATGGTTAAACAAATCTTTTCCCCCATTTCCAGCATTTTTGCATGCAATAAATTGAAATGGTCAAAAGAAATAAAGTATAACACACAACTGTTTTTAAGGTCTCAAAAGGTCTTTCTTCAGGGCTGCTTGCAGATTAATCTTTAATTCTTAGAGGGTTGACAACTCTACATGTTGCCCCAAAGCTTGTCAATCTGGCCATTGAGGTTTAGGCAAATGAGCCATGATTATATTTATATTTGATAATTTATAAAGCGATCAATTAATATTTGGAGTTAGGTGTCAGCTCAGTATTAGCACTCTTGTCACTGAAACAAAAAGTTGTGGATTCAAGAACTATTCCAGAGATTTGAGCACATAAATCTAGGTGACACCTTAGTGCAGCCTTGAGAGAATATTGTAATGTTGCAGGGGAAGTCTTTCATTTGAGACATGCATGCGAACATGGAGCATGGTAAATAAAGTTAGTATGATGCATGCACAGATTACAATGTGGAACATGGTGAAATGGTGATCCTAGAGGTTTAATTCAAAATGGGTCAGGAATGGGGCATTAAAGGTCCTTAGAAAAGATAGGAAAGGAAAGAAAGAAGGAGGGGCAGCATTAATCAAGCAGATTATGATAGTACTGACAAAACAATGTGTCCTAGATGGGTAAAGAGCAAATTGATAGTATTTTCCTCATTCAACAGTCTTGAATGTTAGAAGTTTGCTATTATTGGAAGGCACAACTACACCATAGCTTCTGGCGAGTTAATTTCTGCCATCCAGCCCCTCGAGCTCGCTCCACAATTCAACAAGATCATGACTGATCTTTTCATGGACTCAGCTCCACTTATTCTCCCGCTCACCATAACCCTTAATTTCTTTGCTGTTCAAAAATTTATCTATCCTTGTCTTAAAAACATTCAATGAGATAGCCTCAGCTGCTTCACTGGGCGGGGAATTCCACAGATTCAAAACTCTTTGGATGAAGAAGTTCCCTCTCAACTCAGTCCTAAATTTGCTCCTCCTTATTTTGAGGCCATGTCCTCTAATTCCAGTTTCACTTGCCACTGGAAACAATTTCCCTGCTTCTATCTATTCCCTGAATAATTTTATACATTTTCTATAAGATCCCTCCTCATTCTTCTAAATTCCAATAAGTAAAGTCCCAGTCTAGTCAGTCTGTCCTCACAAGTCAACCCTCTCCAAAATCAACCTGGTGAATCTCCTCTGCACCCCCTCCAGTTCCAGTATATCCTTTCTCAAGTAAGGAGACCAAAACTGTACACAGTACTTCAAGTGTGGCCTCATCAGCACCTTATACAGCTGCAACATAATCTCCCTGTTTTTAAACACCACTTCACTAGCAATAAAGGACAAAATTCCATTTGCCTTCTTAATTATCTGCTGCACTTGCAAACCAACTTTTTGTGATTCATGCACAATGAGACTCAGGTCCCTCTGCATAGTAGTATGCTGCAATTTTTTATGATTTAAATAATAGTCCATTTTGTTGCTATTCCTACCAGAATGGATGATCTCACATTTACCAGCATTGTATTCCATCTGCCAGACCCTTGCCCACTCACTTAGATTATCTGTGTTGCTTTGCAGACTTTCAATACACTTTGGTCTGCCACTCATCTTAGTGTCATCTGTGAATTTGACAAACTACACTTGGTTCTCAAATCCAAAGCATCTAGGTAAATTGTAAACAACTGTGATCCCAACACTGATCTCTGACGCACACCACTAGCCACTGATTGCCAACCAGAAAAACATTCATTTACCCTACCCTTTGCTTTCTGTTAGTTAACCAATTCTCTTTCCATGCTAATACATAACCCATAACATAGTGCACCTTTATCTTATGTGTAGCAACCTTTGGCGTGGCACCTTGTCAAATACCTTCTGGAAATCCAGATATGTCACATTCACAGTTCCCCATTGTTCAAAAGTGTATAAAAATGTATTTCCTGCATTTCCCCACACCCCCACATCTTGACTACATCCTTCACTTCTGCACCTCTGGATTTGCCCCAATACCTCCATGCCTTGCACCTCCTGGCTTCTTCCATCTCTCCTGCCGCTGTTCCAAACACAGACTCCCAGCTTCATCTGGCACTGGCTACCGTGGCTTTGCTTTTCTCCCCCATTCAATTTGCGTGGCCTGCTGGTATCAAAACTACAGTTGATAGGAAGGAAAAAATTTCTGCTCTCCATCAATTGCAGTTTCTGACACTGGAAGGGCAGAGGAATGAATAAGCTGAAAAGGTGGGTGGGGATATTAGCTATAGGCTTGGTAAAGTCAGAGAAGAACCAGGATGTGGGAGAAGAGATAGAGGAACTAGTGATGGTGGAGACACAGTGCCATGAAGTGTAGAGGAACTGTTAACAATGAGCGAAAGGCACATAAGCTATTGTAAAAAAAAGATATTCAAAAGTTTATAACAATTACAAAAATTGTCTAAATGTTAAAAAATATGAAAAGTGATTAAAACAAAATCTACAGTCATTGAACTGAAGACTTAAAATTAGATTTTGGAGCAGGAATAAGCCATTTAGCCTTTTGAGCCTGCTTTATTATTTGAAAAAAAGAGTGTTTTCATTGCAACATATGGATAAAGTAAGTATGGCTTTTTTGAGAGGCAGTCAGCAGCAAATGCTGATAGTTTGTTGCTCAGAGAAAATTCCAGCAAAAGTATAATCAGCTATTCAGTTTAACCTCAGTAATGGGAAACCTTCCAAATAAGAAAATGCAGGATAAAATTGTCATTTGGATAAATGTGTATTAATTAAGGAAATCCATTGAAAATTAATTGTATTTAATTAAACTGATTTCAGTTTTTTGATGAAATGACAAAAAGCGTTGAGGAAGGCTGATGTGGTATACTTGGGACTTCATAAAAACATTTGATAAAATGTCACATAATAGGCTTGTCACCAAAGTTGAAACCTATGGAACAATCAGTGTTAAATGGCAGCATGGCTATTAAATTGGCTGAGTGACAGGAAACAGAAGCTGGAGGTAAACAGTCATGTGTTGGATTGGGGGGTGGTATACAGTTGAGTTCCTCAAGGTTTGGTAAAAGATCTTTGCTTTTGTTGATCTATGTTGATGACATAGACTTGTGTGTGTGTGGTGAAGTTTTTAATTTTCATATGACTCAAAACTTGGAATTATTGTGAACCAAGGGGAATATAATTGTAGACTTCAAGAGAACATAGGATGGTATGCTTACTATGTGGACACATAGCAGAATAAATTTAACGCAGAGAAGTATACATTTTGGTAGAAGGGACAATATAAAATAAAGATCCAATTCTAAAATAAAGGAATTGCAGAAACAGAGTAACCTATGAACATATATACATACATCATTGAAACTAAAAAAAGTTGAGAAAGCGGTTAATAAGGCAAGCAGAATACTGGGCTTTATAAATAGAGGCCCACAGTATAAAAGTAAAGTTATAAAATAATAGTTCAATCTCAGCTGGAGACTTGTTTCTAAATTTAGGCAATGTGCTTCAGGAAGGATGTGAAGACAGTAAAGAGGATACTGAAAACAATTATCAGAATGGCTCCAGGGTTGAGGGGTGTCAGTTAGGTGAATATATTGGAGAAGCTGAGACTGATATCCATGGAGAAGAGAAAGTTGAGAGAATATTTGATACATGTGCTCAAAATTGCTAGGGGTCTACTCAGGGTAAAGGGTTGAGAATTATGGGACACTGATTTAAGACAAATGGCAAAAGAACCAAAGGCGTCATGAGGAAATCATTTTCAGGCAACATGAAGTTGGGGTCTGGAATGCACTGCCTGAGGGTCTGATGAAGGCAATGAACTTGTTAATTACCTGAAGAGAAACAATTTGCAGGGTTATAGACAAAGAGAGAGATAATGGAACAAGCTGATTTGCCCTTCAGTGTTCACATATAACATATTGAATGGCTTCCCCTGCGTTCTAACCATTTCATGTCTATATTATTTAGACGAAGGGTGTGTGTCTGTCATTTCTGGTGGATGTAAAAGATCACATGCCACTATTGTACATAATAATAGGTAATTCTCCTTTGAATTAATATTTATCCTTCAAACAACACCTAAAACCAGATTACATGTTGAATGTTTCACTACTGTTTGTGGGAACTTGTAAATTAAGAACAAAGAACAAAACAGCACGGGAAACAGGCCCTTCGGCCCAATGAGCCCGCGCCGCCACCCTGATGTCCCCACTGCTACCCGCAATCTCTGTCCATGTTTATAGATCTATGGATTAAAAACCATATTTGAGACAACTTAGGGAGAATTTGTTTTGCCAATTAGCCTAAGAGCACATCTTTGGGATGTGGGAGGAAACCGGAGCGCCCGGAGAAAACCCACGCAAGCACGGGGAGAATGCGCAAACTCCCACGGACACAGGCCATTACTGCTATATTTCCAAAATCACAACAGTGACTTCCCTTCAAAAATACTTAATTGGCTGTAAAGTCCTTTGGAATTCCCTGAGGCTTTGAAAAATGCAATATAAAGTCAAGTTATAAAGTCAAGTGTTTCTTTTTTTTAAACTCCAAACAGAAAAATAAAGACAAGGTCCGGAATTTTCTTAGAAAAGTTCTAAGTGTAAAACAGATAAGAAAATAAAAGGTCTTTCCACCCGCTTTCTCAGCGAGGCAAGGCATGGTAATTTATGGCACTCTGAGCAATACCCGCCAGTGGGGGTTGAGTCTCAGCGCATCCATGAAGTGAGCTTTAGGGGTGCCATTGTGCAGGCATCCTGATATCCTGTATGCAGTACACAGAAATCTGTCACCAGCTCCCAAACAGACATGGTGGCTCTTCCAATTCCTGCCCCATAGAGCTCCCTGCCCCCCTCCATGACTCTGCCCCCTCAAGCCTTGCCCCATCAGGCTCCACTCACTTGGTGGTGGTCAGTGCCAATGTGCCCTGTGGGCAGTGCCAGGGTGTCATGCTGGCACTGCACCATGGGCACTGCTGGGCTATGCTCCCAATCATGGGGCTTTATTGGCCTCTGGTCCCACTAGTGAGCCATCACATCTGGTCCCCGTTGGTGGGGACAATCTATGATCCTTGTTGATGAGGACCTCGACCGGTGAGGTGGTTAAGGTAATTGCATTCCGGGCTCATTAATGACATATTAAACATATCATTAACATCTAAATCAGCCTTACGCCCTATAGAATGGGGCCGACAAGATCACGAGAAGTGAAAAATCAAGAGTGAACCTGATTTTTCATCCCTCATTCTATTTTATCTAATCCCACCCAAGATACTGGAATCACTCAAGAAATGATAAACATTGTCTGCACTGGTGTCTCCACATTGGCTGCCAGCCCAGTTCGAAACTAAAAAAGGGGATGAGTGGGGTAAATATGTGGGGCTTTGAGGTGAGAGGCTGGATGGGATTGTGCTCGATGTATATTCAATGGGCTGAATCCCTCTATGATTCTATTCTGTGAAACACTAATTTTTGTCTACTGAATGAGAATTTGTCTCATTCAGTAGACAAATGAGCCACTCCATAACCTACATAATGGAAGTGCTTTCAAGCACAAATAGCTTTTCAGGAGAGTGAAAGTTACAAACAGAAGATTAAAAACTTTTTTTCAAAATTCAGATACTTAGGTGAAGTTCTGTCATGCATACCATTGCCACTTCTGGATAAAAGTAAAAGAGACTGCAATAAATTTGGAAGTAATGATTAGTTGATGCCTAATCGGGGTTTAATCTAGAAGAGAAAAGGGGAGTTTTGAGGCCCTAGGGTTGAGTGAACTTGAGTCGTAATTCACCACAATGAGAATGTAGAAAGGAGAAAAATCACATGCTATGATATAAATTATGGATTTTAAAAGGCAAGAGTGAAAAGCAATGACAAGCCAAAATTGATAAAATAAAAATAAGAAAAGTTACTGTGTGGAAACTAGGACGTTTTGCATTCATCATAGAAAGTGTAGACATGCTGTATACATTAAAGGCATTTTGAAAATTGTTAAAATGTTAATCTTCTCTACTAGGAAATCTGAAACACAGGGAAAAAGTGACTGCATCCTAGTTTTACAGGGTGCTTTTAATTCATTAACACTTGGAGAAAGCAGTAAGGGTGCAAGGGCACAGAAAACAGTTTGATGGGAGTCTTAAATGTCCGTCACCAAGGCTTGTTCAGGAGTAACACCATTTTTTAGTTTATTCATGGGATCTGGGCTTCACCAGCTAGGCCAGCATTCATTGCCCATCTTTAATTAGCCTCCTGAAGGTGACAAGGAATTGCCTTCTTGGATCAGTTATTAAAGAACTCTGGCGAATTTTGATTTTGATTTGATTTATTGTCACATGTCTTAGTGTACAGTGAAAAGTGTTGCTTCTTACAGGCTAAACAGATAAAACACCGTACATGGGGAAGGAAAGGAGAGAGTGCAAATGCAATATTACAGTCCCAGCTAGAGTATACAGAAAGATCAATTAAATGCAAAGTAAATCCATTCAAAAATCTGATGGCAACAGGGAAGATGATGTTTTTGAGGCAGTTAGTACATGTCCTCAGACGTTTATACCTTTTTCCTGATTATGTCTGGGGTGCGTGGGGTCCTTAATTATACTGGCTATTTTTCCAAGACAGCAGTAAGTATAGAGTGATAATGAATGAGAGGTTGGTTTGAGTGATGAACTGGACTTTTTTCATGACCTTTTGTAGTTTATTGCAATTTTTGACAGAGCAGGAGCCAAACTAAGCTGTGGTACAACCGGAAAAAATGTTTCCTATGGTGCATCTGTTGAAGTTGGTGAGAGTTGTAGCAGAAATGCCAGATTTCCTTAGCCTCCTGAGAAAGTAGAGGCGTTGGTGGGTTTTCTTAACTATAGTGTCCGCATGGAGGGACCAGGATAGGTTGTTGGTGATCCAGACATCTAAAAATTCGAAGCTCTCGACCATTTCTATTTCATCCCCATTGATGAAGACAGGGGCATGCCCTCCACTAAGCTTCCTTAAGTTGATGACTATCTCCTTCGTTTGTTCACATTGAGAGAGAAATTATTATCATTGCAGTAGTTCACCAGATTCTCTCTCTTTTTTCGGTACTCTGTCACATCATAGTTTGAGATCCAACCCACAATGATGGTGTTGTGAGCCATCTTGAAAATCGAATTGGAGAGGAATTTGGCCACTAAGTCATAGATGGATAAGACCATTGAACTGAATTTTTCAGGGCAACTGAAATTCTCCAATACCTTCCAAAGGCCCTCATGACTGACTATGTTGATCAAATCATCAAACACTGTGTAGCCATACATTTTGTTCCTAGCACTCCACGTGGTGCTATCTAACTGCAAACACTATAGCAGTGTTTCCTTTATCTTTTCTGGAACAGCGCTTGACTCTCTGGCAGCAGATGCTGATTTAGATCTTTCATTAATTAGCTCAAAAGGATTTTGACAAGATTTTGCAAGTGATGGACGAGAGTGAGATTCCTCTATGATAGTGGCAAAATTAGTGAGTTCTTTTCTGCTTGCACAATTGAGGCATCTTTGTATCCTTGCAGAAGGGTTATTTGCTCCCTGAAAGAATTCAGTGAATTTGTTGATCAGGTATTGACCTCCAGCTTTGTAGACCTTAGCTGGAATAGTATCAGCTCCAGAGCTTTGTCTTTACATAGGAGTTTGATTGCATTCAGCTTTTCTAAATGTGTGGGAGGATCATCTTTTAATGACAACCTGTGGCAGCCTGTTGATTTTTTAGCAATAGATGAAAGCTGATTGCGAATGTGATTAATATGCTCTACCCATCTTCTTTTAGAAATTAGGCTGTTCCTCTGGGAAGGGTTAACTCATCAGTACGGTGAATCTCTTCCAGCTTCTTTGGTCTACGTGAAACTGAAATTTGTTTGGTTTCTGATTCAGTCAAATATTTTGCATCCTTCTAAGCTTGCATTGGAGAATCCTGTGGATGTGTTGTTTTGTCACTGAAACTAAATAAATCACTTGGAAATGATGCTTTTCCTCTAGTAGTTTTGGATTATCTCAGTGTTTTTATTGAACCGATCGTGATACTTATGAGATGAGGCCAAGGGGCTCTAGAGCAGTGGAGAATGCTAGGTCCCTGAAGGTCACCCTGTCATGCTCAATGCAGTGAGTGTCCATTTTTGCTGACGTAAATGATTCTTTAGTTTCTCTGAGAGAGGTTCTTTCATGATTTCAAGTCGTAGGACAAACCGCCTTTAGCTGTTTCATCAATAACCTTCCTCTATCATAAGGTTACAAGTGGGGATGTTTGCAGTACATTGAAGCATTCCGTGTCCATATGCAGAAAGACTTGGACAACATTCAAGCTTGGACAGATAGGGGAAAGTGACATTCACTCCATCCAAGTGCCAGACAATGACAATATCAAATAAGAGAGAAGCTAATCATCTTCCTTTAACATTCAATTGCTTTACCATCACTGAATGCCACATTAGCAACATCCTGGGCGTTATCATTAGCCACAAACTGAACTGGACTAGTCATATAAATACTACAGCTACAAGAGCAGGTCAGAGGTTGGAATTCTGTGGATACTAACCCATCGCATGACTCCCAAAGCCTGTTCACCATCTAGAAGGCACAAGTACTTGCATAGACAATTGCAGCTTCAACAACACTCAAGAAGCTTGACACCATCCAGGGCAAAGCAGACCACTTGATTGGAACTCCATTCACCACTTTAAATATTCACTCCCTCTGTACTGCTGCACAGTGGGAAACAGTGTGTATCTTCTACAAGATACATTGTAGTAACTCACCAAGGTTCCTTCCAAACCTATGAAGGATAAGGTCAACAGATGCATGTGCAGTTTGCCATCTGCAATTTTCCCTCCAAGTCACACGCTATCCTACCTTGGAACTGTATTGCCATTTCTTCACTGTGCTTCCTAACACCGTTCTGGGTGTACCTACATAATATGGATTGCAGTGATTCAAAATGCAGCATGCCATCAACTTCTCAAGGGCAATTAGGGATGGACAATAAATATCAGGATGGACAATAAATGCTAGTCTAACCAGTGATGCCCACTAAACTAATTATAAAATAATACTACCTAATTGAGCATTGAGATGCTTTTGGACTTCATGCTCAAGGACATCCAATGGGATAGATCTTGATAAAACTGAATTAGACCTTTTCCTCATTTTTGATTTCTGTTTTCATACTTTCTCCTCCTTATAGAATTTTATATAGTACTTTTCACCTCAGGAGATCCTGAAGCTTGTCATAGCCAATAAAACACTTTAGAAATTTAGTCACTTTTGCAATTTGGGAAAATGTGGCAGTCCACAGATGAACTTTATAAGTGAGAAGTCATTGAAGAAGGAGCTGAAGATGCTGACCTAAGAATACTTCAGCAATGTCCTGTGGTGAAGCTTCCATCACAAGCAACTTCCTTTGTGTTAACAATGAAGCCAGCTTGTGAGCTTCCCTGCAGTCCCCATTGACTTGAGTTCTTTAGTGTCACAATTGGTCAAATGCTGCCTTCATGTCTAGGATTGTCTAGGACACTCACTTCTCTTAATCTCTGGGATTTAGTTTTTGTATCAATGTTTGGACTAAGGAGGTCTTGCGGTGCAGTGGGTAATATCCTTGCTTCTGAATGCCATAGCTTATGAGGCTACAGACTAAGGGTTGGATATGGGAATGAAATAGATAGATGTTTGATGACCAGTACAGACATGGTAGACTGAAGGGCCTCTTTTTAAATTGTAATACTCTGTCTCTAACATCATGACTGCTGTGTGTACCATCAGCAAGATGCATTGCAATAACTGACAAAAGCTTTTTTAATAGCAATCTCCAAGACAACAATAAGAGTAGAAGGTACATAGGTGGAAATGCCACTTCTGCAAGTTCCCCTTCAAATCACACAATATCCAGCATTTGGAAATATTTCACCATTCCTTCCTATTGCTGGATCAAAATTCTTGAATTCTCTACTGAACAGTTATGTGTACCTTCACCAAACAGATTACAACTGTTCAAGGCAGTTGTTCACCATCACCTTCACAGAGGCAATTACAGTGAGCAATAAATCCTCTTGCCCTGAATGAGTTAAAAAACAATGTATGCGCGTGGTTAATTACTATGGAAGATGACTAATGAATAACTATGAACAGTGACTTGCAGCAGGCATTTCCAGAAGTAAATTTTAAGCATCTCAGAGGAAAGCATAACATCCTGACGCTATAGAGGCTAATGAATTACAAAAGATGAGGTCGTATGTCTTATCTTATTATCAAAGAGGGATAGCCTGAATATCTGAAACGTATTAGTGATACATTAAATGCCACAGTCAACTTAATCCTGCTAAGCCATTCTGTAATCTTGGACATTGGAAGTCTGTCACAGTGGTATTAGGCAAACCCCAAGTAATATTAAGACATCATGACAGTTAAGTTACTATTGTGTCTACGAAGGACTATACTCTATTAATTAGTAATACATATCCAAAAACATTATATAATTCTCAATGCTTAGCTTTATGATGGCTTTTATTTGTACTTTCATAGATATTACTAGACAGGTGAAGCTCTGTGTTCAACTTTATCTTTCATGAGCTTGACAAGTACGAGTTAAGTACAGTTTTGTAAGTGCTGAGCCATTGAAGGAAGTAGTGTCATCTCTCAGAGGACCCAAGAGTCATGTAACAGAATAAGACATATGCAGAACATGCTCCTAACTTGCAGTAAATATGTTCCAGTTCAAGTTATGATAAATAACCTATGTATTTGTTGTATGTTATTTATATTCCTCTGACTTGAATGTCAGACATAGGAGCAAATAATATAACATTGTGACAATCATTGAGAAAAAAGAATACCACATACAACTTTATTTCAGTGTTAATGAGCCGACTTGTGATATTAATAAATAAACTTTAAACAATGAAGTGACAGTACTGGAGAAATTCTAATCACCAAGTCTGATAAACTGACAGCTGATGCCTAACTGAACTGGCTGTAGAAACCTCAAGAGTTCAACGGTGTTAATGACACTGCCAAAGATAGGACCCTGACAATTAAAATCTATACAAACACTCAAGTCACATGGCAGTCATATTAGTGGTTGGAGGAGGTGGAGGGCGGGGTGGGGGGGTAGTTTTGAGCTTGTTTGGAGGTTGTGGGCAAGTCAATACCCATGCGAATGCGTCCTTGACTGTTCTGGCAGTACGTCAAAAATCAGAAGCAACAGCATGTGATGATTGCTGTCTATGGATTCTCCCACTGAATCACCTTGTAGACAAGGCTTGCTCTGAAAGCGGGGGGGCATTCTACCAGCACCACTGGAAGAGTTGTGGATAATGCACCCTTTACAAGAAAACAGCATAAAAAGGAATGAGCCAAAATTTTTAAAAAAGGAGACAAGCCTTTAGAAATACTTTACTGATAAAAGGAAAACAAAAATGTATTTTTTAAAGAAGCAAGAACATTGAGAAAATAGCACTTAAATGCCCACTCATGAATAAGAAGGCATCAGATGTAGTATAAGTATTCAAATTAATTTGGCAATGGATGGAACTGTATTTCCTGAATCAAAGGTTGAGTGAACAAGAGAAACATGCTGCAAAAATAAGACTGCACTGGGCAATGAGGGGCTGCACTGATCAACATATCAGGATTGACGGTCACAAGGACTCTTGTGAGATATCAACAAATTGACAAGATAAGCTCTCAAATAAGGATTAACTTCCAGATCTGTAGGTTAGAACTGATGATATGAGGGCAAAGACAAGATGAGTCCATTGACCACTTTGTGGCAAGATACTGCAACAAGTGTTGAACGAATATTTCACATCCGTCTTCACCCAAGAGAATGAGGATGAAGGTATGGAACTCAGGAACCTAGGCTGTGAGGTTCTTGAGCAAATTGACATTGGGAAGGACAAAATTTTGGATGTACTGGCAGGCTTAAAAGTGGAAAAATCTCCAAATCTGGATGAATTGTGCCTTAGGATGCTGTGGCAGGCAAGGGAGGAGATGGCAAGGGCTCAGAACTAAATTTCTCTCTGGCCCAGAGGACTGGAGAACAGCAAATGTGGTTCCACTATTTAAGAAAAGTTGTAGAAATATTTCAGGGAACTGCAGATCAGTGATCTCACATCAATGGTACGGAAAATATTGAAGAAAATTCTGAAGGAGAGCATCTATCTCCACTTGGAGAGGCAAGACTTGATTAAGGATAGTCAGCATAGCTTTGTCAGATGGAGGTTGTGTCCAATAAATTTGATTAAGTCTTTGAGGAGGTGACTAGGTATGTATTTGAGGATGGTACAACTGATGTAGTTGAAATGGATTTCAGCAAAGCCTTTGACAAGACCCCACATGGGAGACTTAGAAAGAGAGTTAATGCACATGGAATACAGAGTAAATTGATAAAGTGTATTTAAAATTGGCTCAGAAAGTGACGACAGAAGGCTGTTTTAGTGATTGAAAGCCAATGTTCAGTGACATACCATAGCAATCTGCGCTGGGTTCCCTATCATTTGCCTTTTATATAAATGGCTATTTATATAAATAATTATTTGGGATCAGTAAGCTTACGGATGATACAAAGATTGATTGGGGTTTAACGGTGAAGTACAGTATCTTGAGCTACAGGTAGATACAGATGGGATAGTCAAATGGGAGAATGTGCAGACTCCTGCACACACAGTAATCTGAGCTGGGAAATGATCCTAAGTCCCTGGTACTGTGAGGCAGCAGTGCTAACCACTGTGCCACATTTGGTGTGTTTGTCCATAGATCTCTGGAAAGAAAAGAGCATTCTAATAAGGTGGTGAAAAAGGCATATGGGACATTTGCCTTCATCAATCGAGCATTAATTACAAAGCAAGGACCTGAGCTCTATTTCCTGCTCGGGTCACGTCTGTGTGGAATTTGTACATTCTCCTCGTATCTGAGTGGGTTTTCTGCAGCTGCACAGTCAAAAGATGTGTGAGTTAATTTGATTGGCGATGCTAAAATTGCCTCTTAGTATCCTGAGATGCGTAGATTAGAGGGATTAGCGGCTAAAACATGTAGGGATATGGAGGTAGGGTCTGGGTGGGATTGTGATCAGTGCAGACTTGATGGGCTGAATGGCCTCTTTCTTCACTATAGGGTTCTAAGGTTCTATGATTCTATGAAAAGCAAGGACATTATGAACACTGGTGCGGTCTCAGCTGTAATACTGAGTGTAGTTCTGATTGCCACAGTATAGGAAGGCTGTGATTTCCCTAAAGAGGGCACAGGGGAGATTCACTGGGATGTTGCTTGAAATGGAACATTTAAATTATGAAGAGAAGTTGGATAGGCTTGCGTTGTTTTTCGTGGAGCAGAGAAGATTGAGGGACTATTTGATCAAGGTGCACACAAGATTATAAGGGGCACAGACACAGTGAATAGGGAGCAGCTATTCCCCTTAGTTGAAGGGTCAGTCATAAGAATACAAGTTCAAGGTGAGGAGCAGGAGTTTGAGCGGAATTGAGGAAAAACATTTTTATCCAGATGGTCTGGAATGTGCTGCCTGGGTAGGTAATAAATAGAGACAGGATGCCTCACAACATTTAAAAAAACCCCTGCATGAGCATATGCACATTCAAGGTTATGGACGATACTGGTAAATGAGAGTGGGCGAAGGTCTGTTGTGTGGCAGTGCAGACTTGATGGACCTAAAGGACTCTTTAGCATTATGATTCTATGAACTTACCCACCTCACCCATTTACCAATTCATTCAACTCATCCATTCATTCAAAGATTGGATCTTTAAACATATCAGAATATAGCAGCTAATGCCGTACAAAGTTGGTATCTCCTCTCTTCCTCTGACTCTACTTCACTCTGATGGATTTTCCTGAGTTTCAGCTATGTTGCAAATTTTTTGACAGCTGGAAATGCAAAATCCCAGAAGAAATATGCAGCAGCATCAGGTGGGACAATCTTCAGCTTGGCATTATCACATGTTTAGAACACAGAACATGGAACATAGAACACTACAGCACAAACAGGCCCTTCAGCCTACAAGTTGCACTGATCATATTCCTACCTATTAGGCCTATCTATAACCCTCAATCCCATTAACTCCCATGTACTTATCCAGAAGTCTGGTAAAAGACCCCAACGAATTCACCTCCACCACCACCGACGGCAGCCGATTCCACTCACCCACCACCCTCTGAGTGAAAAACTTCCCCTCCTCTTTACCTACATCTCCTCTGTACCTACTCCCCAGCACCTTAAACCTGTGTCCTCTCATAGTCCTATGAAAAAGCTTCTGAGAATCCACCCGTTCTATACCTGTCAATATCATATAAATCTCTATCAGGTCACCTCTCATCCTTTGTCTCTGCAGGGAGAAAAGACCTGGCTCCCTCAACCTATCTTCATAAGGCATGCCTCCCAATCCAGGCAACCTCCTTGTAAATCTCCTCTGCAACCTTTCAATAGCTTCCACATCTTTCTTGTAATGAGGTGATCAGAACTGTGGATAGTACTCCAAGTGGGGTCTGACAAGAGTCTTATAAAGCTGCAGCATTATCTTCCAATTCTTAAACTCAATTCCTTGAAGACTAGTACGCCTTCTTGACCACATTCTCCACCTGCGAGGCCAATTTAAGAGTCCTATGGACCCGGACCCCAAAGTCCTTCTGATCCTCAACACTGCTAAAAGTCTTATTCTTGATATTATACTCCTTCATCCCATTGTACCTGCCAAAATGGACCACTACACATTTATCTGGGTTGAAGTCTATCTGCCATTTCTCTGCCCAGTCTTGCATTCTATCTATGTAACGCTACAACTTCTGACATCTCTCCAGACTATCCACAACATCACCAACATTCATGTTGTCGGCAATTTACCAACCCATCCCTCCACTTCCTCATACAGTCGTTTATGAAAATTACAAACAGCAAGGGTCCCAGAACAGATCCCTGGGGCACTCCACTAGTGAACGACTTCCATGCAAAAAAACATCCATCCACAACCACTCTCTGCCTTCTGCAGGCAAGCCTGTTCTGGATCCACAAGGCAACAGCCCCTTGGATCCTATGCCCTCTCACTTTCTTAAGAAGTCTTACAAAGGGGACGTTATCAAACGCCTTGCTGAAGTTCATATAAACTACATCCACCGTCTTCCTTCATCAATGTGTTTAGTCACATTTTTAAAGAACTCAATCAGGCTCGTAAGGCACAACCTGCCCTTGAGAAAGCCGTGCTGATTACTTTTGATTGTACTAAACTTCTCTAAATGTTCATAAATCCCGTCCCTCAGGATCTTCTCCATCAACTTACCAACCACTGAGGTTACACTCACCCATCAGTAATTTCCTGGCCTATCCCTGTTCTCTTTCTTGAATATAGGAACTACATTCACAATCCTCCAATCCTCCAGAATTTCTCCCATCTCCATTGACAATGCAAAGATCATTGCCAAAAGCTCTCCAATCTCTTCCCTCACCTCCCACAGTAACCTGGGGTACATCCCATCAGGTCCTGGCGACTTATTTATCTTGATGATATTCAAAAGTTCCAGCACTTCCTCTTTCTTAATGTCCACATACTCAATCTTTTCAGTTTGCTGCAAACCTGCAGTACAACCACCAAGATCATTTTCCACCGTGAATACCGAGGTACAATATTCATTAACCACCCCTGCCACTTCTACTGGTTCCACACAGACTTTTTCCCTTTCACCATTTATAGGTCCTATTCCTTCACATCTCACTTTTCACTCTTCATGTATTTGTAGAATGCTTGGGGTTCTCCTTAATCTGATCTGCCAAGGCCTTCTCATGATATCTTCTGGCTCTCCTAATTTCCTTTTTAAGCTCCTTTCTACAACACGTATACACCTTGAGATCCTTAACATTTCCCAGCTCTTTGAACTTTCTGTACGCCTTTCTTTTTTTTTTGACAAGGTTCATTACAACCTTTGTGCACCACAGTTCCTGTAACCTACCAGAACCTCTCTGTCTCATCAGAATGTTGTCGTGCAGAACTCCAGGCAAACATTTTTTGAGGAAGTGACAAAAATAGTTGACGAAGGACGAGCTGTTGATGTCGTCTATATGGATTTCAGTAAGGCGTTTAATAAATTCCCTCATGGGAGGTTAGTTGAAAAGGTCAAGGCTAATGGGATACAAGGACAGGTTGCTAGATGGATAAGTAACTGGCTTGGTAATAGGATACAGAGAGTAATAGTGGAAGGGTGTTTTACTAGCTGGAGTTCGGTCACTAGTGGTATGCCGCAGGGCTCGTTACTGGGACTTCTTCTATTTGTAATATGTATAAATGACTTGGAAGAGGGAGTAAGTGGAGTGATCAGCAAGTTTGCAGACGATACAAAAATGGCTGGATTTGCGGATAGTGAGGAGCATTGTCAGGCGATGCAGCAGGACATAGGCTGGTAGCTTGGGCAGATAGATGGCAGATGGAATTCAATCCATAAATGTGAGGTGATGCATTTTGGGAGAAAGAATGTAAGGGGGAGGTATAGGATAAAGAGTAGAACTATTAAGAGTATACAAATGCAGAGGGATTGTTGCACAAGTCTCTGAAGGTGGCAGAGCAGGTGGAGAAGGTTGTGAAGAAAGCATATGGTATGCTAGCCTTTATAGGAAGGGGTATAGAGTACAAGAGCTGGCCTTTAATGTTGGTTAGACATCATTTGGAATACTGTGTCCAGTTTTGGTCGCCTTACTACCGGAAGGACGTGGAGATTCTGGAGAGAGTGCAGAGGAGGTTTACTAGGAGACTGCCTGGTATGGAAGGCCTGAGTTATGGGGAGAGGTTAGGCAAATTGGGGCTGTTTTCCTTAGAAAGACATAGACTTAGAGGAGATCTAATAGAGGTGTTCAAGATTATGAGGGGTATAGACAGAGTAAACAGGGTTAAGCTTTTTCCTACGGTGGACTCAAATAGCACGAGGGGTCACGGGCTTAGGGTGAAGGAATAAGGCATAATTTGGATGCTAGAGAGAGTTTTTTCACACAGAGGGTAGTGGGGATATGGAACGTGTTGCCAAATAAAGTGGTGGAGGCAGGCACTCTGGAGTTATTTAAGAGATACTTGAATGGCCACATGAACAGGATGGGAATGGAGGGATATAGAAAACTGATTTAAAATAGGGATCATGAGCCTTGGGAGTCCCTGGGAAGTGTGTAAATAGTCGATGATATTGATGTATTTGTTTTATCCTACAGGTACTTCAGTCTGCCTTGTTGACTAACAAGGGGCATACACGCGATGGGTCGTGAGAGGGCTGCTCTTGGATTTTTTGAGAGTATCCTCGTGCTTCACGTCATTAGTGTACGCTTGACCTGGACCATTTGATGGGCAACACAACAGCTCAGTGACTATCGCTGTACTGTGCAGATATATGGATTTGGGCCTGTGTCTGTGGGAGTTTGCGCATTCTCCCCATGCTTGTGTGGGTTTTCTCCGGTTTCCTCCCACATCTGAAAGATGTGCTCTTAGGCTGACTGGCAGAACAAATTCTCCCTAAATTGTCTCAAATTTGGTTCCAATGCACAGATCTATAAACATAGACAGGGGTCATGGGTAGAAGTGGGAACATCGAGGTGGCAGCACAGGCTGGGTGGGCCAAAGGGCCTGTTTCCCATGCTGTTTTGTTCTTTGTTCCTTGAAAATCCACCATCTTCCTTCGGTACTTTTTCCCAAGAAAACCTGCTTCCAATTTACTCATCTAATTTCCTGCCTGATGGCTTCATATTTCTCCTTACTCCAGATAAACAATTTCCTAGCCTGCCTGATCGTATCTCTTTCCAATGCTATCATGAAGGAGACAGAATTATGATTGTTATCCCCAACATATTCTCCCACTGAGAGATCCGACACCTGTCCAGGTTCATTAGCCAGCACCAGATCAAGTACAGTCTCTCCTCTCATAGGCTTATCCACATACTGTGTCAGTATCCTGAACACACCTAACAAACTCCTCCCCATCCAAACCACTTACCCTAGGGATATTCCAATCGATGTTTGGGAAATTAAAGTCTCCCATGACAACTCTTATTACTACATCTCTCCAGGATCTGTTCCCCTATCTGTACTTCAACATTTCTGTTACTATTGGGCGGCCTGTAGGAAACACCCAGTAATGTTACTGACCCCTTCCTGTTCCTAACTTCCTACAGAGACTCCGTAGACAATCCCTCCATGGCGTCCACCTTCTCTATAGCCGTGACACTATCCCTGATCAACAGCGCCACCCTCCCACCCCCGTCTTTTGTCTCCCCCCCGTCCTTTCTGATGCCATCTGAATCCCGGCACCTGAAATACCCAGTCCTGTCCTTGAGACATCGAATCTCTGTAATGGCCACCATATCACATTCCCAAGCAGCAATCCAAGCTCTAAGCTCATCCACTTTATTCACTACACTCCTGGCATTAAAATATCTCAGACCTTCGGTTTGAGTGCTCCCCTTCTCTATCAGCCGTCAATCCTCCCTCTTACACTGTCTACAGTCCTTCTCTATTTGTGAGCAAATCTCTTCGCTTCAGTCACCTCATCTCGATTCCGTCTCCCAACCTTTCTAGTTTAATGACAAGGACACGAATGTCATGTGTATTGATTAAGAGGTTAACAAAAGTTCTGAGCTAATGAATCAGAAGACTTATGAAAATGATCATATGTTGAGCAGACATTTGCATTCAAAAGGTCTGGTCAAATAAGTCGGCTGCCTTTACATTTTTAAGATTCTTAATTTTGTACATATAAATTATGTTTTGTTTTATTCCTGTATAATTACTCTGAAAAACAACATCATTATTTTTGTTTTCCTATTAATGGGATCTTTTGTGCTTGCAGTGTGCATATAATTGGCGGAGCTGGAAGTGAATACAATATATGCTTTCATGATTGCAACTGATGCGTGATTTTGCGCTGGGTTGGACAATTAAGTGGCAGCCAGTGAAAGGCACCAAGAGGGCTCGGTACTGCCAGCGGGGAGGGATGGGAAGAGGGTGGGCAGCAAGAGTGCAATGAGCAACTGAAGACTGACAGCTGCAATGGAGCTGAGTCGAGGGACTGCATTATTGTTTCAATGAAATTAAAAAAAAATGCTGCAAACTCTCTCTGTAATGCAAATTCTATCAACTGTATAACGTCTCAGCCCTCAAACATCTTACTTAATTTATCCTGATATTTTATCCTAGCCCGAATGAAGCAAAAATGTGAAGGCTGCCTGGCCGATTTATGGCCTACGTAAAATCTCTAATAATTGATTCCTTAATGGACTTAGTTTTCCACTTAATTGCTCTTGAGCAGGATTCCAACTTGCACACGCTCTCCACTGACTGCCATGTGTGCAAATGTGAAGATTTCAGGATGTATACCTGACATCTTATGATTCCAGGTCAGGCATGCACTTGCTTATTCAATATAAAATTCTGGTCTGTAAATGGAGATTCACTGAAGAAAGTGATGTCACTTCTCACATGATCCGAGAGTTCTTGGTTTAGGCTAACAGATAAGCTGTGTCAAAACAGGCTCCTATACTCAAGTGTGTGTATTATGTTCCAATTCAAGTTACAAGAAAGAACCAACATATTTGTTATATGCTATTTGCATTCCTGTTACTCCTATATCAGCCACACTTTTAACATAATAATTTTCACTTAACATTTTACTACAGCTCTGTTGGATTTGGGTTGACTTTGTTATCAACTGGCATTTTTGGACTAGGTTATGTAGAAATGCTCAAACAAAGGCAAGTTTATTTGCGCACCTTAAAATTTTGAACATGATCAATGGATTCCAATTGAATTGTCTGATCTATGTGTCTTTAGAATGGGGAGGGAAAATTTGGGTGATACTTTATAACTGTTATAGATCGCATACAGGAAATTAAATCTTTTATATATTCAACTGGTACTTAGTCACAATATTCTAGATTTGCGCCTATGGATGATAACTGAGGGCATAACATTACAAGAAGAAAATATGTTTGCCAAAATATTGCTGCCATTTATGTCTATTTTGTTTCTTCCATATCAGTTTTCAGTTCAGTTTACCACTCTCTCCTAATTCCATACATCTCATTTTCCAGCCTTGTCTGTGGCATTTTATCAAATGCTTTCTTAAAATCCAAATACATTACATCCATTGTATTTCCTCTCCTCCTCAAATTACTTAGAACAGCTCTCAAGCATAACCTTCCTTTCTGAAATCTATTTTTGCTGCTTCTAATTATTTTCTATTCAATTAGACACTTGCTGATTTCATTTTCAATAAGAGATTTCAACGTTCTTCCCATCATATATGTTACACTAATTGGCTTGTCATTATCTGGGTCAGCGTTGTTTCCATTATTTGAAAATGAACATTATTTGGCCATTCTTCAATGCTATGGCACTCATCATTCCTCAAAAGAATCCTAATTTTTTTCCCTTCTGAAGACAAGGATACTGGGTAATTCTACAAATACACCTGCTGAAGTATGAAAACTGGTCTGCGTGGTTCAATTACTCACTTGGTAATCTCACTGAGCCACTGGACAAACACAAATTTTTACTTGGTCAAGTTTTAAGATCTGGTACATAATAGAGTATTTTTTTGCAAGTTTGTTGAGTAGGGTGAAGGCTGGAGGTTTTGAATGTGTTGTTTTCACATTAGTGCATAGTTGGATATATTTTAAACTTTTTGTTGATAATTTCAGCATCTTCACCTGAGTGAGTTTTAGCAATAAAACTAATTTTACTTATTACCTTAAGGAACCTGACTGGCTTGTTTCTAACATCAAGCTATACAAATTAGCAATAACCCATCATTTTTCAAAATTAACTAATCAAGAAGTGGGACAATGAAAAGAGTTAGTTTAGCTCTCTCACCCTGCTCATATCAATAATTTTACAAAAGAGAAATTGTGTTTGATAAATTTATTAGAGGTTTTTGAAGACAAAACTCAGGTCAAAGGGGAGATAGTAGATGAAATATGTTTGAATTTCCAAAAGGCATTAGATAAAGTGTCAAATGAAAGATTAATATGCAAGATAAGAGCCAAAATTTTCAGGCCATTCCCACTAGTAAGATCTTTCAGACCTGTTAACGGTGACGTCTTTCCTCCATGCCACCGCCACCCACCCCCCAACCCCTGCATCTGCTAGAGATTACCCGATGACAGAAGGTACGAGTAACAGGAAACAGCACAACTAGAAGAACCTACTACCAGCCAAAGGCCACTGCAAAACAAGCCATGAGGGAGCCCGCACAATCTGCCCAAAGGCTCATGGAGTCGGAGGTAATATATGAGCAAAGAGGAAGAATGGCTAATGATCTAGAAGTACATTAACAGTAGCATGGAACATAGAACATAGAACATTACAGCACAGAACAGGCCCTTCGGCCTTCGATGTTGCGCCGACCAATATAAAAAGCAATGCCCCTCCAAACTAAACCATTCCCTTCTATTCCATATACTTATCAACTAACCTCTTAAACGCCACCAAACTTGGCGCATCTACAACTGCTGAAGGCAGGGCATTCCACTCCCGAACCACCCTTTGGGTAAAGAACCTACCTCTGATATCCGTCCTATAACTATCACCCCTTAATTAAAGCTGTGTCCCCTCGTGCTAGCTTTCTCCATCCTAGGAAAAAGGCTATCACTGTCCACCCTATCTAAACCTCTAATCATCTTATATGTTTCGATAAGGTCCCTCTTAGCCGCCTCCTTTCTAACGAAAACAACCTCAAATCCCTCAGCCTCTCTTCATAAGACCTGCCCTCCATACCAGGCAACATCCTGGTAAACTCCTCTGTACCCTCTCCAATGCCTCCACATCTTTCTTATAATGTGGGGACCAGAACTGCACACAATACTCCAAGTGCGGCCGCACTAGAGTTTGGTACAGTTGCAACATGACGTTGCGGCTCCGAAATTCAATCCCCCTACCAATAAAAGCCAAGACTCCATATGCCTTCCTAACAACCTTCTCGACCTGACTGCCTACTTTCAGGGATATATGCACATACACACCAAGATCCCTCTGTTCATCTAGACTACTAAGAATCCTACCATTTGCCCTATACTCTACACATTTATTATTTCTGCCATAGGGCATTACCTCACACTTTTCCACATTAAACTCCATTTGCCACCTCTCGGCCCAGCTCTGCAACTTGTCCAAGTCCCTCTACAAACTATAACACCCCTCTTCACTATCTACCACTCCACCGACTTTAGTGTCATCCGCAAATTTACTAATCCATCCTTCAATACCTTCATCCAGATCATTTATAAAAATTACAAACAGCAGGGGCCCCAAAACAGACCCTGAGGTACACCACTTGTCACCGAACTCCAAGATGAATATCTCCCATCAACCACCACCCTCTGTCTTCTATCTGCTAGCCAATTCCTAACCCAATTAGCTAAATTACCCTCTATCCCATACATCTGCATTTTCTGCAGAAGTCTTCCATGGGCCACCTTATCAAACGCCTTACTAAAGTCCATATATACCACATCAACCGCCTTACCCCCATCCACCTCCTTAGTCACTTTTCAAAAAACTCAATGAGGTTAGTAAGGCACGACCTACCCTTCACAAAACCATGCTGACTATCCCCAATCAATTCATTTCTCTCTAAATAACTATAAATCCTATCCCTAATAGTTCTCTCCAATACTTTGCCCACAACAGAAGTAAGACTCACTGGCCTATAATTCCCTCGAAGGTCTCTCTTCCCCTTCTTGAACAACGGGACCACATTCGCTATCCTCCAGTCCTCCGGAACCACACCCGTAACCAACGACGACCTGAAGATCAGAGCCAGAGCTCTGCAATCGCCTCTCTTGCCTCCCAGAGAATCCTAGGGTAAATCCCGTCCGGCCCAGGGGACTTATCCAACTTCAAACCCTCAAGAATATCTAGCACATCCTCCCTATCTACTTCGATACTTTCCAGTTTGCTACCCTGTACCTCAGTGTTCTCCATAACTACATTTACATCAAGATGAACATTTCTTATAGGGATGTAAACTAAGGGAAGTACTTATTAGTACCTGTATGTAAGAAAGTGGCAGAATGAGCAGATTTGAGAAAATGTGTTAGAAAGCATCAAGTTCCTTAATTTTAAAAGTTGCATTAGCCCTCATAGATTATTTGAGATGTTAGCAATAGAAATAAGAACAGAAACGCATTCTAAATGGCATTGGTGCCACTCTGGAGTTTCCCATTTGTTAGAGACCACACACATATCTGATTCTGTGACATAGTATCCTGGGGTCAAGTGGTTCTAAACAGCACTCTGACTAGGCTGAAGTGACACATCTGTACAATTTACCATGGAACAGTAGTGCTTGATAGCTATAAATTGGACTAACAGTGAGGAAGATATGACTTGAATGTTTGTATACTGGCACAATAGTTTATGCACTAAAACATGTATAATAAATACAATTACCTATACTCACTGTTACAATTATGAGGTTAAAATAATTTTATTTTGAGGCTATAAGTTTTAAATTTAGAGTAAATTAAGTGGGTCAGATACACAGTAAAAGGGAGAATACAGAGGTGTAGAAAAAGTAAGTCAATGTGCAAAGATCCCTGAAGGTAGCAAGACTGATTGATAAGGTGATTAAGAAGGTGTATGGAACTCTTCATTTATTAGCCAAGACATAGATACAAGAGCGGGGATGTTTGCTGAGGCTAGGTGAAACATTGATTAGACCAAAACCTGAGTACTGTATGCAGTTCTGGTCACCTCATTTCAAAAAGGATGTAACTGCACTAGGGAGGGTACAGAGGAGATTTACAAGGATGGCGTCAGGATTGGAAAGTTGCACTTCTGAGAAAGATTGGATAGGCTGGGATTGTTCTTCTTGGACAAGGCTAAAGGGAGATTTGGTTGAAATATACAAAATTGTAAGAGACCTAGATAGAAGGGCCTAGTTCCTCAGAGAGGTCAGTGACTATGGCATTTATTTAAAGTACTTGATAGAATGGTTAGAGTGGAGACAAAGAAATGCTTTTTTATCCAAAGGGTTATGGGAGTTTGGAACTAGCTGCCTGAAAAGATAGTTTAGGCAGAAACCCTCAACTTAATTTAAAAGATGTCTGGATATGCATTTCAAGTGCCGTAACCTGTAGGATGACAGATTAAATAAAGATAAAATGGGATTGGGCTGATTGACTCATCTTTCAGCTAGCCAAGTCATGATGGGCTAAGTGTTCTCTTGTTGTAAACTTTCTAGGTAGAGAGTAAATATAAATGTGGCATTTTCAATTTGGCAGACTGTAATTAGTGATGTGACACAGGATCACTTAATGCTGAGATGATGTCTCTCCTCGTAGAATATCTGGATTAGGGCACAAAATCAGGAGTCTCACATTTAAGATGAAAATGAGGAGGAATTTCAGCTTTCAGAAAGTCATTGGCATTTGAAATTCTCTTCCACAAAGAGAAATGAAGGCTGGGATAGTGAATCTATTCAAATGCAGCTAGACAGATTTTTGATCTACAAGTGAATCAAGAGGTAAGGGGAAGAGAGCTGTTGGAATAAGAGATAGGAAAGTGGAGTTAAGATCACACTCAGATTTTACAGAATTGTGAAACAGGCTTAATGGACTTAATGTCCTACTTTTGTTCCTATTTCTTAGGAACTCGATGTTGCGGCCTCAGCTATTTAAAATTGATATTAATGATATAGATAAAGATCCAAGAGTAATGTATCTAGGTTTGCCAGTGATACAAATATAAGCTCTGAGAAAGTTACAAAGATACTGTGTGGGTATTAGATGCAGATAAAATATACTGTGGAGAAATATGAGATCTTTATTCACTTTGGTAATATGAGTACAAAAGCAGAATATATTTTAAAAGGTATGAAATGTTTGAACATGGATGTTCAGAGAGACTGGGGGCTCACAGAAACCACACACAAACATGCCAATACAGAAGCAGTTAGGATGAAATGGCATATTGGTCTTTATTACCAGTGGATTAGAGTGCAAGAACAAGGAAGTTTTGCTGCAACTGTATAAGGCCTTGGTGAAACCTAACCTGGAACACTTTGCCTTCCTTATCTAAGGATGCACTTGATTTTAGAGGTGGTATAGCAAAGCATCATTGCATTGGTTTCTAGGACAAGAAGGTTGTCCTATAATAAATAGCTTAGTAAACTCTGTGGAGTTTAGAAGAATGAAAGCTGATCTCTTTGGAGCATACAAAGTTCTAAAGGGGCTTGACAAGATATACAGTTTGTAACTTCCTGAAAACTTATATTTATATCATTAGCAAAGCTAGGTGCGTTACTTTTGTATCTTTATCCAAATCATTAATATCAATTTTAAATAGCTGAGGCAGCAACATTGAATTCCTAAGAAACAAGAGCAAAAGTAGGACATTCAGCCTATCCTATCAAGCTTGCTCCACAATTCAGTAAGAATCAGCGGGGAACCTAGAATACAGGATTGTAGCTTACTAACAATCTCTATCAAACTGGACTCAGACCTGACATTCATATACTTCACTACCCTTTCAAGCACTGCTGCAATCCACACCTACACACTGTCAGCTATTCAACCATGACAGTTGCACCCTGCGAAACAGATTGCATGATATTCACTAATACACTTCTCTCTCTCTTTCTCTCTCTCCCTTGCAAGCTTCAGTGACACACAATTGGAGGCAGTAGGAGCCAACTGGAGAGGGGTAGGTCAACTCAACCATCATGTAGTGTCTAAAGGTCGATGATACAGTTTCCAGTATAGCACAGATAGCTGCCACCCAAGACTGCAGTGTCTCACAAGCTCAACTGGATGTCCTGCAAGCTCATGCTATGATTGCAACTTTCATGGAGGCTTGTAGACTGTCACAGCAGTCCAGCAATCTATCTTAAAGGATTATATGGGTGGGTGAGGCATTGCTTGTAGAGTTGCAGTGGCTGCATAGACCATGAATCCACTGCATTCCCACATATGTATTCTTCTACCTCTATCATTCTGCCAGTGCTCTTGCTGTTAGCTAGCCAATCCAACATGCTGCAGACAATGCTTAGATGGTGCAATTCGCAGATCGAGCTTCTAAGACCAGAGCTGCTCAAGGTCTTTTGTGACGCCATTTGCAATCTCTTCTATTGTAAAAAGCAGCCTTCCGGTAATGCTGCAGCCATTTGGGTAGCACTGCATAAGTACACAATTCATGATGTGGAGATGCCTGCCTTGACTAGGGTAAACACAATAAGAAGTCTCACAACACCAGGTTAAAGTCCAACAGATTTATTTGATAGTAATACCACTAGCTTTTGGGGCTTTGCCCTTCAAAGCCACAAAAGCTAGTGGCGTTTACTACCAAATAAACCTGTTGGACTTTAACCTGGTGTTGTGAGATTTCTTACTGTAAGTACACTAGAACAGGCAAAGAAAGGCTCAAGACAGAAACTAAGGAGAATGCATTAGGGTGACTAGTTAATGTTAGCATGCATATGGAATTATTTAATTTATAAATTTGGTTCGAAAGGTTTATTTTGTAGTAGCTTTCATTTTTGCATTATGGTCAAGTGGATTTTGTGATCATCAGTAAGAGAGGGAAGGGAAGGTAAGGTATGGTGCAGGTTGTGAATAGGGAATTGGGGTAGCAGTTACTTGGATAACTTCACCGACAGCCCATACATGTTGTCTCCTCCTGTTGCTGCTCTTCTTTGCCATATGCTGCTTGACATCTTGATCTGTTTGCTCTGCATATATCTGGAGAACTTTCATTGTGCATGCTGACGCCTTCACCAATGTTGCATCTGCCACAATTCACCAGAAGCGTGTGTGCATTCCATGGATACCATTTTAAAGTACTTATATTACTTATATAAGAGCACTCATATTATCCAAAAAATGGATACAAATGATCCCTATTTCATGTTCATGCTCTGTGAACTGTTCTGTTGTAAAATGGTACAGTGTAGGATAACCTGAGGATCCAGGAAAGAAATTAACAAAGAATGATGTAAAAATAAATCATTGATTATGTGTGTCATCAATGAGGATTGGAGGAGGGAAGAAACAATGTGTACTTTTTTCTGTGCATCAAAATGAAGTTAAGTGTGAATGTTTGAAAAATACTTTTTCTATAGGATTTACATTTTTTTTATATAGTATGGTTTTACATATAATTAGTATTACTGATAAAACTATAGGTTATGATGCTGGGTAAATTATTATAGCTTTCCAAAGGATTATAGCATATGTAAAGATACAGTTGCATTAGCTTTAGCATAATTCTGCAAGAGATTTTTGTTCCCAGCTAATGTTACTACATAATAACCCTTCTGCTGTTAAAAATTTATAAGGGTTCTTTCTGGCATCAATAAATAAATGGAGCTGCCTGCTTGTAGTCACTGTGCTCTTTTATTTTTATAATTAAGGTAATGTGTTCTTGGAAGATTATTACATTTTTAGAAAGGGAGGAGGTGGTTCTGACTTCAATTCTTCTGCAATGATTTTATCTTGTAATCTGTAATTATCTACAAAATTGAAAACGTAACAATAATTTAGCTTAAAATGTCTGATCAGCTGAGGTTTATCTTTTGCAGACAGAATTTTTGAAATTATTGAATGTGCATTTTGCAATTCTTATTCAATTTATTTTTCAATGACAATATTTTAATCTTTCATAAACAAAGTGTTGGGCCTCGGTATTTCACTATAATGACAGTGACTTCTTCTCTGTAGGTCGACTTTGATTTCCCCTCTTATCTTATAAATCTATTCCTTATACTTTGGAGCATAATTTCAATTCAGCAAGCTGATTAGTTATGTCCATCATTCCCCATATCACTCCAAAAATTATGGGTGCAATCTTACCAGCTCTCCAGTTGATCAATGTGGCGAGCTGTAAGATTATTGACGATGATAAAAATCTAATTCACACCCAGCATGATTAGCTTCACACGCGTACATAAATGTAGATTAACTTAAAAATCTATCTGCTCTCACATGTTCCAGCCTCTTGGTATCTGCCCCCTCACTGGCATCACCTCATGCTGGCGAGAATGACTGTTGGTCTTCACTTGCAGAGACCAGGTGCCATATTCATGCTGGGGGTATTGGTGGTTGTTGAAGCCTCCAAATGAATGGGGCATCATGCAGTGGCACCCTTGCAGTGCCTGGTTGGGCACTATAAATGTGCATTGGAAGTGTCAAGGAGGTAGGGTCTCATGGAGGTCGGGGCCTTATGCAGAGGGATCTCTGCAAGAAGTGTGGTTGAGAAAAGGAGAGGAGAGATACCTTAGGGGCAGAGAGGAAGGGGGAGGGCATGACATGCAAGGAGGAGCTCTGAAACAGAGAGGGGTGGGGTGTTCTGCAAGAGGGTACTCAGCTGGGGGAGGGGGGGGTGCTTTGCAAGGTGGGGATTAGACAGCGCAGTGGTTGATTAGGAGAGGGCATTTGGTGTCCACCAGCGGACTCATTGGGATGCTCTTCATGTCCCGATGCCAGCAGTTTGTGCTAATGCGGGGGAGGGGGGAACATGCCGCTGGCAGAGAGGAGGTGGTGGTGGAAGTGGGGGATGGTTTGGATTTCTGTGGGGAGGAGTGGTGGGATGGCAGGAGATCTTGGCACTCTGGATTGCTAATCCAGTGACATAATCTGCCATTCTTCCCTCCTGAAAGTAATGAATTTTATCTTTCTTTATTCTTGTTCATGTAACCTATAGGTAAATTATCTATAGGATTTGAAAATCTGAAGAAGCCTTTAGTTTGTTTCGAAGAAACCCAACACAGCTTTTCTTTTTCAGCCCTGTTAAAGACTTTGTACTCTGATTAAAGTAGCACTAACACAGGAAATACACAAGAATCTATTTCTTCAGATGAAATGAATATCTCAGCTTCTGCATTTACATTACTTTTAGTTAAACTTTGTTATATTAACTGTAACATTATTAACCCCACAAGAATTGTTTCAAAAATGTTGCATTCAATTGTCATAAATGAAGACACGAACAAGATCCAATATAGAAAGACCTTTAAAAGTACTGAGACACCTGAAATTCACACTGCACAAAAATCCACTATATGCTGATTATAAAGGTCCCAAAATAGAATAACTATTTGCAAATTAATTATTTGACAGGGCAGTCCTTCTGGCCAACTGGCAATAATACACCAACCATTGTGCCAATCTGTTGGCAACATGGTTACTGTGTTTTTTGGTTACATTGAACATGATATATCTCACCGTGCTCGGCAAACTACATGATGAGCCAGGAAAGTAACATGTGATGCTAAAAATCCAATGCGCAGCCAGCATCAAATGGTCTTTGATTTTCCCAGTCCTTTCTGAGTGGCATGAACCACTTCGCACCTATAAAGGGCATGAACCTTATTATCATGAGATTGACTGGATTTCAATATCAATAGCAAATTTGGCTCGCATGCTATACTCACCCCCCAATCCCCCCCTAGATGCTTCCCACCTCTCTAGTCATGCCTACGCAAATCACTACTATCTGCACAAGCACACTCTTGGCCATGAAGGAGGCTTGTAGGGAATTGAAGCACCCTGGTGCTCAGGGAAATGGCTAGACAGTACCCATTGGGCGGTGCCCATCAGAACTCTAGGAATGGATAGCAGGCACCAGAGACAGTGCCAGAGGGGCCTGGGTGGTGGCAAAGATGGGAGTTGGGCTAGCAGGGAGCTATGCAGTGGAGTCATGAAGAGGTGGATCTCAAAGAGGGTCATGGTGAAGGGGTGAGCATGTCACGGGTTACCATGAGTAGGGGTTATGTTAGAGGTCATGATGGGTGCCCCAGTGCTGGCAACCCGTGTCATGGAGAGGATTGGGGAACATACTGCCGAGGAGTGGGGTGGGGAGGTAGTCTTCCAATGCATAGAGATCAGGATGCCTTTGCAAAATGGTGCCTGTGCTGTCTGCAGCCAGATCACTGGTGTGTTTAGGCCCCAATCCCTCACAGTCCAATGCAAAACTCCCAACATTCCAAAAGAGTGACTGACTGTCAAAAGATTGTGCTGTGGAATGTGCCTGTGAGACTGGCACAATTCACCCCATTTGTCTCATCGTTAGGACATTTTTGATTTGGAACCATGCATCTGCATATATGCATAGTAAGATCACTCACTATCACATTAGTCAGAGTATCAAAGCAACACTCTTGTCTTTTCCTTGGTCATCTTTGACTTTCCCTAGGTCACTCAACCTTCCCCACAATACTTCTCAGCCTCCTCTCCACTGTCTCAGACAGACAATTCCAACTTGCTCAACTTTCATCGTGAAGGTGTCCCAAGTCAGCTTTAATTGATCATGAAAGTGAAAGCTGGTGTTTCCTGTGTGTCTCAACTTATCATAGAATTGCTACAGTGCAGAAAGAGACCCATTGAGTCTGCATTGATTCTCTGAAAGAGTCTACCCATTCCTGCTAATTCCCTCAACCTACATATTTTTGGGACACAAAGGGGCAGTTTATTATGTCCAATCCAACTAACCTGCACATCTTTGGACTATGGGAGGAAACCAAACTACAACACCCTGAGGGAACCCATGCAGATATGGGGAGACAGTCACTCAAGGCTGGAATCAAACCTGGGTCTTTGGCCTGTGAAGCAACATTGCTAACCACTGTGCTGCCCTAATTGTAAATATGTCATTTAATTTCAAGACTTGTGTATTAATGAGCCTTCATTGCATGCAAGTCCACTACAATCACCTTTCCACAGCTGAAAATGCTGTTCTGCTTCAAACATACCACCAGAAAAATTTGCTGTTTCTATCCTAATGTTGAGAATTTGAAACTTTACTTTTTCCCCTATTCAATCTCATTACTGCCTCTTTGCTTGCTCCCGCAGTCAGTATCAAATTCAAAGAACAAAGAAAAGTACAGGCTCTTTGGGCCCTTCAAGCCTGTGCCAATCATGATTCTCTATCTAAACTAACAAAAAACCTTCTGCCTTTACCTGGTCCATATTCTTCTATTCCCTCCATGTTCATGTACCCTTTCAAATGTCTGCTTATAGCAGCTCTTTCCAGACACCCACCACTCTGTGCTGTGAAAAACCTCCCCTGCATATCTCTTAAATTTTCTCCCTCTCACCTTGAACCTGTGCCCCTTTATACATGACACTTCCACCCTAGGAAAAAGCCTTGGACTATCCAACTTGTCTATGCTTATAATTTTGTAGACCTCTATCAGGTCTCTCTTCAGCCTCCATCTTGCCAATGAAAATAATCCGAGTTTATTGAACCACTCCTTATTGTCAACACCCTCAAAACTAGGCAATATTCTTCTCTGCACATTTTCCAAAGCTTCCACATCCTTCTGGCAGTGTGGTCACCAGAACTGCATGCAATGCTCCAAATGCAGCCTAACCAAGGTTTTATTTTGCTGTAACATCATTTCCTAACTCTTGTACTTGTTGATGAAGGCAAACATGCCATATGCCTTCTTAATCATCTTGGCCATCTATGTTACCACTTAGGAAATATGGACCTGCATGCCCAGATCTCTCTGTACATTAATGCTCTGAAGGGTTCTGCCATTCGCACCATAATTCACATCTAAATTTGATCCTCCAAAATGCATCACTTTGCATTTGTCTGGATTAAACCCCATCTGCTATTTCCATGCCCAAGTCACCAATCTATCTAATATCCTTTATATCCTCTGACAATGCTGGAACTATCTGCAATTCCACCAATCTTTGTGTCATCTGTTAAACTTACGAATTAGCCCCCCACCACATTTTCCTCATTATATATACTACAAATAATAGAGGTCACAGGACTGATCCCTGCAGAACACCACTAGCTACAGATTTCCATTCTATAAAAGACCCTTCCACCATCTATCTATCTTCTATAACCATGCCAGTTACTAAAGTCCATAGAAACTACATCAACACCCTTCTCTCATCAATTATCTTTGTCAAGCCTTCAAAAAGCCCAAGCAAGTTGGTGAGACATAACCTTCCCCGTACAAAACCATGCTGCTTGTTACTAACTAGTCCATTTTCTTCCAAAATGTGCATATATCTTGCCTCTTAGTATTTTCTGCAAAAACTTCCCCACCACTCACTTCAGACTCAACGGCCTATAACTTCTTGGACTATCCCTGCTTTCTTTTTTAAACAACAAGGGAAAAACATTGGCTATTCTCCAGTCCTCTGGAACCTTGCCTATGGTCAACGAGGATGTAAAGGTATCTGTTAAGGTCCCAGCTATTCCTCCCCTTCCCTCCCGTAGTAACCTGAGATAGATCTTACCCGGCCCTGGTGACCTGTCTATCTTAATGCAATTTAGGATGCCCAACACTTCCTCCTTGTATATATTGACATTCTCTAGAGTGTTCATATACCAGTCCTTAATCTCATGTCTTTGTCCTTGATGAATACCGATATGAAGTACTCATTAAAGATTTCACCCACTTCCTATGGCTCCATGCGTTCCCTCCATTGTCCTTCAGTGGGCTTACTCCTTCTCTTGCTATCCTCTTGCTCCTAATATATGCAAAATATTTTCATAAAAGGCCTTGGGACTCTCCTTTACCCTGTTTGCTAAAGACATTTCATGGTTCCTTTTAGCCCTCCTAGTTTCACTTTTAAGTTCCTTCTTACTTTCACTATACACCTCAAGTGCTTTATCAGTTTTTAGATGCCTAGGCCTATCATAGGTTTCCTTTTGACTAAACTTACAATTTTCCCAGTCATCCCTAGTTCCTGAATGCTGCCATTTCTATCCTTCATTTTTGTGGGGACATGACTATCGTGCACTTCAAACAATTGGCCTTTAAAAGCCCCCCACATGCCAGACATGGATTTGCCTTCAAATTATCAGTCCCAGTCCACATTCTCCATATCCTGTCTAATTTAGATGTAATTAGCCCCCACCCAATTAAGCACCCTCAGTCAAGAGCCGCTTCTTATCCATGATCACCCAAAGTCTTATGGAATTTTAGTTGCTAAGCAGAAAATATTCCCTAATTGAAATGTCAATCATCTGGCCTGACTCATTTCTCAATATCAAGTTTAGTATGGTCCCTTCCCTGGTTGGATTGTTAACATTCTGGGAATGATTTTACCATTTTTTTCCAAAGTGCTGGACAGGACTCGAAAATGGGAGAGTTTCAAATCTGTCTCTTGGCCATGTTTTCAGGCCCTCCCATATACACTCTGTCTTCAAAAATATCATCAAGCTTGTTGCTTGCTGCAGAAACCTGTGAGTGGGGCTTAACGCACCCCATATCCTGTAGAGGGAGATAGTACGCATGTGCAGGCCTCTGATGTTATGCATGCACATTAGTAGTAGCAGAGGTCTGACAGAAAAGAGACGGCTGTGAGGCTTCTGCTAGTGCAGGCTGCCTGAAACAACTCCATCCCCTGCCCTGCAATCACGGAGGCCTGCAGCCCAAGATATAACCCCCACTGACCCACCCCTGCCACCCAGACCGATCGCAGATTCCCTCCTCCTCTCTCCCACCAACTGTACATATCTGCCACCCTCCCCCCCCACCGAATGTGGGCGTGGACCTGCCCAACCCCCCATCAATCACTGCAGAGTGGCAGCAGGCCCCTCTCCCTCATTTCCCCCACCAATCCCTGCAGAGTGGCAGCAAGTCCCCTTTCCCTCCCTTCTACTGATAGTTACAGAGTGACAGCAAGCCCCCTCTCCCTTCCTCCCCCCATTGATAGCTGCAGAGTGGCAATGGAACCCCTCCCCCATTAGCCCCGCCCACACTGACCCCGCCCTGCCACTGTCTCATGGGCATTGCTCAGGTGCTCAATTGGCATTATCCAGATGCCAGGGTGGCATTGCCAGCCTGACATTACATAAGGGCCATCCTCACCTTATTTTTGGCCTCCCTGGAGGGCCTCAATGGCTCAGGTTCCACTGGCAAAGCCAAGTCATTCATGGGGAGCATGTCTACACCTAGCTGGCGCAAACCTTTCCCGGCAAGGTCATAAAAGGGTGCGGACCTAGATGTTGAGCCCTGACTCCCCAAGCAGATATAAACAACATTATAATAAATTTCCATATATTAACCTACCTCTTGGCCATTTCCAGCAAGAGGCTGACTGCGCTGGAACTCCGGCACTCATAAAATTGCACCGGTCATGAAAGCCTGCGCCAATTGCATTAAATATTTTACGCCGCACTTTACTATCACCCATTTGGTAAAATCACTTCCACTGTATCAAAAAGCCCTCCTTAATGCATCTGACAAACTGCCCTCAATTTGTGCCCCCCACTGAGAGGGAGTCCCAGTCAGTAATGGGGGAAGTTAAAGTCATCCACTTTAATTACCCTGCTTTTTTCACAGTGTCTCAATATCTGACTACACAATTGTTTTTCTGTCTCCTGCAGGCTATTGGCACATCTATAATACATTCCCAACATTGTGATTTCACTCTTCCTGTTCCAACATTCCACACATAATGTCTCACTACAAGGTCCCGCCAATGTGTCCTTCCTCAACACAGCTGTAACATGCTTCCTTATCAGCAATGCAACTCTATCACTCCTTTTGTTTCCCCTTCTTCCCATCTAAAACAACATTATCCTGGAATGTTAAATTGCCAGTCCTGTCCCACCTTTAACCATGTCTCCATAACTGTAATAACATCATAAGTCCAAGCAGTTATCCAGGCTCTCCATTCATCTGACTTACTTGTTATTCTTCTTGCTTTGAAGCAAATGCATTCCAGAGCTCCAGTCTTGCTGTGCTCTGCAACTTCCTTCAACCTGCTGTTACTCTGTGCTGTGATATATTTATCTCAGTCTCACTTTCTCCCACCCCATTATTTTAATTATCCCACTAGGACAGAGATTTAGTGTTAATATCTGACATTAACAAGAATAAAGTGGGAAGTAGAGTTTCTCAGCTGAGAAGTTAAAACTTCCCCCCCTCCAAGGACATTTTCACTACTCAGTGAATTATTGAAGTAGATCATTGAATTTTGGCATCTCTGTATTTCTCAGAGTTGAGTAAACCCTTTAAAAATATGCATTTGATGATACAGGGACAGAAGAAATTAACTAACCAATGTGCAACGGGAAAAGGAGCAATTTTGTTCAAAATTTATAACTATACCATGACAGCCATGGTTGCCAAGTGCAATTAAGCTTCACTTTCAATCTCATCATAGAGCTCTGAAATTTCAGGATTCTTCATAGGGATTCTTAAAACATGCCTTCCACAATCTGTTATACCCTGTTCAGACCCTGTAACCAGGAGCAACCACTCCTATATTCCATTGTCAACAGCCACTTGACTATCACTGCGGAACACATATGCTACCAAATTACATTATTATTTGATACTGTTCAGTGTACTTTCCCCATGTGTGTCTGTGACATTAGAGCAGAGAGCACTTAAATCTCTGTCAAAGATTCAATAATCCACTAATGAGGTTCATAAACAAACTGTAAATCTACATTAGGCTATGTCCAAAAGAAGGAACTATGATAATTTTTACACCAAATCATTTGATTTTTAAAAGTTTGTCTCTTGATTTATAAGAAGCTGGGGTTGGCATGTTTGTATACACTTGAATACAAAACACACTTGTCAACAATTCTTCGTTACATGATGAAGATTGACATAGAGAGATTTGGCAGCCATTGTGCCAGCACTTAGGAATGGTAAGGAACAATTGCTGATTTTGGAAGTTTGGCACACAAGGTAAACAATATAGCTTTATAGATGGAAGGGAAAAGGAAAATAACCACAGCCATTTTGCAACCATTATGCAGTTAAGTTCAGCAACAATAATATACACAAGGGGGCGAAATCTGACTTTTGCCCAGTAAAAACTGTGCATGATGGCTTCAGCCTCAGGTGAAAGTGTATATCCGGCCTGAATTGAATGGACCACCTCGCACAGCTCGCGACATATTTTGATCAATAACCAACAATTTGGTAGTATTGAGTTGTGAGGATAAACAATGGAAGTAGGATATTGTGTCATAAGGACATAAGAAATAGGAGCAGGAGTAGGCCATCTAGCCCCTCGAGTCTGCTGCACCATTCAATAAGATCATGGCTGATCTGACAGTGGGTTCAGTCCACTTACCTGCCCACTTTCCATAACCCGTAATTCCCTTATTGGTTATCTATGTATGACTTAAACACATTTAACGAGGTACTCTGTTCTCTGTTCCATTGGGCAGAGAATTCCAAAAATTCACTACCCTCTGGGAGAAGAAGTTCCTCCTCAACTCTGTTCTAAATTGACTCCCTTGTATTTTGAGGCTATGCTCCCTAGTTCTTATTGCATTGTAAGTGGAAATAACCTTGCTGTCTCTACCCTGCCTAGCTCCTTCATTATCTTATTATAGAATCAATCATAGAATCATAGAACCCTACAGTGCAGATTGAGGCCCTTCGGCCCATTGAGTCTGCACCGATTATAATCCCATCCAGACCATACCCCCAATATGTCTTTATATGTCTTATATATGTCTCTATAAGATCTCCCCTCAACCTTCTAAACTCCAGTGAGTGCAGGCCAATCTACTCAATCTCTCCTCATAAGCAAACACCCTCATCTCTGGAATCAACCTCGTGAACCCCCTCCAAAGCTAATATATCCTTTCTTAAGGGGACCAAAATTGTACACAGTACTCCAAGTGTGGCCTCACCAGTACCTTGTACAGTTGCAGCAAGACTTCCCTGCTTTTATACTCCATCTCTCTCGCGATAAAGGCCAACATTCCATTTGCCCCCTTGATCACCTGCTGCACCTGCGAACTGAATTTTTGTGATTCATGCATTAGGACCCCCAGGTCCCTCTGAACAGTAGCATGGTGTAATTTTTCACTGTTTAAATAATAGTCCAGTGTCCTGACCTCTAAACAAAGAAGATGAAAATAAATTTGTCCCAGCCACTTTAATTTCCAATGGGCAGAATATTGGGATTCCCAATGGGCAGAATATCCATCCGTGGGCAGCCTTCCACATGGATGGATTTGCAAATTGGGTGGGGCAATGTAACTTCTGTAGGTCACTTTCCCATGCCCTCTGCTCACTCACAACTTCATTGGAATTATACAAGTGGTAAGTAAGTATGTGGCTCATGTGCGCTCACTCCAATTCAGGCCCTTAAGTGGTCAACTAATGACCATGTCCCACTCCGGCCACAATTTTGTGGCTCGAGTTCTAGCTAGCCACATCAAGGCTCCATCGACTATGGCAAGGTCTGCAAGACATAATAGATTACAAGCCGAAGGCATATAAAATCGCTGGCTCCAATGCACCTCACCCTGATGAGCTCAATGCTTTGAGCAAGTTGTCAGTGAGAGCATGCGCTCCATCTTGGAAGCCCTGGATGAACCTGTATGTAAGGGTCACCATTACCATTGCAGATGTCAGAGCTGCTTTCTTGAAGGTCAACCCACAGAAACAACTGGCCCGGATGGAGTATCCAGGCATGCATTCAGATTCTGTGCGAATCAGCTAGTGGAGGTATTCACAGACATCTTCAACCTCTCTTTACAACAATCTGACATTCCTATTTGCTTCAAGAAGATGACTGTTATCCTGGTACCTAAGAAAAACCATGCAGTATGCCTTAATGATTATCGGTGGTGGCCCTGACATCCATCATTATGAAGTGCTTCAAAAGGTTAGTCATAGCACAAATCAATTCCAGCCTCCTAACTACCTGGATCCATTACAGTTTGCCTACTGCCATAAGAGGTCCACAGCAGACACCATTTCCCTGGCCCTGCATTCAACCCTGGAACACCTAGATAACAAGGACACCTATGCCAGACTCCTATTTATTGACTACAACTCAGCCTTCAACACTATTATTCCCACAAAACTCATCTCCAAAGTCCATGGCCTGGGCCTCGGCACCTCCCTCTGCGACTGGATCCTGAACTTGTCATCTTCCAGGCCACAATCAGTAAGCATAGCAATAACACCTCTGTGACAATCATCCTCAATACCAGTGCCCCACAAGGCTGTGTTCTCAGCCCCCTGCTCTATTCCTTATACACCAAGAACTGTGTGGCCAAATTCTCCTCTAGATTGATTTTCAAGTTTGCTGACGACACCACTGTAGTGGATCGGATCTCAGACAATGACAAGACAGAGTACAGGAATGAATAGTGAATCTGGTGAATGGGTGCAAAAACAATAATCCCTCCCTCAATGTCAGCAAAACAAAAGAGATTGTCATTGACTTCAGGAAGCATAGAGGAAAACATGCCCCTTTCTTCATCAATGGGGATGAAGTAGAAAGAGTGAAAGCATCAAGTTTTTTTGGTGTCTAGATCACCCAACAATCTGTCCTGAACCCCCGTGCTGACACTACAGTTAAGAAAGCCCACCAACGTCTCTACTTTCTCAGAAGACTAAGGAAATTTAGTATGTCAGCTACTACTCTCACCAACTTTTACAGATGCACGGTAGAGAGCATTCTTTCTAGCTGTATCACAGCTTGGTATGGCTCCTGCTCTGCCCAAGACCAGAAGGAACTACAAAAGCTCATGAATGTAGCTCAATCCACCATGCAAACCAGCCTCCTTTCCACTGACTCCATCTATATTTCCTGCTGCCTCGGCAAAGCAGCCAGCATAATTAAGTACCTCACGCACCTCAGACATTCTCTCTTCCATCTTCTTCCTTTGGGAAAAAGATACAAAAGTCTGAGGTCACGTACTGACTGACTCAAGAACAGCTTCTCCCCTGCTGCTGTCAAACTTTTGAATGGACGTATCTTGCATTAAGTTGATCTTTCTCTAAACCCTAACTATGACTGCTACACTACATTCTGCACTCTCTTATTTCCTTCTCTATGAATAGAATGTTTTGTCTGTATAGCATGCAAGAAACAATACTTTTCACTGTATGTTAATACACATGACAATAATAAATCAAATCAAATCAAAAGATCAGAGATCAGGAAGACAGATGGTGGGCGATGTAACTGCTCAAGCTTTTGGTGAGAAACAGAGGTGCGTCCTCAGGGACTGAAATCCCTCTTGTCCCCACCCATCCTCTAAAGTGTCCTCCTCCCAACCTGGCCTTTGTGCCTGGTACACCCGAGGCCTCTGGTCCTTGCCCTGCTGAAAGCCTCGTAGTACTTGTGCTTCCTTGAGTTTGGGATTGGATGCAGTCCCACTAATGGGATCATGTCTGGTGATGATCCTGGGATGTGGTAGCTGCCAGACGAACATTCCTCAAAGTATTAGATAGCAGCAGGGCTGCCATATGGAGTAGGGGTGAGTTCCTTACTGACTTTTCCAGTGGTGGGGCAAAAACTCCACCCACCCATTAAATGCTGCCCTCAGTGATTGCTGGTTTCAGTGAAGTGTTTTAAAAGCTTTGGTATATAATCATAAGTAGCATTTTAATTCTTGTTAACTTCTTCTAATCATAACATAAACTGCAAATTTTATGAATATGCTTATTTATTATTGTAAAAATAATTGCATTATTTTATTAACTTCATTTTAGGGTATTTTCTCTAGGAAAGTCAGGCAAGGATACGATCAGAGTTTTTACATTTAGGAACATTTTCCACATTCATTTCACAAATAATGCAACCATTAATTAACTGCACCTGCTTGAATGGCGAAGGAAAGGCAACTTTATGACCCATGAAATTACAGAGACTGAGAATAGTGATTTTTAATTTAACAGAGAAGCTATGGTCGATGGAATATGATGAACCATTGCGCAAAGGGGATAAGCATTGCAAATATTTCTATCCAGGTTGAAGGTTTCCTGCATAATATGGACTGACTGTGGTCAATGTTGCCATCAATCCCCATAGGTATATGAGACTGGGATATTACAGCAATTTTTGAAACATGGCTAAGGGAAGGACAGGATTGGCAGCTCAATGTCCCAGGGTACAGATGCTGTAGGAAAGATAGACCAGGAGGTAAGAGAGGATGGGGAGATGCACTTTTGATTAAGGAAAACACTATAGCTGAGAGGGGATATATCCGAGGGTTTGTTTACTGAGTCAATATGGGTTGAACTGAGAAATAAGAAGGGGAAAATCTCTTTGATAAGGTTGTACTATAGGCTCCCAAATAGGTGGTGGATTGAAGAGCAAATATGTAAGGAGATTACAGATAGCTTCAAGAAAAATAGGGTGGTAATAGTAGGGGTTTTCACTTTCCAACATTGACTGGGACAGCCAAAGTATCAATCGTTTGGATGGAGAGAAATTTGTTGAATGTATTCAGGATGAACTTCTCATTCAGTATGTGGCTGGCCTGACAAGAAAGGGGCAAAACTTGATCTCCTCTTGGGACATAAGGAAGGGCAGGTGATGTGTTAGGGAGGGATTGCCTCGAGACCAGTAACCATAATTCTATTAGTTTTAAGACACTATGGAGAATGATAGGTCTAGCCCAAAAGTTAAAATTCTAAATTTGGGCAAAGCCAATTTTGATGGTATCAGACAGAAAATTTCAAAAGTTAATTGGGGGAGTCTGTGGGAAGACAAAGGGACATCTGGTAAGTGAGAGACTTACAGAGTTCAGTGCAAGCACATTCCTCTTATTGTGAAGGGCAGGGGTGGTAGAAGTAGGGAACCCTGAATGTCTTGAGTTATTAAGGCCCTGGTCAAGAAGAAGAAGGACACACATGACATGCATAGGCAGCTGAGATCAAATGGATCCCTTGAAGAGTATAGAGGGGCTAGGAGTAGAGTTAAGCAAGAAATGAAGAGAGCAAAAAGAGGACATGCGATTATTTTGACAGATAAGGCAAAGAGAATCCGAAGAGCTTCTACAAATACAAAACGGGCCAAAGAGTAACTAGGGAGAGAGCATCACAAGAATCAACAAGATCATCTATGTGCGGATCCACAAGAGATGGGTGAAATACTAAATAAATATTTCGCGTCAATATTCACTGCTGAGAAAAGCATGGATGTTTGGGAACTTGGGGAAATAAACAGTGATATCTTGAGGAGATGCTGAAAGTCTTAAAACACATCAAGATAGATAAATCCCTGGGACCTAATGAAGTGTACCCCAGGACACTGTGGGAAGCTAGGGAGGAAATTGCGGGGTCCCCTATTTGAATCAATGATAGTCACAAGTGAAGTGCCTGAATTGGCAAGCTGACAGAAGACAAAGAGTGGTTGTACAAGGTTGTTTTTCAAACTGGAGACCTGTGGCCAGAAGTGTGCCTTATAATCAGTGCTGGGTCCACTGTTATTTGTCATTTATATTAATGATTTGAATGCGAATTTAAGAAACACGGTTAGTAAGTTGGCATATGACATCAAGATTAGTGGCATAGTGGACAGTGAAGAAGGTTATCTTGAATTGCAACGGGATCTTGATCAATTGGGCCAGTGGGCTGACGAATGGAGTTTAATTTAGATAAATGCGATGTTATGCATTTTGGTCGATCGAACCAGGGCAGGACTAACTCAGTTAATGGTAGGGCATTTGGGAGAGTATTAGAACAAAGAGATCTAGGATTACAGATTAATAGTTCCATGAAAGTGGAGGCACAGGTGGACAGAATGGTAAAGAAGGCATTCAGCATGCTTGGTTTCATTGGTCAGAACATTGAATACAGGAATTGGGACATCTTGTTGAAGTTGTACAAGACATTGATAAGGCTACATTTGGAATACAATGTACAGTTCCTGTCACACTATTAAAGAAAGGATATTATTAAATTAGAAAGAGTACAGAAAAGACTTACTTGAGTGCTCCCAGGACTTGATGGTTTGAGTTATAAGGAGAGGCTGGGGAGACTGGAACTTTTTTCTTGGAGCGTAGGAGGCTTAGGAGTGATCTTACGAAAGTTTATAAAATAATGAGGAATATAGATCAGCTATATAGTCAATGTCTTTTGCCAAAGGTAGGAGAGTCTAAAACTAGATAGTATAGGTTTAAAGTAAGAAGGAAAAGATACAAAAGAGTCCAGAGGGGCATTTTTTTCACAGTGAGGGTGAACAAGCCACCAGAGGTAGAAGTAGAAGCGGGTACAATTTTGTTTTTTAAGAAGAGTTTAGACAGTTACATGGATAGGATGGCTATAGAGGGATATACAACAAATGAAGGCAATTGGAAATAGCTTAGGGGTTAAAAAAGAAGTGGCATGGACAAGTTGGACCAAAGACCTGTTTCCATACTGTAAATCTCTATGATTCTATGAACCAAAAGAAGAATCATCACATGCAGATTTTCAATATGTAAATATTAGTTGATGCACTGGCAATATTTGCTGATTTCAATCGATACAGGATAAAGCCAGGGAGATGCTGATTGAATTTAATCAGTGTTCAAAAAGAATATATAAGTGAAGTCTAATAATCTATTGAAAATGGTACTGTGCAAACCAAATGAGGGTGAATTTGGACTTTGAAATCAGCAGCCCTTTAACATGAACTTATTTTTTTTCCCCATTGAAGACCTGCATTTAAATAATATCTTGTCACATTTCAAAGAAAATCTTATATTACTTCACTGTCAATCATCTGGAATTGGACTAGGCAGCAAGCAGAGGCAGGTCCACTAGGGCTAGACTAGCACACCTGTAAGGGAGGATGGGGGAGAACATGTATGGATGAGTAGTACATGAGTAAAGGGTAAAGTACCAGCAACAAATGTGTAGAGGCCATTAAGTAGCCAATAATTGACATTTAAGAACTTCAATTGGCCCAAGAATAGGTGGGCTGTCTGATGCTTCTGCTACAGCTAGTGAAATAGCAGCACAGGTCGGTAGGTGAAAGGATGGTGCCTTCGCCTATCCCCCATTCCCCAACTTCAAGTGCACTGATGAGGGTTTGGGGAAAAGAGTGTAAAAATTCTATCTAAATACCAACTCATTCTGTATCCAAGAATGCTGTGTGAGAATACACCAGTGTGTTGGAAGGCAATTTGACCATGCAATGCAAGTGCACCATAGTTGAGCCCACTTTCTTCCTCACCTAGCCCCTGGGAATGCAAATTTGCCATCAAAGATTATTACATAATCCTCAGGAAAAGGAACCAAAGTTAATTTTGTGCCTCCCCAGCAAAGGAGCACAGAGAGCAACTGCAGCCATTTGTACTACTCCATCATCCGAAATCACAGAATTCACTGCAGTTTAAGTTTTGAATCTGAGATGTGCCTTATTCTAGGTAACTCAGTGACTCACTATTACCAAATGAACCATGAATGCAGGTATAGTCGTGGCTTTGAAACCATTTGGACTGATTGATGACTTGAGCAGATGAGAAGAACACACACAGAAACCACTGCTCTGGTTGTTGATTATTACAGATTACAGATTAGAGAGATTATTTAGCTTGACTGGTTCATTTCCTTGACTGCTCGTGAATTTTCAACAGTTATCTTAACTGGAACATATCATTTTGTGTGAAGAAGCGTTTCCTGATCTTAATTCCGAATTTATCATTTACCGGTTCATACCCATGTTATTTGTAGTTTAATTTGAAATTGTGTTTTGGATTAACTCTTTCTATTCCATTTACAATCTTATAGGATCTCATTTTCCTTCCTTCAAGGCTGAAAGTCCAAGTAATTCACTCATGTCTAGTCTCTTTGATTTTCTCATGCAATTTGGTGATCAGAAATGAATGAAAAATGCAAGCCGATCAGAGCACAACACAGCTGCAATGTGATAGTTTTTCACATGAATTCTACTAATGTGGCAACGTTTCCTACATGTGCAGAAAATGACTCCTAGGATATAGCATTCTGTTGCTCTGAATCTCTTGTATAATCAATAAATATCAAATTTAAGGTTTCCAGAAATCTCATACAAAGTTACAAAGCTTTGGCAGATCTGCAATGTCCCCAACACCTCCAGTGTTGTCAAGTCCATGTCCTCCCTCTCCTCTCACTGCTGATAATTACAGTAATCCACCAATGAGTAAACCCAAGTTCAACCACAACCCCCACTCACTCCCATGTTCTCCCAAATTGCATGCTAGCCAAAGGAATCTTTTCCCATGTTGTCAAGTCTCAGCATCCTTATTGTAAATCTGTCAAATCCAAGAACCCTCACCCGAATGTTATCAACCCCTGGTGCCACACAGAAATAGTGCAGCTAAACGCCACATCACGACTCAACATTGTTAGCTGACAGATATCAAAGCCCAACAGATAGATTTTGCATACTGCCTATGCAATCAACACTTTAATACTGGACAGGGATAAAAAGTAAATTCAAATTAATATATATATATTAAAACCTATTTACATATTTCACAGCATAATGTAGATTGCAATAGAATTTGACTCCAAAATACCAGTAAAAATGATCATGTTTGTTTGCTGGCAATCACTAGCCCTTATTGCATAAACATACATATTGCTTCAAAAAGGGGCAGCATGGTGGCACCGTAGTTAGCACTGCTGCCTCATAGTGCCAGGGACCTGGGTTCAATTCTGTCTTCGGGTCACTGTCTGGGTGGAGTTTGCACATTTGCACCATGTCTGCATGGAGGGATTCAGAACCGGCACATTCCTGTAAGGATGAAGGATAAATATTGCAAATTTTGGGAGTCTTGGATAACAAGAAATGAAAAGGCAAGAGCTGTGCTCCAATTTCCTTCCACTGTCCAAAGATGTGTGGGTTAGGTTGATTGGTCATGCTAAAGCAACCTGAACATGACCAACAGTTAAGATGGGGCATACTTTAAACTCACTGTAAACAATGCCTGGAACTATTTTATTCTATACATTTAATCTTGCCTATTTGTCACACTTATTTCCTATAACACTTTGAATTTTCTGTGGTAATAGTCCTCAGAGGGTGATATTACCAAAAAAATTCCAAGTCTTGAATGAGTGAAAACAGGAGAGTTTCAGATCTGTTTCTTCGGCTAGGGAAAAAAAAAATCAGATCTTATGAAATTGAAAGAACGGTCAGCCAGTGCCTGAGCTGTGAAGCCCAGTAGTCATTGCCACAACCAACAATATGCATCTTGGAAGTGGCTGGGTTGGCCATGGTCAAGACTGCACATAGACTTCGTAGGATTGTTCATGGGACAGATGTCCTCATCTTGATTGATGCACATTCAAAATGGCTGGATATAGAACTGATGAAATCTGCAATGGCCACAGCCACCATTGACAGGTTACAACAGACTTTTCCTTCCATGGCATCCCAGAGGTGTAAATGTCTGATAATGGCACAGCATTTACAGAGTTGCACAAATTTGTTAAGTCTAAAGATATTTGCCAGATTCAGTCAACCCCTTCCCAACCAGCTTCCAATGGCTCAGAATCAGATATAAATCTCTGAAAAAAAAAGTTCACAGGCCACGGCCTTCAAATTTGGCAAGTTTCCTGTTGTCATATAATACCATGCCAAATACAATCACAGGGATTACACCAACTGAATTATTAGTGGAATGCTGCCTATGAACCTGTTTGGATTTGATATTTCCAGATTTGGCAAGGAGGGTAGAGGCTAGTTAAGCTTCCCAGAAAGAAAACCATGACTCAAGAAAAAGGGACAATTTTCCAGGTTAAAGATTTAGTCACGGTAGGAACTTCGGTGGAGGACCAACATGGGTGGCAGGCAAAATTGTGGAAAGAATGGGATCAGTCTCATACATTGTAGAAGTATAAGTAGCTGCATAAAAAAGCATGTGGATCTTTTGAGGAAGTGAGTTGAGTCTGATACAGGGGAACACCAAGTATACACGACGGTGGACTTGCATTTGTCAGCTACTAATCTAAGGATTTAACTGGTTAACGTGCAGCCAAGGCAATCTGTGGTTTCTGAAGTCAAGGAGGATGTTGACTCCAGATTAACCAGTTTGCCTTTTGCATCTGTCTGCCTAGGTTCTATACACACTGAAAGACCCAGTGTCAAGTTGAGACGTTCCTCCAGAATCTAGAAGTCTCCTGACTGATTGACTTTGTGAATGAACTTTTCCTTTGTGTTTTCCAGATGTGTTATTGCGTTATGTATGCCCTATCTATAAAGATGGTTCTTTTCTTTTTATTCACAGGTGAGTCAAGAGTTGGGGAGGGAAGGAGTGAGGTAATGTGGTCCCTTTAAAGGGACTGTCCTTTGAGGTCACATGATTAGGCTGGATTCTATGGAAAGGTTGCATAGAAGCTGTGCAAATCAGAAGCAAGGGCATGCATTCTGGATAGGGAGGAACCTCAGCAGGAGCATAATCTTGTGTATTAGTTCTGTCAGACCTTTATTTTGTGTACATATATATTAGTAATAAACCATTTCTTGTTGAAGCTACAATGAGTTGCCTTCAAACTTACTGCAGCGGAGAACTGGGACTTTACATATTTGTGCATATTATGAAATTCTAGAATATACAGATGCTCCACAGTGCTGACTTTGATGCTATGCTTGCATAAAGTAAAAAAACATCTGGTCTAGGGAATTAGAAACAAACTCTTGCAGGCATTCAGCAAACAACTATGCCAGAACACTTAGGTGACATACGAAACATCTGTGGGTTGTACAGCAACTAGGATCTAAAACTCTAATTATTTGAATATTCATATAGATGCAAATAATCTGCAGGGACAAGAAAATGAAATGTGAAATATATTGGCCAAAAGCTTTCTGTATTGCTCTGCTAATATAATTCTTATAAGTCCTTGACTGAATCAGTGAAAAAAAACTTTCTAAAATGATTCTGAAAATTTTTATTAACAATGTAATATAACTTACAATACCCCCAATATTTAAGCTTGACCCAATAATGTGCACTGACATTTTAAAATCTGGTTTTGCTGAATATATTCAATGCGACTAGGGTATTATTTATTTTTAATTATATTATGTAAATGACTAAAGTTGTAATTGTGACATATGGGGCATACAATGAATTATTAAAAGATTTTAAAATGTTAACACAAATGGCTTATGGCCAATTAATGACCAGGGTCTAATGAAACATACCCTGATGTAGTTAATCAGAAGTTCATAGAATCCTACAGTGCAGAAGAAGGCCATTTGGCCCATCAAGTCTGCTCCAATCACAATCCTACCCTGGCCCTATCCCCATGACTCCATGCATTTACGCTAATTAGTCTCCCTGATATTAAAAGGCAAATGAGCACGGCCAATCCACCCAATCTGCACATCTTTGGACTTGAAAGGAAACTGGAGGACTTGGAAGAAACCACACAGACACAGGAAGAATATGCAAACTCCATATAGACAGTGAGCAACCCAAGAATTGGAGTCTGGTCCTTGGTGCTGTGAGGCAGCAGCGCTAACCACTGTGCCACCATGCTACCCCATAAGTTCGGATTTAACAGCCCATGTGTGAAAAAGTGTTTCAGTTCCCACCTAATTCTTTTGCCTACTATTTGAAATCTCTGGCCTCTAATTGCCAATCTACTTGTGTGAAGAAACAGTTTCTCCCCAATTACTCTTTCAAGAACCTCTATGAAAACTCCTCTTAACTATCTTTGTTCTGAGGAGAACAATCACAGCTTTTCCAATCTCTTCACATATCTGAATCCCCTCATTCACTTTATCATTCTAATAAACCTCTTCTGTTCCCTCTCCAAAGGCTCGACATCTTTCCTGAAGTGCAGTGCTGGTGTGCAAAATACTCAGCTGAGGCCTGACTTCATGCAAAGATTTAGCATGACATCCTTGCTTTTGTATTTAATGGTTTTATTTACAAAACTAGGTTTCCCTTATCGTTTCTAGCAATGGAATGCATGGGAGACAATTTCTTGCATATTTAAGTCATGGGATCAACTAGGGAATTTGGATCTTATCTTGTTTCATGAGACAGAGCTATTTAGTAATCTTATAATAAAAGGAAACAATCAAGCAAGAAAGCTCATAATATAGTGTTTCACACTGAGTTTGTGAGGTAAATAAGTTCATAGAACATAGAACATTACAGCGCAGTACAGGCCCTTCAGCCCTCGATGTTGCACCAACCAGTGGAACTAACCTAAACTATTCCAATGTTATCCATATGCCTAGCCACTGACCATTTGAATGCCCTTAAAATTGACGAGTCCATAACTGTAGCAAGGCAGTGCATTCCACGCCTTTACTACCCTCTGCGTAAAGAAATTACCTCTGACATCCATCCTATAATTATCAATTTAAAGCTATATCCTCTCGTGTTAGCCATCACAATTCGAGGAAAAAGGCTCTTACTGTCCACCCTATCTAATCCTCTGATCATTTTGTATGTCTCAATTAGATCACCTCTTAACCTTGTTCTCTCTAACGAAAACAACATCAAGTTCCTCAGCCTTTCCTCATAAGACCTTCCCACCATACCAGGCAACATCCTGGTAAATCTCCTCTGCACCCTTTCAGTGCTTCCACATCTTTCTTCTAATGTGGTGACCAGAATTGTACACAATACTTCAAGTGCGGCCACACCAGAGTTTTGTACAGTTGCAACATGATCTCATGGCTCCGAAATTCAATCCCTCTACCAATAAAAACTAACACACTGTATGCCTTCTTAACAGTTTTATCAACCTGAGTGCCAATTTTCAGGGATCTATACACATGTACAATGAGATCTCTCTACTCATCAACACTACAAAGAGTCCTTCCATTAGCCTTATATTCTGTAATCCTGTTATTCTTATCAAAGTGAATCACCTCACACTTTTTTGCATTAAAGTCCATTTGACACCTCTCAGCCCAGCTCTGCAGCTTATCTATATCCCTCTGCAAACTGTAACATCCATCCTCACTGTCTACAACTCCTCCAACTTTAGTGTCGTCTGCAAATTTACTAAGCCATCCTTCTACGCCCTCATCTACATCATTTATAAAAATGATTTGCAACTATAATGTTGCAACTCATGTTGCAACTGTACAAAACTCTAGCGCGGCCGCACTTGGAGTATTGTGTGCAGTTCTGGTCCCCACATTATAAGAAAGATGTGGAGGCATTGGAGAGGGTACAGAGGAGGTTTACCAGGATGTTGCTGGTATGGAGGGCAGGTCTTATGAAGAGAGGCTGAGGGATTTGAGGTTGTTTTCGTTAGAAAGGAGGCGGCTAAGAGGAGACCTTATCGAAACATATAAGATGATTAGAGGTTTAGATAGGGTGGACAGTGATAGCCTTTTTCCTAGGATGGAGAAAGCTAGCACGAGGGGACACAGCTTTAAATTAAGGGGTGATAGTTATAGGACGGATATCAGAGGTAGGTTCTTTACCCAAAGGGTGGTTCGGGAGTGGAATGCCCTGCCTGCAGCAGTTGTAGATGCGCCAAGTTTGGTGGCGTTTAAGAGGTTAGTTGATAAGTATATGGAAGAGAAGGGAATGGTTTAGTTTGGAGGGGCATTGCTTTTTATATTGGTCGGCGCAACATCGAAGGCCGAAGGGCCTGTTCTGTGCTGTAATGTTCTATGTTCTATGATGAATAGTATGGCCTCAAAACAGATCCCTGTGGTACACCACTAGTAACTGAACTCCTGGTTGAACATTTTCCATCAGCCATCACCTTCTGTCTTCTATCAGCTAGCCAATTCCTGATCCAGACCGCTAAATCACCCTCAATCCCATGCATCCATATTTTCTGCAGCAGCCTACCATGGAGAACCTTATCAAATGCTTTGCTAAAATCCATATACATTATGTCAACTACTTTACCCTTATCCACCTCAAAGAACTTGGTAAAGTTTGTGAGGCATGACCTACCCTTCACAAAATCGTGTTGACTATCCCTAATCAATTTATTTCTCTCTAGATGATTATAAATCCTATCCCTTATAATTCTTTCCAAAACTTTGTCCACAACAGAAGTAAGGCTCACCCATCTATAATTCCCAAGATGGTCTCTACTCCCCTTCTTGAACAATGGGACAACATTTGCTATCCTCCAGTCTTCTGGCACTATACTTGTAGCCAATGATGACATGAAGATCAAAGCCAAAGGCTCTGCAATCTCCTCCCTAACCTCCCAGAGAATCCTAGGGTAAATCCTAAGCAGCCCAGGGGACTTATCTATTTTCATACTTTTAAGAATTGCTAACACCTCCTCCATATGTACCTCAATCCTGTCTAGTCTAAAAGCCTGGCATCTTAGTATTCTCCTCGATTACATTGACTTTTTCCTGCATGAATACTGACGAAAAATATTCATCTAGTGCCTCTCCTATCTATTCAGGCTCCACACACAACTTCCCATTATTGTCCCTGACTGGCCCTAATCTTGCCCTAATCTATCTTCTACTATTCAAAACAAGAATGGTAAATATAAACAAAACCATATATATAGATATGGGGAAAGGGACACTTGGCTATAGTAGATTTGGAAATGAGATTAAAATGTGTGATGGTAAATAAGATATGTGAACATTTAAACAAGTATTTCAACATTTTCAATGGAGTTTCATTCTCTGAAAAATAAAGCTTTGCTGGAAAGGTGATCCGTTTGTGGCTAAAAAAAATGAAGGATTGCATTAGATTCAAGGATAAAGATTTAAGATATTGCCATGTAAAATAACATGCTTGAAGATTGGCAGAAATTTAAAAACCAACAAAAGATAGCTAAAATTGATTAAGGAGGAGAAAATAGCTTGAGAATAAACTAACAAAAGTTATGTAACAAATACTTCTGACTTTGTTCCCAGCTAGGATTCTCTGGTGCCACTGGAGTGAAGAAAGTTTTGTCCATATGCCAAATTCTCCATCCTTGCTGACAGTGTAGTAGGTACGGCTGGATCCGTGAATCCTACCCATAAAAATAAATTGGAAAAGCTTTTACAATTAAGTAAAAAGACAGTAGTGATAGGAAATGTGCGCTTTTTAGAGGTAAAGATAGAGAAATTATAATGGAAAATAAGAAATAAAGATGTCAAATAAATATTTTATGTGTGTCTTTGCAGTAGAAAACTCAAAAAACCTACTAGAAATATTGGGAAACAAAAGATCTAATGAGATGGAGGGATCGAAATTAATTAATATTCATAAAGAAAAAATACTCAATGAATTAATTGGATAAAAATCAAATAAATCCTTCTGACTCAAAAAGATGTGGCTGCAGGGAAAGTAAATGGTCTGTTTGGGAAAATGCCTGAAATCCATTATTAATGCTGTGACAACAGGGCACTTACTAAATCATAATATCATTAAGCAGAATTAACATGGCTTTATAATAGTGAAGACATATTTGACCAATCTATTAGAACTTTTTGAGCATGAAATTAGCAGGGAAGGTAAAGGAAACTGGTGATTGTAGTGGTATTTTCAAAAATTATTCAAGGAGGTATCACATAAAAGGTGATTGCGTAAGAGTTTAGGGCAATACAAGTAATACAAAAAGGACTGATAAAAGTCAGAAAACAAAGAGCAAGAATAAACAGATCACTTTCAGGATGGAAAGTTGTTGCTCAAGGGAGTGCAACAAGGATCAGTGCTGGAGCACAGACATTTATAATATGAATTACTGACTTAGATGAAGGACTGAGTGATGTATATAAGTTCGCTGATGATACGAAGTTAGTTAAGAAAAACACAAAGGGCTGAATCAATAAGCTTATTTTAAGGGAGACAGTTAATTCATACACCGTCTTCATATTGCCATCAAATTAGGGACAGTGAATGACACAGAGATAGGGCAAAGACAATTGGAAAGGCTGAAGCTGATGGAAAATATAAATGCTGGTTAGGTAGATGGAGAGCAAGAGTGTGCCACAAAATAAAGGCTCTCATTTTAAGATCCAAATAGCATCTGATCAATTGTGAACAAAAACACCAGATAACTAAATCAGGTTATTCAGACATGATTTACCTTTAATAAATATGCATTTCCCTCATTAACAAACAAAGAACAAAGAACAAAACAGCACGGGAAACAGGCCCTTCGGCCCAACGAGCCCGCGCCGCCACCCTAATGTTCCCACCTCTACCCATGATCCCTGTCTACGTTTATAGATCTATGGATTAAAAACCAAATTTGAGACAATTTAGGGAGAATTTGTTTTGCCAGTTAGCCTAAGAGCACATCTTTGGGATGTGGGAGGAAACCGGAGCACCCGGAGAAAACCCACGCAAGCACGGGGAGAATGCGCAAACTCCCTCAGACACAGGTCCAAATCCATGTATCTACACAGCACAGCGATAGTCACTGAGCTGTTGTGTTGCCCATCAAATGGGCCAGGTCAAGTGTACACAAACGACATGAAGCACTAGGATACGCTTGAAAGAAAATCCAAGAGCAGCCCTCTTACGACCCATCGCATGTATGCCCCTTGTTAGACAACAAGGTGGACCAAAGCATCTGTAGGTTAAAAACCCATGCTTTGCCAAGTGAGAAATAATTCCATCCTTGACAATGGCCTCCTGAGGTTTTCCTGCCACTAACTGGTCAGCTTGCAGTCACCAGGTTTATTCCTCTACCATGTTTGAAGAGTGGTGTGCCATTTCCAAGCTTCCAGTTCTTTGGCTCAATGTTACAATCATGAGGTTTATAAGATTATATTTTTAGAATGTGTCTTTAAGATAAAATAAAGAGGATCATGTGAGCTATTCTGTAGTCTACTGAGAGCAAACGTGAGTGATTTAACTGTTAAAGATTAAAGGGGGTTGTTTTACTAGGAAGCAGGCACAAGATGTCTAAACTTGGAGACAATGGCCAGAAGCCTTGTGCTAACAGTGGATATACTGTGATTTGCCAATGTCCCAAAAAGTGTTGAAGATTTTAGGCTGTAAACAATTGTACTTTAAATTTCTTTCAAGATAATATCCATCTAAATACAAAGTCAGTGTGGTTCATGTTGTTATTTAAATAGAATTTGAGATGGCAAGGTTTTAAGATATCTCTGACAATTCACAGACATGTTAGTCTGCAGGATCTGGGAGAGAGAAAACAGCTACAGGCAGAAAGATGTTGTGGTTCAACATGCAAGAATGCAGTGGTAGCTCAAACTTTGATTGAAAAAAATGATTTCACAGTGAGTTATAATGAACCAGGAATATTTTCCTAGCTTGTGCTAGTGGAATAATCTTTCTGTAAAAGATAGTTCTGAGATTAAAAACTCTCAGACTGAGAAAGAAAAAGACAAAGATTCTTGTGATATTAGTGTACCTTTAAGAAGTGCTTTTTTTGAAAAAAGACCTCTGCAGCTTTCACAACCAGTGTTTATCATGGTCTCAGCCTTAGGCAATGTCATTTTAGGAGGAAGAAAAGAAACTGGGCAGGTCAGGTAGCAGGAGTTCATTTCAGTTTCAGAAGTTGGAGATTAGAAGCATCACGCTGAAAGATAAATCTTTGTCTTCCTGTTTTTGGAAATCCTGTTGCTTTTCTGAAGGGTGAAAATCTGCTCTTGTTGGGAGCTGGACCAGAGTCTCTCTGGTGTTTTAGGAAGCTGTCTTGTCTTCAATCGGTTCTGAGTGAATAAAGACCTAAGAGTTTTTATTTTTCCAACCAAATGACTTGATTTCCAGTATCACATGAGTATTAATCTGTGCTGTGTTAAACCTGTGAAAAAGGTCTTTTGTCTATAGGGTTGCTCTGAGTGGAACATTGTAACAATTTTTGTTAAGGGTTATACATTATGATTGATAAAAGTTCTTGCAAATTTTTTTACATGTTAACTATATTCTTAAATAAACTTTATTTAATAAAAATTGCTGTGTGGGTTACTTGAATCATACCTAAAGTGAAACAGCTCATGCTTATCCTAACCAAATTCAAGACGCAAAACTTTGATTCAGGTGGGCTTCATAAAACACTTTGGAGTTTCTAACCTAAATCACAACAATCTCCTTAGGCTGATTCAGGGGATTTGAACATCTAACCATCAGTCAGTATAAAAATTCTGATTCTGTGCTAAAAGAAAAATGTGGAATGTTCTGTTTTGTGGCTTAAAGTGTAAATTACCTACAAAGATAGTGTTAAGGCAATAGTGCTTTTAGTCTGTTGATATGATTATCATCTTCACAAGTGAAATCTTAATGCATCATCCTTTCAGCTATTAATTAGAAGTTTGAATTTAATTTTAAAAGTTATCCATCTCTAGGGAGATCATAACACCATTCCCATATCCAAGAAGGATCACAAGATTTTGATCAAAGCTAACACAATCTCTAACCTTGCTTCCTTCAGCAAGCTAGGATGCAACCAATTTTGAAATTGGAAATGGCATTAAGAAAGTAGTGGGTTAAGTAAAAAGCTTGCACAGTAATGCTTGTATGAGCATGGGCCATTTTTATGATCCTATGATTATATATTCTGGGCCTCACCTGGACCTGAAACTGATGTTGCTACGAGTCTGACTGTGTCACTATTTGGTTGGTGAAGGTAGGAATTTGCCATGAGCACCTTAGAGAATAATTCCTGGCAGTGAAGTAAGTGATTCATAGTGGATGGAGGAATAATTGAGAGGCCATTCATAACGATGATAGGAGAATTCCCAGGCAGAGAAGCCCTCACACTTTTAGGGTTAAATTCTACCTGCCACTTAAGTGCCCATTTGACCATTCTGTCTATAATTTCTTATAGCCCAAGACACTCTGCCTTACAGTTAACCACTCATCCCATCTTTGTGTCATCTGCAAACTTACTAATCTCCCACATAGTCATCAATATCACAAATGACAAATAATAGAGGACTCATCACAGATCCCTGCAGTACGCGACAGGACACTGGCATCCAGTCATTTTAGCAGTCTTCTATCATTATCTTCCGTCTCCTACAACTGAACCAATTTTGAATCTATTTTATCAAATTACCCTATGTTCCATCTGAATTTACTTTCCTTACAAGTCTTCCATGTGGGGCCTTCGATTGCCTTGTCATCTCCTCAAACAATTCAATCAAATTTATTAGGCATGACCTCCCTTTAACAAAGCCATACTGACTATCCTTGATCATGCTTTGCCTCACCAAGTGGAGATAGATTCTCTCCTTCAGAAGTTTCTCTAATAGTTTCCCTACCACTGACATGAGAATCACTTGTCTGTAGTTCCCTGGTTTATCTCTGTAACCCTTCTTAATTAGCAGTGGTACATTAGCAGTTCTCCAGTCCTCTGGCACCTTCCCCTTGGTCAGAGAGAAATTATCTGATTTGATTTGATTTATTATTGTCACATGTATTAACATACAGTGAAAAGTATTGTTTCTTGCGTGCTATACAGACACAGCACGCTGTTCAGGAAATAACAGTGCAGAACATAGTGCTACAATCATAACTAAGGTGTAGAGAAAGATCAACTTAATACAAGGTAAGTCCATTCAAAAGTCTGATAGCACCAGGGAAGAAGCTGTTCTTGAGTTGGTTGGTACATCAGACTTTTGTATCTTTCTCCTGACGGAAGAAGATGGAAAAGAGAATGTCTGGGGTGTGTGGCGTCCTTAATTATGCTGGTTGCTTTGCTGAGGCAACAGGAAGTATAGACAGAGTCAAAATATGGGAGGCTAGTTTGCGTGATGGTTTGGGCTTCATTTATGATCTTTTGTAGTTCCTTGTAGTCTTGGGGAGAGCAGGAACTATACAATGTGATACAACCAGAAAAAATGCTTTCTATGGTGTATCTGTAAAGGTTGGTGACAGTCATAGCTGACGTGCAAAGTTTCCTTAGTTTTCTGAGAAAATAGATGCTTTGAAAGATTTTCTTAACTATAGTGTCAGCATAGGGGAACCAGGACAGATTCTTGAGGATCTGGACACCTAAAAACTTGAAGCTTTCAACTCTTTCTACTTCGTCCCTGTTGATGTTAATAGGGGCATGTTCTTCTTTATGCTTCCTGAAGTCAATGACAATCTCCGTCATTTTGTTGACATTACGGGAGCGATTATTGTTGTCGCACCAGTTCACCAGGTTCTTTACCTCATTCTCGTACTCTGTCTTGTATTGTTTGAGATCTAACTCATTACAGTGGTGTCATCAGTAAACTTGAAAATCAAATTGGAGGAGAATTTGGCCACACAGTCATAGGTGTACAAAGTGTATAGTAGGGGGCTGAGAACACAGCCTTGTGGGCAACAGTGTTGAGGATGATTGGGGAGGAGGTGCTGTTGCAATATGCTCCCTTGCCTCCCCTGGCAGCCTAGGGCACAATTCATCTGGACCTGGATATTTATCCACTTTTAAGGCTGCCAACATCTCCAATACCTTGTCCTTGCCATTGTCAAACTGCTCAAGAATTTGCTTTTGCTGTAATCTAACTGTGTTTTTAAATAAATTTTGTTTGATATAAACTTCCTATGGGTCACTTGGATCATATCTGGAGTGAAATATTTTATGTTCACATTAATGCCAAAATCAAATATAAAAGTTAGGGTTCCAGGCTAACTTCATAAAATACCTTGGAGTTTCTGATCTGGTCCTTTATGTTAACTAGACCTCTTCTGACACTCAATCAGTATGTTGCCATATTTCTAGTGGCTCACTTTTCTGGGGGTTAAATTTGCTTTGACATCCAAGGGGCATTATCTAATCCTGATATTTCAATATGAATGAGTGAGGGCACCACATTCTGTTACGAATGTGGGACTTTACAAAATGGTTATATTTTAAAATGTCTCCTTTATTTTAAGATGAAATAAAATATTCTGAATTGGAGTTGGTGGTTATGCTAAACTTTTATCCAGAGATAGACCCATGTGATCTGATTGTCATAGTAAAGAAACACAAACTGAAGCCTTTTGGAAATCATTCCTGTGAGAGGAAGAAGTGGCTGTGAGATATAATCCAGTTTTCACAGCTAATTTTGGAAAAACAGCCATAGAGACATTAAATGAGAGAGACTGCAGCAACTGCTGTGAAGAGCAGCAAAATAATGGGTTTGTGTTAACATCCATACAGGACACTGGAACCAGCTGACTTTCCATTTGAAAAGACAACGACATAACAGGTGGTACTTTTGGAGAAGTGGATCTCGTAGTGGAAGTTGATTCTGTAATATTTGCAATGAATGGAATGTTTTTTAAAGGACACTGGGAAATGTGACCTGGTGTGATAGGGAGAAGTCAGCCTTCTGGAAAGCTGTAAGAAACTTTTAATCCCTAATAGAAATTTTTGATAATGCTGCTAATGACCGATCCAGAATAGTGCACACAAAATGCTCAGCTGTTGTTTTTTGTAAACTGCCTGTGGGAATGACTGACCAAATACTACACTTTTATTCTGTGGCTATTACTGCATTTGCAACTATCTGTGGCATAATCAACAGTAACATAAACATAATTAATGAATTAGCTTTGTTTGTCTGTTGCACTAATTACTTTCATATACATATAAAGGTATGTTGCAGGAACATTAATTGTACCAACTAACTTATAGTTAGATGATCGGCTTATAATGTCTCATTTTCTTCTCAATGCTGCAATTAATGTCTGGCACCATACAGTACAGCCAAATGATTTTATTCAAAATATGATTGCAAGCGCTGCACTGGAAATAATAACGTTAGACATCAAAAAGCCAATAACTGTCATATGATTAAAGTAAATGGATAAATTCATTGTACTACACTAGGTGAAATGTATCTAAATTACAAAGTTTTACTCCTTAATAGTTAAAAAAAGTTCAGCTTAACAAGAAAATGTTTGAATTTTTTTTTTGCTGTAGTCAATCAACAAAGCCTCAATGAAAATGAACTGTTCTTAGTTTGAGAAGGGTATCTATTGGACTTGATAATGCTGTGAGTAAAAGTACATTGGTCCAAATTTCCTTTCAAAGTAATGATGCTTGCTGACATTTACGTATAAATGCGACAGGAACTTCAGGTATGCAGTTACAGTCAAATATTCAACGTTGCTGTTGGAATTATTCCATTGTGAAAACAGCATGTAAAGCGTTTGTCTCAGCATTGAAATGCTTTGAAAGGTGTTGTGAAAGGTTAATATCAGAAGCACATTATAACGATGTAATGATGATGTAACATCACAGTTGAATAACTGAGATCTGGAGGGAGCAGAAGTTCCAATGCATCTTTGTTCTGTGGGAGGAAACCGGAGCATCTGGTGAAAACTCATGCAGATACAGGGAGAACATGCAAACTCCACACAGACAAACCCTGGGCCAGAATCAAACTGGGGTCCCTGGCGCTGGCAGACAGCAGTGCAAACCACTGCACCTCCGTGCTGCCCCTAGAATATGCATATAATAGCTGTAATTATAAAGTAATGATTTTAACAGAATACAGTCTGCGGCAACTTTCTTTGAGACAATAGACTAGCCCCAAAGAACAGACAGGAAGTAAAAAATCCAGGAAATTTTAGGCAGCAGCTGCAGAACTAGCACATCCAGTGATCCTTAAAATAACGACGGGATAGATTCAAAATTCACTAAAAGGTCAGAGTATCATGAATGCAGCAAGTTTAAGCTGAGACATGACCTGGAATCTGGATAGCAGTGTGCTCAAACCCAAAGCAACAAGCAGCACCGTGTCCATAGATTTGCAGGTTGGATGGATTAATCATCGTAAATGTGCAGCATTATGGAAATAGGGTGGAGAAGAGGACTTGGATCTTTCGGGGCTAGGGTCAGATGATCCCTTTCTGCATTATAGGAATACTACGAAGCAAAAACAATTCCAGGGCTCAGTAGAAGTATGAAATCCACATTGCAACTCCAAGATCCATTTCTCAGCACTGAAGACTTGCAACTGGTCTGGAACTAGACTACTGAATAGATACATAAGATATAGAACTGCTTTTAGTCTGCACAAAAATAATCAAACAGATTAGGTCAGTACATTACTTTATGCAGTTGGATCTATCTTATAGCTATGCATGGAGTTGGTGAGACTTCAACTTCTGATAAAGAAATTCTGCAAGCATTTGATCCATAGTTCAGTGTTTTCAGAAATGTAATTATAAAAAGAGAAAATTTAAAAAGAAAAACATAGGCCAAGTGGAAGCATGGATTCATTCATCTACAATCTATAGAAATTGGAAGGGAAATGCATTTATGGAATCTTGAGAGGAATTTGTGATCTGAATAATAGTTGGGACCTAGATGAAACATTATCAAATTTCTTACAGGCAAGAAAGGATTTAACAATAACAAAAATAGTAAAAATTGTGGTTAGGCAAACTGTATTTAGAAAGCAAAATGGGATATGATGAGGGGAACGTTTGATTCAACCTTATAAATAGAGCACCTACAAAAATGGTACCCCAATCTGAGGAGATGGTCTTGCCAGAGCCTTTTGGACCTCACTCCAAAATATTCTGGAAATGTAGGAGAATTCAGTGACACTGTCCCCAGGTTCCAAAACAATTTCTAAACGTGGTTGAATTGCAAACTGAATCGGCCCAAACACCCAGCGGGAATCTCACCTGTTTTCCTGCTGGTGACAACATTTAGGCTAGAACTGTTCAACCTCTCCAGAGCTCGGATCCTCTGCCCTGCTGCAGTGAATGGAGTTTTGACTGAGCACCAAATTCTCACTGGCAATGGTGGTGTAATGAATGAGATCGGAGAATCTTGCTCTTGGAAATTTTTTGGAAGAATTCCACCCAATATCAGATTGTACCTGAGCCATTACATATATTGCTCATATTCACTAGTGCACCAGTCCGCAAGTAATCTACACATGGTTTGGCATGCGCTTTGAGTCAGAATACATATAAAGTTATCTTTTGAAAGTTTCCAGATTTTTGTTCTGATGATTTTCATGGAAGCCTGTGTGAAATCAAGAAGGTACCAGATTCAATGTTTGTTTTTTTGATAGGAGTGACACGGTGGCACTCCAAGTGTAAGGCAATTTGAATAAGCTGAAACAAACTACAGATTCACTATCAGTGTGAACTGAAAATTGCTTTCAAACAATCAAGAAATTTCTTTTTGAATGTCCAAATGGGATTCAAAATTGTGCTAAAAAGTGAAGAGGAATGATTCCTTCAACTCCTGCTTTGGCGCTGCATAGGACTGCCTTGTGTTGAAAATGTTGAAGATATACTGTATCGAATTGGCACAAAATCAGTGCTGGGAATGTGAATTCATAAAGTTTACCTTTTTGAGGATCCTACTGGTTTCATTACAATTTCCCTATGAAGGAACATTTTAGTCAATAATGTTCTGCAATATTATAGCATCTTTCAGTCACAAATGGTCAAAATCATAAAAGGACAGTGTAGTGACACAGAACATAATGCTGATGACTCATGTGTGGTTTATTTTAAGCTAACAAGCTTTTGGTTTTCTGTGATTATCCGTTGCTATGGAAATCCTGTATACAATATCCTATCAAAACATAACGTTTGCTGAATCACTGTTTTTCAATACATTTTTATTTTTCTCTATTAAGTAACTGTTTAAAAATGGAATCTATTTTTATTCAAAATGTCACCTTTATAGGGTGAAGGAATACACCACAGGAATATTTAAAAATGTATCTTAACAGACAGACACTATTTGTGCATGCTAACTTAAGATTTTAAAATGTTGGGCTCATGTACATGGCCAAGTAGGAGATAATCTGTTTCTGACTAAAGAAACCATTCATCCATATAATTCATAGAATTTCATTACATTTACCTCATAAAAACTAGCATAACTGTAAATGTGTTTGTTTAAATATCAATTTTAATGTCAACAAGAAACAAGGGAAATTGATGGTAATATTTGATAAACAGAAAATATACAGATTTAGTGATCCTATCACTAGTGCAATTCAGAATACTGGACTGTAGCCAAAAGCTAAAGACCGCACTCATGATATGATTTCCAGCAGCCATAGCAAACTAATAAAGTTTTCTTAACTTCAAAGAAACATTTGGAAGAATTAAGCATGCAGCTAGTATGCAAATGAAGCATATTAGAATTTGGTTTCCTTTTAAAGATACATTTCATTCTATTTGCAGACACATTGGAGATATTTTTAAAAGTGAAACTTGTGCAGTTCAGAGACTGATTTGGCAAGTAGTTGTGTCCTGAGTTTACTGTCTTGTTCGAGAAAACTGTCAATATACTTCTAGGGTAAAAAGAAATTTACCACTGCTAGCTACCACTGCTCCCACTCTCAGGCTTCAAATTAGAATAGTGGATTGAACTTTAATGACATACTCGTTTTCTGATCTTAATATTTTCAAAGAGTCCGTTAGACTCTTAGAAATATCTAGTTAGAATTTTTTTATAAATGTATTTTGTATATAGTATCTATTATAAGAACAAAGGTTTTGCTAGATAAAAAGACCAAGGTCCATCTTGCTCATCTCTATCACCTTGGTAATTGCATTTTACAATAATAACAGAGCTAAAAGCTAAGATTGGAAATATGGAAATATGGTGGCAGAGCGATTAGCACTGCTGCTTCACAGCACCAGAGGCCTGGGTTTAATTCTGGCTTCGGACGACTGTCTGTGTGGAATTATCATTTCCCCCCCTTGTGTGCATGGGATTCTTTTGGGTGCTCCGGTTTCCTCCCACGGTCCAATATTATGCAGGTTGGGAGAATTGGCCATGCTAACTTGCACCTTAGGTTAGGGGGAATTAGCAGGGTAAATATTTGGGGTTATGAGGATAGGACTGGGTGGGATTGTTGTTGATGCAGACTCAAAGGACTGAATAGCCTCCTTCTGTACTGTAGGAATTCTATGATTCAATCCATATCAGTTAATCTGCAAGAGGCTCAGACATGGGTTGAGCAAAATAGTCTGTGATGAAAAAGTGTGAATCATTGATTTATAATCACCTGTTTCTCTCAAATGCATGTTTACCATTTTCAGGTCTCAAATAACCAATATATTGTCTCCCAGAATACTGCTTTTGGAAATCCCTAAAATTCATAGAAACCGGGGAGGGGCAGTTCAAAACAGAGTAAAGGACTTACTTGTACCTGTTTCTTTTGACTACTTATAATTTTAAATTGCATGGGGCAAAGATACCTGCTTAAAACTAATGGGCTCTTTGAAAATATTAAGATCAGAAAACGAGTATGTCATTAAAGCTCAATACACTATTCTAATTTGAAGCCTGAGAGTGGGAGCAGTGGTAGCTTGCCCTTCAGGGCAACCAGCTGGAAAATGGGAACCAGGACCTGATAAAGTTAAGCTTTTAATTTGTATTTAGTTTTCTTGTGGGTCGGGAGAAGCAAGGATATCTGTTGCGTGAATTTCAAGCATTTTGAGGCCAAAAATACATTTCGGAACTTGGAACCATAATCCATATTTGACTCAAGATGGAAAATCTTCTTTTAAGTGCAGCAATAGTTACATAAACAAGCACAGAACTCAGAAACAATGTTGAACAACATCAAACAAAATTGGCAGACCTTCAGACAAGCTGACAATTTAAGAAAAACAAAACTCAAAAACAGCTCTGGATAAAGGCACATAACTAAAGCTTAGAACAAATAAATAAAATTATTTTAATTTTAATTCTAATTTATAAAGTTTTGGGTTTATATTCTGCAACTGAAATCATTTTTCTCTTCAAAAGTAAAAATATAGCAGGTGGTATTGGTTGGAGAATGGAAAGGAACTGGTCAGTCCAGTGGGTTTTTCCAGGTAGGCTGGAGGATGGACCCAGATGGCTCGAGGAGCAGGCAAAAAGAAGAAGCAAAGGCCCTTGAATGCTGCTGTATGGTTAGAGTAAGAGTCACGAATGGATAGAGCGACCTGAAGCCTTTTGTCAGCATCTATAGAAACAGTGGTAGAAACTGGAGCAGGTAAACAGTTCTAGAGATTAAAGAGGACGTTCTAGATTGCAGAGAACCCTTTGGATCTAAGGAACCACAAGATGAAGCTGATACCCGTTGCAGTCTGAATAGCATCATGATCTAATTCACATGGTTGAGGAGTTTAGCAATAGGAATTCCATGAACCATTGCTTCTGCCAAACACAAAGCATCCCTGCTCCCACTGCTCTAGAATCACCTCAGCCATCTTTCTAATTAGAGACCATAAGTTGAGCGCTCAATGGTTTCCTTAAGTACTTGGAGCACTAGGGCTATGATCATTGATCATAAATAGTTTGTTCCTATGAACTGAGCTTCTTCATGAATACATAAAGACTTGAATGCAAGTGGAATAACTTCAGCTCAATTCATGTGCTTGAATATCACATTATAAAAATATTTTTGTGAGTTGCAATTGCTAATAGAGATTTCAAACTGCCTGAAGATAGAATAAGTGACTGTACAAGAGAATGCATCTCCACTCAGTAATAAAACCTGTTCACAATAATGCACTCAGTTACCCTGTAAAATGACAATATAAGCAGGCCATTCAAACATGCTAGAAATGTACTGAATATGCCCATGCTCAATGTTTTACCTATGATACTGTAAAGCCTTGATTCAATATAAGCAAAATCAGGCAAGTCCTACCATAATTTAATATGGATAATTAATATATCTGTTTAAACTATGTACACTTACATTACTATATGTTCCAATGTTACATCCTATAAAAAGAGAGGCTCCAATTTAACATGTCTGGTTTCTATAAGACTCTGTACACTAAGTCTGAACTCTAATTATATAAATTCAATTAATCACTGAGATAGTGCTGAAATGTGCTTGTACAGCCTAAACATACACAATGATATAAATTAATCAATATCAAAACTTACATCCTTAATGCCTATCTGAATTGAACAGAAAGGGCTGAACTTTTCAGAAGATGCCAATACTGCCCCTTTTGAGGCTCTGCAACTCTCCCATACTACTACATCACTCATCAGCACAACTTTGCTAGAGATAGCCTCCTAGTTAGCTGTGTCTGCAGTTGTTGTCCTAATAAGGGCACTGAGTGGGTTCCAAAGACTGAAGGTTCAGAGGGCTCTCAGCAAAGAACAGCTGGCAGATCAACTGGGAGAGTGAGTGTTGCTAAGCCAAAAGGGGTGCCTTAAAAAGGGGGTGCTTTCAGGAACCAAATTCTTTTTGCAAAGAAGTCAGCAAATAAAAATGCCCAAAGCTAATTTGAATGTCAGGATGGAGGGAAGCTCCTCTACAATAGCCCAGTTATTTTGCATGGAGCCTCCAGCTCCAATGGACTTTGGCTTGCTGTTGGGACAGTACTTCCATTGAACTTTTCAGTTTACTTTCATATTATATTTTCAGTTTCTATACTTTTTCTTTGTTCTTTGTTGAATACTAAAATTATAGAATTCCTACAGTGCTGAAGGACGCCATTTGGTTCATCAAGCCTGCACCAACAATTCCACGCAGGCCCTATCCCTGTAACCCTACAAATTTACCTGCTAGTCCTCCTCATGCTAAGGCACAATATTTAACATGACCAATCAACCTTCACATCATTGGAGTGTGGGAGGAAATCAAAGCATCCGGAGGAAACCCACACATACACAAGGGGAATGGGCAAACTCCACAGAGACAGTGACCCAAGGTCGGAATTGAACTCAGGTCCCTGGCATCATGAAGCAGCATTGCTAACCACTGTGCCACCATGCTGCCTGAGGACAAAAGACAGACACAAAGGCCAGGATTTCCTAGTCTCACCAATGGCTGGGATTTTCTGGTGCCACTAAAAGTTAACAGACTTTTGACTGTCTCTCCAACTTTTCTGCTCCTGCCCACAGTGGTTGCCACCTGCATAATCCTAGCCTTGATATCTGTCTTCATGGAGGATACAAAAAGCCTGCTTGAAATACATGAGAACCAAGTGACTAGTGAGATTGAGGACATGAAAGAAATTAATGTTAGTAAAAAAAAAGTACTGGAAAAATTAATGGGACTAAAAGTTGAAAAACAGAAATGTAGAATACTTCTTAAATGGCAAGAGATTGGGGAATATTTATGTCCAAAGGGACCTGGATGTCCTTATTCGCACACCACTGAAAGATAACATAAAAAATTGAACCAGGAAGGACAGTCTCAGAATAAGAGGTTTAGCAGTGAGATGAGGAGTCATTTCTTCAGAGAATTTCAATGAAGCTTTGGAATTCTGTACACAGAGAATGGTGGACACTCAGGCATTGAGATACATTTGTAATGAAAGATATCAAGGAATCTGGGAATAATGTGGGAAAATAGCATCGAGATAAATGGTTAGCTATCATAGCATCATAGAATCATAGAAACCCTACAATACAGCAATGATCGAGCTGAATGGCAGAGCAGGCTAAGAGGCCAATTGGTCTTCTTCTACTTCCAGAAGGGGCAGGCAGTCAGTGTTGGAATCCCCTGTGGTTATTTCCTTCAAAAAAGTATACCATTTTGGATACTGTTAGGAGGGGCTGGCCTATCAGGGGATAATAGCAACAGCCAGAGCAGTGGCACCATGGCTGGCTCTATTGTTAAGCAGGGAGGACAAAGAGCGCTAGAACAATAGTTATAGGGGACACTATAGGTAGGGGTGCAGATAGGCACTTCTATGGATGTGAAAGAGACTCTAGGATGGTATGTTTCTTCCCTGATGCCAGGATTCAGGATGTTTCTGAACGGGCAGAAAGCATTCTGAAAGGAGAGAGTGAACAACCAGTAGTTGTGATACATATTAGTATTAATGACATAGGTAGGAAGAGTGATGAGGTCCTGCAGCAGCAGTTTAAGGAGCTTTATATGTGATCAGGCCCTGGGGACTTGTTTATCTTAATGTTTCTCAATAATGTTTCTTTACAGAAAGAAACTTAAGCAAGGTGTAAGAAGGGCTGAAAGGGTCATTGGCCAGCAAGATTAAGGAAAATCCCAAGGCTTTTTATACATGTGTAAAGAGCAAGAGCATAGCCAGGGAGAGGGCTGGCCTACTCAAAGATAGGAGAGGAAATCTATGTGTAGAGCCAGAAGAAATGGGTGAGGCATCTGTATTCAGCAAAGAGAAGGATTTGGTCTGGGAAAGGATGTGTAGGTAGTTTGAGTCATGTTGAGATTAAAAAGGAAGTGATTTGGGGGTTATTGAGAAACATTAAGGTAAACAAGTCCCCTGGGCCTGATGGGATATACCGCAGAATACTGAGAGGCAAGGGAGGAAATTGCTGGGACCTTGCAAGAAATCATTGTATCCTCACTGGCTACAGGTGAGATCCCAGACGATTGGAGAATAGCTAATGTTGTTCCTTTGTTTAAGAAGGGTAGCAAGGTATATCAAGATAAAATTACAGGCCAATGAGCCTTACGTCAGTGGTAGGGAAATTATTGGAGAGAATCCTTTGAGACAGTATTTAGTGAGTGGCAACATGGTTTTGTGAAGGGGAGGTTGTGTCTCACCAACTTGATCAAGCTTTCCAAGAAAGTAATGAACATGACTGATGAGGGTAGGCCAGTGGATGTTGTCTACATGGACTTCAGTAAGGCCTTTGACAAAGTCCCACATAGAACATAGAATATAGAACATTACAGCGCAGTACAGGCCCTTCGGCCCTCGATGTTGCGCCAGCCAGTGGACCCTCTAACCTAAACTATTCCAATATCATCCATATGCCTATCCACCGAACATTTGAATGCTCCCAAAGTAGGCGAGTCCACAACTGCTGCAGGCAGGGCATTCTACGCCCTCACCACCCTCTGTGTGAAGAACCTGCCTCTGACATCCGTCCTAAAACTACCACCTCTTAATTTAAAGTTATGTCCCCTCGTGTTGGTCATCACCATCCGAGGAAAAAGGCTCTCACTATCCACTCTATCCAATCCCTTGATCATCTTAAACGCCTCAATTAGGTCACCGCGTAACCTTCTTCTCTCTAATGAAAATAACCTCAGGTCCCTCAGCCTTTCCTCATAAGGCCTTCCCACCATACCAGGCAACATCCTGGTAAACCTCCTCTGCACCCTTTCCAATGCTTCCACATCTTTCTTATAATGCGGCGACCGGAACTGTATGCAATACTCCAAGTGCGGCCGCACCAGAGTTTTGTACAGTTGTAACATAACCTCACGGCTCCTAAATTCAATCCCTCTACCAATAAATGCTAACACACTGTACGCCTTCTTAACAATTTTATCAACCTGGGTGCCAACTTTCAAAGAGCTATGTACTTGTACCCCAAGATCCTTCTGTTCGATAACACTATTAAGGGTCCTTCCATGGCAGACTGGTACAGAAGGTGAAGTCACACGGGGTCAGAGATGAACTGGCAAGATGGATGCGGAACTTGCTCAGTCATAAAAGACAGAGGGTAGCAGTGGAAGGATGCATTTCTGAATGGGATGGCTATGACAACTGGTTTTCCTCAGGGATCAGTGCTGGGACTTTTGTTGTTTGTAATATATATACATATAAACAATTTGGAGGAAAATTTAATTGGTTAATTAGTAAGTCTGAGGACGACACAAAGGTTGGTGGATTTGCAGATAATGATGAGGACTGTGAGACGATATAGCAGGATGTAGATCGGTTGGAGGCTTTGGCAGAGAGATGGCAGATGGAGTTTAATCCAAACAAATGTGATGTAATGCATTTTGGAATGTCTAAAAGAGATAGGAAATATACAATAAATGGCAGAACTCTTAAGTGTACTGATAGGCAGAGGGATCTGGATGTACAGGTACACAGGTCACTGAAAATGGCAAAGCAAATGGACTAGATAGTCAAGAAGGCATACAGCATGTTTGCCTTCATCGGCTGGGGCATTGAGTTTAAAAATTGGCAAGTCATGTTGCACTTTTATAAAACCTTAGTTAGGCTGTACTTGTAGTGTTCAATTCTGGTCGCCACACTACCAAAAGAATGTGGAGGCTTTGAAGTGGATACAGAAAAGATTTACCAGAACATTGCCTGGTATGGAGGGCATTAGCTATGTGGAGAGGTTGGAGAAACTTAGTTTGTTCTCACTGGAGACTCGGAGGTTCAGGGGAGACCTGATAGAAGTCTAAAAGATTATGAGGTGCATAGACAGAGTGGATAGTTAGAAGCTTTTTCCCAGAGTGGAACAGTCAGTTCCTAGGGGGCATAGGTTTAAGGTGCGAGGACAAGGTTTAAAGGAGATGTACAAGGCAAGTTTTTTTTTACATGGAGGGTAGTGGTGCCTGGAACTCGCTGCTGAGGGAAGTAGTGGAAGCAGATACAATAGTGACTTGTATGTAAGGAGTGTCTGGACAAATACGTGAATAGGATGGGAATAGAGGGATATGGTCCCCTGAAGGGTAGGTGTTTTAATTCAGTCTGGCAGCATGGTTGGTGCAGGCTTGAAGGGCCTGTTCCTGTTCTGTAATTTTCTTCGTTCTTTGGTCAGTGAGTCATTCCTATGTCACTCTTCTGATCCCACTGCTGCCTCTTGCCCTATTTCTACAGAGTCGAGAAAATTCAGCTCCTGGTTGACATCTTTTGAGTGAATTCTACACAACAAAAACACTTTATTACATTGTAATATGTTTTAACTATAATGTTTGTCTGATTATCAACCCTTACTGCCCATTGGGTTTTTCCTCAAATCCAATTTCTATTCAGTTTTCATTTGATTCAAATGTGTCAGCTTCACAGTTCAATTAACTGAACTTCAAACTTAAATTAGCCCCTAGTACAAGCTGTAAGTAAAAGACTGGAAAACCTGAGGTCTTTGCAAAAATGGGCAGATGGAAACTAAGCTATAAAATGGATGCCAAAACATTTCTATGAGTAATATCTGCCTAATAGCCTTTCTTTTGTAATAAAATGTTCAACAAAATTATAACAAGACCATGATGTGTGAAAATGAATTCAGTTTTATGTATTGCATGAAACAATAACCTGGATTTTTTCCCCAAATACAGTAATGCCAAAAAGCATTACAAGGCTCACCATAATGAAAGAGAAAATTGGGCAGCACTTCCGGTGACTGCATATGCACACTTATGAATGGAAATCTAGAAATGTTCATGCAATCCTATAGTGACACTAATAAATAAACTTTAAATTAGATACCCCACTCCTGCACTAAGTACCCTATAATAGTCTTCATTGAGAGATTCAATCATGAAATTACTGATGATGTGAACTTTAGATACTTATCCCCTAGTTTCTCCCCAAAGACACCAGAAAAGGTTAGGCTGGTGCAGTCAAGGGTAACAAAATCTTTACCAGCATGATGAGTGATCATTACTGTAAAAGAACGTCTCTAGTGCTAAAAATGCAAGTTTATAGTTATAGAATCACTTTCAGAAGTTAATTAGTGTTGTAGATTTTTAGAAAATATATATAGGTTATATAGGTTTTACTTTTGCAGTCTGTCTCTTTTATCTCTCTCTCCCTTATGCCAATCTGTATTTCCTCATCTTTATTTTCCTTCTGGTTTGGTGTCTTTAATTTCATTGATTAAGCTGCCTGGTTTAAATAACTGTCTGGTTGCTGGGATATTCAAACTCACTAGAACTATTACCATAGCACACACATTTTCCAGTTCTAGTGAGCTGATTAATTACTGATGTTTCAGTTAATTACAAATGAAACATTTATACAGAAGAGAAGCAGCATTTCACATTGAATATTTTTGCTATTGATCAAGCATTTAATTTGTTGCAGAGAATTGTATAGTATTGATCTGGTAATGGTGAATATATGTATTGCTCAAAATATAATGGGTTTTACTGACATATAGCGCAGGTAGACTTGCTTTCTGTGATCTGGTATGATCTATAAACTTGTGTGTTCTCAAAACAAAAGTAGGGGAAGGTTTCATCTGGTTCATTATTCAAAATAAAGGGATTTCCACTTGACATTTGGACTTTGCTTTTGAAAACAACAGACTAGAATGTTTTTATTATTTGTAGAGAATTGAGTAAAACTACTTTCAGTTATTCAAAAGCTCCCCACTTAGAATGAGGGATCATAATTGGGTAGAATTTAATATACCCAATAGAGGCAGGTTTGGAGGTGGGAGGTTGCTGTTTTGTTGGGTGGAGACCCATCTGCCTCTCTGACTTCCCTGATCAAGTACCAGAAGGCAGCCTTTTCAATCGGAATCCATGCAAGACCCCTAAATGGCAATTTAAGGGGCTTATCCTGCTGCCACAGTATTCAACCAGGGGCGGGCAGGGAACTTATCATTCAGGAGGCTGTCCAATTGGGTTTGCATGTTGCCCAGTAAGGAGTCCCTTGTCAATTGGTGACCAATCAAGGAACCAGCATCAGTACAGTGCTGATGAAAGCCACCAGTGTCCTTGTGTTTGACCACTTGTTGGATGCCACCCTCCCTGCTACCCAAATCCCACCCACACTTACCTTTTGCCAAGGCCCAAATTTTCAGAGGGTCAGAAAGGAATCTCAGAATGGCATTGGCACTCCAATTCAGGTATCCCAAACCAAGCACCCATCATTTTGGGCAGAGATGAAAAGGGAGAGGGGTTATGGGGAGAAGGATTATGGACAGATAATAATTTGTTCATCCATGTTTGATTGAGGCTGCTGCATATTGAATTACCTTCAAACAAATGCAATCTTCCCTTAGTGAGAAAAAGGTTTAAAGCTGCTGCAGTAATTTTGAGAAGTTGGGTATCCTTCTGGAGAGATTCAGGTATCCCTTTGGGAGGGTTATGGTGTTCTTTGGAGGGGTCAAGTACTCGTTGGGATTGTTAAATGTAGACAAGAATATGCATTAAAAGTGGATAAACATGTTAGAATTGTCAAGCTGTAAAGGGAGTTAAATCCCCAAGACCTTCAGCTTTTCTTTAAAAACAACCTACTGTGACTGTTTGTACTTTCACTATGTTTGTAGACACAACCCTCGGTGTTATCATAATATTAGTGCTGCATGACTGATTCCATAACTTATCATCATCACAGTGGGTTACATTTGCAGCTTGACTGACAGCTCTAGTGGTTAAAAAAAAAATTGTTTTATAAGAGATTAGGTTCTTGAATGAATTGTCTGTTTTCATAAGGGATTAAGTAGTTACGGGGTTTTAAATGTATTGAGTTTTTTTTTTAATCATGAAGCAATCAATAGATACTTCAAACCTTTTTTCTGTATTTAATTTCAGCCCGGCTCCTGAAGTCTGTCCATTATGTATACTGGGCAAATTGTTATGGAGAATGTAAGAGCAAAGGTTGGTGGGTGGAGGGGTCATGGGTTGGCATGAGTTGGCAGTAAATTGGCATAGAGGCTATAAAAAGCCATGGGTAGAAGGTCAAAGAATAGCATGGAGAGCATAAAGGGAGAAAAATGAGGTGTCAAAAGTTGTTTTGTTGGTTTAATCATTCTTTTTAAAGCAGGGGCCAAGTCATTGAGTACTGAAACAGACCTTTCAAATAGCCTTTTTGGTACTCTGTATATCATCCATCTCCTCAAATTCTGGAGTGAAAAT